>CM060964.1:367207137-367854637 GCA_030765045.1 Tenodera sinensis | reverse complement strand
AGTACATCAAGTTTCACTACTGACATGTAAAATCAATTATGGATACACAAATTAGAATATCCTTCTTGCCTGGCATGGGTAAAGACGCTTCCTCTTTTTTGTCCCTGGGCGACTTGTCTTGTTAGCTTGAGTTTCTTCTTCTGCATTATCACCTTCCTCTACCCACAATGGAAACAATTCTGGATCCTCTGTATCCTTCGGCATTACAGGTAATAAGTGATCATTAAGCAGTCCTGAATCATGAAGAGCCTTGCATGTTTCAAAAGCTGCAGAACGCTTTGCCATCTTAATGTTAGAAAATGGCTCTCCCTGAAATAATAAAAATGGATTTGATTACAACTAGTTATAAGTCGTTTGTTTTTAGAACAGTCCAACAGTCTAATGATGGGGAGGAAGTTTGAATATATGTAGCTTTGCTCCACTTGGTTAACATACTTCATATTTTGCTCTTTTTTATTTTGTCTTATTTTGGATTTATTGTCAAACATTTACCTGATACAGTTCCAAATAATTTTGTGAAAAACATGAAAATGTTTGAAAAATGCACCTATATAAGGGCTGCTTCTAAAGTTTGTCAGTGGTAAAAACATTAAATTCCCAGCTATATAATTGATTTAATTTGAAAAAAATCAGATGTGTTGCACTCACATGGCTTTCTCTACTCTTGAACTAATGATTCTTACAAACTTTTATTCCTCTGTCTTCTTCGTGTTAGTTGAGATAAACATTTATAGAAATTTGTTACTCCTTATTTCCTTGTAGGTGCAACAGGAATATGGGAATACAGTAGGCTTTGAGCGATATTTAAGTCTTTTAAAGCTTAGAGATCCCGTTCTCTTTGCACGCTTAACATATAAAAAAATGAACAATGTTCCATTTCACCAAAGTTATTAAGTTTTCCAAAACTTTCCAATCACCATTACTGACATTCAGAGTACCCTTAAGATTGGATCAAAAGTGGTGAATGCTTCTTACATGAACATCTTGAAGTCACAAAGTGTTCTTCTTGGTGGGTACCATATTTATTAACAGAGGATCGGAAAACAGCTCACATGGAAGGGTGTTGCTTCATGCTGAAAAAATTTAACAATGGGAGAAGCAAGGATACTACAACTTTGTATAGGAGATGAATCTTGGATATACCACAATGACATGAAACGAAGCATCAGCAGTATAGTGCATTTCACGATGACCCACCAACAAAGGTATGAAGATGCAAAAGTTCAGGAAAGAAAATGGTGGCTTCCAAAACTGGTCATTTATCATCAGTCACCCAGGATATCCAAAAAGAGTTACTGCAGAGTTTAAGTGAATATACCTCTGCCATCAGTGGCAGTCTGGGTGGCTCAGTTGGTTAGATATTGGCCTACATATCCCAAGGTTGTGAGTTCAAACCCTGCCCGGAACAATGTTTTCCAAGTATGCTTAAAAGCGACATTCCCATGTCAATAGATTTACTGGCATGTAAAAATACTCCTGTGGCACACCAGCACCACTGATATTTTTTTCCCTGCCATCTGTAATTGTAGCATGGAAAACCAAACATTCTAGATCAAAGACACTTGCCTATTGTTTGATCATGACAATACTTCTGCACACACTGAAGACCCCCTTTCTTGGCCAATCAAAACAGAGTCCTTCCTAACCCCCCTTACTTTCCAGATTTTGTTACATGTAGATTTTTGTTTTACCCCAAAACAAAAGAAAAAATCTGTGGTCGTTATTTCTCATCACATGAAGATGCCATTGGAGCTTGCATGGATGCTATAAACCTCCCAAAAGATTTTCTTCCTTTCATACCTAGACTCTAGGGTTTACCCAAAATACACAAGCCACACATCACCATGAGACCCATAATTAGCAGCATAGATTCACCAACTTACAAACTGGCAAAATGGTTATCTAATAAATTTAATTCATTTCCTAAATTCGAAAGTTTAAGCATAAGAAACAGTTATGAACTAATAGAACACATCAAAGACTACAAATTAACAGAAGAGGACACCCTTGTCTCCTTTGACGTAAAGTCACTATTTCCCAGTATACCAATAGAAAAACTCCCATTACTGATCAAAAATTGGCTCAAATCACTTGGGATGTCATCATCAGAAATTGCAGAATTAATAGAACTCACCAAATTATGCATAGAACAAAATTTCTCCCAGTTCCAAACAAAGTATTTCCGTCAAACTTCAGGTTTAGCAATGGGCAACCCTCTCTCGCCATTCTTAGCAGATATTTACATGAATTCATTGGAAATAAGGATGACAAAAGGTTTCCTGTGGATGTTCAAGCTCTGGCAGCGATACGTAGATGACATATTTGCAATAGTTCCAAAAAGACACATCAGTGACGCATTAAAACTTCTGAACATACAGAACAAAAGTATAAATCTCACAGTGGAAGTAGAAAAAGATAATAAATTACCATTTTTAGATCTAAAAAAACAACCAACAACAAACAACCAACGCAGACAGACAACTACATAAAAGCCAATACGAGGGCCGTCTCAAAAGTAACTTGCACTATTTTTTTAAATCCGCGCGGTAGGCGGAAAAAGTCTGAAAGTCCCAGGGTATATAGGTATGGGTGTAGTAGTAGCACCGTAAAATTCCTAGGCCCCTAAGTTTATTGCTTGGACATTAAAATGGTAGTAACAATGGAGACTCCACTCGTTCCTACCACCGATTGAGAAGTTCGCGCTGTAATCCGTTTTCTGACGGGGAAAAAATAAATGTGCGACTGAAATTCATTGCGAGTTGTGCAGTGTTTATGGAAAAGACATTTTGTCAAGACAAATGGTTTCTCGCTGGCCCCAATCGTTCATTGAAGGGAGAATAACATTACACAATGAGCAATGAAGCGGTTGACCCTCCACTTCACTCGCTCCGGATATTGTTGACGAGGTTCGAGCAGTCGTGAACACCGATCAGCGCCTTACACTTGATGCAGGTTTGTTTCAACTTCCTCCGTATATTGAAATAAGTCGTGCATCGCTTCACAGGATTATTTCTAAGGATCTGTGCCTATCGAAAGGGTGTGCAAGATGTGGAAACGAATGGAGGAGCCAACTCCAAAAAAAGGCAAAAGTTGTTGCATCGGCTGTCAAGGTCATCACAACGACATTCTGGGATTCGAAGGGAGTACTGTTAATCGATTACCTGCTCCATGGGACCACGATGACAGCTGCTCGCTATTGTGAGGTGCTGAGAAAACTCAAAAGAGCCATACAAAACAAAAGGAAGGGAAAGTTGAGCAAAACAGGTTTTCTGGTCCACGATAACACTCTCCCGCACGCTGCCCGTGAAACTCAAGCCATTTTGAACAGTTTCGATGGGATGTTTTCGGTCATCCAGCTAGTGCACCTGACCTTGCACCGAGGGGTTACCATCTTTTTCCGGAGCTGTATCAACATCTTGGGGGAAGGCGTTTCTTAAATGACGAGGAACTGAAACAAGAAGTGGAAAGATGGCTATCCAGTTTGGAGGAAGAGTGGTTTGACATTGGGTTAAAAAAACTGTTACCACGGTATCAAAAATGTATTTAGGTTCAAGGAAATTATGTGGAAAGATAGGTACTGAATGTAGCTTTCAAAATATACCCTTTTTAAAATATTTAAACATTTTGTTATTTTTTAAAAAAATAGTGCAAGTTACTTTTGAGACGCCCTTCGTAGTTACAGTCCAAGAAGCCACAAACAAGCAATTTTCAATAGTTTAACACATAGATTGGTGAACATCCCTCTTTCAGTAGAATATAAAACAGAATATAACAAAATAATTGAAATAGCACAAAAAAACGGCTTCCCCAAAGAATTAGTAGATAAAAAGGTAAAACGAGCAGAAAAGAAAAAATTATTAAAAGAAACTACAACTCTCACAGTAGCAAAAACAAAAATGATATTCAAAAAATTCACATATCATCCATGGCCCTTTAATAAATTTAAAGAAGTGTTCAAGGAATACAACATTCAGCTAGCACCAGTAAACCATCACTCCATAAAAAAACCTACTACTTTCAAACATCAAAGATGCTATTCCATCTAACAAAAAATCTGGCATATACCAAATTGAATGCAGTGATTGTAATGAAATATACATAGGAAAAACCAAAAGAAATTTAGAAATTAGATCCAAGGAACACTTTAGGAACATTAAGAGTAAACAATTAGAAAAATCAGCAGTTGCATTTCACTTTTGGACAAAACATCATGACATAAAGCTGGAACCGAAACTTCTCAAACACATAACTGGAAAACAAGAACTGTCCACATGGGAACAAATCTTCATTTTAAAAAATAGAAACCGAGTATTTAATTTTGACATTCCTCAAAAAGACATTTTCAGTAAGTTCATTGGACCGTTACCAGAAGAAATATCAGAAGAAGCATCACCATCCACAACATGAAACACCATGGAAACCCAGTTATTGTCCGGTCGATAATGGAGGAAAGTTAACCTTCGAAACGTGTCCCGGAAAACTATGTTGTAAGTGTTGTTCAGTGTTATTAATTGACTCACCTTTTAAATCTCCCAAAAGATGCTTAGTTACAAGCATTTTCAAAGTGGTTTGAATGGATGTAGAACTGTATTAATTATAATGGAGAATACTTGGACAAGTTGCAAAAATTTTTACTCAATTGAAAAATATTTGGGCTGCTGCTAAAAACTTAAGAAGTGACTCTCATAAACATGCCATACAGTTCACTAAAATTCTATTCTATAAACTATAATTCAACAGGTATTAAGTTGAAACAGATTTTAAACTAGCCTCAGCTAATCATGCCTGAATTAAAGTAAACAAAGTAAGTAAGGAGGATCCTAATGGAATTCGTGTTTTTTCCTGCCACATTTACTTATATTTTAGAAAATGCGAACGTACCATATTGAAGATTTAAGAAGGGCTGTTGATGTTGCAAAAATAGAAATATATTTAGAACAAATTATGTTCCTTTTTTTCCCCCTCCTTGGTCTTGCGGTTTTCAACTACATATAATCCACTAAGAGTAAAGTGAGTTATAGGTTGTTCCCAGAAACTTCAAGATATGTTTTATTTGTGATGTCACTATCTCAAAATTTGGCATTTTAATCACAAGTTCACACATTTAGAAAATAACTAATGCTCTTCCATGTAAATGAGTTTGGGCAGGGAGTAAGTTTATTAAAACTGTGGTGTCACATTTTGAAAGATGATGGTTTTAAAATATAAATGGATATGCATCCTACATTTTTGAGTTATGCTGCTCTCTGACACACACACGCACGCGAACACATCTCCCCCTCTCCCCCCATATATCTTACCGCAGTCTTCACAGTTGACACAGTAGATTCCTGATAATTTAATTCTTGGAGTGGTATTTTTTAGAGGGTGATTGAGCAAATTTCTCACACTATACTTGTTTTGCAGTCAGTTTTATAATATAATCCTAACAAATTTTGTTAAATCTTTAAGAGGTAGAACTGGAACTTAAAAATTCAATGCCACAACTGGGATTTGAACCACAGACCTTCCGCTTGCCGGGCGGACGCTCTAACCACTGAGCTATTGTGACAAACTGCCAGAATGGCATTAAATTCTCAAGCCAGTTCTTAAACTTTGCCCACACACGGCTTGTGTGTTTAAAAACACCAACAGTAAGTTTGTTGGCATAAATAAATTTGTTAAATCTGTTGAACATTTTAGGATGATATGTGAATTTATAGTATCTTTCTTGGATATCGCAGTTACCTAATGTTGAATCAGTTAACAGAACAGCTGAATGATGGAGAGGATTCTCTCTGAAACCAGTCCTATTTTAAATATTATTACAAGTAAGTTGGAGTAGAATGTGTTTTTAAATGTTGACATTTTAATGTTGGCATGTTTAATCCAAAAACTGTTAAAAGTAATAGAGAATAGATATCTGGGGCTAAGCATTTACAAACGGGTAAGTAATGAGATAGCTATTCTATAACACCAGCTGCTTGGTTCACACATACAATCCAAAGCATCATCATTGCTCCAGCAAGCCAGTATCTGTCAGTTTATTGGGATGGCACACTTAACTGCAGAATCCAAGACAACTGTGAGCTGTAGGTGAAGGGAAATACTTTGGGCAGTAAAACATGAGAGCAAAGAAGTTTAACCAGATAAGCATGCAATCACCTGCACATTCATTCCAATGTTTGACTGAATCAAGCTAATGGTGTCACGGCCGGTTGTTTTCACTGAAACGAAGACCTACTCCAAAGTATTTGGGTAATAGTCACTATTCATTTTAGGAGACAGTAGTAGCACAGCAAAGTCCTAATTTGCTCACAATGAAAAACAGTATGTTGGAATGCATCAGAAAAAAAGGGCGCCAATTAATATATAACAGTGGAATGACAAATACTGAAGAAATTGCCCTTTTAAACCAAATATGGAATACTATACTGCTTGCAAAAGTTAAAGGCATGTGAACGCTGGCCAATGCTCAAGCGTAGTGTGTGTACCAGCAGAAGTTCTGTACATAAGAGCGCCTAAGATGCTTGTACCACATTCAGCAGCGCTTAGGATTTTTGAGAGTCTGCAGTATGGCCCGCTTCCATGTGCCTCTAACTTTTGCGAAGATCATAAGTACAATGCTTTCTAGTGATTGTACGAGTTGTTGTTGTTGTAGTGTTTAACGCCCACTTTTACTACTACGGCACCACAGGCGGTGACACTGATGACACATGGAATGAAGATGGAGCACCGGTGGAATGAGATGGCAGGGGAAACTGGAGCACCCGGAGAAAACCTGCTCTGACGACGCTTCGTCCACCACGAATACCACATGCGGGTCCCTGGGATCGAACCCGGGCCGCCTAGGTGGTGATTGTATGAGTGAACTAGCTACCTTCTAACATATATCGTATGTGGAGCAATAAATAGAACTTTAAGGGGAAAGACAAGGAAAGAGACACAGATAAAGTTTTATAAAGTGACCGCATTACCGGTTCTACTGTATGGTTCTGAGACTTGGACATTGAGAAGAAAAGATATAAAAAAATTGCAAGCTGCAAAAATGAAATTCCTTTGATTTGTTAAAGGTTGTACCAGATTAGATAGATTCACAAATGAAGATATACGAAATGAATTAAATGTACCCTCAATTGAAGAGAAAATATGTCAATATAAAGAACAGTGGACTCAACTTGTATACCGAATGGATTCAAACCGCTTTCCAAAACAAATTCTGGATTATAGACCGAGGGGAAGAAGAGATCCGGGACAACCTAGGAAATGATGGACAGATCCAATGTGAAGTCGGAACGGGCGTGAAGAGGAAGAAGATGAAGAAGACGAAGAAGAAGAGGATGATGAAGATGAAGAAGAAGAAGAAGAAGAAGAAGAAGAAGAAGAAGAAGAAGAAGAAGAAGAAGAAGAAGAAGAAGCACAATGCTACAAAGGACATGTGGACTTATCCCAACTCTGCATTAACTATGTTAGAATATGCTAGTTACACAAATTACTATGGGTACTGTGAATCAGGGTCACTCTGTAAATTAGTTTGATTAAATTAAAACTGCAAAGGAATGTGTCAAGTTATCTGTGGTTTAATGTTGCACTGTCCATTTAATATCTGTTCTTAAGCATTTTACCAAACT
The DNA here is from genome assembly GCA_030765045.1 of Tenodera sinensis. Classification (NCBI taxonomy): domain Eukaryota; kingdom Metazoa; phylum Arthropoda; class Insecta; order Mantodea; family Mantidae; genus Tenodera; species Tenodera sinensis. The sequence goes on along the minus strand of CM060964.1, from coordinate 367,847,027 downwards.
TCTTACCTTCTGTTTTCCTTTCATCACAGTATAAATTAATTTCTAGAGAACCAATTATGTCACTCCTAATAGTTTATAGGTTGTATCCAAGGATAATACAATTGAGACATTTCTTGGAATAACAACATTGCATCCATTAAGTCATTTTTCCATTTTCTGCAAATATTGAATCCATAATAACAAGTCGATCTGTTGATAAAATATTACTCTCTCAAAAAAAAAAATCATCTATAGGAATGTCTGACTCGTGCTGCACCTAGTTGTTGTTCCAAAAAACAGCTACAAACAGTAGAAAGACAATTTCCATACCGCTCGAACCTGTTTCATGTGCACTGGGCTGTAATTTATTTATTGGTGACAGGATATCTTTAAGGTGAAATTTACTTTTGACAACATCACATTGGAAACTAACAAACTGTAAAAGAAGTATGGAAAGTGATTGGGATAGTACATCCAGTATGGAGAGTTAATATGAAAAGCAACCTATTGGAAGGAAACATATAATCCAGAAAGGGAAGTGGAAGAAAGAGGTTGCTAAGCAGAAGAGACTGGACAGTATCACACATCACTGAAAACTTGTAAGAAAGCCAGGAATGTTGCTAAAAGACATATTTTGTAAAAGTAAACTCTTCAACTCTTCAAAATCTATTATTTCTTGTTTCTTTAATATTTTTAATTAAAGCTGATTTTTTTTTTTTTTTTTTTTTTTTTTTTTTTTTTTTTTTTTTTTTTTTTAAGTGGATTAAGCTATATTTTTGGTTATAATTATTTGTCTTCTGGTCTAGTTATGTTAAGGTTTTGAATTTGTGTATTAATAATTACAGCAAGCTATTCTGCAAGAAGATTCATTCCTTAAAAAAGAGAGAGAGCGGGGAAAGATGTAAATTGCCTACGATGTCAAAGAAATCACTCCTGGGACTACAGATGCAGAGAATAAAGATATTTTTGCACTACTCCAGTTTCTGATAGAAGAAAGTGCACAAATGCTAGAGACAATTGTTGAAGACTATGCATCTGCAAAAGAAAATTAATACTCGGAAAGTGACACAGAAAAATAATTTCTGGGTAGTAAAGTGATAATTTATATAAAAATAATTGTTAATAACCATGCAGACTTTTGAGAGGAAATTACTGAATGCTATTTATTTGTTCATTTAATTGAAAAATGCATTTATCATCGTCTTCATCATCATCATCATACAAACAAGATTTAGATTATGAGTGATCTCTTTGGACTCCAAACTAAAGCTGTTCTATCCATCTTCTAACACATCTTGCTCAACTCAGTTGTCCTCTTAGCCTGTAATTTAATGCTTTTTGGGGAACCCCATCATGTTCCATTCTGCAGACATGGTTGTACCATCTTTCCCTGTACTCTATTTTGTCTGTTAGTTTGAATATTCCCAACTGTTCTTCTCGAATATCTACACTCCTCTGCTTGTCCATTAAAGCATAACCTGCCTTAAACCTAACCTCAAAATTTTCATTCCCACAACTTCTGTCTCAAAACATCTTTATTAAATAGGGTCCAACACTCAGAACTGTATACCAGGGCTGAAACTCCTAAAATTTTATAAACTTTCAATAAGATTTCTTTGCAAATTTTCTTTGATAAAACTCTTCTAATTGTTCCATATATTTGTTGAAACAAATTTAGTTTTCTATTTACGACTTTAGTTCTATCCTTGCCTATGAAAACTCCTACATATTTTAAATCCATAACTTGTTCTACAGGTGCAGTATCAATCATAATTTTAGCTCTAACAGGATCTTTTCCATAAAATGTCACTATTTTAGTTTTTACAGCTGATATTTTCAAATTATACTCAGTAGCCACTGTACTTAGTTTATAAATAGTTCTTTAAAAATTGTATTCAGTAGATGCTGTAACTTCTTGATTGTTTGCAAAAACTTAGTGTCCATAACCGTATTACTCATTTTAATAGTTAAGATAGCTTGCAAATTACAAATAACACCTAAATAAATATTAAATAATGTGGGTGAAAGTGCACACCCTCGTCAGACACCTTCGTTTATTTCAACACCTTCTTCTGAGAGTTTACTTTCACTTTTAACTCTTATCTTTGTTCCTAAATACAGACTTGTATTACATGCACTACATGGTTATGAAAACCTCTCCTTCATTATTTCCCACATTTTATTTTTTCTATTTACCTTCTTAAACGCTTTGACATAATCTGTGAAGACATTTATATTACATGTAATATAACACTATTGTGAATTATACTGTTAACAACAGGGTTTTAACAGGAATGCTGTGTTTTGTTCATTATTCTATAAAATGACTTGGAATAACTTTAAAATATCCTATTACTTTGCAAAGCAAAACTGCTTATTATAAATATACTTATGCTAATGTTTGAGAACTCTACTTTCATTTGTAACAGCTGTTTAATAGTTGTTGTTAGCTAATGTTGGATTTCTGACAGTGAAGTCATTAATCCTCTTGCTCTCCAATATTTTTCACTGATGGATGGCGCATTAGAAGTGGCCAGGCATATTTGAAGGTGGTCTCGATCCATTTCCAGCGCCCTTAAACCAAATCCAATCCAATCTTGCAGATCACATAGAGGACAGAGTGGTGAAGAATATATCCCAATTCTGTTTAAATGTTTTGCCAGACAATCATGACCTGTAATCAACCTGAAGGTTGCAACTGCTGTTTTTCGAGGATACTCAGGAATCACTGTTTGAATGTTTGGTAGTTCCCATCTTTTATTCTTTGATTTTTCATAGTAATATTTTGCAATAATTTTTTTGATTTCAGAGTTCACTAATCTTTAAGCTGCATAAAATGGTAGATTAACTATACATTTCTGCACATTGCCAGTACCCTTTTTTGCAAGAAAATCAGCTTTCTCATTACCACTCAGTCCACAGTGAGCTGGTATCCATTGGAAGACTAGGTGTTTTTGAAGTGCTGTTAGATGGGTAAGGATTTTCCAAACATTCTATAATTGTTTGGTTTTTTGGTGACAACTTGGAAGTAATTGCTATAATTGCTGCCCTGGAATCTGAGAGAGTAACTGCTTGCTGAAAATGTGAAATTCTGTACAAAAGATTTTGTAGGGCCATTCGAATTGCTTCAATTTCTCCATCAAAGTTTGTAGTTCCATAACTTAAAGATTTGTAATAGGAAAAGAGGTGACATGTGACTCCAGCACCTGCTCCATCTTGGTTTGATATCAATTATCCATCAGTATAAATATGGAGCCATTCGTGTTCTGGAAATCTAGTATGGATTGTCTCTAATGCCAATAATTTTAGAACACTAGTTGGAGTATCACTTTTCTTAACTTCTTCTGTCAGGTATAAATAATATGTGATGTCTAATATTTGTGTCGGATTGACTTTAGGTATGAAGTTTTCCTTTGAATTAGTAAGGTATACATTCTTCTTGATGTCTTGAATATTGGAAAGAAAGCTCTCCTGAGTCTTTAGTGTATGTGTAAAATTTCTCTTGTGCCATGTATTGAATGGGAGTCTGATCAACTTTTCGTGTTGAATAAGAGCCACTTTTTCTATTTCATATTCAATGGGACATTGGTTGGTTAGTATTTCCATAGCTACTATTGGTGTGGTTTTGATAGCACCTGTAATTAATCTCAGACTTTGGTTTTGAAAGATTTGAATCTTTTTTGTGTTTACTGTTACAAGAACTTTGCTGCAGTAAGTAAATAATGGCTTTATATTGAGACAGAATATTAGAAGACCCCAAAAGAAAATCGTTCATGTAAATGTTTGTTAAAAGTGTAATTCGTTTTTTGATGTTGGTATGAGATAATTAAATGACGAAAACATGTTGATAAGGTTCATTGTTACGAACAACTAAGTTTGCACAAAGACGTCATAAATCTTTCCATATTTGATTTTAATATATGTGTATAAATATTAGAATTGTTTGTGTTCCATAATAAAAGTAGGGGAGGATGATTAGAGATTGCTTCCCTAACGAGAAAGAACTATTTGATGGACACATGCGCAGATGAATAGCGTGGATGAATATGAAAAAGGCGGTGTCGCGTCAAAACGATGCCAAAAAACTGGACACTAGCGTCTCCGTATTCGGCATGGATTGATGCATTTTTATGTGTACGCGTCATGAAATAGTAAAAGTGAATTTACTAAGTGTTTAGAGACCTTTAATTAAATTTCAGAGATGCTAGGGAAGTTGATCCGCTAAAAGAAGACTTTCTACTGTGATACGATTTAAAAATTGTGAACAACAAGGTGCAAATAAAATGTTTGACTAAAGTTAAACCCGAGTGTATGTTCATTCCATTCGTTACCACGCCCTGAGGGAAATAAGAGCCACATCGCTCAAACAAGAAGCCACCCCTCAAATAAAAACAGCACCAAAATGGCTTGCCCAACGTGGAACTCGAATTTAGGATGGAATGGAAATTACGGGAAATGAACTTACGAGAAACATCAAGTGACGCCATATCATCACGCCAAAAGGAAAGAAGATGCCATTAGACCATCGTTTGATATCGACATCAGAACACTGATGAACGGATAATCAACGATACATCAGAACACCGATGCACGGATAATCAACACAGGAAAACACCGGAGATTGTCTAGCGAAGCCAACTGCCCAGGAGACGTACATAACTGGACAAATCAACGAAAAAAAAGTAGGATCAAAAATTTTTATTTTTACATCCAGTTTATTTTCATTTTTATGTTACTGTGAAGCGGCAAAGTAGTGGGACTTTTAACCCTAAGCGAATTGAATAAAGAAACTAACATGTCGCGAAAGGAGATAGAAACAGGAGTGGGGGAAGGGGCAGATAGGCCTAGTTATCAGGTAGAACCAGAAAGTGAGGAACAGGTTGCAATAGGAAAAGACCAAAGGTTATTAATGATCATGTTTGAAAGACTAGAACAAAGTTTAGGTCAGAAAATGGAACAGAATAGGGCAGAATTAAAACAGGACATACAACAAAGTTTAGGTCAAAAAATGGAACAATACAAGGTAAAATTAGGTAGAAAATGGAACAAAATAACACAGAATTAAAACAGGACATAGAACAAAGTTTAGGTCAGAGAATGGAACAAAATAAGGTAGAATTAAAGCAGGACATAGAACAAAGTTTAGGCCAGAAACTAGAACAGAATAAGGAAGAGATAGGTCAGAAAATGGAATAAGTGAGAAAGGACTTAGAACAGAAAATGGAATTAGGAAGACAGAACTTAGAACAGAAAATAGAATTAGGAAGACAGGAGTGTAAAGAAAATATGAAAGTAATGGAAACTAATTTAAAATTAGTACATAAAAACTTAAATGAGACAAAGGAAGCGTTAGAAGCTAGGATAGAAATCATAGGAGATAGGATGGGAAAAATAGAATCAGAAATGAGAGAAAATAAGATTGTATGAGAAGGAGAAATTGCTATATGTAGAGATGAAATAACAGAATGTAATACAAGTGTAGACTGTAAGATTACAAATGTAAAAGCAGGAATAACTGAGGAATTAAGGAAAGAGATTGAGGTAGTAAAGAAAGACATTATTAATGAAACTGTAGAACAAATTGTAATTCCTAAAATTAAGACGATGACTGATGTAGTACATTCGCAACAGGATGCTATAAATGATATGAAACAAAGCCACTTAGAAATAAAGAATGATTTAAAATCAATTTGTGAAGAAATGAAAAAAGGAAAAGAAAGTTTGGCTAATGTAAATGATGTTGTGAATGCACTACAAAGGCAAGATGATTTAGATGTAAGTAATGTACAAGATGAGAGTTATTTGAATAATGTACAAAATGTTGACTCACCATACAGAGAAAGAGGTTCACAAACAATGACACAACACACAACACATGTTACACCAACAGCATATTACATGAAATCATACCACCTACATTTGACGAGGAGAAGGGAGATGATCCAAAACTCTTTGTTAAAGAGATGGAAGAGTATTTTAAAGTGAAAAGGATACCAAATGAGCTTAGGATGATGATAGTCAAGAAAAGCTTAAAAAACAAGGCATTAGAATGGCTCAGGTTAACACTAGCTGGTCATGAGTCGTATAGCTCATTCAGAAATCTATTCCTATCAAGGTATTGGCGCCCAGCTAAGCAAAACCAAACTAGGGTAGAGCTAGCGACAGGTAGATATGATCCAACCAAAGGGTTATCGCCAGTCGATTATTTTATGAAAGTAGCCAACAAAGGGAAGCTGTTAGACCCTAACCTGTCGGAAGCAGAGCTAATTACCAGCATAACAAGACATTTCCCAGACACGGTGAGAACCAGGTTAATTGTTGCGAGGCCAGTAGATTTTGCAGACATGATAGAATTGCTGACAGCCTTCGAAACACAAAATGGTTGGCCTAAAGAGCATAGACATAGGAACGGTCACCCAAACTCACCCATCTTAAACCGGAGCACGGCTACGAACAACCAGAGTGAGGGAGAACATAGAAATACTAGGAGCACCCATGAAAGGGGGAGAGGGGCACACCATTTCCCACAACCACACAATCATGGCGAAAGGATGGAGAACACAAGACAGCGGTACCACGACACAATACCAAGGGCTGAATCGAGATACAGAACGTATACATATGATCGTGGAAGACCAGGAGACCGTACCCATCAAGTGAATCACATACGATTCTGTAGGGAATACTTCAACAACCAAAGACCGTCATACAACAGAGGTTCACGCCAAAGGGGCAGGAACCAATGGAACACTGCCAACATAAGACAACAGGAAGTAGATGAAAATGTGCCAAATAGGGCAGATGCTGCACAAAATACAGAAACAACAACCACCACCAACACTCAGGGATATTACAACAACTAAGTTCGTCCCAACCGAGTGGATGACCAACAACACAAAACCCAAGAGATTAACAACTGACATTGACACATGATGGCTACACGAAGAGAAAGATGGAACTACTGTACACTGGACCACTGGTCATAACAAAACAGCTGGGTGACCACACGTATGAGCTACAGAATATAAATGGCAAGTTGGTAGGAAGACACCATAAAAATAAATTAAAATCATACAAAGAAAGGACCAAATAGTCTTTGCCAACAAATATGTAAGGCAGGAATAGTAGAGATGATGGAAAATAACAATTTTTAATGGGTTACTTATAGAAAATTATGTTCAGATTGGAAAATACAACAAAAAAAAGAAAATCAACATAGTCATTGGCTATATTGACCACAAAGAGCATTGTCAACAAAGACAGATGAGGACACTGATTGTCATTAAAGAAATGAATTATAGCGACGGAAAATAATGTGTTTTTGACATAAGGATGTCAGGGACAAAAATAAAAAGGAATCAATTGTGATGACAAACATAAAATATTTCGACACAAAGATGTCGAGGGTGAATTGAGAAGAAAAATAATACAACTGCAGAATAATTATAAGTATAGAAGTTTTCTCTTATAGAGATAAGAGACAAAGAGGTGACAATTAGTGAAGTAAGAAAAACCATAATCAGAAAAGCAATGCCCATGAATTAAGATGGATATAGCCAATGCTAAGCTCGAAGAGATGTTGAACCAAATAATAATGAATAACAACCCAATTAAAAAAATGGTACCATTAGTAACATCAGAGTTTAAGAACCGACTCAACGACCTGCCTATACATAATAAGCTTACAAGACAAAGAAGGTAAAGAACTGAATAAAATATTGCCATAAATATGATCATAATCATTAGCTCAAAATTTGTATCCTGTTTTTCTCTCCTCATAACAAGGAACATAAGTCAAAAGCCACATAATAAACCATGATACACTTCAATTATATTTGTGTCAATGTCAAATGTACAATAACTGAATGTGTTGTATAATAACTGAATATGTGTTGTATAATAACAGAACATATGTTGTATAATAACTGGATATGTTGTACAATAACTGAATATGTATTGTATAATAACTGGATATGTTGTATAATAACTGAATGTGTTGTACAATAACTGAATATGTATTGTATAATAATTGGATATGTTGTATAATAACTGAATGTGTTGTACAATAACTGAATATGTATTGTATAATAACTGAATATGTGATGTATAATAATCGAACACGTATTGTGTAGTAACTGAACATGTGAAATTTACGAAGACATGCTGTGCCATGCCAAAACAAAAGACAAAGACAAACAGCGAAGAAGACTGTAAAGAAAAAGAAAAAAAAAATATTGTACAAAGTGATTGCATCAGAGGAGTAGGGAGAACTATTGTATTGTGTTTCAAGATTGTAAATATGGGTGGCAACTTGAAAAACAAAACAAGGGGCATGTGAGACAGAATATTAGAAGACCCCAAAAGAAAATCATTCATGTAAATGTTTGTTAAAAGTGTAATTCGTTTTTTGATGTTGGTTTGAGATAATTAAATGACGAAAACATGTCGATAAGGTTCATTGTTAAGAACAACTAAGTTTGCACAAAGACGTCATAAATCTTTCCATATTTGATTTTAATATATGTGTATAAATATTAGAATTGTTTGTGTTCCATAATAAAAGTAGGGGAGGAGATTAGAGATTGCTTCCCTAATGAGAAAGAACTATTTGATGGACACATGCGCAGATGAATAGCGCGGATGAATATGAAAAAGGCAGTGTCGCATCTCAAAACGATGCCAAAAAACTGGACACTAGCGTCTCCGTATTCGGCATGGATGGACGCATTTTTATGTGTACGCGTCATGAAATAGTAAAAGTGAATTTACTAAGTGTTTAGAGACCTTTAATTAGATTTCGGTGATGCTAGGGAAGTTGATCCGCTAAAAGAAGATTTTCTACTGTGATACGATTTAAAAATTGTGAACAACAAGGTGCAAATAAAATGTTTGACTAAAGTTAAACCCGAGTGTATGTTCATTCCATCCGTTACCACGCCCTGAGGGAAATAAGAGCCACATCGCTCAAACAAGAAGCCACCCCTCAAATAAAAACAGCACCAATATATACATTGTATGTTGTGTTAAGAGTTGCTCTGGAACATCCCCACTTCATTCCTGTTAGACGTTTTAACAGTGAAAGGCACCTCTCTGCTCTTTGTATTACATTTTCTATTTGTTTGGTCCATGTAAGTTTAGCTTCAAATGTAACTCCTAAATACTTTGCTTCCTTTGTTTCTGGTAATTGTTGACCCTCAAAATTTAGTTTTATTTTTAGTGGCTTTTTTCTTAGTGAAAAGATTTGGTAGTTTGATTCTGTTACCTCTTGAGGGATATCGACGTGAAATTACGTCCATTTAAAATGGCAGATGAGCGATATGGGCGTCCTGTGCGTTTAAGCATTTAACCCTTATTTATCCCTTATCCAACTCAACTTATTATAATTTTCCCTTTATGAAACATTTTAGTAAGGTCTATATACTTTATTGGCTTACCTTAATATGTTCATTCTGCAGTGATTTACCTCAAAACAGGGATAAACACACAAGGGCACGTACATCTCCACATTCGCGAATTCCCTTCTTGCGGCACACAAAACACTTTCGAAATGGGCGGGACTTCTTTGCTGTTGGTGGTATCCTTTTAGGATAATGTTTTCCTTGAAGTCTGAGGGGTGCAGGGGTTTTGGATTTTCAACCCCCAACGTGGTATTGTTCAATTAGGCTGCAAGTTATTTATAGTCGGTAGTCAAGGTCGGTCATTGTCCTGTGTGGATTTAGAGAGCTGTCCAAATCCCCAAACAATTGTATATGGTTATATCCAGTTGGTGCAAAAACACCTTTTTATACCACTTCTCTCTTCAACTACAAGCAGGAAAGAATACGTATGTATTTCAACAAAGAAAGACACAGAATCTACTCAGTTACGAAACTCGCGTAAGCAAAAGTTGTAATGTTGATCTATTCTGATGACTCAAGAGACCACGCATGCAGAAGCGCTTTATTACACAGTATGCTGACGCATAAGTCACACATACAATGGGTGTTTCTTTACTGTATCTTTCCGAGAATTTATACTAGATGCGTTCGACAGAGCAAAGTTGACTTTTCACCACAGTGAAACAAAATTGTGCCATTTCAACGTTTTGTAAATACAACTCAACTTTGCTGATGACATACATTTATACTGCAAATAACGAGTTTTATACCAGTTTTTGTTTCATTAAAATAACTTAATATTTACACAAAATACAGCTGTGTATATACGAAGCGCATTTAACAATTTAAATGCTAGCAGTTCTCGGCTCGCAGACGTTTAAATGGCCATCGCTCAAGAGGTTAACAGTCATTAAATTTTCTTTGGTTCACCTTTGTAATTTGGTTAAGGATTGTTGCATGGTTTTTTCTAGTTCTGTACTTTTGCTTTTTGGTTTTGAAGTCCACATTACTAAGTCATCAACAAATAGTGCACACTTCACACCTGATTCTTGTGTTTGTTGTGGCAGATCGTAAATAGATATATTAAAAAGTGTTGTGCTAAGCACTGTGCCTTGTGGTAAGCCATGGTGTACTTGTTTGTATATAGATATGTTTCTTCCATATCTAGTTGCAATAAAGCGTTGTGTTACAAAATGACATAGCCATGAAAACATTGGACCTTGTATCCCTATTTTTTTTACTTTCTTTAGTAGTTTTGTTCTGCATATAGAATCATATGCACTTTGGAAATCAATAAAAACTGATAAATTATCTTCTTTTCTATTGAAGGAGTCTTTGATTTCTTGACTGAGAAGTAAGACTTGTTCATTTGTAGAGTGGAACTCTCTAAATCCAGCTTGACATGGGGAAATTAAATTTTTTGATTCTAGAAACCAATTTAACCTGTTTGAAACCATAATTAATTATATTCAAGGTGCTCTCGGGCTTTGAGCCAGGTGTAGTGTTGAAAAGACATCGACGTTTCAGGAGTGTACATCTCTCCCATCTTCAGTATGAATGACTAGCAAAAGTGAAGGGACCAGTACTGTCAGCCAGTACGTACCGAGTAGAAAACACCCAGTCTAGTGTGGAGGTGGTTCACTGCTCCGTTGGAATCTGTGTTTTCTGAGTCGGTCAATTTCCAATTTTAAGGCTGGTTTCCAAGATGGACTAAACTGCAATCCAGCGTCCCGTGTGTGAAAGGTCAAGAGAGGAAAACCACAAACTCAGCAAACACCAGAACAGCCGACTGCCACTGCCTGCTTCCCATACACTGGCAATCTTTCCGGCAGAATCAGTAGAATTCTCACAAAACACAGCATCAGAACCATCTACAAGCCGCCTTTGAAGATCCAACACCTAGTGAGGCCGGTAAAGGACAAACTGCTTCTTAATGTACCAGGGGTATACCGTATTGGCTGTGAATGTTGGACGCCATACATAGGGCAAACCGGCAGGACCATTTCCACCAGAGTCAAGGAGCACGAACGGTCCACATGATTGATGCAGCCTGAAAAGTCAGGGCTGGCGGAGCACTGCTTTGAAAAAGACCACAGAGCTAACTTCAAAGAAACGACCATTGTGGCAAAATGTAGCGGTTTATGGGAACGGAAGGTTAAGGAGGCTCTGGCCATCTCCTCCGAGAAGAGTACACTGAACCGGGACGCTGGATTGCAGTTTAGTCCATCTTGGAAACCAGCCTTAAAATTGGAAATCGACCGACTCAGAAAACACAGATTCCAACGGAGCGGTGAACCACCTCCACACTAGACTGGGTGTTTTCTACTCAGTACGTACTGGCTGACAGTACTGGTCCCTTCACTTTTGCTAGTCATTCATCCTTAAGATGGGAGAGATGTACACTCCCGAAACATCGATGTCTTTTCATCACTACACCTGGCTCGAAGCCCGAGAGCATCTTGAATATGTTCGTCGCCAGGAAAGCTTCAAATCATATTTCATAATTAATTAATTAATAGTAAAATATGGAAATTTTTTTATGTTATACATGATCTATGGAAAAACTAAGTTCGGTACTATACTATCACTTCAAATCAGTCAACAAATTTTACATATTACACTATTGCATTATATATTCTGAAGTCACAATATTTAATCTATATTTGGATGAACTTTTGTCTATGTGTGACAGTTTGGAATGAATAGAAAAACAATTTAAAATGTTTTATCTTCTGTATCTTGGTTTCGATATATTTTGGCTAAGTTGTTTCAAAGAACACCTCAATTGTTACTCATAATACTGCAAAATATACCATATATTTAACCTCATTTGTCTTTCTCACCTTGATGATGTCTTTCAGCGGTGAATTCATTGGTAACTGAAGAAATACTCTGATATCTTCTTTCTCTTTGATGTAGAACCACATAGGTTGTAATGTTGTGAACTTATCTTGTGGCAGTATACTGCAATACCTGAAGAATTTATTGAAATTCATTAGCTGCATTTCAAAAGACTCAAATTCCACTACAAATACTAAAATGTTCTCTCCAGTTTACTAATGTGCCATATACATTAATGCCAAAATTATTTTATTGTTAACTTTTTTTTCTCTTTATTATGTCTCTAAGTGGAGTGCTAAGTCAGCAGTGGAATAGGTAGGACGCACAGTGAGAGAGCTAGGAATTTGTGAGTAAGGGCGACTTAAGGAACTATGGGTGTGGAGTTGGACATATATCAGGCAAGAATTGGTCATTTTGGAACAAGACAGTTATGAGTTAAAGGGAAGGAGGAAATGGGAGAAAATGTTAACATGGTAGTATTGGGATGTGATTTTAATACTCCTTATAATTACAGGAGTGGAAATGAATCTTGGACCTCTGGAGTGGCAGGAAGTTCTGGAGAACATGTTAACTAAAATGGATACCATGGAGCAACAATTAAGTAACAAAATGAATCGAATAGCTAAACAATGGAGAGAGTTCAACAAATTTCATAAGAGGTGGAATATTTGAAATCAAGAGTGGAAATAGTAGAAGAGAGTAGCAGAAGATTTAATTTAGTTTTTACAGGAGTAAAGGAGAGAAGAGGGAAATAACCTGTGGAGTAAGTGGAATTAATTCTAAGAGATAAATTAGAAATGGAATTAAAAGGCTGGGAAATAGTACAGGGCTTTCAGAGTGGGACGAAGCACTGGAAAGAGGATGATAACTGTGAAATTTGCATCAATGCAACTAATATATTAAAGGATGCAAAGAAACTGAAGGGGAGCAATATATTTATTAATAAACACCTGACTTACAGCCAAAGAGTAAAGAAAAGAGTTAATTCAACAGATGAAAGAAACAAGAGCCAGGGGCATGAGAGCCCTTATTAAGAACATGAAATTTTGGATTGAGGGAGAGAAGTGCTAGATGACAGCACAAGGGGCTTAATGGACACCATGACCAGGCAAGCAGGTCATTTAAGTACGGCATTAAGGCTAAGGCAGGAAACAAAATTAATGCCACAGCAGAAGACGGGAGGAAGTCCAAAGATCAAGGAAGAGATGGATGGGCACCTGGACATATGGTCACTTCGACCAAGGTCATGGAACGGATCAGCATGTGTCAATGACATCATGGAAGAGAGTTTCGTTGGTGAAGAGCTTAACACATGCTGTAAGCCAGCTGACTGGAGAGAGAGGAGGGGAGAGACGGTAGCAACCTGCTTTGGCATTGAATTCTAGTGTAGTGTCAACATCACATGGGAGTGTTATGGTGATTGAAAGAGCAGTAGTGGAACGCAGGAACTGACAATGGAACAAAGAAGAAAGAATCAGGTATTCAACTCAGAAGCCAGAACAAGCTAAAAGACTTATAGGCATAGAAGTGGTTTGCAGTAGAGCTTGGAAGGAAGGTATAGGATTTTAAGGCTGGGATGTTGGAATTGCAAGGTTTTGAAAAGAAGTCTGAGTTTAGGTTATGTTTGGGTGTTTTTTAAATACAGTGCATCTTTTAGCAGTGGTGGAAACATGGGTTTGTAATGATGATATTAGAGTACAAGGGTTTGAGCTTATAAGAAAACAAGGGATGAAAGCAAATTTAGATCTCTTCCATCAAATAGAGAGTGAAATAAATGAGTATCCAATGGTAGAATTTATGATGGTAGGGGATTTTAATGGAAGAATAGGGATTTACAAGCAAGAGGTTGTGAAATTGGTGAAAGTGAATCCAGAGATTTTAAAAGAAGGAGTAAAGATGGAGTGATAAATGAAGAAGGGTTGAAGTTAATAAATTTTTGTGAGAATAATAATTTTATGATATTAAATGGGGGTTGGGGAGTGGATACACCACGTGAATATACATTGGTGAATGCTAATGGCCAGAGTGTTTGGATAATGGTATGTGTGATGTAGGTTAGGTTGATATTGTATGAAAAAGTGTTGAACGTGGCAAGTAATAGTGCCCATTTTCCATTAGTTATTGAGGTTAACATAGCTAGCAAATGGAGAGGCAATAATGTAACTAATTATGCAAATAGTTCAGCTGTGGGAATTGAGAGATTTAAATGGAATGACAGAGGAGATGAATTTAGTAGCATTATCAACTCAGTAATGGGCAGGCTGTGTGTTCATGGTATTAACCCATTCGCATCATTTGATGACCAGGGCTCGTATGTTTTTCTGACATATGAATCGTATGATAAGCTCAGCTCATTGCTGCATTGCTCCATACAATTCCATATAGTTTAGGCTCCTTCTCATAGATGTCACTTGTATAGGTCTGGGATGAAATATTAACATGTGGTGTTAGTAATTCTGATCAGTATGACGTAATCACCTGCGTTTCAATCAAGGAAAAACAATTTTATTTTAGCATTATTTCACTTGCCTCAGTAGCCATGATGGCAGCAAAAACAATTTGTGCCAATGATGAGAGGGGTTTGAGAAAACTGATACAAAGTGTATTAGAGAGTGAAAGTGGTGATTTTTCTGAATATGAAACAGTCTGAAGATTCTGGTGACAGTGATAATGAATCTAGTGCAGAAAGCAGCAAAGAAAATAATTATGGAGTGATGATGACGCGGCAGGCCCTTTAAAATGCATTTGCATTATGATGCAGAAAAGCCAGTGTAACTGGTATTGGACTAAAACTGACAACAATATCATTATCTGCACTTTTACTGCAAATAGTGGTATTTGTAAATACTTACTGCATAAGCATGCAGAACAGTTGCTGTAAGTACTTTCAATTTTGTTCAGCATACATGGAACCTTTGAAAAAATATGTGATGATACAAATGCTTGTGCAATAAAGCAGTTGAACTACCCCAGCAGAAAGTGTTGAAAGACAATGAAAAATGAAATCAGGGTTACATTGCTTTACTTATTTTGATGTCTCAAGTGCGAAAATCGCTATTCAATTGTACTGGAGCAAAGCCTGATGCCCTGACACCCCAATTTTTAACGAAACAATGAGTAGGGAGAGATTCAAACTGATTTCCCATTTCTTTCACACACAGCAGCAGTATTAGGACAACAGTATTGGTGAGTTTATGCTTTTAATATTGTGCACCCACTTTTCAACAAAAAATAGTTAATGGCTGATTTTAAGAGATTTTTTTAAGCATTGAGCCATTACCGCCCTCACAGCTAGGGTATTTTAATCCAATTTCTTGGTTAGTTGTCAAGGCATTTAAATATGATGTGACTGGGTTAATGAAATGGTGACAGAGCACAAGTTGGGGCATATACTGAATATTTTGGAATTTATTTTAAAGTGGGCAGGTGAGAACTTGAAGTTAACAAACAAAAAGGTTTTTAGGTTTGATATGGAATGTAAAAATCTTAAGTGTTAAAGGAAACCAGAATTAAATGAAGGGGAGAAATGGGCAAGAAAAGAGGTTAATAGTTTTGGGTTTGAGAGTGCAGTATAGGGAGTTATTGAAACAAAAAGGGTTGAAGTGGAGTGCAGAGAAAGGCAAGGAAATTGAAAAGGAAATAAGATCAGGTATCTCTCAACATATATGGGAGGTTATTAGAAAATGTACACAAGGCTACTTGGAACCAGTGTAAGTTGAACCAGGAGTATGGGTTAAGCATTTTAAAAAAAAAATTTGAGATAAAAATAGTGAGGTTGAATAAGTGGAATCGGGTAGTGAATATTATTACATAGAGGAATTAGATAGACCATTCTGGCTGGCTGGGTGAAATAAGGCATCAACTTATAGTTAACAGTATGGGTGATATATGGATCGGAAGAAAGAGCATGATGAGAGAATTCTGGGAATTAGACATCAGTTGGAAGATGTGGATAGACTTTATGGGCAATGGTGGAGAAAACAAGTTCATTAAAATGTTATTAGGAGTTTGAAGTAATGATGGAGAAAATACATATATTGAGAGGTGTAATAAGGATCAACGAGAAGGTATTGCATGGTTCAAATTGGGAATTTGGAGATTAAAAGGATACAGGGAAGGGTTACAGGAAGAATTTTGCCCTATATACAAAGGAAAAGAGGATGCAATGCATATTGTATTAGAATGTAAGGGAATGGATATTTGGAAGGACTTCATACAAAGAGTCGTAATACAAAAAATATTCTCCAATCATTCACAGATTAGTATCTTAGGAGATTATTATTTATTTATGCCAACAAACTTACTGTTGGTGTTTTTAAACACACAAGCCATGTGTGGGCAAAGTTTGAGAGGTAGAACTGGAACTTAAAAATTCAATGCCACAACTGGGATTTGAACCACAGACCTTCCGCCTACCAGGCAGCTGCTCTAACCATTGAGCTATTGTGACAAACTGCCAGAATGGCAATTAAATTCTCAAACCAGTTCGTATTTCTCCTGGTAAACCACAAAGGCAGTCTCACATCAGAGACAAATTACCCCAATGGTGACTTACTACTGTAAGTACTTTATGTCCCAGGATTAAATAACCTTCAGATGGTAATTATTATTTATTTATTCCAAAAACTTACTGTTGGTGTTTTTAACACACAAGACATGTGTGGGCAATGCCATAGCTGGCATTGAAGTTTTAAGTTCCAGTTCTACCTCTCAAACTTAGGAAAGTTTCCATTTACAATAAACAAGAAGTGGATATGGTAAGTTAAGTAAATGGAAGTATGGAGAATAAACAGTTTGAAAATTGTGTTGAATTTAGGTGCTAGAAATAATGATTGGATTGAGAGGTAGAACTGGAACTGAAAAATTCAATGTCACAGCTGGGATTTGAACCACAGACCCTCCACTTACCAGGCAGGTGCTCTAACCATTAAGCTACTGTGACAACCTGCCAGAATGACATTGAATTCTCCAACCAGTTCGTATTTCTCCCGGTAAACCACAAAGGCAGTCTTACATCAGAGACAATTACCCCAATGGCGACTTACTATCGTAAGTACTTTATTTCCTGGGATTATATAACCTTAGATGGTAATTATTATTTATTTATGCCAACAAACTTACTGTTGGTGTTTTTAAACATACAAGGTGTGTGTGTGGGCAATGTTTGAGATGTAGAACTGGAACTGAAAACTTCAATGCCAGCTATGGCATTGCCCACACATGGCTTGTGTGTTAAAAACACCAACAGTAAATTTGTTGGCATAAATAAATAATGATTGGATTATTAATAATAGTTGTGAATATTAGTGATACTTACTGTTCGATATGTAATGAATATTTTTTGTTTGTTAAAAAGTTGTTATAAGTGGCATGTAACTGGATATAACTGGCAAAAAGCCTGGGCTGAATGCCTAGTTATATCCATAAATAATTACTTAGCGCTAATGAATGAAGTAGCTGGCTTCCAGTTACTTAAATACAAATACTACATCTCTATGAAATACAAGTATCCTGAATAAAATATAAAAATAGGTATTCATTAGTCAGTTTCAAAAATAATTGATATTGCAATATGGAATGCTAGGCACTTTGACTAGCTAATTTTATAACATATAATTTTCACTAAGAAATTACGTATTAATCTTTAACAGCCTACCGCTCTACATCATTATTAAAGGTAATATTACTAAAAACAATTACATTAACTAAATATGAAGACATATGGTTTAATTTCACAAAATGCACTTGATATACACAAATATATTCTTTCTCACTTATAAAATCACCAAAAGGTAGTGAGTAGGAAAGGGAATAAAATAGGCATTGTACAATCCAACACCACACTTCAAGCACAGTGCTCTCATACTGAATTTACAGTTGCACCTTTTCCTTTTTCTTCCCTCTGTTTGCTGGATGGTCAACCTCCAGCAAATCAAATTTTACAGAATTTGGTATGTGATCACAAAGAGATATGCATGAATCTGGTGGTCTTCCAGCTCGTTTTGATACACTCCTGTATCTCTTGAGATAGTAGTTCTCTTTTCAAATCCAGCTGAGCTTTTATTTGTCTTATGCTTTCGTTGTACAAAATCCAGTAGTTCTGAACAGTAATAGCTAGCATCCATGTTAACAAAGACCAGTACAAGTTTTTGCTTCCCATTCCAAGACAATTGCAGCTATTATACTGGTCCATCTGGTGAGCACCTCCCACAAAGGTATTGTATTCGGCCAACAACCTTGGTCTTGGAATCATTGCATTTCACTTCTACTGCTGTAAAAATCTTTTCATCTGACCAATCTCTTGTGCACCACATACATAAGAGATCATTATGACTAATGAGTTATCCATCCATTAAACATAAAGCAGTTTATCATTCTTCTCTACTGCTGTCTCAAAAAGGCTACAACCTTTTCTGGAAAATATTTGCTTCTTTTCCACTGGTCATCTTTTACGGATTCCCTTTTCTATAATTGTAACTATGGCAGAATAGCCATAATTGCTAAGAAACAAAAGAAGTGCTGAACTAAAAATAATCTATGAAGAAGCTGTAGCTTAGCTTTCTCTTCTCCTCTGAAGCTTTGTCAAGCAATAAGAGTAAGAGACTAACTGCCTTACCAAATGACTTGTCATAATCAACATTAGAGTTTGATCCTTTACTCTGGCACAACCCAAAATTTGCCAAATATCTATCCTTGGAGTTCAGGCTCCATGCAACTCAAAATTTGCCAAAAGTCCATGCTTGGTGTTATGGTCTCATCTCCTGAAACCAAACCTAATGAGCTTGCCAGAAATGAATTGATTGCACCCAGGGCAGCCAAAATATTTGACCATACTTTCATCACATGATATGTGTTTATCAGGTATGAAATTATGAATATATCTTTCCTTAACTTAATGACTTGAAGCTTTCCCGGCGTTGATTATTGATGATAGTTTCTCGGGCTAACAGCCAGGTCAGATTAGGGTAACTACCCAAGCTTTCAGCGACTAACTCTGCCGCCATCCTCAGGGGAACTGAATCTAGGCTACTGATGTTGCGATATTTATACCTAGAGCGCGGCCGATAAGAACCGCCCACTTTTTTACCATTGGCCGAGCTCCGGCCTATGGAGGCACGTGCGGAACCAATCAGGTGATTGCCGGTGCTTCTCGGCACTGTGGAGGAGAGATATGTTGAATGACTGGTGTCCATGCTTTGCTGATTTGAAGGCCTTCATCCCTGTTGAAGTTGTTTTTATTCGCTTTAATGTATAGAGCTTCTTTAATCACCCTATCGTAGTACCTAGAGCACTTTTCAAGAATTTTTGTAGAGGCAAATTTGATTTTATGATCTGTATTATATGTGTGCTCAGCTACTGCGGATTTTTCTGGGTATCCTAGTCTAATACAACGTTGATGTTCTTTGATGCGATCTTCTACAGTTCTACCTGTTTGTCCTATGTAAACTTTGCCGCAACTGCATGGGATTTCATAAATGCCTGGTGCACGAAGACCTAAATTGTCTTTAGCAGAACCTAAAAACTGCTTTATTTTGGTTGGGGGTTTGAATACGGTTTTTATTTGATATTTCATGAGCAATCTTCCAATTTTTCCTGACAGGGCGCCACAATAAGGGATGACTGCTAAGCCTGCACGTTCTTTCTTTGTATTAGGTTCACGGTTTCGTTTGGAGTGCATTTTCTTAAAAGTACTGTTTATTTCCTGGTTAGTGTATTGATTCTGTCTGAAAACTGTACACAGGTGTTGTATTTCTTGAGGTAGATTTTCAAGATCAGAGATAGCAATCGCTCAATGTATGAGTGTTGAGAGGACTGTCTGCTTTTGTGCCAGGTGTTGACAGCTGGTGCTATTAAGGTATAGATCGGTGTGAGTTGGTTTCCTATACACCTTATGCCCCAGGTGACCATCGTTTTTTCTATAAATAAGTAAATCCAAGAAAGGTAAGCCGTCCTGGTGTTCAGTTTCCATGGTAAACTTAATGTTGGGATGGATGCTGTTGAGAAATTCATGGAAAGCTGTCAGGGCATCTTTTCCGTGTGGCCATACCACAAAAGTATCATCTACATAACGCAAGAAATGAGTAGGAGCTAGGGTGTATCAGTGGAGTAGAGTGTGCTATGTTTAACATCCCGAAGGATGTGGCTGAAGAGATTAGACAGGAAATAGGCAATACATTAAAAAAGGCAACTCTTCCAAAACAGAACATCACTAGAGCTGAACGACAAGCGCTACGTGACATTAAGATGAACAAAGAGCTTTTGGTACTTTCCGCAGACAAGGTGAACGCAGCTGTTGTGATATCAAGAACCCAATATCAGTCGAAACTATTGGATTTGCTTTCTGATAAAGCCTACAAAGAGATTCCTAAAGATCCTACCAACAAAGTGGAAAGAAAAACGGCCGCTCTATTAAAATCCTCTGGTCTTTCTCTAGAAGTCATCAAAAAGATAACGCCGCATCACTCAACTCCTCCCAGACTTTATGGCCTGCCAAAAATACACAAACCAAACATCCCGTTAGGGCCCATTGTTGACGATATAGGCTCTCCGACATACGCTCTGGCTAAATATCTAACTGAGCTAATGCAACCATTGATTGGAAATTGCAGTCACCATGTGAAAAATTCTTCAGAATTTACCAAAGTCATACAGGAAATCCAGGTAACTACCTCAGACATACTGGTTAGTTTCGATGTAGAATCTCTCTTCACTAAAGTGCCCCTCCAAGAGACATTAGAACTGTTGAAACCCCACTTTGATGACAAGATGATCAGCTTATTCCACCATGCTTTAACTTCAACGTACTTCCTGTTTAATGGCACCTATTACGAACAAGTGGATGGTGTTGCTATGGGTTCTCCTTTATCTCCGGCTATAGCCAATTTCTACATGCAGGAATTTGAACATGTAGCACTCAAAACTGCACCCCTAGCTCCTACTCATTTCTTGCATTATGTAGACGATACTTTTGTGGTATGGCCACACGGAAAAGATGCCCTGACAGCTTTCCATGAATTTCTCAACAGCATCCATCCCAACATTAAGTTTACCATGGAAACTGAACACCAGGACGGCTTACCTTTCTTGGATTTACTTATTTATAGAAAAAACGATGGTCACCTGGAGCATAAGGTGTATAGGAAACCAACTCACACCGATCTATACCTTAATAGTACCAGCTGTCATCACCCGGCACAAAAGCAGACAGTCCTCTCAACACTCATACATTGAGCGATTGCTATCTCTGATCTTGAAAATCTACCTCAAGAAATACAACACCTGTGTACAGTTTTCAGACAGAATCAATACACTAACCAGGAAATAAACAGTACTTTTAAGAAAATGCACTCCAAACGAAACCGTGAACCTAATACAAAGAAAGAACATGCAGGCTTAGCAGTCATCCCTTATTGTGGCGCCCTGTCAGGAAAAATTGGAAGATTGCTCATGAAATATCAAATAAAAACCGTATTCAAACCCCCAACCAAAATAAAGCAGTTTTTAGGTTCTGCTAAAGACAATTTAGGTCTTCGTGCACCAGGCATTTATGAAATCCCATGCAGTTGCGGCAAAGTTTACATAGGACAAACAGGTAGAACTGTAGAAGATCGCATCAAAGAACATCAACGTTGTATTAGACTAGGATACCCAGAAAAATCTGCAGTGGCTGAGCACACATATGATACAGCATAAAATCAAATTCGCCTCTACAAAATTTCTTGAAAAGTCCTCTAGGTACTACGATAGGGTGATTAAAGAAGCTCTATACATTAAAGTGAATAAAAACAACTTCAACAGGGATGAAGGCCTTCAAATCAGCAAAGCATGGACACCAGTCATTCAACATATCTCTCCTCCACAGTGCAGAGAAGCACCGGCAATCACCTGATTGGTTCCGCACGTGCCTCCATCAGCCGGAGCTTGGCTAATGGTAAAAAAGTGGGCGGTTCTTATCGGCCGTGCTCTAGGTATAAATATCGCAACATCAGTAGCCTAGATTCAGTTCCCCTGAGAATGGCGGCAGAGTTAGTCGCTGAAAGCTTGGGTAGTTACCCTAATCTGACCTGGCTGTTAGCCCGAGAAACTATCATCAATTTCCTTAACTTTCCTTTAATAAGCCACATTTTCCATCCCTTATCATTATGGTAAATTCTAGTGTCGTCTGCAAGGCACAAAAACCTACAGATTTGAAAACATCTGTTTCTTCTCATTGTCTCAGAACTGCCAGATTCTTCATTACCATCATTTTTATCCCAAAAGTGCCATTTAATAGGCAAGTTATGATAGCTGCTAACATAATGAAGCAGTGTATTTCTTCTGCTGTTCTCTTTGGATCCTGAAAATTTAAAAGTAATTCACAGGTCTGGTTTCCAAACGTTCAAGAATTCTTACTCAAGGAACAATTCAAGCATTTCAATTACTGACATGTGTTCATATACAGAATAACTGTGGAGTGGGAAATGCAATAGATTTATCTATATCAAAATCAGCTCCTTTCTCCATCAGTTCTTGGATGTTTCCATCTCAGCAACCCAATAGATAACATTTTCAGATAGTGGGGTAGATATACCTATTTATATTATATAATTAGAGGCTTAGTAGTCTCTAGTGCAGATGGCTTTACTGATGGTTTGTACTGGTACACCTATTCTTTTATTGTTTGGCAACCTTATGTCACCATTAGCCAGCAAGTAACGAGACATCAGGTTGTCAGCTTATCCACCTTCATCCTCCTTTCCGGAATCCTCACCTGTGTCTACATTTGGTTCTGATGACTAAATAAACATCATTAATTAATATCACAGTAAATTATCTCCAATGCTTCAGCAAGTGAAAGACCTTTCCTGAAACAGCATAACACAATATGTCCATAAGCATATCTACCAAGCATTCCCATGTGGTAACACTGAAATTAGGAATCGTGTTAGTTTTAGTAGAATCACCTTGTAACATCTAGACAATATATACTGCACTATGCAAAGAAATGCACTGTGAAGAAACAATTTATATCATAACTCCAAACATATAAAAATACATTTACTTGAAAGGGGTGCCCATTTCTGCTCCACATTCAATGACAGCAGTTTTCAAACAGTTTGTACACTATAATTTAACAAACTGGAAGTAGTGCTGAAATTTGTGATGAAGATAATTAAACACAATCAAAATAGCTGGGAACAATTAGCAGGAAAAAGAAAATAATCTTCTTCTTCTTCTTCTAAGCATTACAGCCCACTGTGGGCTTCAGCTTCCCTTAGCTTTTGCTTCCATTCATCCCTATCCATAGCCTTCCTTCTCCATATCCTAACATCGAGTAGTTGCATTGCATCCTTTCTTACACCATCTTCCCATCTTCCCCATGGTACTCCTTTTGGTCTGGTCTTATAAAATTTTCCATCCAAAATTTTCTTGGGGATACGTTTATCTGTCATCCTTGCCACATGTCCGGCCCATCTCAGTCTCCTTAGTTTTGTATCTTTCACAATGTCCACCTCTTTATATAGTTCATATATTTTTTATTCCATCTTATTTGCCATCTTCCATCCTCTTGTATTGGACCGTAGATCCTTCTCAGGATTTTCCTTTCAAATGTGCCTAACATTTTCTCAGAACTGGAGTTTAATGTCCAACATTCACAACCATATATCAGCACAGTCTTGATTAACGTTTTGTATATCCTGATCTTAGTTTTCCTGCTTATATTTTTGTTTTTAAACAAATTCTGAAGCGAATAATATGTCTTGTTTGCAGGCATTATTCGAGCTTTAATTTCTTTACTTTCGTCATTATTTTGATCTACCATTGTACCTAGATATTTAAAACTGTCCACTACCTATATCTTATCGTTGCCTATCGTCCAAACAACATTATTTCTCTTATTATGTCTATTTTGTATCATTATTTTAGTTTTTTCTGCGTTGACTTTAAGACCTATTAATCTAGCATTGCTGTTCAACTCGTTATACAAATAAAAGAAAATAATACAAACTGAAATTTCTAAACACTATAGCAAGTTGGCAAAATTAGATCTGGAATCATACAAACTCCATTTAAAGCTAACAAAACAGCTAGGTTAAGTTTTTTGGACTAATTTGGAAAAAATTCTTTTGATCACATTAGCAATAAAGCAAACAAAAAATTTTTGACACAAAAAGAAAGATTTATGGAATATTTCTTTGAAGAAAAATATGGTCCACAAAAAACAATATCAATGTAGTAAACTTTCTGATCAAAACTTCACTAATGAAAAGAAAAGATTTCTTAAACAAAGCACTGAAGACATGTGTAAGTTTTTCAAATAACAGAACAGTTCATACTAGACAGTGAAAGAGCAATAAAGGACTTCAATCATGTAGACAAAAATATAGCACAGAAAGAATACGAGGTCATTTTCAAAAACATGAGAAATGAGAAATTTCACAACAAACATTATAGCAAAATCATCAAACCCCTAAATAGCAAGAAGGCAATTTTCACAAAAGCAGATAAAGGCAATAAAATCATAGCTTTGAACAAAACAGACTATATCATAAGCAAGGAAAACTGTGGAATTGAATTTTTCTGATTCTACCTCTCAAACATTGCCCACACATGGCTTTTGTTTAAGAAAAGTTTGTTGGCATAAACAATAATGACTATCATCTAACGGTTATTTAATCCCAGGTTATAAAGTGTAAGTTGCTCTTAGGATACTTATGTCTGATGTGAGATTCCCTTTATGGTCTACCAGGAAAAATATGAATCAGTTGAAGAATTCAATGTCATACTGGCAAATTGTCACAGTACCTTAATGGTTAGAACAGCTGCACAGAAAGTGAAAAGTTATGGTAGAAATCCCGGCTGTGGCAATGAATTTTTGTTCTGATTCTACCTCTCAGACACTGCCCACACATGGCTTGTGTGTTAAAAAACCCCAGCATTAAGTTTGTTGGCATAGTAATAATTGCCATGGAAAACATGTTTTAAAAATACCACAAATTCAATGATCAGATCAAACCCTCTAAATAAGTCTGTCATCTAAGTTAATGAAGTAATAAAAAGTTGCCAAGTAATGCAAGTCAGATAGGCTAAGACCAAACCGAGACAACCGAACATTGGCTATGATATTGGACTCTCCAAAATCCATAAATCAGGTAGCACCATGCAGCCTATCATAAATAACATCAATACCCTTACATAATTTCTGGTCAAGTGGCTTGTAAATAAATTCAATAATCTACCAAAATTTGAAAGTCTCAGTTTAAGTAATTCCTTAAAACTATGGCACATTTGATGTAATCGCGCTCTTCCCTAGTATACCTACCATTAGACAAACTCATTTGATACCTCACAGACTGGTTGAAATCAATACACATGACAAACGGAAATAGACAAATATGTAAAACTCACCAAAATTTGCATTGACCAGTCATTTTTCAAATTTCAAGATAAATTTCACAAACAAGAAACAAGTTTGGCTATGGAAAATCCTTTATCTCCATTTTTGGCAAATCTTATTACCTATTTAGTAATTCACATTACAAGATCCTTCCCCATACATTTTCAAAATATGGCATAGGAACGTAGATGATGTATTTGCAGTTCTAAATGGTAAATTAGCAGATTATGTATTAACACTACTAAATTTAAGAGAACCTAAGAAAAAATGTACAATGAACTGGAACAAAGAGATGTAATTGCATTTTTAGGCATTAATATCATTAAGAATAATGGTAAATTAAAATTTGGGATACATAGAAAAGACACACACTAACTATATAAAATCTAACAGTTTCAATTGGAAAGCACATCAGCTTGCAGAATTGAACAGCCTTTTACTAAGATTTACAAAATTGCCATTAGGAAAAACAATGTTCAGAAGAACTCAAATACATACAAGCAGCAGAGAATAATGGGTATAGCAAGGAACTAGTATAAAAAAACTGCAGAAAATCGAAAAGAAAACCAGAAAAGTCCACCCTTAAATCAGAAAAAGACAAGAAGAAATTTATAAATTCACTTACCACCCATGAGCAACCAAAAAATTCCAAAGGATATCCAATCATTACAAAACAGTTCTGGTAAACCAGAACAGAATCAGCATAATAAGACCTCAATCCATCGAGCAAAATACGCAAAATTCCCATAAATAATAAACCAGGAATATACAAAATAGACTCCAGTAATTGTGACAAAGTCTATATTGGCAGAACAAAAAGGGACATAGGCACTATGCTTGAGTCGCATTTTAATCATTGAGTAAATGTTGCAAGAACATGCAACATTACTAAGATAAGTGAAGTTTTTAGTTTCTAATTTGTTCTTACTTTAGAATCTTGTTGCTTCACTGTTAATAGCTTCAATTTTCCTAATTGGGTAAACAGATTTAAAAATCAGCAGTATCAGCCCATCTCTGCAAAAAGGACCATGACATCCAACATTGTTTTTTTCTTTTTAAATGATTTATTGATCGATCAGCGCATGTGCGCTCTACAGACCATTGTTGAAATACACATAACAATAAATAAAATATAATAAGTAACATTGAAATGAGGTAAACCACATTGGGCCCCTCACTGACAGTATTAGTTGAAATTAAATCAGATCTTGCTGTGATAACTTGTCCAGTGGTAGACGACTCTTGATGCACGTTGGAAAGCTGGATTTTCTGCCAAGAGAGTAGTGAATAGATCCAGGAACATTCTTTAGATTGCTGTAAAACTGTTCGGCTTGTGAAGAAATGGACTGTTGAATGGTACTGATTCCAGTTTCTCTGTGTAGTTGATTGTTTCTGACAAACCATGGCGCATTAGTTGAGATACGTAAGATTTTGTTTTGAAACGTTTGGATGCATTTAATTTCTGTAGCACTGGCTCCTCCCCAAATTGGACAAGCATATAGTAAAAGCGGCCTTAAAAGAGTTGTGTAGAGTAGTATGCAGTTTTTTAACTTAAGCGAAGATTTTTTGTTGAGAAGTGGATAAAGTTTTGTCAGTCTTATTTGGGCAAGTTTGAGTTTGTTACCTATATGTGGCTTCCACGTGAGTTTTCTATCAAACAGTACACCAAGGTATTTCACCGTTTCTCTGTCACTTTTCCAGGGTATAGAATTTGTTGCTATCGTTACTGATGGTGGATATTCCGGTCTGCATAATGTAAACACCATTGCTTCACATTTGTCATGGTTGAGAGAAATGCGCCAGTTGTCAAGCCAGGGTATGATTAAGTTTAAGGCCTCTTGAAGGCGATTTCTAGCGGTGTGTAAATTACAATGGGTTGCATAGATGGCAGTATCATCGGCATACATTGCTATTTGAGCTGTGGGCGTTGTAGGTAAGTCAGAAGTGAACAAGTTGAACAGAATTGGACCCAATATTGAACCTTGTGGAACACCTGCTGTTACAGGTCTGGTAGAAGAATGACTGTTACTTATTCGAACTGAAAAGGTACGGTATGATAGAAAGGAAGATATTATTTTGTAGAGGTAGTCTGGAGTGCCATAGAGAAACAGTTTGTATAGTAGACCCTGGTGCCAAACTCTGTCAAATGACTGAGTGAAGTCAAGGAATGCGACAGCAGTGTGTTCTTTCTTCTCGAAGCCTTGTGCTATTTGCTCTGTAATTCGGAGAATTTGATGAGTAGTTGAATGTTTGCGACGGAAACCAAATTGAAAGGGAGGTAATAGTGACACTTGTTGTTCTAGAAATTTTCCTAAACATTTCAGTATAATCTTTTCATGCACCTTGGACAGAGTTGGCAGCAGACTTATTGGACGATAATTTGTTGGATTGGAAGGGCATTTTCCAGGTTTATGAATAACAATAACTATGGCGTGTTTCCAGATTCTTGGGAAATAACCCATTCGCATAAAACTGTTGAACAACGAAGCTAGGATAGCAAGTGCTTTGCGACTCAAATGTTTTAATACAAAGTTTGGTATTAGATCATGCCCAGGCGATTTTCTTGTGGGAAGTTGCTGGATGATCAAAAGAATTTCTTTGGGTGAAGTGAAGTCAATGGGTAGTGGTACTGTGGCGTAAGAACCAGTAAACTGTTCAATTTCGTGGTTGAATTCTACGTTGCTTCCTGGATTAGATCTAAACGAATTTTGTAGAGTATCTGCAAATAGTTCTCTTTTCTCACAGTCGGAGATGTAGTGTTTTCCATCTTGCTCTAGGGGCGGAATAATCGTCAACATAAAATCCATCTTTTGAAGTAGGTACAACAGGCAAGAGATCTCAACACTTGAAAAAAAAAGATTTATATGAAGAAGTTCCAAACATGTCTAATAAATAAGGAAAATTGAAGCTATTAACAGTTAAGCAACAAGATTCTAAAGTAAGAAAAGGATGTAATTTATACTAAAGCTGATAAAGGCAACAAAATTGTAATTTTAGATCAATCTGATTATATTAACTGATTATGTTACGGTAGGCCTTGGCCCCTTGTGGGCTGTCGCGCCGGGGTTTAGTTTAGTTTAGTTTATGTTACTTTGCTTGAAAGTAAAGATTACTTAAAAATTGACAATGATCCTTTAAAATCATGTATTTCAACTTTTAATAAAACTATCAACGAACTGAAAATGATACCTAAAAAAGAAAAAGGTATTTTAAAAGTCACTGTATGCGTGGTTTATGAGTCATCAGAATAAAGCATGTTTGCAATTTTTCCTTACATGTGTTTCGTAACTTGGATATAGCTTACACGCTCCGTTTGTTTCTTTCTTGAAATGCATATGTATACTTTCCTGCTTGTAGCTGAAGTGAGAAGCTTTTGAGTGTTACATCTCAGAGCTAAAACATGGCATCAACAAGCAGTGTTGCACAAAGGTTAGCGAGTGGTGGAAGTGTAAGGGCTTCTGAAATTACACACGATAATGTGGAGGACTTCTTGCTGTGTGACAGCGATTTGGATATTGATGGCAAATTTTCCTAATTTGAGGGGGGTGTTGTAGTGTTTAACGCCTGCTTTTACTACTACGGCACCGCAGGCGGTGACACTGATAGTACATGGAATGAAGATGGAGCACCGGTGGAATGAGATGGCGGGGGAAACCGGAGCACCCGGAGAAAAACCGCCCTGACGCCGCTTCGTCCACCATGAATACCACATGCGGTTCCCTGTGATCGAACGAGTGGGGTGTGGAGGATATAGGTACGAGTAGCAGTGAGGAAGAATGTGACCAACTTCCTTCAGGTGTTCGTGAAGAGTCAGCATTGTGGAGTGCTGAAAACAATTGCAACACAAACAGGCACATCTTCACGAGCACAGGGTCTGGTGTTCAATCCCAGGCTCAGCTGAC
Organism: Tenodera sinensis; assembly: GCA_030765045.1. Taxonomy (NCBI): domain Eukaryota; kingdom Metazoa; phylum Arthropoda; class Insecta; order Mantodea; family Mantidae; genus Tenodera; species Tenodera sinensis. Next base: position 367,817,550 of record CM060964.1, on the reverse strand, counting down.
TTCTGACAGCCAACAAATTGACATTTTTACAAAATTTTTTACTACCGACTTAGTGTCTCTCATTGTTTCGGAAACAAATGTATATGCGTATAAGGTGAAGGAAGACCTGCTCCCTAAAGGTAAATTAGGGCCTAAGAGCAGAATTCAAAGGTGGACAGAAATAACACTCAATGAGATTTACAGGCTAATTGGTCTAATTATACTTATGGGTGTTATTCGTAAACCTACATTATACATGTATTGGTCCACAGATGACATGCTAGCTACTACTTTTTTTGGAAAATGCATGTCAAATAACAGGTTTACGTCAATTTTGCGGTTCCTTCATTTCACCTGCACAGAGAATGTAAATGACAAACTCCACAAAATTAGGCCTGTTTTCGATTATATTATTTCAAAATTTAAAGAAAATTATGTGCCTGGTGAAAAGGTCACTGTTGATGAAAGCCTAATGCTTTGGAAGGGCCGCTTAGGTTGGAAGCAATACATCAAAACAAAAAGGGCTAGATTTGGCATAAAGAGTTTTGATGTTTGTGAAAGTAAAACGGAATATCTTTACAATAGCTGCATTTACACTGGTCAAGGGACTGACAATACTGGAGACAAAGATTTGGGCTTATCTGGCTTCATAGTAATGCACCTAATGGAACCTGTGCTTGATCAGGGTAGGACTGTGCACATAGATAACTGGTACAGCTCTCCTAAATTATTCATGGCCTTACACAAAAGAAAGACTAATGCAATTGGAACAGTACGTTCAAATCGTATTGGTTTGCCAAAAGATGTGAATACGAAGGCTCTAAGGAGAGGGGAAATGGAGGTGCGTCAGCTCCCACCTTTGACCTACCTTGCCTGGCAGGACAGGAGGGTAGTTACGGCACTATCCAATTGCAGCTCTAAGATTTTGATAATTGACACTGGAAAAACAGATGCCCATACCAAAATGTGCATTTTCAAGCCTGACGTTATCCAGGAATACAATATGCACATGGGTGGTGTCGATCTAGTAGATCAGGTATTGCAAGCATATCCCTCTTTACGAAAAACAGTGAAATGGTATAAAAAGGTATTTTTGCACCAGCTGGATATAACCATATACAATTGTTTGGTAATTTGGAGAGCTCTAAACCCACACAAGACAATGACCTACCTGGACTTTCGACTATCAATAGCTCGCAGCCTAGTTGAACAATACCAGGCTGAGAGGCCTCTTCATACTGGGGGTAGAAAATCCAAAACCCCTGCACCCCTCAGACTTCAAGGAAAACATTATACTAAAAGGATACCGTCAACAACAAAGAAGTCCCGCCCATCTCGAAGGTGTTTCGTGTGCCGCAAGAAGGGAATCCGTAAGGAAACTGGGATGATCTATGGCGAATGTGGAGATGTGCCCTTGTGTGTTTATCCCTGTTTTGAGGCATATCACTGCAGAAGGAACATATAAAGGTAAGCCAGTAAAGCATATAGAATTTAATTAAATGTTTCATAACGGGGGAAAATTAAAATAAGTTGAGTTAGATAGAGGATAAATAAGGGTTAAATGCACAAATGCACAGGACGTGTATACACGTCCATATCGCTCGTCCATCATTTTAAATGGACGTGATTTCACGTCCATATCCCTGAAGAGGTTAATGGTTTTAATACAGATTTTATACATAAAAAGATAGAAAAATGTAGGTATTAAAAAGGTGTTAAAGAAGTTTCAACCCTTAAAAAGATGAAAGATAATTGTATTTTTAAAAAGTTTACTTACCATCCATGGGCCAATAAAAAATTTACAAAGATTTTTAAAGAATATGGAATAAATTTGGTCCCTCAAAATAAATTTAATATACAAAATTTACTTAATTTTCCTAAAAAAGATAAAATACCAAAGTATAAAAAATCTGGCATTTATCAATTTAGCTGTTTAGATTGTGATAAGGTTTATATTGGTAAAACTAAATGTCATTTAGAAACCAAAATAAAAGAACATTTTAGAAATATTAAATATAAACAAACTGATAAATCAGCTGTGGCAGATCATTTTCGGTCATTTAATCATGAAATTAATCCAGAAGTTAAATTATTAAAACAATTAAGTGGTCCTATAGATTTAATGGTTTGGGAAACAATTTTTATTTTAAAAAACAGGAAGTGTTTTATGAACTTTGAATTACCATCTATAGATTGTATTTATAAATTTTTGTTTTCAGAGATTGGTAAATAAAAATTGAATGTCAGTATTTGTTTTCTGTTTTCAGAAAAAAATGAAAGATTGCAGCTTTGGTAACGAATTTGTTTGTATAGCTTTGAGAATGAGTTGGAGACAACTTGAAACCCTGGGTCAGTTTGTGCAAAAAGAACGTGCAACATTACTAAGATAAGTGAAGTTTTTAGTTTCTAATTTGTTCTTACTTTAGAATGTCTAATGAATTTTTATCTTCCATTTGAAGAAAACCCACTCATGAAGTTTGTTCCATTCTACACCAGAGGGAACACAGTTGACGGTGCATGATCAACTAATTATAACCAATAGTTAAAAGCAGCCGAGGATGTAGAGAAATTTCTACAAAACTAGTTGTGCGTAAATCACAGTTTGTGAAACAATTTTGTGTTTATTTAACTAAAAAAGTTACAATTAGTCTGCACACTATTATCTTAACAAGCATGACAATGATTTTTCTTTAGAGTGATCAGCAGTGGTACCAAACTGCCAGCTTAAGTTTTGAAAGCACCAAAATGTGTTATGTGCATTACCATATGGCAGTGCTAGGTACTACTGGGTTAAGGTTACCAAAGATATGTTCATTAAGAAGGTGAATGAATGTAAAGACAGGTAGCTGTTTGCTTACCCAGTGGAAGGGAAGTCATTACTAGGGCCCGGATTTTTAGGTCCTATAAACTTATGTTTTTCACATGCCTAAAATAGGTTTTTTAGGTTTTTCACATGAATTAAAACAGGTTTTTTTTTTTTTTTTTTTTTTAAGGTTTTAGCTTTGCAGGTCAATAGTGGTACAAATAATTTTCTGGTTTGCTTACTTTATTGAGATATAAATCATACAGCACACAGATAATCAATTTTACTCTTTTGTTGACTATTTTCTGGTATTGCTATATATAACTGTATACATACCCAAATTTTCTGCTGTGAACGACTTTCTATCATCACATACATTCTTGTATAAAGAAAAAGCTCTTTCAATGGAACATGATGTCATAGGAGCGAAGTCATTGATGCTAATGCTGAAGGTACTAGGGATATTACTCCGGTATACTTTTCACCCTGCAGTATTGAAGAGATGACTTTCACATAATTAAACCCAGGATTACGTTGAACAATTCTCTGCAGCTTTGAAGAACATGCAACTCCCCTGATCCAGGTATTTCTTTTCTGGAAACATTGTCGAAGATATCCATAGCACGTTTGAGTGTCAGGGTTGTGCTTTCCAATGCAATGATAACTTCTGGAATACAATAAAAATGCTCCTTAATATGCGGAAGGGAAGCGACGATGGTAGGAGCCTTGATTGATTTCTTGGCCTTGGCGATGCAGGAAGCATCCGTTTAATCAAAGTCGTTTACTATACTTTTAATGTCATTTAGGTGCTCAACATAGTAAAAGGCAACAGACAGCCAAGTTCCCCAGTGGGTAAGTATCGGCTCAGGTGGAAGAGGAGCTGCCAGTAACTTCTCTTTGAGTAACTGTATATATATTGGGGCTTTCAAGAAAACCTACTTGAACGAAGATATCAAGCTGTTCACATTATCAAAGAGTTTTCTAACCTCCTTCGCAAGGCGGTGCAGGCCATGAGCCAAGCATGTAACATACAGCATGCTTGGATAGAAGGACATGTAGGCAGCACTCTCTGTCACTAACAACAGGATCTTACTATCCCGATTCTCTTCTGGCCACAATATGCGTAAAGCATCCCTCACTGCACAGGCTATTGTGCTATTGTTAGTTTTTTCTATTTCTTTACAAAGAATTAGATAAGGGTTACCTGGTTCTTTTGGGTCCAACTTTCCTACAACCACATTCACAATGACAACCCCGATGCTATTAGGGTTCCCGAGGACTAGGGAGTCTTTATTTTTCCAACTTCTCCATTTGTCTATAAAATCTTACCCCTAACATGCTGACCTGTCATGGCCTGTAATACGTCCTCTGATTGGTGATCAGAGGATATGGTCAGTGAATTTATTTTGATAATTCTCCCAGTTAGGTCGGTGAGACCCGTAAACCAACGACAGGTGTGGTCCTCCAGACATTCTGGGGGTTGTGAGAGAGTGATGTGACCGCCAAAACATAAAAATATATTGCTCTCTAAAAAGCGGTTACTATTACTGCTATTGCTCTCTTCAATATCATCAGTGAAAAATATTGGAGAGCAAGAGGATTAATGACTTCATTGTCAGAAATCCAGCATTAGCTAACAACATTCACAATGAAGCGACCACAACTATTAGTTGTCTCATCAACAGAACACCAGATATAGTGATCCCCTGTATCTTTTCTTATTTTATGTAGTGTGTTCTGGTAAACAGGAACCAAAATAAATAATTCTTCCTTACAGTGGATTCTTTAGGTATAATGCGACCACTGATCTCTTCTAAAAATGTTTTCATGGTCGGGTTCGTTAACACGTTCCATGGGACGTTTGCAAATACCAACGCCTGGCAGAGGCAAAGGTTAAAGTTAGCTTCAGGTTTACCAACTGTGGAAGAAATAAGCGTTTGCCTACTGATGCTGCTGGACTTATTTCTCCTAGCAACACTAGCATTATTTAAAACTGCAGATTTGTGCTGCTCATTATGGCATTTCTTCTCACATTTAACCTGAAATTAAAAATACACATCCTAAATCCACTTCAGTAAGATAATGCATGCAGTGTTTAGGTTATTTACAAGAAACTTATTTGTTTTGAGCATGCCTGACAAAAGACTACTCGAACATCTGTAGTAAAGTTGGGATCTGTAGCAATCCATTGTCTCAGTGTGCGATTTAGGCATTGTTCTGCTATATAACAATTCCAGTTGAAAAGTATTGCAGCAACGATTCATCATACGTCCTACTTGTTGAACTCTCTTCTTACAACTGCAAGCTCTTCCTTACCAATTTGTGCTCCTGACCACAGATTATACTCCTGACCTTCTGCTTACTGCCTCAAGGAGTCACCAGATGTCACATGTGCAATGGGATGTGCTGCATCTTAGCGGTATTATGCTGAACTATCTCAGACCTAATGCTTGTAGTGGTAGAAGTAATATTTATCCAATAGATTTCCAAGGAAAAATGACAATTTGAATAAGGAAAAACAGCTATTTAGGTCATTTTAGGTCTCAACCCTTCAAATAGGCATTTTTAGGTGCAATGTCATATATTCTGCTTCAGAATGTATGAAATGAACATATGTTTTGAAATTAGTTAATTAAAAGACAAGGAAAAAAATAGGTTAAATCCTAAAAATCTGGGCCCTAGTCATTACATTACTTCTAAGATGTGCTTCATAGAAGCATTACAAACAAACAAGTCTAATGGCATTTTGTTATTTGATCAGCTAATTTCGAAAAAATAGATGGTTTTCAATCCAACTTGGATGCGTAATTCCACAGAAACGTATGAGGATAAGTTTGTTACTTGTAAGATGCGTAGAGTAACTTATATCTGACAGAGCTTCGGTAGTAATTATGCAACATCACACAGGGTTTTGAAATAATCACTTAAAAGATCGGAAAGAATACTCCAAGCAGCTTTTTCACATGTGCAGTAAGTCAACAACGTTGCATTGAGGTTGGTCAGGGAATTGAGCTGGCTTGTGGATGTAAACATGTCTGGCATTTTCGCTTTCACTTTAATGTTTTGGGAGCTAGCACTTGTGATTGGCCTACACTGGCACAATAAACACAAGAGGACACAGCAGGGTATTTGTGTTCTCAAGAAGCACTGTTACTGTGTTTGTTTATGTACTGAGCTAGGGAAAGTGACACACACAATCTGCAGTGGTGCCAGCTTGTTTTCGAGAAAACTAAAATATCTCCATAGAAAATGGTCATAGACAAAAATGTAAGATACAAAATGTGTTCCAAATATCAAGATCTATCACTGGTTTAAATTAATGTAATGATTTCCCATCCACCCAGTATACACATTAACTTAATACTCAAATCATAATTTTGGCTCACTTAACTCATGTTAAAGGATTTCATAATCATCACTTGATCGAGAAATTGAAGCAATTCGAATGGCCCTACAAAATCTTTTGTACAGAATTTCACATTTTCAGCAAGTAGTTATTCTCTCAGATTCCACGGCAGCAATTATAGCAATTACTTCCAAGTTGTCACCAAAAAACCAAACAATTATAGAATGCTGGAAAATCCTTACCCATCTAACAGCACTTCAAAAACACCTAGTCTTCCAATGGATACCAGCTCACTGTGGACTGAGTGGTAATGAGAAAGCTGATTTTCTTGCAAAAAAGGGTACCAGCGGTGTACAAAAATCTATAGTTTATCTATGCAAAAATGGAGTTTTACATTCCTGTATAAAAATATATAATTCACTGCCGAATAACCTTAAAGATATAGAAAATGTTAATAAATTTAAATGCGGTGTGAAGGTTTTTTTGAAGGAACACTGTTTTTACACAGTAGAAGAATATTTGAAATTTAACAAATACCCTTATGTATAATTGTACAAGTATTTATTGTAAATAAGTTTATGTAATATAATTACTTTTGACGTATCCTATATCAGTGTACCATGTACAGTATCTGATTTTAAAGGACTAAATAAATAAATAATCTACCATTTTATGCAGCTAAAAGATTAGTCAACTCTGAATTCAAAAACATTATTGCAAAATATTACTATGAAAAATCAATGAATAAAAGATGGGAACTATCAAACATTCAAACAGTAATTCCTGAGTATCCTCGAAAAACAGCAGTTGCAACCTTCAGGTTGATTACAGGACATGATTGTCTGGCAAAACATTTAAACAGAATTGGGATATATTCTTCACCACCTTGTCCTCTACGTGATCTGCAAGAGGAAATGGATCAAGACCACCTTCAAATATGCCCGGCCACTTCTAGTGCCCCATCCATCAGTGAAAAATATTGGAGAGCAAGAGGATTAATGACTTCATTGTCAGAAATCCAGCATTAGCAAACAACATAATCATCATTATCAAAATTGCCTTGACAGATTCTGATTAATCAGAATCAGTTACCCTGATGCCAATGACTAAAAGTTACAAGATAGCGTATCAGGCAATCTTCTTTTACATCTGTATCATAACATAATTAAATCTGACTGGTCAGACGTTTTCTAGTGAACTCCCTTGTCACTAAATGTACTCACAACCAGGCCTAAGAAAATAAAAATCAATTTGCAACAAGAAAACCCCAGGAGTCCTAAACAATAAATATTTTAGTAACTGATTGTGAATTATTTTAGTAACACTACAAGCATGATTAGTTTGCAAATATCAGTTATAGAATGAAAAATTTAATATTCCTAAAATGTTCCTTTATTCTGGTATACAAATGACATTTAGTTTTGCTTAAACATTTTAAAAATATTAGATATAAAAACAGATGGATAAATCAGTTGTAGCAGATCATTTCTGGCCACTTAATCTTGAAATAAATCCAGAGGTTAAATTATTAAAACAATTAAATATACCCAAAGATTTAATGATTTGGGAATAGATACTCATTTTGAAAAATAGGGACCAAATTATGAATATTGATATACTGCTGATAAACTCTGTTAACAAACTTGTTTTACTTTCAGTGGTTGATAACAGAGAAACATCACAGAACATTCATAACGACGGCAACCCAAAATATACAAAGTGCCTTGAGAATGCTAGTGAATACTGATGAAACTCGAGTCGGTGATTAATTCAACAACTTACACTATATATAAAGATAAGTGAAGCCTATAATCTCTAAAGATTTGTTATATTAGTAGAATCAATTATAGAGTTAAGTGATAGTGTCGTTGGCATGAGTACTGGTCTGACTCATCTCACTATTGTTTATTGTAGGAGCTGCTTAGCCTGCCCAGTGCCCCTCATCTTGTTAACAACAGTGTGACAGATTGTGCTTTCTGAAGCCTTGAACCTTTTAAAAGCTGCATCGAGAAATAGTGATACTGCTGGTGAAGTAGCCGGCTCTGCTGTGTTGGCTGCAGCACCCAACTGGTAGTTGAAATGCTACAGTATCTCCCTTCAAAGAAAAGTGCCTATGACTGCTGGCAGTGTCTGAGAGGTCATCACCTCCAAAGCTTTTAATTACTCTTGGAAGCTATGTGGACACATTAGTGCAGCTTCCGACAGCCACATATTAACACAAAAGTTATGTTACCATATAAAAGAAACCTCATGGACATTCAGTATACTGAAGTGGAAGCAAAAGAAAGGAATTTTCACTTTTTATCTATTATAATAAGCAGTTGAAACATAATGTGATAGAAAAATTATAAAATGCTGTACTGTTCTAAACAATAAAGCAATTTTGTACCTGTTGACAAGAGCACATGCTGAAGCTAAGGAAACTTTAGCAATTCCTGTATCATAAGAAGGTGTCTGAGGAAATAGCTCATCCATCACATCTGCTTCTGATGGTCCTTCCCGCTGCATCCCTACTAGGATCTAAAACAATTCATTTCAGCTATATTCAGCATCAGGAGAGTATGTTTAAATATTATCAACAAATAAGATATTACAAGAGAAGATGAATTGTGTTTCAAAACCTAATAAATTTGTTCTTGAAAAACTTGCTGCATTCTCTAGTATTTCTTCTGAATGAGAAGAAATAAGTGGTAATTTTTTTTTAAATTTTTTTTTTTTTTTTTTTTGCTACACGATACTGTTATCGCTGTGCAAGCAAAATAATAAACACTTCATAAGTCACTAACTCCATTGGCATGCTACAGGTACAGGGAATTTCACAATTAGTTTACTGTTGCATGGGCACTAATACGTTAAGTTCCAGAGTAGTGTACTTTAGTGTTTTGGTCAGTTTAATATAATACCAAGTCAGTTTAGTATAATAAATAATATTGTGAAAAATAAATGCCTCAATGTTTGCAACTGCAATGTGAGAAGTGCAACACACAAGGGAATCATTTTCACTCATTTCCAAAAAGACACAAATCTCACAAAAGATATAGGATATGGGTAGAATTTTGTAAAACGATAGACCTTTTTGGTCCCAGTATTTATGTTCCTTCCATTTTAAGAACACATTACAAACACACAGTTATAAAAAAATCTGATGTGCTGCACTCACATGACTTTCTCTACTCTTGTAGTAACCATTCTTACAAACTCTTATTCCTATATCTTCTTCGTGTTAGTTAAGATAAACATTTGTACAAATTATCTTATTGCTTATTTCCTTGTAGGTACAAGGGGAATATTAGAATACAGTAGGCTTTGTGCGCTAGTCATGCCTTTTAAAGCTTTGAGATTCTGTTCTCTTTGCACACTTAACATATAAAAAAAATGAACAACGATGTTCCATTTTATGAAAGTTGGAAGTTTTCTGAAACTCACACACATAAAAAGGAATATCTCCGAAATGGTTCACCCTACAAGAAAATGTATTTAGACATAAATTGTGTACTTTAGCAAGATCTACATTTTTTGTAGTTAATTTTTATTATGTGTGTTACTGCACATTCCTACTTGCATGCATATGTAGATAAGTTTGCACCTGCATTTAAAGACTTGCACAATAGTTTGTAATGGACACCTGTAATACAAGGTAATTATATATAATTTGAGCTGCTTGTAAAAAGAAATGAGATAGATAAAATCTTGCCAGCATACTGCTGTTTACATAATGAATTTTATTTGGTTGAAAGATATTTTTTACTTAGTTAACTATAGGGATAATAAAAAACAGTAAAAAGATGCTGCTTATGTCAGAAACTGCAGCCCAGTTCTCAAAATTGAATCAATGGTAGAATGTTCATCTGAAATGAAAGTACTGAGTTTTCTGAAAACAATTTTTAGATAGCTAACAAACTTTTCAGAAGAATTTGCCTAAAGTAACAACAGCATAATCCTTATCATGCTTTAAGGATAAGAATATAGTACCAGGGTCTAACATGTTCAATATCTTATACTACAATTAAATGCATAAGTTCCATCAGTTTAAAATGCATTATACAGGTGGAAGGTACTGCATTGGCTATACATTGACCAGAAATTCTACATGATGACTGTAACATATATGTCCAATACAATTATTATCAATAAAGAACGGTTTTGCTGAGAAAGGATAATTTGTGTCAAATATTTGGAGCTCTACCCCTCTTGGTTAACTCACATGTCCCCTGTAGATCTTGGGATGACCATACACAGGAAGTCCATGATGCCTATTAGTAGTATTCGCACGTGTTTTTTAGAATTTTTTTAGCCTACTCTGACCGATGTTTTATTTACATCGATGGATCAAACAGCACCAGCGGTGTTGGATGTGCTTATGTTTATGGAACGGAACCACATACATTTGGTTTTCATAATAGCACTTCCATTTATACTGCAGAGCTGTATGCAATATACCGAGCTGTTTTATATATGTGCCATCGTAAATTAGGTGACTGCCTGATTTTGAGTGATTCTCTTAGTGCACGTCAGAGCCTTCGTGAGCTGTACAGCTACCATCCTATTGTACAATGTATCCAGGATGTCCTCCATATTTTACACGCTTCTGTCGTTGGTATGGTGTGTGCATGGATTCCTGGTCACCTAGATTTGCCAGGGAATGAAATGGTGGATTTGGCAGCAAAGACTGCATTACCATCTCTCATGTTACTTCGGAAGACTTTAAGCTTGAAGTGTGGAGAGCGATGCTGTCGTGCTGGCATGAAGAGTGGTTAGCTCTCTGCGGTAATAAGCTTAGAAAAGTGAAAGAACTTCCGATAAACTGGGTAACTTCTTCTCGCATATCTCATTGCAAGGAGGTTAACTTGGCTCAGTTGCAAATTGGCCACTGCAATTTTTCGCATGGTTACCTATTTAGACGGGACCTTTCACCTCTATGTCCACTGTGTGACAACCTTTTGTCAGTGAGAGTGTTCCTCTCTAGCACACCTTTGAGACTCTCCGCAGCTGCCTGCCAGACTTGCAGAGGTCTTAGCGCACAACTAATCAGTGGTTGATAGTTTTTAAGTTTTTAGTGGCATGTAACATGAGTTTGAGGATATGAAACTTAATATATATCTTTTTCTTTTATGCTTTTTTTGACATATTTATCACCTTGTTTTAATTCTGGCTATTGCCACTCTGTTTTTTTTATGCTTATGTGCATATTTTCTTTTTTACTAGTAATTTTATTTTTGATTGAAGTTTATATCTGTCTTTTGCCATGAAATGCTCTATAAGGGTGCTCATGACCATGCAGTTGAGCACCCTTAAACCTGCATCTACTACTACAACTAAATATTTGGAGCTTTTTACAAATTGGTGTAAATGGTTCGTTGTTTCACTGACTGTTGCAAAAGCATTATGTGAACAGTGCTGTGGTGCATTTCTACCTTAATTTGAATGGGTTTGGTCACAATTTGATGTTGGAGTGTCATGCAAAATTTAACTTCTAAGAGATTTGGCAATGTCACATTAGCATTGAATTGTGATTAGATTCATTCAGATTGAAATTGAAAGGCATTGCAGCGTTGTTCACTCAATGTTTATGTGACAGTGAGACAATGGATCATTCATATCAATTCATCAAGAAGCTAGATCGCTCCATATATTTGATACAGTTTCTTTTTTCTGTGAGACATTGGGCATATTTGTTAATAATGTAGAATCCTCGTTGACTTATGGCAAAAGCAGTGCCTTCCACCCAGTGTGTATATTTTTGCAGTGCAGATATATTACATTACTTGCTTATATAAATAAAGCTTTTTAAATATCCAATATAATTATATGGCATATTTAGGGTGAGTCATCAAGTAATTTGAAAGCATGATTCAGAGCTTTTTTAAAGTGTTTTCTTTCAGGAAATGTATGCCAGTAAATGTCTTTATATCAAGCCAACAGACTTAATGCTTTTCAAATTATGCATTGGGTTAGGCACAATTTTGTCAAGCAGGTCACTGTGCACCTTTTACTACAAGAGTTTGGGAGAGTTATGAAATAAGAGTAACTGCATACTAATGTTAAATGATGTTAACATGAATAAATGAAAGCTTTCATGGCTGGAGTCAGAATTTGTAAAATAGACTTCCGGGCTGGGAGGCCGTGGTCCACTGGGCTCCCCTTTCCACTCCCAGACATTTTGCTGACATGCCTCAGGGGTCTCCGTCTAGGGGATATGTGAATAGCGACCACAAGGTACCCAAGCTGAGCAGAACATTACTTCCACTTACTGGTGTTTTGCTCCTCACTGTAACTTTTCTGTCTGACCTTACCTTGGTCATCTCTTGTTCTCTTCCGACCCCAATGCTATAAGGGTTCCCGAGGGCTAGGAATCTTTATTTTTCCAACCTCTCCATTTCTCTAAAATATTAACCCCTAACATGCTGACCTGTCATGGCATGTAATATGTCCTCTGATTGGTAATCAGAGGATATGGTCGGTGAATTCATTTTGATAATTCTCCCAGTCAGGTCGGTGAGACCCGTAAACCAACGACAGGTGTGGTCCTCCATACATTCTGGGGGTTGTAAGAGAGCGATGTGACCGCCAAAACATAAAAATATGGTGCTCTCTAAAAAGCGGTTACTGTTACTGCTATTGGTCTCTTCAGTATCAATTTCATCAGTGAAAAATATTGGAGAGCAAGCGGATTAATGACTTCATTGTCAGAAATCCAGCATTAGCTAACAACAACATTTTTTGTACAGTAAGATTTTGTCTATCTCTAATGGTTTTGCAAAAGTAGTCCAGAGTAAATACAGCTACAGGAGCTATAACCAGAAAATTCAAGATATACATTTCAATTGTCATAAAAATATCTCAAACATATGACGACATTTTAATCAAAATCGTTAAGAGTTATTTTCAAGAAAATCAAAATTGTTGAAAAATTTTCCATCTAAAGGATAGTTTAGGGTGAGGCTATTTTCTTCAAAATCTTCGTGTTGCATCCTTGAAAGACATTAAACTTAAATACTAACTTTTGTTTTTAACCTACTTTTTGTTTTTGAGTTATGCTGTCCACGCACGCACGCACGCAGGCAGGCAAGCAGGCAGGCAGACAGACAGACAGACAGACAGACAGACAGACACAGACACACACACACACACGGACCTTTATCTAAAAATGCTTTATTTTGGGTTCAGCGCGTCTCAAAACATATTTCCAGTGAAATCTCGACATCAAATTTTTGGGTGGAATACAATACTTCCCCTACTTACCAGTAGAGAAAGTAAAAAGCAACTTATGCCGGGTCTTTATTGAAATCTAGAACTATTCTTACTGTAAGGAAAGATGAAGATACTGTTCAGTTATCAAGTTCTAGCAAGACAATTGATCCTTTACCATTTTCATCCAAGAGCAAAGGCAAAGAACAGAACAATATGAGGCTAGAAATTGTGAAAGCATTGCTTCTGAGTTATGTAATAGCAGTAATTGCAATGTGACTGACAACAAAGGTGATGATAAATGTAGTAAAAGAGAATTCAGAATAGAAGGTTATGGGGAAAAAAACAAGAATTCAGTAGTAGAATGTGAACAAAGTACTGAAATAATAAGGATATATACATTTTTGAAAACTTAAAATATCTAAGAAGCAAGAAATGATGAAGATCAGGATAAGGCAAATGAAAATTTCTACAAACCCGATCAGATTTTGATATAAGTGATGAGGAACAAGAAGAACAGACCTACATGGAAATGAAGCTACGGCAGAATATTTCATTGTTGTTTGGAAATCTCTACTTTTATTTTTCAATGTATGTGTTTTATATAGAAATGAAGTCAAAACAATTTCTCATTACATTAAAAGGACAGTGCTAAGTGTTAAAACTGTGTTCCTATGGTAATACATTCACTTGGAACTCACAAAATTTATCAGGAGAGAAACTGGAAGAAATCCTTTAATAGCAGGTTCTTTATAATCATCTGGTACCTATGTTGTTTTAGCAATTTAAGTCCTGCAAATCACTGGGTTTGCCAATGTTTACAAGGCTTACATTCAATAAAACCCTTCAAAATATGGCAGCACCAGTTATTAGAACATTTTAGGTTCAAGAAAGAAAAAGGAACTTGATTTCATTAAAACATTGTGGCTTACCTATAAGGCTGGCAGGGGATGGGCAGTATGACTTCCCAGGATTTTCAGTCAAATATATAGTCTATTTGGTCATGGATTTAAATTTCCACAAAATTGTAGATTTTGAACTTTTCCAGAGGTATTTGGAAAGACTGCTTGTGACAACATAATGACTAGGCTTGTAAAACAGGAAATGTGTAGATTAGAAGTTTTTCTCACTGACGGATATAAAGGTGTAAGATACTTGTTAAAAACAGTTTCCAAAAATAGAACATGAATTTCTAGTATGGCATTTGTCTAAAAGATCAATGAAAACAAAATTAAATTGGTAGCGAAACAATATCCAGGGCTGATGACATGGAAAGAAGGTATAAATAACCATTTTTGGTGGGTTGCACAAAACTGTGGTGAGAACGGTACCATATTAATTAAAAACTTCACAATTCTTCGTCATATAAAAGATGAACATAAATGGCTACAAAACGATGAATTGAAATTTTGTGAACATGATGAATTGTTGGAAGAAGACCAAAGCAATAAATTATGGATTAAAGGCAAATCAAACACCTATCATGCTTTGTAGAAAATTACTTTGGATAACAGCTTCTTAAAAGATTTGGCTCATATTCAACATTATATACACATTGGCAGTTTGGAAAACTATTACGGCCATGTTCTCAGATATGCTCCAAAAAGAGCATGTTTTTCATATAATAGCCTTCAACTTGCACCAATGAATGAAACCAGCATGATCTCAACCCTTTGCGAGCGAAAACCATATTGTCACCGCGCCCGCCGTATCTAATTGCCGACAACCGCAGTGTCACCCATCGCATTATTGTCGGCACTACCGCAAAGGAGCCGAAGGAAAGAGACGGAGAATGGCCGCATTGTTGGGCGCTTGCCGAAAGAGAGAAAGTGATAGAGGCTTCTAGAACTGTCTGCTTTGTGTTTCACCGCTAAATAAGTGAACGTTCCGGAAGCTTCCAGAATAGTGCCTGGGAGATATAAATAGCGGTAAAGTGTGAGAAGAGTGAGTCAGACGTACGTGAAGCGTTGAGTAGTGCCGACGGAGTGAGTCAGACGTATGTGAAGGTTGAGTAGTCGTGCCGACGGAGACGGACAGACGATGTGGAGAGTTGTGCCGACGGAGAAGAGTTAGTTCTTTGTGTTACGAATTCGGAGCCGTGCTGTTGGAGAATCGGAAAAGACTTTCTTGTTGTTGCAACGAGTGTACAAAGTTACTGTTTACGGAAATAAAAGTGTTTCTTTATCTCGACTACATCTGTCTACTTTACTTCACACCCGCAACCAAAAAGTTACAATATATATATATATGGGCGACCTGTCCGGACCCTGACGAGCGAAAACCCATATATGGGTTTGGAGTCAGAGAGTTATTGTGATCGGCTCCTCTCGCTCAAATAATTCACATATACTGCCAATAGATGGCAGGAAATGTTCTTTCAGATGTCTGTGGTCAGTTCATCACCAATTTTCCATATTTAATAATTTCGGTCATAGTTTTCAGTAGTGAAGGAATAAACAGTATGGTGAATGCATCCAGTAAGCGAGAGTTTTTTTTTCATTTTTTGACAGAATGGCGGGAAAGAAAGGGTTGACGGAGCAAGAAATTGTAGAATTGTTGAACAAAAGTGATAGTGACTTATCAGATTTTGTGCTCAGTGTTAATGAGAGTGATATATGCGAGAATTTGTGTGTAAGTGCAAGTGAGAGCGAGAGTGACATAAGTGACGCTGGAGACAGCTATACACCTAGCTGGTTAGAGATGAGTAATTTTGACCCTGACCCTACATCTAGTATTCCAGTGCACAATATCCAGCAGGGACCAATACTTCCTTCTCATTTTGATGAGAATGCACTTCCAGCAGAATTTTTCTGCCTATTTTTTGATGACGGAATTATGGAAATAATTACTGAGGAGACGTATTCAGAGAAATATATATATATATATATAATAAAAGAAAAAACAACAACAGGCGACACCACCAACGAAAAAACCCAGGATTGCTTCTTGGAATCTGCCAGAAATTGCCAATATAAAAGCACTGAGATAGTATTAACTCAATAGTATTGAGATAAACAAGTCGCTATGAAAATCATATGCACATTTTAGATACCCTGCCCTAGCTAGGTGTAACTGCACACTTCTTTCAAAACTTTTATAATTTATCATCATTACCGTTATTATTACAAATGGAAGTATTAAATATCATAATGTGACACTATTTAGTTCCTGAAGCACTGCTGGTTTATTTGTGAATACTTATGTACGAACTACACTGTAGTAAATGGACAAGTGCTACTTATGCTGTAACAACAACATTTTTACGCGGATTAACAAAACTTCACTCCTGGAGGACAATTATGATCCAATTCAACAAAAAGCAAGGTATACTATGTGTTTTAGTACATTTGAGCATTTTTATACAGTTTTAACTGTATTTAATAGAGTTTCATACTTTAGCAAAATTGTCTTCCGCTCAGAGCCATAATACAGTCTGCTCGGGAAGGGTTAAGTGTTCACACTGTCTCGGAACACTGTCTCAGAATGGTTTAATCTTCAAAATTGTACCTTTTTTGTTCAAACTTGTAAGGATGGATACCACATTCACTCATTTTCAAAGCAGATGCTGGACTGATGTTTATCACCCACTAGGTATTAACATATGAACCTTGTTGTCATTTAGCAACCATGACTTGGTTGAGTTCAGTGGGGCCCATGATGTCACATGTCAAAGCATCAACTGTTAGTAATATGAGAACCACTCACCTTGGGATGGTGAGATATCTATTCTCAATAGCAAACCAACTTTGACAAATGAAATATTAATTTTTTTGTGTTTCATTCCCCTTTAATGATTTAAAATAATAACATAAAGCAAGTGTGAATGTTCCAAAATATTCAATTGCATATGCTTCACTACAATGAAAAATTGATAATGGTAACACTATTTACTAATACAGTTAGGTCAATCCATCACTGTTAAATGTAGAGCTTTTTGTTAAAATACTGAGTAACTCATCACTGAACTAAGCATGTTTCATGTTTCCATTTTTGGAAAGAAAATCATGACATTAATCTGGATCCAAAATTATTAAAACACCTATCAGGAAACCAAATATTGTCAACGTGGGAACAGATCTTCATCTGGAAAAACAAAGCCCCAGTTTTCAATTTTGATATGCCACAAGGCGATCTGTTGTACAAGTTCCTAAAACCACCACAGAGCAGTCTACAGGAGCTACCAGCTCTGTGAACCAGCCTCTACTGTTCAGTCAATGTCCAGTTGATAATGGAGGAAAGCTAGCCTATGAAATATGTACCGGGAAAATTTATTGTTGTTTAGTGTTATTAATCAACTCAAAATTCATATTTTAATGTGATCCAACAAGTCATCAACTTCCAGTATTTATTATTATGACTGTTTAAATTTGGATGGCGTAGTAACTCTCAATGACTACAGCAGAACAAAAGAAAGAAAACAGAAGGGAAAAAAGATTATTCTTGGAGCTAATTTCAAAAAGTTATGTTTCTTATTTTTGTTCTCTAGTTTTAGGACCATTAACAGAAAGTGGGCTTAGATTCGTTATATAAACAGAAGAATTGTATCTATGAAGATAAAAACAAAGGTACTCACTTTCTGCAGTTTCAACTCAATTGCTCGGTAATTTTCATAAGCACCTTTAAACTTGGTATCTTCAAGTGGATACATTATGAAATATTTACTTTCCTTCTGACGTGCTCTTCCTTTGGACTGCACGTATGATCGATAGTGCTTTGGTAAATCATATTTTATGACCAAGTTACATTGAGGTATGTCAATTCCTTCCTCCAGTACAGCAGATGCTACTAGAAGATTAGTTGTTCCACTGCAAAACCTATGTAGAAGGTAGACAAAAAATAGAAAAACCTCCATTCAATAATTTCATATATCTTCTTTTACATTACACATTAAATATTCACAGACCAATATTAATACTCACAGCTTACTTTCTGCTAGTCCCTTATCTGACTTTATGTGCATTAACACTTTTCCTCACTCTAGGAGGCACATATATCATAGTGAAATAGATAGGTGCAATACAACTACCAAATAATGGAGTGATCTACTTCAAAGAAAGCAAAGAATTCTAAAGCAAAGGATGCTGACAGTTCATTTAAATCAGAATAGGAAGTTTGTTACTATTTTGAAAGTCATGACGATAGAGCCAAATACCTCATCTATGATACAATAATTGTGTATGTAAGAAAATCATCTATAGAAAAACGCCACAACAGAGTACACACAGAAACATATGGTAAAATCATAGCATAGGGGGTGCTTGAGGGGAGCAATTAAGGAGGTTGCTATATGTTACAGAAGAGCATTCTTTATCCAAAAATGAGGTTTGTCCCAGTGCTGTCTAGATCATTAAAACAGAAGACCAAAGTTGATCATAAAAAAATCAAATTAACCAGTTTATCATTGTGCATTGCACATCTAATATATTTAAATGAGCAATTCTTGTATATATATATATTTATTTATTCCGAGCAACTTGGAAACGGCTCTAACGATTTCGATCAAATTTTGTATTCAGATAGGGTTTTGCTTTTTAAGTTCAGCTATATAGGTGTAATTCCCGAAAAAAACGTGATTTTGCATAAAAAATTAACATTTTTTATTCCCGCTTCTACTGTGCAATTCTTGTATATATATTCCCGGTATTTCAGAAACGACTCCAAAGATTTGATTAAATTTTTGTATACATGCATATTACCTTCACAGTGTTTTCTCTACTCACCTTTAGGTAACACATTCACATCTCTTTCTCTACTCACTCTTCTATAAACAATTTTCCATCAAAAACGTGATTTTGCACCAAGAAACATTTTTATTCGCACTTTTAAAATAAGTCATACCATGTCCTATATATTTGAAATTGAGACAGAATATTAGACCCCAATAGAAAATCGTTCATATAAATGTTTGTTAAAAGTGTATAAATATTAGAATTGTTTGTGTTTTAACAATAAAAACTATTTGCGCGGATGAATACAAAATGGCGGTGTGTCGTGTAAAAGCGACGCCAAGAAACGATTCAGTAGCGTCTATATGTTCAAGGTGATAAGACGTGTTTTGGTAGCATGTGAACATGGAACTTTCACCAAACTTTTATCCAGCGTAAATTCTACCAAATTAAAAAAAAGTGTAAAGATTTTTAGGTATTTAATATGGTGCTGAGAGTGTAAAATATCGAAGTGTTAATAAATATATAAATACATTGTGATAAAGAAACATTGATATATGCATTCCATCTGTTACCACGACCCTGTAGATAGAAAACGAGTCTCATAGCGCAGCCCCTTCCATTAGTTTCCATTAAAAACTGCACCAAAATATAAATGCTATTACATTCACACTGTTTTCTCCTCTCACTTTTAGGTAACACATTCATATCTCTTTCTCTACTCACTATTCTACAAATAAATACACAATTTTCTGTATGTTTAAAATAAAGATGCTGCATATTACATTCACAGTGTTATTTCTACTTACCTTTAGGTAACACATTCACATTTTTCTCTACTCACTCTTCTATAAACAATTTTCCATAAAAAACGTGATTTTGGACCAAAAAACACTTTTATCCCCACTTTTAAAATAAGTCATGCCATGTTCTGTATGTTTGAAATATAAATGCTATTACATTTACACTGTTTTTTCCTCTCACTTTTAGGTAACACATTCACATCTCTTTCTCTACTCACTCTTCTACAAATAAGTCATGCAATTTTCTGTATGTTTGAAATAGAGATACCACATATTACATTCACAGTGGTTTCTCTACTTACTTTTAGCTATCACATTCACATCTCTTTCTCTATTATATTTATACTGCTTTCTTTACTCACTTTTTGGTAAGACATTCACATCTCTCTCTACTCGCTCTTCTACAAATAAGTCATACAATTTCGAGCGTGTTTGAAATAGAAATGCTACGTATTACATGCACACTGTTTTCTCTACTTGCTTTTGGGAAACGCATTTATAATTGCTTCTCTACTCACTCTTCTATAAATAAGTCATACAATTTTGTGCATATTTGAAATAGAAATGCTGCATATTACATTCACACTGTTTACTATACTCACTTTTAGGTAACACATTCACATCTCTTTCTCCACTCTTCTACAAACAATTCATATCATCTATACAACTTGGTTGTTCATATATATCCAACTGTTAAGCTCGAAAACCGCTTATCCGATCACCGTGAAATTCGGCATGTATATGTATTTTTTATGGGGAAATTTTTTATGGCAACAATTTTACTACACAATATATTACTTTCAAATGGCTTTCTACTTGCATTTCTTTTACGTAGCACATAATTTATCCTCTGTTTGCCCTTCAACATACAATTAATATAATATTCTATGATTGAAATATAAATGCAACGTATTACATTCACATGACTTTCTCTAGTAATTCTTCCTTTACGAGGCACCATCAGTCTTCTTTCGCTATTCGCTCTTCAACATATAATTCATACAATTTTATATGTTTGAAGAAGAAATACAATGTATTACATTCATACTATTTTCTCTACTCACTTTTGTTTTACGTAACAATTCCCATGTTATTCCCTATGGTTTATCAACTTCATACATACCAACGGCTATACATATCGTATGTTGAAGAGTAGGTAAATTCCAAAACAGGTTGACCAATCGCCATGAAAAGTGACATATCTAATTGTTTTCATGGCGAAGGTTTTTATGCAGTCCATTTTACCACCCAACGTATTATGTTCACATGTTTTTCTCTACTCCCTTTTCTTTTACCTAACATACTACTCCCTCTTCTACAAACAATCCATACATTTTTCCATACGCTTGATATATAAGTGCAACATATAACATTCACACGTTTTTCTACTCATTTTTGTTTCACTAAACACAATCACATTTCTTTCACTACTCCCGCTTCGGCAAACAATTACGAACAATTCATACAATTTTCTATATGATTGAAACAGAAATGTGTAGTACATTCACATGGCTTTATCAACCAGCTTTTCCTCCTGTAGTATTTGTTATTGTTCAACAGTGCTTTTGCTTAGTGTTGCTCCGGTGTTTTAATACAAAATAAAGAAATAGTTAAAAAAAAAGTAAAGTAATCACAATTGATGTCAGGAGTGCATCGAAAAGCGCGATATGGAACAGTTGATGAAACAAATGTTAGCCAAGATGGACATAATGGGAAATTAAATGAATTCCGGAATGCGACAGAGGAAACAAGTATGAAAACCGAATTGGAAAAATGTAAACTAAGGAATAGAAAATATAGGAACAAAAATGGACAAAATGGAAACAAAAATGGAAGGCAAATTGAAAATGTAAACTCCAAAACAGAAAACATTAAGACAGGAATGTCTAATATGAAGATAGATCTATCGAAGAATACTTACGAGCGACTGGCCAGGGTAAAGGAAGCCATGGAAGAACTCGACGGAAAGATGAAGGACCTTGGCGAATGTGTTAACGCCCTGCAGTCAATCGCAGCAGCAAGGAATTGAACTCCATAATGGAACAAATGCTCAATGAAAACGTCAAACTGGGTGGATATCTATGGGGGAGGTCTGCGTTCCGCAGTAGATGTTTTACAGCTGAAATGATGGTGTTTATGAAATATTTGTATCTTGGAAATGACTCTTCACAATTGTGACTAAAATTGTTATTTAGTTAACGTTTTGACTTTCAGTTTATCTAAATAAGTATCTTCTCCCACAAGAAACAAGATTTCACAAAAACAGAAGCGAAAAACACCGAGCGAAGCTCAGTCACCCAGGTACTAAACATTATGCAGCAAGGAAGAAACAGCAGTTAAAGTGTGGATGAGGGCAATGGCAAAGCGATCAAGACAAGCATAAGGATAGAGCAAGTGCATGATAGCACAGGGGCCAACTTTTTGTAGTTACATTTTGCACCTAGCCAAAAAAGGGTGCCTTCTCACTTATGGATCAACTAGAAAATTAACATTTGATTCTGTAAAACAATTATAAAAACCAATATAAAATGTCAATAAAATCAAGAACATTACAATTTCTCAAGGAAAAAAATTGTAAAGTTCTTGCTCAGAATCCAAAAGTAATACCAGGTCTACCTAGGAAGACAGCAGTTACAGCCTTTCGATTGTTAACAGGACATGATTGTATGGCTAAACATTTGCATAGAATTGGAACATTCAAGTCCCCAGTTTGTCGTTGGTCTGGGTGGATCAGTTGGTTAGACGCTGGCCGAATGATCCCAAGGTTGCAGGTTCAAACTCAGCCCAGGTCAATGGCTTTTAAGTGTGCTTTAAAACGGCAGCTCCATGCCAGTAGATTTACTGGCATGTAAAAGAACTTCTGCGGGAGAAAATTCTGATACACTGGCGATGCTGATGTGATCCTAGCAATTGACAGTGTTGTCAAACATAAAAAATAATTTAATATAAACCCCAGTTTGTCCACCATGCAGTCTATATGAAGAAATGGACTACAATCATCTTCAAAAATGTCCATCAGTTATCAATATACAAATGACTGAAAAATATTTGAGTGTAAGAAGACTAATGGCTTCATTTTCAAATGTTGGGTATTAGAAAACAAAAATATTTTGCACCTTGCACTGTACAATGCACCCTGAGAGGCCCTGACATAGTGGCAAGTTCAGTTATCTTTCATTTTACATTAAAACTAAATCTTAATTTACAGTTCATGACCTTGCAATGAACAGCTGTTCTGTTGTATCATAAGCTTGTTATTCATCATCATGCTGATGTAACTATGTTGTGTAGTTCATAGTTTCAGCCTCAATCAAGGTAGGACACATCTAAAATTATTTTCAACGCAAAAATATTCTCCAACAGTTCTGCATATATAAATGACTTAAATTATAAATGTGGATGGCAAGTTCTTTTATATTCATCAAATAATAAACTGAAATGCATTTCAGTTTTTATTGGAACTTAGATTATTTATCGCAAAACCTTGCCTTCAAAAAACTACACAATCCTGCAGATACAACTCATTTAGAAAGAACCATCACATTTGGAGTCTCAATGAGGGAGAAATTTAAGAGATACCATTGCCAAGAAAGAATCTTCACATTTGACATCCCGAATGTGGGACACAAATAAAAGAAAAAATAATTAATTAAAAATAATTTGCATTTAAAATTTAACAAATTTTAAAATTAATTATCTAAAGACATTGCATCATGACAGTTGTGAGAACTATCATCATGACAATAAGTACTTCATACTACAACCCTAAGGATATTACTAGGACATCAAGATTCCAAGCCCTTCAAGACTTCAGTATTATGAAGAGGATTCCCAACAGTAGAAGTTTACAAACAGTAGGAATGAAAACTTTATTTCATTTATGATATTGAGGTCTGGATAGAGATTAGAATTGTTAAAAAAATAGTGAAAATTTAATGAACAATAAAATGAGGTAGAAATACAAATTGAAGTAGGTGGAGTAGAAAATAGCTCAAGGAGGAGAATTGTGCTGAGCAGATTTATACGAATTTATAAAATAATCTGAGGAAAGTAAGAGAAAGGAAATGAAAGAATCAGAAGAAAACTTAGGAAATAAAATAGAACATGACATCAAAATAGGAAAGAATCATAACATAAAATGGAAAAAAAGTAGAAAGGAAAATCTAGATAGCTTGAAGCAAAGCTTGGGATAAGAGATAGAAAGAATTAGAAACAACATAGGAAATAAAATGGAACAGGAGATAGAAGTAGAATTGATTTACAGCAGGAAATCGAACACAGCAGGGAAGAATTAGAAGAAAAAAAAACTAAAAATGGTTTGAAACAGGAGATAGTAATGTGTACAAAAAATTAGAATTAGATTTAGGAAATAAAATAGAAAAGGGTAGAGAAGAATGTAACACAAATATATAGATAATGTAAAATGAGTTCAAAGATATGCATATAAAATAAATACATGAAAGCGAAGTATCCTTGAAAGAAAGCAAAATGGAAAATACGAGGGTTGTTCATAAAATAAGGTTCCCAAATTTCTGCAGTAGTGAGCAATGCTGTTATAGGAGATCCGGCAACACTGGCATGTAGCTTGGTTCTCGCTCTCTCAGTACCCCACCCTGCGAGTTGTCTGCGACGCTCAGTCTTAGCCTGGCAGCCATTACAAATGGAGCTTACACTCACTTCTCCCGCCAGGTGTGAATTATGCTTTGTGATGCATTTTTTGTGTGCAAAAAGACTACACCAGTGGAGATTCATTCCCAGATGTGTGAAGTGTACGGAGAGCAGTGTATGAGCACACAACATGTGCGCAAATGGTGCAGAGAATTCAAAGACGGACATACAGACGTCCAGGACGACCAGCGTTCTGGACGGCCATCGGTTTCAAACGAAACGATTGTGAAACTGGAAGAAGCAATGCTGAAAGATCGAAGGATGACGGCCTGGAAGACCTGCGAGATGATCCCTGTTTCAGCAAGACCTACATTCACAAAATTTTGACCAATTATTTTAGGTATACCAAGGTGGGTGGAGGCATGCTCACGAAGGGAGTGCATTTTCATCGGGACAATGTTTTTTTTTGTTGTTTGCTAATGCTGGATTTCTGACAATGAAGCCATTAATCCTCTTGCTCTCCAATATTTAATATATTGATAGAGCAATAGCAGTATAGTAACCGATTTTTAGAGAGCACCATATTTTTATGTTTTGGCGGTCACATCGCTCTCTCACAATAAGTACAAACAACAACAATGTTTGTCTGCACATTTCTCATGTGACAACCAATCTCAACGAATTTGGATGGAATACTGTCACACACCCTCCTTACAGCTCAGACCTAGCCCCAAGTGACTACCATCTCTTCCCTGACTTGAAGAAACACCTGGGTGGGATGCATTTCAGAACCGAAGAGAACTGAAAGAAACTGTTTCAAGCTATTTTTGCCATGTGGCGGGAGAGTTCTACGATGCCGGCATACAAATGATGGTACACCACACTCAAAAATGCATTGATCAGAATAGTGAGTATGTCGAAAAATAGGAAAAAGTCTAAGCTCTACTAAAATATATTATTCAATGTCGATAAATGTGGTTTTCATTGTGAAAGAAAATTGGGAACCTTATTTTATGGACAACTTTCATATTAGGAGTAAAATGAATACTTTAGAAATAAATATGAGGGAAAGCAAAGCCATGTTAGAGGATGAAATAAATAAATAAAAAGCGAAACCTGAGGTAGTCAAGGAATAGAGAAAAGGGCATAGTTATGAAGTAAAGCAAATAGAGGAAATGAAGACAACATTAAGTCATGAGACAGAGATTATAAGAAAGGAAATTGTAAATAGTGATAGTGTTAGACAAATTATATCAATAGAAATCAGTGCAATGACTGATATGTAGCTTCTTGTGATGCAATTTTGAAATATAGATGTTTCTGATGCATAACAGAGTTTAAGAAAATGACATGTCAACAGATGGAGGGAAAAAGCAAAATGTGTATGCACACACAGTATTTTGAATGAAATCACACCACCTATATTTAATGAGGAATAAGGGGATGATCCAAAAGGAATTAGAAGAATATTTTAGGTTTAAATGAATCCCAAATGAACTGAAAATTATGATAAAAACAAAAACATTTAAAAATAGGGCATTCAAATGGTTAAGATTAACGTTGGCAGGTCATGAAATATACATCTGATTTAGAAATTAATTGGGTTCCGCCAAGCAAAACCAAATAGCCAAGGGAAGATATTTCTCATCAATTATTTTATGAAAGTGGCAAATAATGGAAAATTGTTGGAGCCGCACATGTCCGAAAACGCTGTTTGAAAGTGATACAAAACATTTTTTGGATACAGGTTACACAGGCTTAATAGTAGTGGAACCTATAGATTTTGCAGATGTGATCAAACTATTGCCATTAAAACGCAAAATTCTATATCAGTAGATCACAAAACAGAAATGGTACAGCTAGCAAACTCAAAATCAACAAAGAAATATGCTGACCAATATGCTGTAATACAACAGGAAAAGAAACTTGGAGGAGCCATGACACTCACAGTACATGAATAACTGTAGGGAAAGAATAAAAAATACAAGACAGATACCATGGGACAATACCAAGGAATGAACAAAATCAATGAAGTTGAATTAGGACACATTATACTAGCAGACCTTCAAGAACAGGTAATCAAATTAATTTGGTGACCTTTTGCAGAGAATGTCTAACAAATCAAAATAATACAAATACACATGGAATTAATACATGGAACAGAATTCATTGGAATAATCAACAATCTTGGCATAATACAAATAACAATAGTGAACCAGAGGCCCAAGTTCAGCACAGGGGAGACAAAGAAAATGTACATGTCAATACATAGAGAAATTAGGTCAAGGTTAATTTTGCAACTCAAGTTGGACAATGTGCATAAGAGACATGACAACAAAATTCCATGTTAAAACTATAGTAAAAGATGACAATAATAGCAAAGAAATGACAAATGCGCCATTGATTAAATTATATAAATATAGGACATTAAAATCTTGTGATGATTAACACTGGTGCAGGTACTTCTGTGATGTCGGTCTCAATTGGTTAGATACTAGCCTACTTATCCCAAGCTCACAGGTTCAAATCTGGCTCAGATCAAAGGTTTTTAAGTGCGCTTAAAAACAACTCCATATCAGTAGATTTACTGGCAGTTAAAGAACTCCCGTGGAACAAAATGCCGGACACCAGTGACGCTGATGTGATCCTGGCAATTGACAGTGTCATTAAACAACAAAATATTTAAGAGGTAGAACTGGAACTTAAAAATTCAATGCCACAACCGGGATTTGAACCACAGACCTTCCGCTTGCCGGGTGGACGCTCTAACCACTGAGCTATTGTGACAAACTGCCAGAATGGCATTAAATTCTCAAGCCAGTTCGTATTTCTCCTGTGGTCTGTGGTTCAAATCCCGGTTGTGGTATTGAATTTTTAAGTTCCAGTTCTACCTCTTAAACTTTGCCCACACACAGCTTGTGTGTTTAAAAACACCAACAGTAAGTTTGTTGGTATAAATAAAATAATAACAAAATATTTATTACTTCTGTGATGATTATCTATTCAGAACTGTCAATGAAAAGCAGCAGAATTTCTACCAGTATACACAACATATGTAGTACAGCTGCAGGCAACAAAAGGGCATATCAGATATCAAGTGAGGTTACAAATTGAGACAGAGGACTGGCAATTTGATTTCATAGCATTGGTGGCTTCAAAACTCACATCATTAATCATTGGCAGTGACATGTTAAATTATTGGAATTCCAAAATAGATTATAGAACAATGGATTCATTGGTTGGTTCGTTTGGTAGTGTTTAACGCCTGCTTTTACCGCAGGCGGTGATACTGATGATACATGGAATGAAGATGGAGCACCGGTGGAATGAGATGGCAGGGGAAACCGGAGAACCTGGAGAAAATCCGACCCAGCACCGCTTCGTCCACAACAATGGATTCACTATATATATTGAGACAACTAAACACATCATTAAATTCATTGAAGAAGAAGCCACAGGACACCAACATGACAAAGGGAAATAAACATGGACAAAAGATTTTTTATTTAGAATATTTAAGTACATGAAAACATAGCATACATACAAATACAAAAATCTGATGTGTTGCACTCACATGGCTCTCTCTACTCTTATACTAACCATTTGTACAATCTCTTATTCCTATATTTTCTTCGTGTTACTTGAGATAAAACATTTACTGAAATTATCTTATTGCTTATTCCCTGGTAGGTGCAAGGGAAATATTAGAAAGCTGAGGCGATATTTTTAGAAGAAGCCTCCGAAAATAGTTAAAATTTGTGTTCATAGTGGTGGCAGAAAAAGCCCCCTAGAATTGTGAATCATTGTCCTAGTGGGCAATGATAGAGATTTTCAATTGTCTTAGCTAGTTCTTGTTCATGTATTGTTGGGATTGGCGCCATGCAAAAATCGCATAATCCGCGAACAATTGTAAAAGTGATCGACATAGTGTTTATTGGAAGAACATTGCGTTTTAAAAGTCAACAGGAGTGAAAATGCAGAGAACTGATATACAATTAGTAAGGCTGCATCGACAAATAGAAGAAGATTACGAATAAACGTTCCAAGCAAAATTACGCTGTCCGTGTTCGTGTTGTGTGAACCCCGCAGGGCTTGTGAAAAAGGACGCCAATCCTGAAAAGTTGTATTGTTGTTTGTGACTTTAAGGAACATTAAATAAGTATATTTAAAAAAATAAAAGGAAATTTAATCTTCTTTGTAAGACGCAGGCCCGTACTACGCCCTGAGGTTCATCGAGAACTTCGATGAAAAGCACTTAGAGTCCCATAGCTACAAAATGGTAATTACGCGGGGCAAATGGACCAATATGTAAAGAGTCGTCGTGAATGTTGTGGAACCTCCAGCCCCAGTTCCAACACGCGAATAACGTTCCAAATGGCGCCTCAACGCTAGGCTCGAATTGGGTCAACGCGAGATTGGAAGAGGTAAAAGAAGAAGAAACGAGGAAACCCAAGGACAGCGAAGGTCGCTAGAAGAGAGGAGAAATTAGTGAAGTGAAATAATTGACAAGTAAGACTGTTCTAATTATATGTAAAATTAAAAAAAAAAATTAATTAATTTTGGACAATAGTTTAAATGATATTGAGGAATAGGAAATTAGTAAAAAAAATGGAGAATGTTAAAGAGTTAAGTGGTAGTAAAAAGGGAGAGAATAGTGAAGAATCAGTGGTAAAGGTTTGTGAGACAGAATTAGGATTGAAAGAATACATGCAATTATTCTCTAAACAGATGATGGAGTTATCTCAGAAGATGGACAGTACGAAGTCAGAATTAAATAATAGATTGGATAGAAATGAGGGTAATTTAAATGAAATAAAGTTGGAATTATACAAAAATAAGTCAGACTTAGAAGATAAATTGGATAGTAATGTGAGTAGTTTAAAAAATAAGATGGACAGTAGTTTAGTTACTGTAACTGAGAGAATTGAACTGGGTAGGAAAGAATGTAAAGAGGAACTGAAAACATTGTCTTTAGAATTAAGGGCAGAAATTGGATCTAGTAAAAATGATATAATTAAGTTAGAAGAACTAGTAAATGAAATCAAGTTAGGGCAAGAAAGAGTAGTGAAAGACATGCAGACTGAAATGCTTAAAGAGTTAGATGAGTTTAAGAAACAGCAGGATGAGAAATTGGATAAATAAAGAGTAGATTTAGAAATGTTAGAGAATAAAATGAAGCATGAGATAGATGCAATAGCAGAAAATTCTAAGACAGTTCATAATGAAAATAAATTAACTCAGGGTAATCTTGCTGTAGAAATTAGTAACCTAAGCAGTGTTGTGAAAACTATGGGTACTGAAATGCAATTACAACGTGAGGAGTTCAATAAGTTCAGTGGGGAAGCAAAAATTAACATGCAGGAATTGCAAGATAATTTAGAAAAAGAAAAAGAAAAAACTGGGAAGTTAACCCAGGTTGTAATTGCATTGCAGGCCAATAATGTTAACCAAGGTCAAAATGTAAATGTAGATAGGAATGTGTCTGAGATTGACTTACCTGACAATGGTAGTAACATTGTTAACCTCCATGGAAATGTTTTGACTAAAATCTATCACATAGCAAATCAAGGTCACCCTTACAATATGAATTACCTGTTACGTGGCTTAACCCACTCATCTTTTGATGAGGAAGATAGTGACAACGAGCAATACCAACATGAGAGAATAAGGTTAGGAACTCAAAATAACAAAAATGTACGGCACTCGCAAAGGAAAAATACGAGAGGCAAGGCATACAGACATAATGTTGAGGATGATCAGACAGACAGCAATTCCATTACGAGGTTACGGTATGGAAACCACAAAGTAAAAAAAAAAAAAACAGATATTGTGACAATGTATATAGATGTTTGTGATGTATATGTTCTTCATGTTTATGTAAATGTTAAAATTGTTAACTTGTTTGTAATTTAAATTGTCGAGAGGCATTCATCAGAATGTATGTAATATAGGTACTGTTTTGTTTTGTGCTTGTTACATTTCTTTTGTATTTGTTAGAAATTACATACATTCTGATGAGAGGCATTTGAGGTGATATTTTTAGAAGAAGCCTCCGAAAATAGTTAAAATTTGTGTTAATAGTGGTGGCAGAAAAAGCCCCCTAGAATTGTGAATCATTGTCCTAGTGGGCAATGATAGAGATTTTCAATTGTCTTAGCTAGTTCTTGTTCATGTATTGTTGGGATTGGCGTCATGCGAAAATCGCATAGTCCGCGAACAATTGTAAAAGTGATCGACATAGTGTTTATTGGAAGAACATTGCGTTTTAAAAGTCAACAGGAGTGAAAATGCAGAGAACTGATATACAATTAGTAAGGCTGCATCGACAAATAGAAGAAGATTACGAATAAACGTTCCAAGCAAAATTACGCAGTCCGTGTTCGTGTTGTGTGAACCCCGCAGGGCTTGTGAAAAAGGACGCCAATCCTGAAAAGTTGTATTGTTGTTTGTGACTTTAAGGAACATTAAATAAGTATATTTAAAAAGATAAAAG
The DNA here is from genome assembly GCA_030765045.1 of Tenodera sinensis. Taxonomy (NCBI): domain Eukaryota; kingdom Metazoa; phylum Arthropoda; class Insecta; order Mantodea; family Mantidae; genus Tenodera; species Tenodera sinensis. The sequence goes on along the minus strand of CM060964.1, from coordinate 367,786,664 downwards.
GAAATTTAATCTTCTTTGTAAGACGCAGGCCCGTACTACGCCCTGAGGTTCATCGAGAACTTCGATGAAAAGCTTCAAGAGTCTCATCGCTTCATTCACCGGTAAATTCTTCTGATCCTATTTGTTCCCATCAACTTCCCCACTTTCGCATAACATTGAAGAAGACGGAAGCCCGAATAACGTTCCAAAGCTATTAGAATATATGCTTTGAGTTATGGTCAAATCTTTGAAAGCTTTGAGATCGCGTTCTCTTTGCACACTTGACATATCAAAAAATGAACACCGATGTTGCATTTCAGGAAAATTGAAGTTTTCCGAAACTGCCACAAATAACATGGAATATCTCCGAAATGGTTCACATCTACATTTTTCTATACACTCTGTCCTCTATGTGATCTGCAAGAGGAAATGGATCAAGACCACCTTCAAATATGCCCAGCCACTTCTAGTGCCCCATCCATCAGTGAAAAATATTGGAGAGCAAGAGGATTAATGACTTCATTGTCAGAATTCCAGCATTAGCTAACAACATCATTTTTCTATAGTAAGATTTTGTCTATCTCTTGTACTTTACGACTTAGTCAAAAGTCGCATGCACACACAGACCTTTTGTTAAAAATGCTTTTTTTTGTTCAGAGGGTCTCAAAACATATTTCCGGTGAAATCTTGACATTGAATTTTTTGGGTGGGATACAGTACTTCCTCTACTTACCAGTCTCAACATCAAATTTTTGGGTGGGAAACAATACTTCCCCTACTTACCAGTAGAGAAAGTGAAATTGGGAGAAACTTTCAAAAATGAGAACATCAAAATTTGCAATCACATACCAACTTTGGTGTTTAACCGACTTTTCGTTTTTGAGTTATGCTGTCCACAGACACACACACAGACCTTTTCTAAAAATGCTTTTTTGGATTCAGGGGGTCTGAAAACATATATTTCCGGTGAAATCTCGATATCGAATTTTTGGGTGGAATACAATATTTCCCCTACTTACCAGCAGAGATAATAAAAAACAACTGCTCATTTGCATACCTCACCTGAAGAAGTATAAATAAGAAACAGAAAACTATCCATAATAGAGACTAACTATACTATACCTTCTCAGGCACGCATCATTCCATTTTCTTTCCAGATGCTTCTCTCTTGTCTGGTTAAAAGGATTGCTATTATACCCCACAATGAAATCTGGTTTCATGTCCGAATATACAGGATCTTTATCTCGAAGAGACTAAAACAAAACCAATAAGAGAAATATATTACAATGATACAAAAGTATTCTCTTACATTATTTATTTATGCCAACAAACTGACTGTTTGGTGTTTTTAAACATACAAGCCGTGTGTGGGCAAAGTTTGAGAGGTAGAACTGGAACTTAAAAATTTAATGCCAATGTGGTTCAAATCCCAGTTGTGGCATTGAATTTTTAAGTTCCAGTTCTACCTCTCAAATTCTCTTACATGTTTCCTTACAAAACTTATCCCCATTTACATGTACTAAAAGACCATTTATTACATGTCTCTTGCTTCATTATGCTATGAAATAATGTGAGTTACATGAACATTGAACAAAATATTTTCCACGTTGAATTTATCAGATACTGACAAAAAAAAAGACAGTGCTGTGACAAAGACTTAAAGACTTTAAAAATAATAAATAATTATAACCATATACCTAAGCAAATATGATATTCAATCACAACCAAAAACTGTGTATGGACAGTCGGCCAACCTGAGGACCCTCCCCGAATTGGATTTTAAAGTGAGTGAAGCAACAAGTATTTTTAAATGTAGACCAGTGTTTTAACTAATATTTTAATAACATGCTCCACCGTTCTAAACATTTCACTTTCATCATCAGTTTTACAAAACTGTGAATTTCTTATTCATGTCTAAAAGTGATACATCCATAATTCAAGCTGTATCTTTTTTATGCAAGTGCAGCAGATTTTTGAAAGAATGGGTGCTGATTCCTCTTCTATCTTTAGGGTCTAAACGTTTGGAAAGTTTTTCAAATTACAGTCTGATTTTTAAAAGAAGATACATGACAGATGTCAACTTCTACCTGGATAGCTGCAGTGTTGTCAAGAAGCAGATAATCCTCAATGCTCGAGACATATAAACAAGCGTTCAGGTTTATCTCATGGCAGCGAAAGCATGCAGATGTAATCTGTATTAGCCTACTATAAAAAAAAAGTAGTTTGTTCTCAATACAAATAAAGTTAACTTGAATTCATTGCGTCTTTAGAGGTGTGATTCTCAATGTCTATTTTGCAGTTGAATCTGTCTCTCTCTCCCTCTACCTTGCTCCCCTTCTCCCTCTATTTCTCTCCCCTCTCCCTTCATCTCTCCCCATCATGACTACACATTGAAACTAAAATATACTATAATAAATATATTTGTGAGTAGGCATACCTTATCTTGTAGCCCTAACCCTATAGTTGAATTTATATACATTTTTTTCATTTTTTGGATAATCCGAACTTATCCAAATCCAAACAGTGCACACCTCCAGTTAATTCAGATTAGTGGGGTCTACTGTATTTTGTGGTGACGAACAGCAAGATCTACCCATATATATCTTTCTATGGTATTGGATGAGGTGTCTTAACATAGGTCATACAAGTTATATTTTTGTTATTCTAAATGAATATATCTGGACATGAATATGCCAATAAGCAAATACACACAATATATCATTAATTCATCAATAACTATACAATAAATTTAAATAATTGTTCAACCATTTTAAGTACATTCTTTTAGCATGCCATCTTAACAACTGTCTCTTACAGTAGTTCAGTTTGCAACATAACTGAATGTTAACAAACTAAGGAGACCACACATAATCAATACAATTCTCCTTGTTCATCAATTTTCTAAATTACTTCATACTTTATGATTACATGATTTATTGTCTTTTCTTTTTTTCTTTTTTTTTATAACGCCATTTTACATGTCACTAGATAGATCAGAAATGTCAAATATTTGCAAAAGAAGGGAGGTTCGACTTACCTCCTTCCACTTTGTGCAGACTTTGCCACTCTTTTTAACACTCAACTGTGTCACAGTGGCAGTTTGGTTATATGTACATTGTGTTTGATTTATGAAAGCACTTTCAAGTCTTATGTGATAAACTCTATTCATTAGTGACTTCTTTGGTACTGCTTACTCGTACATTTAAGAAGTCTATCAATATTTGGCAATGAAGTCGAAGTGCATAGCCTTAGAAGATCCAACAAATGATCATCACATTATTTATTGCAATACGGACTTTTAATATAGTTCAATTTGGAGAAACTCTGTTTGCAAATATATGTAGAGCTATATTCACTTTTATGCACCCTATTCTTGCAAATGCTTATTTCTCTATCTCCTACATTTTCAGAAATTATGTCATTGCTAATTTTCTTGTAGGCGCAAGGCAAATACAACAATACAGAAGGTCTTAAGCGATAGTGAAATGTTTTAAGAACGGGTAACTATGCAATGCCATTGAAATTCTGTTCTATTTCTAAGGTAAAGAGATAAAAAAATTAATAACATTTCTATTTAAGAAAAGTATAAGTATTGCCAAATTTAAACAAACAGTAAAGAATATCTCAGAAATGGTTCACTCAAAAGAAAAATCTGAAATAAGCTGTGTGTTTTAACGAGATCCACATCTTTTATTTCGTAAGATTTTGTCCGTCACTTACTGTTTACCATTTATGCAAAAGTCATCCAAAATGAAGGTCTTCTGGGGATATTCTCGGAAAATTCAAGGTATGACTTAGAAACTGCCATGGAATTGGCTGTTTGTGTCCATCACTGGATACTGACTTTTGGGTTGTGATTCGACATGTCACAGGCATGAGCTGATTCACCCTCCAACTGAAGGAGTGGGGTGGGGAATAGCAGCGATTTACGTAAGAGTCTCCAAAGAGACAAGGTTGGACATTGCCGAGCTAGATGTTCATTGAATACTAAACCATTTACATTTGGGCTGCCATGAACTTGGTCCCTACCATTCTGTCCTTGGACATCCCTCAAGATTGAGGCAGTATTTCCACGTAAGCCCTCTAAAACAATTAAATACACGATTATAGAGGCAACAGAAAAGCCTACTGATACCACAAATTGTAAATATAGTTAGTAAAGACTAAGTTCAATTGCCTCTCTTAAAAGGCTTGATTCGGCTTTACAAAATCATTACTGTCCGCAATAATTTGAGTGATTTCTGAATATAAAAGGAACTTCAAATGGATATTTATAGTGATGGCGAAAGACAGTGACAGTCCACCAAATAAGTGTAAATTCTGCGACGCGGCACTAATAACAACAAAGATACTGACTTATAAAAATGTGTAATCCATGCATGCCGATTCGTTAGCGAGATTTGAAAAGACGCCAAGCCATATGACTACATACTTGTGATAATAGACTGAATACGTTCATTTAAAAGTTTATATAAATTCAATACTTTAAATACTGACAGTTCAAGTGGCAAAAGTGAGAAATAAACTTGGCAGACATAAATTTTAATTTAGTGATTGCCATACTAAATATAGGTTTGGAATATATTTCCATGAGTCTGAGTAGGAAGAAAAGATGTATTAATATCTTTATTTTTAGTCATTTAGTAATTACTATAATTACCACAGACTTCTTTAAAAACAGCTTACTATACTCATTCTATAAATACATACATTCAAATATTGCTAACTTAAGATTTACACTTAACATATTTACAAACTAAGATTTATATAAGTTTAGTTAATAGAGATTAACATTTGCAGAAATTATCTTATTGCTAATTTCCATTTAAGTGTAAGGGGAATATGGGAATACAGTAGGCTTTAAGTAATAGGCAAATATTTTAAGAGTGGTCACAATATGATGACATTGAAATTCCATACTCTTTGCATGGCCTAGAGATAAAAAAATTCAATAACGACCTTCCATTTGAGAAAAGTTTTAAGTATTGCAAAACTCGCACAAATAACGATATCTCCAAAATGGCTCACTCCACAACAAAAATTAATTTGGACATAACTTGTGTTTTAACAAAATCCACTTTTTTTTGTATTAAGATATGGTGCATCTCCTATGGTTTACCAGTTATGCAAACGTCATCAACATGACTACATAGGCCATAGTCAGAAAATTCAGAGTATACATTTCATTTGTCATAAAAATATTTTAGATATATGGCATTTTAACCAAATTCGTTAGATATTTTTCAGAAAATCAAAATTTTCGAAAAATTTTCCATGCAAAGGGTAGCTTAGGTGAAGGAATTTTCTTGGAAATATTTGTGTTGCATCCTTGGAAGATATTTAACTTAAATACCAACTTTGCTTTCTAACTAACTTTTCATTTTTACTTTCTCTACTGGTAAGTAGAGGAAGTATTGTATTCCACCCAAAAATTTGATGTCGACATTTTGCCAGAAATATGTTTTGAGACCCCTGAACCCGAAAAAAGTATTTTTAGAAAAAGGTGTGTGTGTGTGTGCCTGTGTGAGTGCGCGTGTTTGTGTGTGTGTGTGTGTGCGTGCGCATGTGCGTGTGTTTTAATGCAAGTCCCATTCCGTAGGAATACTACATGCTTGCATTTATTTATTTACATACAATTTACATTTTATATAATGGTATATATTGTTGGTGATGTTCTATTTGAACACTTACACTTTTATTTACCTCTAATTTTTTTATCTACCTTAGTCTACTTGAATACTTCTCTATGATGTGTATATTTATAGTTTTTTCTTTGATGTTTGTTGTTTAATGCTATTTTATTTTGTTTGTTAGTTTGACTTTATTTCTTTAACCTAATGCTATTTTACAAATCATAAATCTAGTTTTTAACATATAGTAGAAGGCAAATATAATTATAACAGCAGTAGAGTATTGAAATGTGTTTGGACAATGATACTGGCTGCAAGCTTGGTAAGGACTAGAAATTATATATATATATATCTGGACTTAAGTCACTATTTCTGTGAATTTTATTTTAATGAATTTAACGAAAGGTTGTATGAAATTGTTTCCAAGTTCTTTGTTTATGGGCCAAACAGCACCTTTACTTAGTATTTTCCTAATCATGGCGTTTCTCTGGTTTTTCAGTATTTTGCATCGAAATATAATGTGGTTTACTGTTTGGTCCTCTTCTTCACATTTACACACTGGGTTATCTAAAAATCCAAACCTGTGGCGATATGATCTTAGCTTTCCATGTCCTGTTATCATTGCTGTGAACTCCGGAGATGTGTGTGTGTGTGTGTGTGTGTGTGTGTGTGCGTGTGCGTGTGCGAGTGCGAGTGCGTGTGTGTGTGTGTGTGTCTGTCAGTCTGCGGAAAGCATAGCTTAAAAACAAAAAGTCGGTTAAAAAGCAAAGTTGGTATTTAAGTTTAATGTCTTTCAAGGATGTGACACGGAAAGTTTGAAGAAAATAGCCCCACCCTAAACTACCCTTTACGTGGAAAATTTTTCGAAAATTTTGATCTTCTTGAAAATGGCTCTAACAATTTTGATTAAAATGTTGTATGTTTGAGTCATTTTTATGACAAATGAAATGTATATCTTCAATTTTCTGGCTATAGCCCCTGTAGTCATATTTACTCTGGACGACTTTTGCATAACTGGTAAACGGTTAGAGATAGACCAAATCATACTATACAAAAAATGTAGATCTTGCTAAAATACACAATTTATGTCTCAATAAATTTTCTTGTAGAGTGAACCATTTCAGAGATACTCCTTGTTATATGTATGAGTTTCGGAAAACTTAAATATTTTCGTGAAATGGAACATTGTTCATTTCTTTTTTATATGTTAAGTGTTCAAAGAGAATGGAAAGTTAAAGCTTTAAAAGATTTGACTTTCGCACAAAGCTTGCTGTATTCAAATATTCCCCTTGCACCTACAAGGAAATAAGCAATAAGATAATTTCACAAATGTTTAACTCAGCTAACACGAAGAAGATATAGGAACAAGTTTGTAAGAATGGTTAGTACAAGAGTAGAGAAAATCATATGAGTGTAACACATCTGATTTTTGAGTTATGTTGTAAAGAGACAGACAGACACACACACACAAAGAGAGAGAGAGATAGAGAGACAGAGAGACATGCACATGCACACACATGCACACACACAGACCTTTTTCTAAAATTGCATTTTTCTTATTCAAGCGCCCTCAAAACATAAATTTCCAATGAAACCTTGACATTGAAATTTTGGATCAAATACAATATTTCCCCTCTTACTATATCTAGTAGACAAAATAAAAATGAATGTGATCAAGTTAATTAAGGAAATTGAAGCTCTTAACAGTGAAGCAACAAGATTCTAAAGTAAGAACAAATTAGAAACTAAAAACTTCACTTATCTTAGTAATGTTGCAAATTCTTGTTCGAACATTACTAAGATAAGTGAAGTTTTTAATTTCTAATTTGTTCTTACTTTAGAATGAATGTGATCATTTTTGGAGTTGAACACCTTCGAGAGAAGAGATTATGGGGCCAAATTAAAGAGATGTTTCAAGACAAACATTGAAAGTGCATGAAAGTTACCTAAATGTGGATTGTTAGTTCACTCTAACCATAATTTATGGATTCTGCATAAATTTTTGTTATAATTTTGAGCTATATAAATTATTTCACCTCAGGATTGATTACAATATTTTAATTGCACCTATTGTATACATTATTTCTGAGAAACATTGAAACCAATTTCTCCAAAAAATGGTACGTGATAAAGAATTTTGGATTTCAGATTTGAGTTCAGCATAGCTAATATGTACAAAGTCACCTATTTTTGTTCGAGTGCAAAAACAAAAGTTGAAATTTGTTGTTCAGTGTTATTGTTAGACTTAAAATAAACGAATAAGTTAGACTTATCACAATGAAAATAAAATGGAGTACTCTTTCCAGCACCAGAAAATTAAACGGGACAAAATTATTTATAGAACATGATTATGAAAAGATAGAAATAGAGACCAGAAACATGTTGCTAAGGGTAATGAACATTGTCAGGGCTAGAGGAGCTATTTCTATTCCTTACATATTTCAAATAGTTCGGAAAAAATAACATACAGGATGCTCTTCTTGTGTGTCAACAATTTTTAAGTTCCAGTTCTACCTCTCAAACTTTGCCCACACACGGTTTGTGTGTTTCAAAACACCAACAATAAGTTTGTTGGCATAAATAAATAATTACTACAATTATAACTCACGTTTTGACATAAAAATAACAGTGACTGCAATATATCATCTTTTAAATTATACAAATAAGAAATTGGCATATTTTTAGGTTCAAGCAAAGACTTTGATACTGTTAACCATCAAATTTTGTTAATAAAATTGATTTCGACATAAAAACACTAGCTTATAACTCAATTGAATCTTACCTCACACACTGAAAGCAAACATGTAGATTGTAGATGCAATCCATAATCCAGCAATTACATTTAACTTAGTTTCATTTGTTCAAGCTGCTGGCAGGCTGAGAACAGCCCAAGGTGTGTCATTCTTGTACCTGCCCTTTTAGGGTTTAACCACTTTATGACGGGATGTGGGGTTTTGCAGGGTGAAGTTTGGGTTGTAGGATTAACTTACTTGATACAACTTATAGAGTAGAACAGGACTCATTTCTGACCCATTTCTATTTATCTTGTATATAAATTATTTAACCAATAATATTCAAGCTCATAACTTTTGCAGATGATATTAACTTACTAATAGCAGAAAAGAGCAATGAAATGTTAAATAATTCAATAAACGAAGCTAGTAAAGACTTGGTACTTTGGGTAAAATACAACCTGATTTTAAGAATGGTATACATAGGCAGAAAAACTGTCTATAACAAGAAATTTGAAATGGAATTGAAAAAGTGAATGGCCTATAACCATCTACAAACATTTCTGCTTCAAATGGCCACTGTCCCATACCAATGTTTTCAGTGTTTTTGCATGATTGCACCTCAAAGAAAAGTCATTTTCATTTTATATATATAGATATAGATATGGTGGCGCATCAGTCATTTAGGTTGTTAGGTTAGTAGATTTATAAGATACATATAAACTGTTAAGTTTTGAGATATCTTGTTGGCTCTTTCTTTCAAATTTCTTGTTATACAAAGCTAAATGACCGAAATTCAAGTATTTGTAGCTGTCTCAATATTAAATAAATAATATTAAAATATAGAATTTTTTCAATATATATGTATTTTTTCTTTCTTTTTTTTTAAAGAATAAGAAGCAAAACCCAAGCAATTGCAGTCAAACGTAACCCCATCAACTTCCAAGCCTGCCATTAAACCAATTATTTTACTTGGGCTCTCACCTTCTTTTATCAATGGCACATTTGACCGTAGCTGCTGGGATTCAAACTGATTACATTTGGCTTTGAATGGACGGCATATTGCCCTATCAATCACTGCTATTTGAATTACTTCGGCTAAGGTGCCTCCGAGAGGGATATGGAAACTGCTTTAGTAATTAGAGGAAGAATGGCATACGTAGAAAAATAACTTGAATGCAGAAAAAACGACAGAGTATATGAACATTTCTGGTTCGAATTGTCTTAGTCCCATATCGCTGCATTCAGTAGCTTTTGCATGATTGCACCTCAGAGAAAATTCATTTTCATTATATGTGTGTAGATATTGTATAATTTAATTATTGATGTATCCTATATGAAATTACCTGGAGAGAATTTATTTTAAAGGATTAATAAAACTGAACTGAATTGAAAAAATTTCTTACCTTTAGAATAGAAGCTAAAATCTTAGCTGTGTTACGCCTTTGGACGAAAACAATTGAACAAAACTTTCTTCTTTTTTGAACATGTGGGTAGTTTTCCATCTGTTCTTTCTCTTCTTCTTCTTCCTCTTCTCTTGAACTATCAGGCAAGTTTCGTCGAAGCAATTCAAAAAGTATCAACAATTTATTTGATGAGTAAATGAATATCTGTTGTAAGTCATCGTACCCACGCATTTCATCTTCAAATAATTTCCTAGAAAATGCAACAATTTATTAACCCATCAAAAGGCTCAAGGGTAAACAATACTATTAAGTAACACTTCTATGAAAATATTTGACATAGAAGCAATGTTGACAGTGAAGTTTCATTCATGTTGAAATAAGAAGAGTCACACTAATTTTTACAATTACTTCACTCACTTGTTTATTAAAAACTGGAACGTTTTCGAGAGATGTCTCTCTCATCTTCTGCAGATGGTGACTGAGGTTTGAAGTTGGATCCTACATCTACTAGGGTTGCATCTTGCTGCCGTCTATCGGTAGAGAGGCAAAGCTCCATCAGAAGGTTTGTTGGCGGGATGTCAAAATTTATAATGTCGTCTGCGTTTTTGGTGATGTATATTTTTTCCCAGATGGAGAGTTCTAGTGGTGAAGAAACTGGTTTTAACAAATTTATGGCTTGACCGATGTTGTGGTTTTCTGACCAAAAATGGCGTGATACAGCAGATTTGTCTGTTTGTTTAGATTTAATGTTTCTCTGATGTTCCTTTAATCTAGTGATTAATTTTCTCTTAGTTTTGCCTATGTAGAATTTATTACAATCTTCACAATTAATTTGGTAAATTCCTGATTTTTGTGTGTCTGGGATTGTATTCCTGAGAGGTTTGTTTAGTAAATTGTTTAGGCTGTATCTGTTTTGGGGAGCTAATCTGATGTCCACCTTATTGAAAATTTTATCAAATTTTTTAAAAGCCCATGGATGAAAAGTGAACCTTTTGTATTTCCATTTTGTGTCCTTGATTGTCTGCAGGGTAGTTGTTTGGGCTATTTCTTTCAGTTTAGTGCCATGTTTTAGCATTTTATATATCATTGCCGGATTGAAACCATTGGATGCTGCTATGTCCAGTATGTGTTGGCGTTCTTTTGAAAATTCCTCTATGCTTAGAGGGACATGGAGTAATCTATGGATCATACTTTTGAAAACTGCCAACTGGTGTGCAATTGGATTGCACACATTCTTCTTTATGTAATTGTCCACATGAGAAGGTTTTCGGTGGATTCCAAATGTGAATTGATCCTGGTCTCTGATAATTTTGAGGTCTAAAAAGGGTAATATGTTATTTTCTTCGGTTTCCATAGTGAATTTTATATGAACATCCTGTAGGTTAAGCAATTTTGGGGCATCTTCTTTGAATTTCTCGGGTATGATAGCAAAGACATCATCTACGTATCTGATCCAGAATTTGAAGATGTGGGGAAATGTATTGACCAAATGTATTTCTAAATGACTCATGTATAACTCTGCAAGGATAGGTGACAGTGGGCTTCCCATGGCTAAGCCTTGTGTTTGTTTGTAGAACTTATTGTTGAAAGTGAAAAAGTTTTGTTGGATGCAAATTTCAGTCAAGTTGATGATGTCTTCTAATTCTGCTGTGCTTGAAGTTAACGGAGTTAGCCATTTCTTTATAAGTGCAGGGATTTTCTCTATTGGAATGCTTGTAAATAAAGCTTGGACGTCGAAGGAGACCATTATGTGGTTTTTTAACATATTAAAGTCTTGGAAGTGGTCAACAGGATCCAAGACTTTAATATGTTAAAAAACCACATAATGGTCTCCTTCGACGTCCAAGCTTTATTTACAAGCATTCCAATAGAGAAAATCCCTGCACTTATAAAGAAATGGCTAACTCCGTTAACTTCAAGCACAGCAGAATTAGAAGACATCATCAACTTGACTGAAATTTGCATCCAACAAAACTTTTTCACTTTCAACAATAAGTTCTACAAACAAACACAAGGCTTAGCCATGGGAAGCCCACTGTCACCTATCCTTGCAGAGTTATACATGAGTCATTTAGAAATACATTTGGTCAATACATTTCCCCACATCTTCAAATTCTGGATCAGATACGTAGATGATGTCTTTGCTATCATACCCGAGAAATTCAAAGAAGATGCCCCAAAATTGCTTAACCTACAGGATGTTCATATAAAATTCACTATGGAAACTGAAGAAAATAACATATTACCCTTTTTAGACCTCAAAATTATCAGAGACCAGGATCAATTCACATTTGGAATCCACCGAAAACCTTCTCATGTGGACAATTACATAAAGAAGAATGTGTGCAATCCAATTGCACACCAGTTGGCAGTTTTCAAAAGTATGATCCATAGATTACTCCATGTCCCTCTAAGCATAGAGGAATTTTCAAAAGAACGCCAACACATACTGGACATAGCAGCATCCAATGGTTTCAATCCGGCAATGATATATAAAATGCTAAAACATGGCACTAAACTGAAAGAAATAGCCCAAACAACTACCCTGCAGACAATCAAGGACACAAAATGGAAATACAAAAGGTTCACTTTTCATCCATGGGCTTTTAAAAAATTTGATAAAATTTTCAATAAGGTGGACATCAGATTAGCTCCCCAAAACAGACACAGCCTAAACAATTTACTAAACAAACCTCTCAGGAATACAATCCCAGACACACAAAAATCAGGAATTTACCAAATTAATTGTGAAGATTGTAATAAATTCTACATAGGCAAAACTAAGAGAAAATTAATCACTAGATTAAAGGAACATCAGAGAAACATTAAATCTAAACAAACAGACAAATCTGCTGTATCACGCCATTTTTGGTCAGAAAACCACAACATCGGTCAAGCCATAAATTTGTTAAAACCAGTTTCTTCACCACTAGAACTCTCCATCTGGGAAAAAATATACATCACCAAAAACGCAGACGACATTATAAATTTTGACATCCCGCCAACAAACCTTCTGATGGAGCTTTGCCTCTCTACCGATAGACGGCAGCAAGATGCAACCCTAGTAGATGTAGGATCCAACTTCAAACCTCAGTCACCATCTGCAGAAGATGAGAGAGACATCTCTCGAAAACGTTCCAGTTTTTAATAAACAAGTGAGTGAAGTAATTGTAAAAATTAGTGTGACTCTTCTTATTTCAACTTCTATGAAAGTTTGTTAGCACATAAATATTCATACCTAGCAAGAAATTTCTCTATAAAGACCAGTTTGGGCTTAAAAAGCATATCTGCAAGCACTTCCAATCTAGGCAGATTAACTTTATGATATTCTGGCCAGCTTTACTGAGGCTCTTCAGTTCCTCATGGCTGGTACAAAATCCTCAAATGGAATGGAACTTTGACATGTAATTTAGGCAATAGGGCTCGAATATTCATGCATTAATGAATTAAAAATAGGTATGTAACTACGGAATTTGAAATATTTGTACTAACTTGATAAATTCTATGCACTAAGAACACGTTAATGAAATGAACTGGACTGTCCTATCAGCTGAAGACCAACTACTGGATGGAAATGTTTCATCAGGACAGCTTCTGTTGGTGACAACTTCAAACCATTATGATGGAGAATTAACAGCTGTAAAAGCAGCACTACAGAACATCCTATACAGACCATACACAAAACAAAAAATAAATATCCTATCAGATTCAAAATCAGACATAGATGGGATAGTATATTACAACAATAAAACAACAAAAAATATCAAAGAAATAAGAAGACTAATTAAAGCAGTTGAAACAAGAAATAATGTCAGACTACAATGGATGAGAGCCCATGCTAGACTTTTGAGCAATAAACATGTGGATCAATCAGCAAAGAACTACAACAAATAAAACCTGTAGGACAAATAGAAATAAACAATTAAACAACATTAAGCAATATTTCAAAAGACAGCAGAGACTTGCTGAAGATAAATTAAAAGATAAGGATAGTAAGAATATTAGAGATAAAGTTGACATATAAAATAATGCCACAAAAAACAACAGTGGCCTATTTAGAATGGCAACTGGCCACAACTGCCTCGTAGAACCTCAATTAGATATGCTGCCTACCTACACTCAAGTGCACACTCTATGAAGATGATGTCATCCTGAACAAATAGCATCTCGTCAAATGTAAAGGCTTTCAAAGTGACAACTGCAGACTTTATATTGGAAAGCCAGGGAGAAAATTATGCAAATCAATTAATCCCCAGTGCCACTGCTGAACAACAACTTCTGTTGGTAGTAGGTGGCATCTGCAAAGAGGTCTGGTGAGGCAGACATCATAAGCTTATTAGGTAATCCTGCTGAGAACCAAAACTAATTCAAGTAAGGAATAAAATAAGCAGAGTTTGTAGGTATTCAATTGCTTTCTAGTTATCAGTTAGTGGTAACAAAACCATCTTTAAGAAGTAATCTTGCACAGGAAAAAGTGAGCATCCATTTGGCTGCAAAGGGTCCTAAGCAGAACAGTAGATATGGGATGAAAGTTCCACTAATCATTGTGGATGACTTTGCAGGGCCTGTCAACTTCCTTAAAAAGGTTATGCCAACCCAGTCATTTGACTGCAGTGACACAAAAGAAAAGCTGCTTCATCTTTCAGGCAAAGGTAATTGATGACTATCAGCTGACACCTCCTAATGTAGAGAGGCAACACATGTCACCAGGAGTCATCAGCATGCTGCCACCAAGGACCATTGTACTTTAAAGTGGTGCATGGAGCAGCAAGTGGGTCTGGCATATCATGAACTCCCAGGAACACACAACCCCTACAGCCACCCAAATCTCAAGGGCTAAGAGACACTAGATTCTTAGGGAACCATTGTCAGACTCCAAGATTATGAGCGGACATGACACCCGATGTCAGAGCAACAGTCGAAGGACAACACAGTCAATGTCAGGTCAGTGCTCCAATGATTCTCCCCTCCACAACAGAACCCAATTCCTTCTACTCCCTACAGCTCTCGGGCTGCTGCAAACCTGTGTCCAGCACACCTGTAATCTGTTGGTCAGAGTTCACTCTACTGTAATACAGTCATCAAAATAATTAATGGCATGGAGGGGTTCAGACTGTTGACCAGTGTTATCTAGGTCACCCAGAATGTAAATCTAAAAGATCCCACACTTTGTTTAGATTTGTGTTCTGGAACACATGTAAACTGTTGAATCTGGGGAATGAGCTTCTGCATTTTGCCAGCTTTTATACCCTTGAAGTCATCTTAATCTCAACAAAATATTTCCATCTTAACACCCCATTCTGCCTTCTGAGGACAGACCACGCAGGTTGCTGAGGCACAGTAATCCTCATGAGGTACAACATGGTCCATCGACCTATCCAGTTCCTGCCACTTCAAAACTTACGAGGCCACAGCCATTGCACGGACTTCATGAAACAGAAGTCATACGGGTGCCTATTTCCCACCCACCCCAAAAGCAGTTCACACTCAACAATTACCTTTCCATCCTCAATCTACATTCTAATGTTATCTTGGCCAGGTACTTAAAATTTCAAAGATCCGCATTGGCATTGCAGCACCCATGCAGATGCAAGAAACAATGAAATTAAACACATGATAGATATACACCCTTATCTCAAGAGTAGACAATCCATCAATCCTTACCATCCACAAGTTCGAGGATGAGTGTCCATCATTGACTCTGCAATCCTCAAGCACTTCCCTTACCTATATCCCTCACATCAAACACATTACACTCAGACCACTATACATGTTGGCAGAGGTCGACAAAAGGGTTGGCAAGCCAGACTCCTTGGTTCAAAACCGAAAAATTGATTGAGACTGTGTGGCTTGCCTCAAAGTATTTGTTCTTCCTAACCCTAGGATCACTGACACCCCCCACCCTGGAGACAATGGAATCATCCTTCACCTTCATCATCCTCTTCCTAGAACACACACATGTGCACTCACACACCCATACGCCCCCACTCCCAGCCACACATACACACACTTACATGCAAGATATCTGGTTTCTGCCTTACATAACCTTGCATGACTGGTAACACAAGAAAAACATCAAATAGTGGCTTAAGTTGAGCTTCTTTAAAATCCTTTCAAAAGATGCTTGGATTCAAAATTCACAACAGCACCTCTTATTGATAAATTAATTTTGGAAAGCACATAATACCAGCAGTGCAGAATATTGCCCACTGACCAGTAGCCCTGAGGCTTGAAGTGGGTAGCAATCCTGCTCCCTACCTACCTCCATTCAAGTCCTCCTCATTCTCACCCATCACACTGCAACCCCCTCTTTTCTACAGCAGTTCAATGCATCACAGTTAAGTATGCTTAATTATATTCCATTGGGCTGCCCCAGGATCGCTTGCTGCTGATTTGTAACATTAAGGTAAAAAATAAAAGTGAACAAAAAATAAAATAGATAAATTAGGTTTAAGAAGCTGTAAATAGTACTTATTGTTTATTATATGTTCTTACATATTGTAAATTATGATTGTTAATAGTTTCTTTAGGTGGCACTGTGGCCGAATGGTTAGACTACTGTCCTATCACTAAGGTGGCCCGGATTCAATCCCAGGGATCCACATGTGGCATTCGTGGTGGATGAAGCGGCATCTGGGAAGGTTTTCTCTGAGTTTTCCGGTTTCCCCCACCACTCTTTCCACCAAATGCTACATCATCATGTTTCCATTCACCCATTTCCCTGCATTTCTTATCATCCTCTTCCTCACCTTCCTATCTGGTGCTTGGGTGACCATCCACTTCCAGCTCTTCACTCTGTCTGGTCATCTGCTTCCCAACAGGTATCTGACCTTAGGCACAGGCTTATAAGTCCTATGGGGTGTCAGTCCTCCATACTGGGGGGATGATCAGATAAAGAAAGAAAATATTTTCTTTAGATTGGCAATTTAAAATTTTTTGAGAACACCGAGTACAGTAATGACTGAACATTTATGTTTTTGTGTAAAAGTTTCCTTCCAAAAGCATTTTTTAAAAGATTAGTTAATTTTAGTTTTATTTGCATTATTTCTTACTTATGAAAGACCCTATTTGTCTTTCTTCAGCACTAGAAATCCAATACATGACATAATATTATACACTAAATACAGTGAAGCATGAAAAGCATCCTGAGTACTCTCAGAAATTATTCAAATTATATTTTTCACCATCACAAGCTTAATACTAATTCTCCTCTGTAAATTCAGGTTATACATCAGTTCAGAATTTAAAATGTAAGGATTATGGGGTTTAAATTCTTTATATCTACTGCTTCTGCTGCTGTTTCAGTTATTTGTTTCCTTGGCCTAAAATTTTAGATGTTACCATATCAGGTAACTGAAGGCAGAAAGTTTTCAATTTCTGACCTTACAGATTCCACTGCCTGAGGGGGCAGGTGGGTGGAGTGGCAGTGGCAGTGACAGTGACAGTGGTAATGGTAGTGATGCAGTACTAATGATGATCTGCAAAGCTTCAGTTCCAGTAAATAGTAAATGGAAGAGTGATGGTGTGCATGTGTGTTAGATGGAGGAACCAAAATTTTATGTCATCTTTATGTTCTTCTGTACAATATTTCCCCATATCAATTCAATTGGTCTCTTGATTGCCACTTCCTCTGCTCCATTATTAGCTTCCTATGATTTCTCTAAAACTAACTCTTAGCACAACATCCCTGATGGGCTAAGGCTTACTGCCCAGCCACTGCATCCCCCACCTCTGCCCACTACAGTGATGTGCAGTACTATAGGGTGGGATGTAGTCAGTGCCCCAAACTGACAGACCCATGCCAGACCTCCCAGCAGGAGAAAAATCCCTATGCCGGTAACCTGGGTCCTCCGTTCCACAGGCAGACACACTACGGAGGCAGTCTATGACTTCTCTATACTATATAAATTTACAACTGATATTAACTCTAGTATTTAATTGAACAATGAAGCAAGATATCAGAAAACAGCAAATACTTGCATTCCCATTGGCAAGCAGTGACATCACAAACATGTTAGCCAAGTGGTTGTCAAAAAAAATGGAGGACTAATCCTCTGATAAGTTTCCTCTGGAGTAATACATTTTGCTGCTTTGTTTACATGCACATAATGTAAACAATGAGTACTACTAAGGAATTTAACACAACTTTAAATGTAAAATAGCAACACCTCTACTTCAGTAATGAATCTGAAACTTGCAAACAGCTTGGATTAGGACTATTAGATGGTGAATGAAATGTGTTAATGTGTTATAAATGATACTCAAATGAGCCTGGGGTTCATAAAACTTAGAATTACCTGACATTCATCTTTCAGAGTAAGGGAATACACTGGGAAAATACCTTACCCAGGTAACTCTCCCTAACTGAGATTTGAACTCAGGAGCTCTTGAAAGTGAGACAGATGCAAACAACTGAAATAACAGAAAAATTGTTATTAACATTAATGCAAAATCTAATGGTACCAAACTTACCTAATGGCTGTAAGAGTGCTAATTAATGTTGTATATACAAGACGTGTTCTTTGATCATCTGACCGTCTGCGAAGTCTCTCTAACTGAATGGTATGGGCTAAACAAGCCCGACTTCCTCCATATAGACCCATTGTCTCAATATGCATTTCAGCATCCTTTAATGTATTAATCAGTTTTTTTCGCTCTGTTTTTTTCTGCTCAAGGACCATTGCTCCTTCAATTGGAGATCCTGGTGATGCAGGATCTAAAACTAACGAATTCACCATGTCGCATAATCTTTCTAGCATTTTTAAGCCCCTTTCACGTGCATCAGTTTCCATGGGTGAATCAATATATGTCACTAGTTTTTCCGTGGGGCTTGTAGAAAATCTGTAACAATAAAGTTTTGAAACAGATATAGAATAGTGGCAAGTATTCCCTCCTGGTTCTTGAATGAGATAGGAGGTCACTACATATTTAACTTGTGTACTTTAAGATTCTTTTTATTTACTTGGTTTAACAGTTTTAACATTGGCCTTTGTAGCTATGACTGGGTCTCAGGATATTAATCACAAGAGTGCACTAGAATGTCCTACACTTTCAAATGACAGCAGTATCTCTTTGACTTAGAGATGGCTGGAATGAGAAAGCTGCTTTTCATGGCAGAAAATGCAAAAAGAAGAAGAATAAACTGAAACATTGCCCACACACGGCTTGTGTGTTTAAAAACACCAGCAGGTAGGCATAAAAAAGTAATTACCATCCAAAGATTATTTAAACCTAGGACATAAAGCACTTAAAATGGTAAGTAATTATTAAAAATTCTAAGTAACGTTGGAGTAATTATCTCAGATGTGAGATTTCCTAATGGTCTACTGGGAAAATATGAATCAGTTGGAGAACTTTATGATAACTGGCAAGTTGCAATGGTAGCTCAGTGGTAAGAGCAGTCACATGTGAAGCAGAAGGTCCAAGGCTCAAATTCTTTCCATATTTGATTTTAATGTATATGTATAAATATTAGAATTATATGTGTTCCATAATAAAAGTAGGGGAGGATGGTTAGGGATCGCTTCCCTAACAAGAAAGAACTATTTGATGGACGCATACGCGGATGTATACGAAAAAGGCGGTGTCACGTGAGGTGATGCCATAATCTGCCCATTCGCGTGTGCGTAATCAAGTCATGAGGACGTATTGGTGTAGCGTGTGAATACAGAACTTTCACCAGACTTTCATCAAGCATTAGTTCCACTAAATGAAAAAGTGGAAACATTTTAAATCATTTAGAATGGTGCTAAGAGGAATTATTTCATGTAAAATATCGATAAAATGTTAATAAAATAATACATTGTGGTGAAGAAACATCATGTGATTTTTCATTCCATCCGTTACCACATCCTGAGATCACAAAGATCTCAATAGCTCAAAGACACAACGTTATTAATAATTACAAAAACTGCACCAGTATGATTGGCTAGTCAACAGTCTAGGGTCCAGCAGGGTGATTTGGTGTCTGTATCTACCTGAACCAAATGGTGTTGCCCCAAGCTACAACTATGGCAAGGGTAGTACCACGTGGTAAAAAGTATCAACAATGTCTACTGCATCCAGAGGCTGCCCACTGTGACCAGGGGAGGGGGGGGGGGGTGACATTGTGTTTCTGTCTGGGAAGCATCCAAAATTGAATGCTCCTTGGCATGACGCCATGTTGTCAAGGAGGCAGAGAGAGTAACTTTCAGAGTTGAAAAGGCTAGATTGTGACAGTTTATGCAACTGTAAGAGTTTTGAGTGAGTAAAAGCGATAATTTGTATTAAGTGAGACCATAGTTGGTTGTAAAGCAAATAAAGCAAATGAAAAGACATTAAGTTACCTTTTCTTAAAGCGTTTACATGCAGAAACGTTCTAGGATTTGAAATGAATGCATCTCATATTCCAAAAAGAAACCACTTCCATTCTTAGATGTAGAAAAACTTCACCAATGGTTTGAAGTTTTTGAACAGTGAAACTGATCAATTAATTGAGAGTCCAGTTATGTTTACACTACACCTCATTTGTCTAATACTTAATAGAAAAACTTACTTTTCAACAAGTGTCATATCCTCACATGTTGCTATCTTGCTCACATATGTGGTCTCCAAAGTTGTCAATTCATCTTCAACTCTGTCTGGTTTGCAAGTGCCATTTAGAAGCGTTGCTGTAAGACCCAAAATACGAGGCCAGTATTTCCTATCAGTATATTCAAACATTTGCATAATCTGGCGCATTGCATGGTCATGCACTGCATGATGGCATTCATCAAATATAAGAAGGTTCAGCTTACATAAAGTTACATAGCCATGCATCATTATGTTTAGTAATATCTGTGCTGTCATCACTAATACCTGCAATCAGAGAACATTAAACTGTCAACACATTTCATGCTAATTTAGATGGAAGTTAGACAAGTATTCTTAACATTCTTCATTCAAATTGAATGTTTCTCCAATTTTAGGTTATTTGGTGAAGTACACTGAGCAACAGGTGATTGATCACTAATAAAAGTTGTTATACACTACAAGTTCAAATGGAAGCTGTTAAATAAAGTGGGGAATAATGGCTGTTATAAGTTAATAGTTTTATGCAGTACCTTTTTATGAAATTGTTGCAAAGTGATATGTTTAGATGAATTTTACACTAATTTTGACAAAATTGCTATTTGAGTGTTAAAACACCACTCTAATGCAAAGGACTAGCACCTACAATGGAGATGAACACTCAGTAACTGAGTTCTCAGTTTGTCCAATAAGCAGTCTAAATTAAGAAATGGACCACAATCATCTTAAAAAATGTCCGTCAGTTCTCAATATACAAATTGATTATGAAAAATCTGATGTGCTGCACTCACATGACTTTCTCTACTCTTGTACTAACCATTCTAACAAACTCTTATTCCTATATCTCCATGTTAGTTAAGATAAACATTCGTACAAATTATCTTATCGCTTATGTCCTTGTAGGTGCAAGGGGAATATTAGAATACAGTAGGCTTTGTGCGACAGTCAAATCTTTTTGACCTTTGAGATTCCGTTCTCTTTGCACGATTAACATATAAAAAAATGAACAACATTGTTGCATTTCGCTAAAGTTCTAAGTTTTCCGAAACTCACACATAACAAGGAGTATCTCTGAAATGGTTCATCCTACAAGAAAATTTATTGAGACATAAATTGTGTATTTTAGCAAGATCTACATTTTTTTGTCTTACCTACAAGAAATAGAAACAAATGCCAAAGATAAAAAATGGATTACACTACTTTCCAACCCAGATATAATCCCCCAGAGACCAAGGAAAACAGCGGTTGCAGCCTCCCGACTATTGACAAATCACGACTGCTTAGCAAGTCATCTCTACAGAATAGGTATCTCATCCTCACCAATATGTGTCCTGTGTAACAATCCAGCAGAAATGAACGAAGACCACTTGAAGACCTGTGAAGCATTAAGATCAGAAGAAACTGCAGTTCAAAAGTATTGGAAAGCACGAATGCTAATGGCTTCATTGCCAGATGCAAGGCACTAGAAAACAACAACAACAACATTGCCCACACATGGCTTGTGTGTTTAAAAACACCAGCAGTAAGTTTGTTGGCATAAATAAATAATAATTACCATCTAAAGGTTATTTAATCTCGATAGGTCGTCCTTGAAGTATTTGTCTCTGATGTGAGATTCCCTTTGTGGTCTGCCAGGAAAAATATGAATCAGTTGGAAGAATTCAATGTCATACTGCCAGATTGTCACAGTAGCTTAATGGTTAGAGCAGCCACACACAATAGCGATAAGTCTGTGCTATCCTGGCTGTGGCATTGAGTTTTTCAGTTTCGATTTTACCTCTCAAACATTGCCACATCAACTATTTTAATTATATCTTCTCTCTTAACCTTGTACTATTATATACAAATTACATACACAACATACATGGCTTATGTGTTTAAGATCACCTGCAGTAAGTTTGCTTGAATAAATAGTGATGTGATACATTTTTTATCTCTTGCCCATGTAAAGAGAATGGAATTTCAAAGCCCTCGCATTGTGACTAGCTCTTAAAAGATTGAACTATCACTTAAAGCTTAATGTATTCCTGTAGTCCCTTTGCATCTACAAGAAAATCAGCAGTAAGATAATTTCTGCTAATGTTTATCTCAACTAACATGAAGATATAGGAATACGAGTTTGTAAGAATAGTTTGTATAAGAGTAGAGAAAGTCATGTGAGTGCAACACATTAGATTTTTCACTTATTTCTGATCCAAAGTAAAAGTGCCATGTGCAAGATTTGAAGCATTAGTTACTTAGGATTTAGATTGAAACATAAAGAGCACAATGAATACAACAGTGCGATTAACAGAAGGTATTAACAGAGTTTATGTATTTGATATTGTAACTTCTACTCAGGGGTCTCCGTCTAGGGGATATGTGAATAGCGACCACAAGGTGCCCAAGCTGAGCAGAACATTACTTCCACTTACTGGTGTTTTGCTCCTCACTGTAACTTTTCTATCTGACCTTACCTTGGTCATCTCTTGTTCTCTTTCGACCCCGATGCTATTAGGGTTCCCGAGGGCTAGGGAGTCTTTATTTTTTCCAACCTCTCCATTTCTATAAGTTCTCTATAAAATCTTAAACCCTAACATGCTGACCTGTCATGGCATGTAATACGTCCTCTGATTGGTGATCAGAGGATATGGTCGGTGAATTTATTTGATAATTCTCCTGGTCAGGTCGGTGAGACCCCTAAACCAACGACAGGTGTGGTCCTCCAGACATTCTGGGGGTTGTGAGAGAGCGATTTGACCGCCAAAACATAAAAATATGGTGCTCTCTAAAAAGCGGTTACTATTACTGCTATTGCTCTCTTCAATATCATATTGGAGAGCAAGAGGATTAATGACTTCATTGTCAGAAATCCAGCATTAGCTAACAACAACAACAACATTTTTTGTCTAGTATAATTTGGTCTATCTCTAACGGTTTACCAGTTATGCAAAAGTCATCCAGAGTAAATACGACTACAGGGGCTATAGCCAGAAAATTCAAGATATACATTTCATTTGTCATAAAAATATCTCAAACATATGACATTTTAATCAAAATCGTTAGAGCCATTTTCAAGAAAATCAAAATTTTCGAAAAATCTTCCATGTAAAGGGTAGTGTAGGGTAGGGCTATTTTCTTCAAAATCTTCATGTCGCATCCTTGAAAGACACTAAACTTAAATACTTACTTTAGTCTTTAACCTACTTTTCATTTTTGAGTTATGCTGTCCACAGACTGACACAGACACACACACGGACCTTTTTCTAAAAATGCTTTTTTTGGATTCAGGGGGCCTCAAAACATATATTTCCGGTGAAATCTCGACATCGAATTTTTGGGTGGAATACAATACTTCCCCTACTTACCAGTAGAGAAAGTAAAAATATAGGAGTGTAAGAAGACTGATGGCTTCATTGTCAAATGTCGGGTATTAGAAAACAACAACATTCAACAAGATCAAGGAAGACAATATAGTGTACGATGATATTTTGACATGTTTTAAGATCCTTGAAGACAAAGCTGATAAATTATTCGCACTTGACAAACAAATCTGTAACACTTGCAGAGTCTGCAAAGTTGAAAGTGAAGATGAAGCTACGGAGTTTGAAGAAATAGAAGCATAGGAGTACAAGTAGGTAATAGCTAAGTGTGAGTATGAAAAGTCTATAAGAACTGAAGTGCAGTGTGATGCTTCTTCTGTGAATTCAGTTATGTCCCAATCCAGCAGATTGCTCACGAAATTGCCGAAGTTGTCACTTGTCAGTTGCCACATTTCTTCAAAGAGTTTATACTCTGTTCATCTAGAGATTAGAGGAGATATAAACAAAGCACCAGTTTGTATCACTCCGCGACCACGTGCATTCACAATGACGCAACACAGTTACCTACCGCTACGTGTAGGTATAATATGCATTTTACACTACTAAAAGGATATATTTACTTGATCCAAATAACATGTACCACATGCAAATTAACTGCTACTTACATTATCTCTGTCCACAGTAACACTTTTTCATTTCCTGCTCACAATCTCGAAACCAATCTCCAGAAGCAGCTTGTGGAGGGAAGTTTGTTTTAAATCTGGAAGATCGGGATCAGAGTTAACTGTCAACAACACTTTGTTTAAGGTGGTGTCCATTGTTAACAAAGAACTGGTGAACTTTTCGACGTATTGCAGATCTCACAAATTCGTCGTAAACTACATCTACCATTTATCTGGTACGTGGAAGCTTTTGGCCGGATCTTCACCACCTGATGATTTTTCTTTGCGTGTGCTGTCATTACTTGCAACTGACACAATGGTAAACTCGGATGTTAATTTCATCACGTCTTCGATAGCAAGTTTGTGATATTTCTCACAGAACTTGTTAAACACGTTCAATATTGTTGTCTTTTCACCACTTCCTAACGGTTTGCCGCACTTATGTTTCACAACTCACTTGTTCCGCCATGTTACTTTCACACTGAATAATGCGCGCGCAGAATGAATTTGGCTGGTTAGAGATTCACTTAACTGCATATTCTTACACTTTAACTATGCTTAGTACACTTAGTTCATGCTTTAGCAAACATTAAGTGACATTTCAGACCTTAGTAACAGTATTTCTTCAAGGGACTATTTACACGGCAAAAGCGTCAAGAGGGCGCGCTGTGGTCAAAACGCACATGGCTTTGTTTACGTCTCCTCTAATCTCTTGATGAACAGAGTATACATTCTTTATTGTATCTGTTACACTAGCGTTACTAATCTTCCTCATAAGTTGCAGGTACTCGTCATTTCCACTTCAGATTTCAAAACCTTTAAAATATTTTTAGCTTCTCCTGTAACACATTTTCTTGCATATTTTCTTCTTTTCTTAGCCAAATGCAGATAAGTTCATCACTTAAACGTGACTCCACTAGAGGGAACAATAATGCATCATAGTTATCTGCCGTTAATCCCATTATTCCTAATGGCCTGACATTAACCTCAATCTTGTCATACAAAACTGAAAGCGGCGGCTTTTCTGTCATTAGATTAATTATATCCCTCACATACATTTCTATTAGCAAGTCTACGTCCATACCGCTCTTCTAATAGTTGTACAGCTTTAAAACAATTCTCGGCAGTCGGGGGGAAATCCATTTACTAGCTCGTAGGCTTAGTGCCTGGGGTCATAGATTCTCTTAAATAAAGAATTTTTTCTATGTCCTGTAATTCATTACTTTCATGAATTCTCTTAAACTGTGCCCAGAATGGTAGCCATTGCTTAATATGTCTCGAGAATTTGACAAGTGACAACTTCGGCAATTTCGTGAGCCATCTGCTGGATTGGGACATATCTGAATTCACAGAAGAAGCATCACACTGCACTTCAGTTCTTATACACTTTTCATACTCACATTTAGCTATTACCTACTTGTTGTTGTTAGCTAATGCTGGATTTCTGACAATGAAGTCATTAATCCTCTTGCTCTCCAATATTTTTCAGTGATGGCCGGGCATATTTGAAGGTGGTCACGATCCATTTCCTCTTGCAGATCACATAGAGGACAGAGTGGTGAAGAATATATCCCAATTCTGTTTAAATGTTTTGCCAGACAATCACGTCCTGTAATCAACCTGAAGGTTGCAACTGCTGTTTTTCGAGGATACTCAGGAATTACTGTTTGAATGTTTGGTAGTTCCCATCTTTTATTTTTTGATTTTTCATAGTAATATTTTGCAATAATTTTTTTGAATTCAGAGTTGACTAATCTTTTACTTGCATAAAATGGTAAATTAACTATTGATTTCTGCAAATTGCTGGTACCCTTTTTTGCAAGAAAATCAGCTTTCTCATTACCACTCAGTCCACAGTGAGCTGGTATCCATTGGAAGACTAGGTGTTTTTGAAGTGCTGTTAGATGGGTAAGAATTTTCCAACATTCTATAATTGTTTGGTTTTTTGGTGACAACTTGGAAGTAATTGCTATAATTGCTGCCCTGGAATCTGAGAGAATAACTGCTTGCTGAAAATGTGAAATTCTGTACAAAAGATTTTGTAGGGCCATTCGAATTGCTTCAATTTCTCCATCAAAGTTTGTAGTTCCATAACTAAAAGATTTGTAATAGGAAAAGAGGTGACATGTGACTCCAGCACCTGCTCCATCTTGGTTTGATATAAATGATCCATCAGTATAAATATGGAGCCATTCGTGTTCTGGAAATCTAGTATGGATTGTCTCTAATGACAATAACTTTAGAACACTAGTTGGAGTATCACTTTTCTTAACTTCTTCTGTCAGGTGTAAATAATATGTGATGTCTAATGTTTGTGTCGGATTGACTTTAGATATGAAGTTTCCCTTTGAATTAGGAAGGTATACATTCTTCTTGATGTCTTGAATTTTGGAAAGAAAGCTCTCCTGAGTCTTTAGTGTATGTGTAAAATTTCTCTTGTGCCATGTATTGAATGGGAGTCTGATCAACTTTTCGTGTTGAATAAGAGCCACTTTTTCTATTTCATATTCAATGGGGCATTGGTTGGTTAGTATTTCCATAGCTGCTATTGGTGTGGTATGCTACTTGTAGTGGTATGCTTCTATTTCTTCAAACTCCGTAGCTTCATCTTCACTTTCAACTTTGCAGACTCTGCAAGCGTTGCAGATTTGTTTGTCAAGTGCGAATAATCTATCAGCTTTGTCTTCAAGGATCTTAATTAGATATCTTCATGCACTATACTGTCTTCCTTGATCTTGCTCTGAAATGTGTTATAAGCTCAAGAAAGCAAACAGCCTAGTTGTGTTCTTTCTCATTTTAATGAGATCACTTCAGCCATTTTATTACACCTGTCTATATTTCATGTTTTCTTTTCACCAACCAAAATAGCTGCACAAACAGTCCTGAACAGGCAAATTCATACCTTCTGACTATCCTTCACAAATAATGGGTCAGTTAAGTCAACATCAACAATTACAAAAACCTTTGCATCTCTCACACAATCTTTTGGTAAAGGTAGCATAGCGACCTTCAGTTGTTCTCTCTTGTACCTCCTGCAAATGACACATCAAATGGTTGACCTTACAATCCTTCTTCCATTTAGGATCCAAAATTTCTCTCTGAGAATACCCAACAAAGTCTGTGGACCTGCATGACCATGTCGAAATCACACGTTACTGTTCAAGAATTACTGACTACGCTATGATAGTGTGAAGCCCTTGTTAACAGCCACCCCCTGACTGTAGAAACTGAAGATTCTCATGAACTCATGGCCTATCATGCCCACCCTGTTTTTATAGGAGGTTCAAGAAATAAGTGTAGCAGATCTTGAGCAGATAGACGAAGACTGACTTAAAAGAAGGGCAGCATATTGTCTGCAGTTAAGAATGCATTGCGTCAACGATTCCGTAGAGAGTACCTTGGACAGTTACTGCTCAAGCAGAACCAACATGATCACGTGAAGAAAGGAGATGTTGTATTAATCGATACAGACAACCTGAAGAGACTTGAGTGGCCGCTCAGAGTAATTGAGGAACTCCTCCATGGAGAGGGTGGGCAAACTCGTGTTGTAAGGGTTCGAACAAAGAATGGAATTACAATGCATCCTGTTCAACGTTTGGTTCTCTTGGAGTGTTCTACACAATTATCTGAGGAGACTACACAGAAGACTTGATTCTTCAGAACAGGGAGAAGATCCCAATGAGCCCCCAAATGCACTTACTATCAAAATCCTGCAAGGAGTGGAATAATAGTTGTTAAACGAGTTTATCCAAAAATGATGTGCCACAGCTGCCTTTTCAATTTGTTTTAATTTTATGTTTCTTTGGTGTTCCTTAAGTCTTATATCCAAATTTCTCTTTGTTTTCCCTATGTAGCTTTTGTCACAACTATTACAGTTGATCTTTTGGACTGAAAACCACAACATTGGCCTTAATATAAAACTGTTAAAATCTATTAATTCACCAATAGAACTGAATATTTGCGAAAAAATATACATCATCAAAAACAGTAATAAAGTTATTAATTTCGAAATACCAGCATTGAATGAAGTGTTAGAGCTCTGCAACCCGAACACCAGATGGCAGCAGAATAGAGACAGCAGAGAAAAGGAACAAGAGGATAACGTCAGTCACCCAACGGCTGATGATGGGATCGAATGGTCCTGAAAACGTTTCCGCTTTAAAAAAGCAGTTTAGTAGTGAAGGTGAGTGTAAATAAGTGACTCAAAATAACCTCAAACATGTATAACTCGTGTTGGAGAATGACTGTACCTTCCGACTGGAAAAAAGCCATTATCATCCCGATTTTAAAGAAAAACAAACCCTCAAACAATATTAATAGTTTCAGACCAATATCTTTGACCAGTGTTATTGCAAAAGTGATGGAAAGAATGGTGGCATCTAGACTTAACTGGTTCCTAGAATATTACAACTTAATTAATAGTTCACAGACCGGCTTCAGACAGAATCATAGTACAAGTGAAAATGTACTCCTACTAAGCCAAGACATCAAGGAAGCTTTCAATAGAAAGGAGGATACCTTAGCAGTATTCATTGATTTTAAATCAGCATATGACTCAGTCTGGAGAAACAAATTAATTGAGAAGTTGCAATCAATAGGTGTGAAAAGTAACATGCTTAAATGGATAATTCAGTTTATTTCACAAAGATTTTGTGCCACAAAATATAATACATATATTTCCAAATATAAACAAACACACCGAGGACTTGCACAAGGTGCTGTTATGAGCACAACACTCTTTAACATATATATAAATGACCTTCCATCAATAATAAAAATTTTAGAAACCAAAATTGCTTTATTTGCTGACGATGTAGTCATTTGGACTTCAGGCTCTCCAAAAAAACCTGAATTAATTAAAGACAGAACAGAAACAGCCCTAAAGTACATGAATGGAACTCCAAAAACCTCTTGATGATGCCAAATACTTAGGCATCACTTTCGACAGAAAGCTAAGTTGGAAAAAACATATAACAAACATCTCAGAAAAGGTTGAAAAGAAACTGCAAATCCTGAAAAGGTTAGTTGGTGCTAAATGGGGCTGCTCAAGGAGAGTCCTTAACACAACATACAAAATGTATGTTAAACCAAACCTGTTGTACTGTTCTGAAGCTTTAATAACAGCAGCAAATGCTAACATCAATAAACTTGAACAAATACAAAATCAGGCTCTTCGCCTAATCACTGGAGCAGTTAAATCCACACCTATTGATGCCATGCTTGCCTTAACACGGACCCCATCAATAACAACAAAAATAGAAGAACAAGCATTGCTCCAACACGAGAAAATGTTACGACTGCCAAACTCAAAATGGACAGAAGAGAACCTTCCCCCTTCAATCCTTGAAACTCATTGTAGTTTCCTAGGAAACGTAACACAGATTAAATCCAAATTGAACATTCCTAACACCAGAGAAAATCTACTTATAAGAGAAAATCCATTGGAATTATTGCAACCTATCTTCAGTTTGGAATTAATAGAGGCAATAAGTAAATCAGACACACCAAAAGAAATACAAAAACTTCTAGCTCTGGAAACAATCAATACTAGGTATCCCACAGAAGAATGGCTGCACATATATACTGATGGATCCTCCAAGGAAAACCTTACTGGAGCTGGAGTTACGTGTTCACATTTTTCCTTTTATCATTCTCTTGGCAGAGACACAACAAATTATGATGGAGAAATAGAGGCTATATACACATTGCTCTCCGACAATTATTAAATCTTCCCTTAAATAAATTTAACAAGGCAGTAATTCTTTCAGATTCTAAAGCTGCAATTCAGGGAATATGTTCAAATACTACAAAGAAGTTAATAAAAATTAGAGAATGCTACAAAATGTTAACACAACTCCAAAAAGTTAATAAGACTGTTCATCTCCAATGGATTCCAGCACACTGTGGAGTCATGGGGAACGAAGCTGCAGACTCACTTGCAAAGAAAGGCACAACAATAAAACAAAAGTCTAAATTTAATTTCTCATATTCCTCAATAAAACGCTTGATCATTAAAAAATTTTCTCATTCATACCTACAAGAAATAGAAACAAATGCCAAAGATAAAAAATGGATTACACTACTTTCCAACCCAGATATAATCCCCCAGAGACCAAGGAAAACAGCAGTTGCAGCCTTCTGACTATTGAGAAATCACGACTGCTTAGCAAGTCATCTCTACAGAATAGGTATCTTAGCCTCACCAACATGTGTCCTGTGTAACGATCCAGCAGAAATGAACGAATACCACTTGAAGACCTGTGAAGATCAGAAGAAACTACAGTTCAAAAGTATTGGAAAGCACGAATGCTAATGGCTTCATTGCCAGATGCAAGGCACTAGAAAACAACAACAAATATTCAACTCTATTGGGAAGCCAGAAGACAGATGGCAAATAGCCCACAAGTCTAAAGCATTAGATTAAATAAATAAATATTCAATAGAGAGAAATATTTCTATGTATGAATCTTAGTTATAACACAAGTTTATTTTTGTTGCAGTAAAAATCACTAGCAAGACCTGTCAGAGTCATGGCTAACGAAAAAGACAGGCTACAGCGCAAACTGCAGTGATGTAATTCTCCTAGTCCAGTCATGACCCAATGAAGTAAAATCACGATCGCCTAATACATCCATTATTCTAAACAACCAAAAAATTGCTTGTTGAATTCATAAAAAACATACATGATGATATACAATTTTAGCCATGTATCAGACTACCATTATTACATAATTCTGATTCACACTGCAGCCTGTCTTTTTCGCTAGCCATGGCCAGTGCTGACAAAGCTCCAAGCTCCAGTTCTTACTTGCATCTGAATATATGTATCTATTTTCTTTTTAATTCCACCCATCCACCAGTCAAGGGTGGAATGTGAAATGCATCTGATTAAAATAACATAGTACTTTCTCTGAAATAACAGTTTTTCTTCTTTATAAAGTACAATTATTCTTTGTGAATGTTGTAAAGATATGTTTTTGTTACCTTTAAAACTGTTTTGAAATGGAATCATATCTTGAATTGATCTCAGAATATTCCGCCAAATGAAAACGAAGCACAGCTTTCTACATTTTAATTTGCTAAATATCTTAAAAACATAACTCCATTTTCAAAAACCCCTATTGCTACTAAAATATGCTGTATTCGTTAGGTATCCTAGAATGTCCATAAATACCTTTAAAAGGCTTAAACAGTTACACAGG
This sequence comes from Tenodera sinensis, assembly GCA_030765045.1. Classification (NCBI taxonomy): domain Eukaryota; kingdom Metazoa; phylum Arthropoda; class Insecta; order Mantodea; family Mantidae; genus Tenodera; species Tenodera sinensis. The sequence goes on along the minus strand of CM060964.1, from coordinate 367,755,203 downwards.
TTCCTTAGTCTAACATAATGAAACTAAAAGCTATCAACCTGGTATCTATCCAGTTGTTCTTCCCATTTTGATTTGTCCCAGAAGTCAACATTCATATCACCACTGAAAGCTCCGATGCTAAGAGGCATATGACGCTGAAGGAACTCTTTCTGTTGTCCCACTAAGGGTACTGTGTTTACTATAAAGACACTTCGTTTGGCTCCTTCGGTGTAGAGTCTGAAACAAAATTGTAAGTACTCGTACAACAAAACGTGTTTAATTATTAATTTTAATATTCACTTAAAAAAATCTATTGAGTTGCACTCACATCACTTTCTCTGCTCTTGCATAAACTATACTTACAAACACTTATTCCTGTTATTTTTGTATGCCAATCAACTTACTGCTGGTGTTTTTAAACAAGCCATGTGTGGGCAATGTTTGACAGGTAGAATCAAGACTGAAAAATTCAATCATACTGGCAAGTTGACCATGGTAGCTTAGTGGTTAGAGCAGCCACAGTGAAGTTGAAGATGTGTTCAAATCTCAGCTATGGCATTGAATTTTTCAGATCTGATTCTACATGTCACATTCCTGCATCTACTTCGTTAATCACGATAAACATTTCCAGAAATTATCTTATTGGTAATTTTCTTGTAGGTGCAAGGGAAACATGGGATACAGTATGCTTTGAGCAATAGTCAAATCCTTCAAAGGTGGTCATTAAATGAAGGCTCTGAAATCCTGTTCTCTTTAGATAAAAAGGTGAATGACCTTCCATTTGAGAAAAATGTAAGTATTGCAGAGCTCACACAAATAACAAGGAATATCTCTGAAATGATTCTCTCAAAAAAATTGCATTTGGACATAAATTGTAAGTTTTAACAAGATCTACATTTTTTTGTATAGTAAGATGAGGACGTGTTTTCCATGAACTCCACAAGGTGGGCATTCCAATAGAAGTTTATCGAGATTGAATCGGGCTATTTAAATGCAAGAAGATTATGACAAAAAGTGATTCAAATGAAAACAGTGATTTAATAGGATGTTGGGTTTTTCTGATGCTACTGTGTTTATTAATGATAGGTGGAATCAAAATTGAATCCGGGACCGGAAATGGTGGAAGTGAAGGAAGTGCTAAAAGTTTTAAAAGAGGACATAGTACAAGTTAAAATCATGGAAGAAAGAATAATGAATGAAGTAAATAGTAAAATGGAAGAAATTAAAAATATGATCAAAAGGGCTCAAGAAACTACAGGTGCAAAGTTTATGGAAATAGACAGACAAGTGTTAAATCTGGAAAGGATAGAACAAGCTGGTCAGAGGAGTAATATAATTATATTGGGCTGCAAGAAAGGAAGGGGAGCAAGAGTTGGGCACCAGGTTGAAGTTATCCTAAGGAGAAATTAGGTTTGAATTTATTTGGTTGGGAGATCATAGATTCCTTTTGGATTTGAAGAAAGACTGAAAATCTGCCAATAATAGTGAAATTGGCAACTGTGAATTTCAAATGGATGGTGCTGAAAAATACATCTAAATGAAAGGGAACTGGAATTTTCATAGATCAAAACTACAAAAGAAAAGAAGGAGAATTACAAAATGAACTTCTAGTGGCAATGAGAAAAGCAAAGGAAGAGGGAAAAAAGGCCTTTGTAACAGGACTTCCATTTGGATTAATGGAAAAAAAGTGGACGTCAGTCAACACATGATAATGGAATCAACAGGGAGGAGGATGAATCAAAGGGAAAGTTCTAGTGACAATGCCTGATGTATGGAAAAATTCAGACAATAGAGAGGGGAGCAGCCAAGTGCTTCAGAATGACAACATAGCTCAGATGGCAATGATTAAAGAGAAAGACGGTCATGCCTACACATCAGAATGAAGTAACAGCGAGTTCAAGTAATGCTTCGAATACAATAGCACATGTTCCAGGAAGCCAGGATTTGAGTGTAGTGACAACTGCAGGTGGCAGTGTATAAGAAATAGAAGAGGAGAGAGTCTACATGGTGGTGAAGTTGGGCAAAATAGTGTTACAAGAAGTAGAGCCAAATTGGAGCCCTTTAGATTTGATAGGAAAGGATCCATATACGATAAAGCCTTAGGTCTACTGTGCTGGAATGTACAGGGTTTATGGGGGAAATTAGCAAATGGAGATCACAAAACTTTTTTGTTCTACAGACAGAATTGCAGTGGTAGAAACATGGCTGTGGAAAAATGTAGACCTAGAGTTAAGTGGCTTTGACTATTATGGAAGCTTGGTAATGAAAGAACTAGTGAAAGGTAGAGCATCAAGTGGAATAGGAGTATTTATATGGAAGGAAAAGCAGCTAAGAGTTAAAATGGATCAGGAGAGGAGTGATAACTATGTACTGTGGTTAGTGATACAGAGGTTTCCAGAAGAAAGAAATGTAACAGGAGTAGGGGTTGTATATAATCAACCATGTGGTTCAGATTTTTACAATCAAACCTTGTTTAAGAGGCTAAGTAAGGATATAGATGAGTTGAGTAATAAACACTTGAATTTTGAGGTTATTATTATGGGAGACTTTTTAATCCTAGATGTGGGAAAGGCAAATTCAAATTCTATGCATGGGGAATTTGAAGAAAATGTGGAGATTGTGAAGAGGAACAGTAAATATAAGATATGCAAGAAAGAGGGGTTTAAACTAATAGATTTTTGTAAAGAAAATAATCTGTTAATGTGTAATGGTGTTAAGGGGAACGATTATCTAGGAGAATTTACATTTGTAAATAAAAATGGGCCAAGTGTGGTTGATAATATGTTGTGCTCAAGGAATATAGAGGATATGGTTGTTGAATTTGAAATAATGAATATGGGGCTGATCAGTAGTCATTTCCCATTGTGGGCAAAGTGGGCAAGTGGGCAAGAGAAAGTTGGCTCAGCAGACAGAGGTGAAAAAATAGATTAATATAGGTGAAGGGAAAATGAACAATTATTCAGGCATAATTTAGAATGGAATTCAAAAGGAAACAGTTTTGACAAAGAAGTACTGGAGGGATTAATGGAGAAAATTATTAGTACAGTTAAAAATGCGGGAAAGGAAATGAAAGCAAAGGAAACGGTTAGAAAGGGCTAGGAGGGATGGTATGACAAGGAACGTGTAATAGCAAGAAAGAGAATAGAGCGGGAACTAAAAAGATGTAGACAGGAAGGAGATCAGGAGTCAAAAGCAAATTTGTTGGTAAAGAGGTGGGGGTATAGGTGTTTATTAGAATTTAAGAGAGATGATACCGAAATTTAGATTTCCGATCGAATGGGCTTTTGAAAAAGACACGTTTTAATTTAATTGCCGGATGTGAGATTTGCGATAAGTGTTAAGTAATAACATAAATAGATAATAGAGCAGGAAGTGTTGTAAGGTGAGCAAGATATGAGTAAATAATAGTCGTTAAAGTTGTAGGATAAACACATTATTGGTTTGAAATTAGCGAATCATGACGTCATACCACATAGTTTAAATACACGTTCGAAAGTCAAGTCTACTAACCTTAAAAGTCGCGCGATATATTTAATAAAATATAAAGTAAACATCGTTTAATCCTAAAAAGGTAATTATATATTCGAAATTCATAAAAGAACATGTTATAATAGAAAGGGACATTTCTAGATTGTGGGAAAAGGAAATAGTATTTTGGATACGAGGCTTTCTTGGATGACGTCATGACATTCAAATGGAAGAGAACGGTCTTCTTAGCGTGGGTAAGCTAGAAAGCGTCACTACTCAACCAGAGACCAGTACGGCAGGTCGTGCTGCGCGGATGTGAGTGCGATTCCTCTACAGATACAAATATTTTCGGCATAGCTCCTGAAAATATTTAAAATGAAATAAATGATATGCAAAGTTGTTCTTGGGTTGTCCATTACACTTACGCAAACCCGAGATAAAGAGATCTCTTGCAGAACTAGCCGGAGCGAAACACATCAAAGGGCTACACCACGTCACCAACGACTTCAGCTTCAAATGGCGATCCAATAACTAGGACACAACGAATATTCAGCTTCAGAGAGGAGTGGGGACAGAGGATTAGCAATATACTAAGGGAAGCATTAAATATGCAGGACAATCCGAAAATTTGGGAAATCAGAAGAAAAATGAATAAAAGTAGGGTCATCAGAATAATAATGTGGTTCACACTTGGGAGAATTTTAAGGAATTACTGGATGGCAATAGGGTGAAGTATAGTGGGATAAGGAGCAGACTAGAGTTGAGGCTAGTGGAAGCTCTTAATACAGAAATTACTGACCAGGAAATATTTGAGATAGGAATTTGAAGAGTACTAAGACACATGGAATAGAAGGGATACCAGGGGAATGGTGGAAAGTTTGGAGTGAGGATGTGAATAGAAGAGAATTGTTGAAAGTGTTTAATCATATTTTCGAGGAATAAAGGTGCCAGAAACATGGAGGGTGAGTGTTGTGGTATCAATCTACAAAGGTAAGGGGGATATAGATAATTCTATATGTGTAAGGGGTAGTGATGCACCTCCTATAGCCTCTCCTACCCAATTCCCATTCTCATCCTGCCCGTGGTGCACCCTGCTTTTAACACATGAGGCTCTGGGGACCGAATCACAGCGGTATAACTGTTTCATCTAAAATGGAGGAAATGTTATTTACATATGTGCTGGCCTATCACAGCACAACAGCGTCCTTCAGAGTCACATGAGGGGAAGGTCGGTGGATCTAAATACCACCTATTTAGTCCTCCCGGCTAGGTCCGATGGACCCGTTGACCAACGATAGGTGTGGTCCTCCTTGCAAAATGGGGGTTTAAGTCGGGTGATGTAACTGCCACATTGTAAAACTGGCGCCCGTTAAGAAAACAGTTACATGAAAGCCACATACATGAGTATGAGTCCTAAAGATAAACATTCCGGAGTTAAAATTGTCCCCCAATCGGATCTCCGGGTGGGGACATCTTTAGGTAAATTTCTCATATTCCTCAATAAAACGCTTGATCATTAAAAAATTTTCTCATTCATACCTACAAGAAATAGAAACAAATGCCAAAGATAAAAAATGGATTACACTACTTTCCAACCCAGATATAATCCCCCAGTGACCAAGGAAAACAGCGGTTGCAGCCTTCCGACTACTGACAAATTACGACTGCTTAGCAAGTCATCTCTACAGAATAGGTATCTCAGCTTCACCAATATGTGTCCTGTGTAACAATCCAGCAGAAATGAACAAAGACCACTTGAAGACCTGTGAAGCATTAAGATCAAAAGAAACTACAGTTCAAAAGTATTGGAAAGCACGAATGCTAATGGCTTCATTGCCAGATGCAAGGCACTAGAAAACAACAACAACAACTAATTATAGAGGTGTAAGTCTATTAGCAATATGAGAAAAATTACACCAGGGTTCTGGCAAAAGGGTTACAAGATTGGGATGAGCAAGAGCAGAAGTTATCAGAATTCTAGGCAGGTTTTAGTAAGGGTAGTAGGACGGTTGAAAGTGTATTTGTCATCAAGACAATAGTGGATAAATATATGACCAAAAAAAAAAAAAAGGGTAGAGTATACATGGCTTTTGTGGACCTGAAGAAGGCATTTGAAACAACACAGAAGTACTATGGTTAAGCTTCAGTTAAAGAAGTGACTTCCAAAGCAATTCAAACAATTTATACACAGAATAGGTTATGTATTAAGATGGGGTGAACGGTTTCAAAGTTATTAACCTTTTCACTGCTGACATACCATTACCTGGGCAAACCCCTCCATGCTAAGTTATTTTCAGAAAACATAAACATTTGAAAAATACCGATAATGCCATGAAAAACTATAGTAAATGACATAAAAACTCACCTCAGATGACGTAGACTGTCCTTGATAATCCACATTGTAATAATTGTCGTTTTTAAATTATATGCTGGGAAGCATATGCAACACTCACAATACAGGGTTGTCCACAAGGGGCCACTAGTATACATTTTTCTGTCTGGCATTATGTAACGTCAATGCACTGGTTTGTTACTTGCAAAATAAACATATTGATTATATATTTGCACTTACATTTTTCACTTCACTTCATACTTAGGGATGTCCAAACAAGAACAGTTAAAATACACGTTAAAAAATATGTGTGGGGGAAAAAAAGCATTTCACGCAGTACATTTGCTCGTTTTCTTACACGCTTCTTTGCACAGCAACTCAGAAATTTAAAAGCGTCATGTATCATGTCCTCTGATGGTGTTTGACACGATACATTTAGAGTCAGGTTCTCTTTCGACATTTTCATCCAAAGTGAAACAAAAAGACCGATATACTACTTAACTTGGTTGTTTACTAAGATAGTGAGCTAATACATGCTATAAAACAGCAATTACTTTTTGATGATAAGAGATCAGAGTTATGCAAAATATACGCGCACCATGTGAAGAAGCCATTTTCACTAAGTTGGAAAACCCTGAATACGCCATGCCGATCACGTGACCAAGCAGTGGTCGCAAGTGCATGCAGCTGTGTCATTGCACTCCCTTCAAATATTTCCCTGCAGAGGGCATTACTATACAGAGTGACAACAGAAATGTAGTTCACATGCTTCCCAATAGATGAGACTACATCCCTGTGTTGTTCAAATGCTTATACGAATAAAACCTTGGAAATGCCCGGCATTCAAAGTTCCGTCCGAGATAACTCGCCCGTAGCACAGCTGGCAAGCTTTTCCGCGCCCGAGATATCTCGCCCGTAGCAGTGAAAAGGTTAAGAATAGTATAGGTCTCAGGCAGGGATGTAAGTAGAGCCCCATACTATTTAATCTGTTAATAGATTATATCCTGGAAATAATTACTAAAGATAATGTATATTCACCCACAATAAATAATAGGAAATACTAAGTGTACCATTTGCGGATGATTTTGTGGTGGGGTCTATACCTACTGGGGAGTTATCAGGAGCTATAAATGTCTTGGAGTTTTTGTAAAAGTTGGGGATTAAAGATAAATTATAAGAAGACCAGGATCTCTTGCAGATCACATAGAGGACAGAGTGGTGAAGAATATATCCCAATTCCGTTTAAATGTTTTGCCAGACAATCACGTCCTGTAATCAACCTGAAGGTTGCAACTGCCGTTTTTCGAGGATACTCAGGAATTACTGTTTGAATGTTTGGTACTTCCCATCTTATGTTTTTTGATTTTTCATAGTAATATTTTGCAACAATTTTTTTGAATTCAGAGTTGACTAATCTTTTAACTGCATAAAATGGTAGATTAACTATAGATTTTTGTGCACTGCTGGTACCCTTTTTTGCAAGAAAATCTGCTTTGTCATTACCACTCTATCCACAGGGAGTTGGTATCCATTGGAAGACTAGGAGGTGTTTCTGAAGTGTGGTTAGGTGGGTAAGGATTTTCCAACATTCTATAATTGTTTGGTTTTTTGGTGACAACTTAGAAGTAATTGATATAATTGCTGCCCTGTAATCTGAGAGAATAACTGCTTGATGAAAATGTCAAATTCTACACAAAAGATTTTATAGGGCCATTCGAATTGCTTCAATTTCTCCATCAAAGTTTGTAGTTCATTACTTAAAGATTTGTAATAGGAAAAGAGGTGACATGTGACTCCAGCACCTGCTCCATCTTGGTTTGATATCAATGATCCATCAGTATAAATATGCAGCCATTCGTGTTCTGGAAATCTAGTATGGATTGTCTCCAATACCAATAATAATTTGAGAACACTAGTTGGAGTATCACTTTTCTTAACTTCTTCTGTCAGGTGTAAATAACATGTGATATCTAATGTTTGTGTCGGATTGACTTTAGATATGAAGTTTTCCTTTGAATTATGAAGGTATATATTCTTCATGTCTTGAATTTTAGAAAGAACGCTCTCCTGAGTCTTTAGTGAATGTGTAAAATTTCTCTTGTTCCATGTATTGATCAACTTTTCGTGTTGAATAAGAGCTGATTTTTCTATTTCATATTCAATGGGGTATTGGTTGGTTAGTATTTCCATAGCTGGTATTGGTGTGGTTTTGATAGCACCTGTAATTAGTTTCAGACTTTGGTTTTCAAAGATTTGAATTTTTTTTGTATTTGCTGTTACAAGAACTTCGCTGCAGTAAGTACATAATGGCTTTATATATACATTGAATGTTGTGTTAAGAGTTGCTCTGGAACATCCCCACTTCATTCCTGTTAGACGTTTTAACAGTGAAAGGCGCCTTTCTGTTCTTTGTATTACATTTTCTATCAAACAAAATGTAAACCACAATCATACAATGGTTGGCCAAATGAAAAACTGTTGAAGAGTCACATTTTCACTTTCTCTATTGCGTTTCACAAGTAGGTATATACTCAAAATTTTAATGTCAGGAGTTCCCTGGAAATGTATGTTTTGAGGCTCCCTGAATAAAAAAGAAAGCCATTTTTACAAAACGGTCTGTGTATGAGTCTGCGAGTGCATCCATCTAAACAACATAATTCAAAAATGAAAACCAGTTAAAAACCGAAGTTAGTATTTAAGTTTAATATCTTTCAAGGATGCCACACAAAGATTTTGAAGAAAACTCCTCCACCCTAAACCACCCTTAACTAGGAAAATTTTCAAAAATGTGTTTATTTTCTCAAAAATGGTTAACGATTTTGATTAAAATGCCAGTATGTTTAAGATATTTTTGTGGCAAATGAAATGTATATACATGCTTAGGCTTTCACACCCGGCGTTAGTCCAATAGAATGTAGTTTCCAGTCTTGTAGGCCGTGGTTCAGTTGAATAGTATCTGACGTTTCACCCAAGACCCCGTTGGGCATCTTCAGAGAGTGATTCCTGGCTGGTTAACCACTAGAGGGCATTTGATGGAGTGCCCGACTTATATATAAGTGAGAGGGACCATGTCTTGTCTCTTATTGGTTGTTCGTGCACCAATCTTTACTATGTGGCTGGGGAACTGCCACCTGATTAGTTCTGTACTTCCGTTAGAAGTACACGCTCAGCTGGTAATTACTATTTATTTATGCCAACAAACTTACTGTTGGTGTTTTTAAACACACAAGCCGTGTGTGGGCAAAGTTTGAGCGGTAGAGGTAGGTTGTGGCATGAATTTTTAAGTTCCAGTTCTACCTCTCAAACATGCTCAGCTATTGCTGATTTGTCCACATGGAGCATGTGCTTCTATGGGCCATGACATAAAGTTCTAAACGAGTGAAGTTCTGGACAACACAGCCTACTACCATACACAGCTGTACTGAGAAGCCATTGAGATCCACAAACATCAAAGCAATTTCAATAGAAAAGAAGAAACAACACATATACACACAGCCTGCGTGCCGGTGCAAGACAATACAAAACCAAAGCTCCAAAACATCAACAGAACCAATCACGTGGCACTTCCCACAGTCACATAGTAGTGATTGGCGTACAAATAATCAAAAAGAGACAAGAGCCGGTCCCTCTCACCTATATAGAAGTCAGGCACTCCATCAAATTGTTACTCAGCCAGGAGTCACTCTCTATGAAGATAATACAACGCTCTCTTGGGCAAAACGTCAGATATGTATTCATTGACTGGACCATGGCTTACAAGCCTGGAAACTACGTTCTATTGAAATTAAATGTATATTTTGAATTTTCTGACTATAGCTCATGTAACCCTCTTTGCTCTTGATGATTTTTGCATAACTGGTAAACCGTAAGAGACAGACCAAATCTTACCACACAAAAAATGCAGATCTCATTCAAACACAAGTGCTTTTTCTTTTTTCTTTCCTTTTGAGTGAACCATTCCAGAGATATTCCTTGTTATTTGTGTAAGTGTTACAATTCTTAAAATGTTATCAAATGGAACGTCGTTATTTCCTTTTTTATCTCTTGGCCATGCACAGAAATGGAATTTCAAAGCCTTCATATAGTGATCAGCTTTAAAAGATTTAACTACTTAACTACTGTATTCCCATATTCCTCTTGAACCTACAAGAAAATTAGCAATAAGATAATTTCTGCAAATGTTTATCTTGACTGACATGAAGAAGATAGAGGAATAAGAGTTAGTAACATTAGTTAGTACAAGAGTAGAGAAAGTCATGTGGGTACAGCATATCAGATTTTTTTATGCTGTTTAACTTATATTCATTATTGTTTACATGAAAATTTCTAGTACCCTAAATCATGCCCATAAATGAGGTTCAAGAATATTTTTCTTATTTTATATTTAATTGGAGAAAAAATTAGTACTTATACTTTAAAGACTCCTTAATTAAAATTAATTCATTAATATGCTTTCACCTGCTAACAAACATTTTCTCACTTGTATTAACTTACCCCTGCAAATCATCAGACATCTGTGTGATGAGCATCATTGCAATAAATGTTTTGCCTGATCCAGTGGGCAGGAAGAGAATGGTATCCTCCTTCTTTGCAACTTCAACCATTTCCACTTGGTATGGACGTGTAACCAAGTCATTTTTTGGTTCTTTTTTATTTTGTAGTAAACCCTGCAATATTGAATATATGCAACATTAGTCTCAATTATGTTAGGCAAAATATTTACAATGTTTCATCAGCTAAAATGCCCTAACTTCATTAACTCTAAATTACATTGTACTATACATAGAAATAAGATGAACTCTGGAAATGCAAATACATAAAAATATGCTTTGACCTCTAGCTTTACCTTTCATTCCCAAAGGAACAAAAATCTACATACTGTACAGCAAAACTATAATTCCAGAAGGAAACTGATTCTCATTAACATGCTAGAAAAAGCTATTTATAAGTTGCAGTGCAAGGGCTAATTAAATAGTAATTTGATAGGTGATTTCAATGTGGAACACATTTGAGGAAAGCAATTAATTCCCTGTCTAATTCATTATACTGACTTTGTCATAATCTCTTAGCGCCGTAGTCTGGAATACTCAGAGAATAGAATAAAATTAATCTAAGATGGTACTTTAGTTAACAATAAAAATGGAGTGGTACTGGCCAATATCATAAAGACTCCGCATTATAAAATTCTTTGAAGTTCTTGTACGCAATGCCCAGAAAAATCTCTACAGTACAAATGACACTTATTTCCATGTTGTGGTGGTCTTGTGGTCTCAGTAATGGGTAGATTACCTTTTCCCCAACCGGTAAGCGCCAGGCGAGTCTTTGCTCCATGGGATCGTAGGATTCTTTTAGCAGCATTGTGCCCATTCATTCACAGTCAAATTTGACCTACTATTTAAACAGTTGGCATAATATAACTGCTATATGAATTAAAAAAATTGAAGCTATTAACAGTGAAGCAACTCAGCAATTTGCACGAAAAACTTGCAACATTACTAAGATAAGTGAAGTTTTTAGTTTCTATTTGTTCTTACTTTAGAATGCTATATGAATCTTACTCACCAGACTGGTATCAGAGTCTGTCATCTTTGTAAACTCATCAATTCCTCAAACCTGTAATAAAAAACAAAATTGCTGTATTTCATATCAAAACTTAGCTTAGCCTGGCTTTATGATAATCAGTCAAGAGATAAAAGCTTCAGAAACCTCATACAACATTCTGACACAAAAGCAGAAACACCTTACATCAAAAAGTGCAGTTCTTTGTGAGTAGTCATAATCGTAACAGCCGTTATTGCAGTAGTAACTGCCAAGGCAAAATAGAGGAAAACCTGAAGTTTCTAATTATGGCTTCATGAGTGATCAGCCACACTGAATTTATAAATACAGAGCATTCAACCATTGTGAACTCCATGGCCTTCCTCAAAAAATGAAGTGGTCTGGTCAGACCAGGTAAAGATTAGGCAGGTTGAGAGCAGCCCAAAGTATGTAATTCATGTACTATCTTTCACAAAAGAAAATACCAAACTTTAGTAAGACTTGCGTGAAGGGTCACCTAATTCTCAGGCATACTTGCATAGATGGTGTGAGAACTAAATTAGTCACAGCCTTGCTGTTCATAGGATATTGCAGCCATGTCACCTCATAGCTCACCTCGCAGTTTTGAAAAGCAATATTTTAACAATTCTTCTACATTAATGGGCAAACATTGCGTGTTTAACTTCAATGCACCTGCAGAAAATATGTTCTTATGGTGTTTTATTAAGTTGTGGACAAGAACTAAAATAATTCCAGTGGTGGGTGCTAGACTAGACTGACTTGAGTTTAATCAGACCAAATTCATATGTTCACTATAGCACAGCTGGCCAAAGCATGTTCGTTCAAATCAAGAGTGGTGGGCTAACATTAGTTCGAATACCATTTAGCATTCCTTTGATTATTTCCCTTTTCCTTTTTTCTTTGTTAATGGAAACATCATTATTTATATAACCCATGTGAAATATTAAATTATACGAACTAGTGAAGTCTCTTTCTTTAGCTATTTTTATTCCGCATAGCATTGTAATTTTTCCTGCCATCTTATGAATGCTGCAGTACGATTGCAATTTTAAAACTGAATGCTTTATAAGACATTCATTGCAATTGCTGAAAATAAAGCAGGAAACACGCCTATCTCAACTGTCAATGATGCCTCCCGAAATTAATATTTCCCTTTAAACATTCACATTCAAAAGCATATCTATAAATTTCGTAGACATTATCAAGTTATGACATACAAGTGTTTAATAGTGTAAACTATTATTTTAATGGTTGCAAAAATGCATTGTTACAAGATCTGGATGCCAATGAATAATGTAATTAATGGCATATTAAACAGAACAGAATGCAGCTGTAGATTACTTCAGCATGAATCAATCTTTGCACCTAGCAAGGTTGTCATGTCGTTAATTACTAAGCACTACACAACTTTGCCATGTCCCCATGAACCCTTTCTAGCAGTGTGCTTTCATCCAATTCTCCATTCCTCATAAAAAGCTGTAGAGAATTAAACACATTTGTTAATTTCATATTTCAGAAAATAAGCATGCGAAAGGCGAGGATTGAACCCTCGGCAGATAGAAGTTCTGAATTCCATGGTCAGTGATGCAGTGCTCTCAGCTACTCTTCACGCTTCGATAGCATGATGGTTAGCGGGTCTGCCTCACGTTCAAGAGGTCGCGAGTTGGAATCTCACTTAGGGTAAGTTATCCAGATAAGGTTTTTTACCGAGGTTTTCCCTTATTCTGACACCAGTGTTGGGTAACTTAAATCTCCATGGATCTCGGGCTCATTTGAGCATCATTTCACCCATTTCATTCATTCACTGTCCAATATGGCATTATGTTGGAGGATGTTAATTTAAAAATTAAAAAAAATTTTAAAAATTCACTAGGGCATTTGCACTGCATTAAATAATATTAAGCTTGCTGTCACTAACTTTGCAGCTAATTTCACTGCAAGGTGGAAAGTTCATTAACACCTTTAGAAATGGTTTAAAAACATTTTTTTCTATGCATTCGTTTACATTTATTTAGAGGAATAAGAAAAGAAACTACTTCTGTAAAATGTAGGAGCATTGCAGTGTTCAGTGTGGAGTCCAGATTTGTTTAGTTTATTTTTATTAATGTCAGACAAATGTTAAATAAAATAGCTAATATCAATAATTAATTTATATTAATTACCTACTCAGAATATACGCCTATCTTCAAGAACATCTTTAAGACATTACCTATCTTCAAGAAGGCTTTTAAAAAGGATCACATTTGAAACATTTATTTAATTTAATATTTCTAGCACTTAAAAGGTGCTTTTAATGTAAGAGTTTTGTTTCTTTTTGGTCTTATGTGTAAATAAAGTGATTATCACTGCACAAAGTTTTATTTAAGGTTCTGTAAACAAGGAGCACCAATAATCACTTTAGTTTCATTTACACACAGAAAATTTTAGTTGTTTCATAACTTCAGTTAAGGTTTCTAAATCATCACGCTGTGAAAGATTATTTTCATTAAATTTCCTTAATGTTAGGAGATGTCTTAACAGAGATGCTGTTATTTTTTATATGAATCAAAGTTTAGAACAGCCTAAATATTAACAGCTACAAAAATGACCTTCGTTATCTCATTGGTGTATAATGATCATGATTCATCACTCTCATTTATAAAACAATTTTTCAAAACTAATATATACTGATATAATATATACTGATTTTATACCGAAACTTTCCTTCCCCTAAAGTACCCCATGAGGGTGATTTATACAATGAGACAAACAGTGAAATACTTTCCCCCAACCAACTTTTAAGGATTTTGCACCCTGATTAGATATATACATTCACGCTTTCATTCTTATTTCCAGACACTGAAAACTGTACGAAATAGGGAATTATCTTGGCTAAGCAAAAGTTCCCACCCTTCATGACTTTCTGACCTGAAAATGTATAAAAATGTATTAAAAGAACAAAAAATGACTTAAAATTGCCTTCATTTGTAATCTCCTTGCACATTTCGCCTATAGTTTACAACTGAATAGTTAATTGCCATATTTTACAAACACATAGGCGTGTATTGTTTTCAAAATTGAAGGACTGTCTATTGTCAACTAATAGGGACTAAGAATCATTCCACAAATAATTTTATATCACTATTATTTTTATACTTAGCGGCGCCGTAGCTGAATGGTTACACCGTTTGCCTATCACCAAGACAGCTGACTTCAATCCCAGGTACTCGCATGTGGTATTCGTGATGGATGAAGCGACATCTGGGCAGGTTTTCCCCAGGTTCTCCTGTTTCCCCCGCCACTCATTCCACCAACTGCTGCATTGTCACCTTTCCAATCATCCATTTCACCTGCATTTTATACCATCCTCTTCCTCACTCTCGTACCTTGTGCTAGGCTGAGCATCCACTTCCATATCTTTACTGTCCGGTCCATACGTTTGTCTCCTCCCCAAAAGGCATCTGACCCAGGCATACGCTTGCAAGTCCTATGTGGTGTAAGTCCTCCATATGGGGAGAGCAATTAGAAGATTATTTTTATATTGTTATATACATAGTATAGAAATACAGGGTTCTTCATTTAAAACCCAGACACTATTTTGTTTATACATGATTGGGTGTGCCATTGCCAGCTTTGCTCCTACATAAACTCTGCACGTAAAGCACATGTAACACTCTTACCCTATGCTTTTTGCCCGTTAAAGTGATTATAAATGGGAATCACCAAGCCGTGTTCACACAGGTATATTCAAACGTTCCCTGGTGAAGCGCCTCCTTCCACATTTACAATTCACGAGATTGTGAAGAAATTCAAAATGACTGGTTCTGTGGCAAATGAAAGCGTAAATGTACAGTTTTAACAGATGAAAAGTTAGACAAAATAGGCACATGTTTTGAATGTTCACCAACCAAATGCATCCCAAAATTAGCACAACAGGTGGAATTTCAGTCTTCTGCACTTCTTAAAACTAAAGCTGTATAAGTATACAGGTGTCCATATTTTAACACGAATGCATTCTTGTGAATAGTTTCTTTCATCAGTGAATGACGGTTTAATTGATCCATAGCTTCTGTTCTTTTCCGGCGAGGTGTGGTTCCACCTAAATGATCATGTCAACACTCACAACTCAAGGCCAGATGCATGCGAGTTTCTCCATAGGTGTACTGCACATGGGCTTTACTGTTATCGCTCACACGTAAGCATCTGCAGGTAGATACAGCCCAACCATGAAAATTGCCTCACTGCAGCACAACATACAAGTATCATAAACTATCCATTCTGGAATTGCACTTAAAACGCTTATACATACTGCTATTTATTAACTATAATATCGTCACAGAGTGCATCACACCGGGTTACAACATACATTCGTAAATTATTAAATGTGAAATTTTGATGCCTATCGCTGAAGCAGTTTTTAAACAGTGAAAATCTTCTACGTCACACGGTGTCAGAGGTGCAAATGTAAAGAATACCACTCTGTCGTCTGCCATGTTTTCCTTCTCATTCATTTTCAAAATTTCACACATAGCTTGATAACCAAAATTTTTGTTTAGAACTTTCTGCGATTTGGCTTTCACCTTTTCGATACCTGGCACAAGAAGTATCGTATTAATTGAATTAGCTAAGTCTTCTATTATGCTTATGCTCTTGGACATTTTCAAACCTGAATTTTCTAACTGTTTAATAGCTTTGTGCAACACTGTAAAATTGCTGGATATGAACCGAAGACTTTCAGATAGTTCATGCGATATCAGAGACTTTGCAGTTACAATAGCAACAGTCACGTTATACTACACCTTAACCTTAGGTCTGCATACACTTGCAAGGGAATGCTTTACTAGCTTGCAGAGTACTACATTACACTGTTTTCGACTCTTGCTTCTAGTGACAGTTGTTTGCACATCTGATGGCTGTGCTGTACTTCTGATATCATTCATACTCTGTGTGCAGCTAACCTGTATTGCTTGCGAGCACACATCCCTCTGGCCTTTACTCATAACAGTCAGTACTGGGCTTCTGAAAATCCACATCACGTTCAAGAAATCCCTCTTATTAAATGGAGAGTTGGAGTTAGGTGTGCTGTTAGTGCTAGACGCATAATGGGTCCAATATTCTATGAGCAGACTGTAAATGTAGGGTACCAAAATGACATTTTGACTGCATTTAATCATGAACGGACAGAAGAAAAGAAATCCTATGGGTGGTTTCAACAAGATTCTGCTACTGCCCATACAGCAGAGGAGTCCACCAATAAAATTAGTGAAGTGTTTGAATTTAAAGTGATTAGTACTGGTGTATGGCCCTCTCACTCCCCCGATCTGTGCTATTTTTATTTGTGGGATAACCTGAAAGACAAAGTTTACAAGACAAATCCTCATACATTGGAAGAACTAAAATAAAACCTTAGAAATTTAACTGGAAACATTACGAGACCCAACCTAATCATGTGAATCAGAATGTGCTCTTCCGATATAATACTTGTTTAGCCAATGGTTGACATTTCCAGCATCTTCTATTAGGTAAGGGTGTTATACATGCTTTACACATGGAGTTTATGTAGGGGCAAAGCCAGCTGTGGCACACCCAATTGTGCACAGGCAAATTGCTGTGCGCCCGTTAGGTTTTAAATGAAGAACCCTGCACAATACTACATAAGAATAATACAACTCGCGTGAGTTTTACATATTCGCGAGTTGTTTTACATAACACATTCACATGTCCTTCTCTACTCCCTTTTCTACAAACAACTCATACATGTTTCTATATGTTTGAAGTATAAATGCAATGTGAAACATTCACATGGTTTTTTTCTACTCATTTTCCTTTTACGAAACACAAAACACTTCTTTCTCTGTTACCTCTTCTACAAACAGTTCATACAATTTCTATATGTTTGGAACAGAGATGCAGCATATTCACACGACTTTCTCTAGTCACATTTTCTTTTCCTAAACACAATCACATTTCTTTCTCTACTCCCTCTTCGATGAACAATTCATACAATTTTCTACGTGATTAAAATAGAAATGTGTATTACATTCACATGGCTTTAACTACTAGCTTTTCTTCCTGTAGTATTTGCTATTCTTCAACATTGTTTTGCATAGTGTAGTTCCAATTTTTAATAAAAAAAAAAAGTTTAAAGTAGTAACATCACAATAGGTGTCACGATATGGAGCAGTTGATTAAACAAATGTTAGCCAAGATTAACATAATGGGAAATGAAATCAATTCTGGAAAGCGGCACATGGAAACAAATATTGAAGCCGTATTGAAAAATCTGATGTGTTGCACTCACATGACTTTCCCTACTCTTGTACCAACGATTCTTACAAATTCTTATTCCTATACCTTCGTGTTAGTTAAGATAAACATTAGTACAAATTACCTTATTGCTTATTTCCTTGTAGGTGCAAGGGGAATGTTAGAATATAGTAGGCTTTGTGCGATAGTCAAATGTTTTAAAGCTTTGAGATTCTGTTGTCTTTGCACACTTAATATATAAAAAAATGAACAATGATGATCCATTTCACAAAAGTTCTAAGTTTTCCAAAACTCACACACATATAAAGGAATATCTCCGAAATGGTTCACCCTACAAGAAAATTTATTCAGACATAAATTGTGTATTTTAGCAAGATTTACATTTTTTGTATAGTATGATTTGGTCTATCTTTAACGGTTTACCAGTTATGCAAAAGTTGTCTAGAGTAAATACGACTACAAGGGCTATAGCCAGAAAATTCAAGATATACATTTAATTTGTCATAAAAATACCTCAAACATACGACATTTTAACCAAAATCGATAAAGCCATTTCCAAGAAAATCAAAATCTTTGAAAAATTTTCCATGTAAAGGTTAGTTTAGGGTGGGGTTATTTTCTTCAAAATCTTCGTATCACATCCTTGAAATACATTAAACTTAAATACCAACTTTGGTTTTTCACCGACTTTTCGTTTTTGAGTAATGCTGTCCACAGACTGACACACAGACACACACACATGGACCTTTTACTAAAAATGCTCTTTTTGGATTCAGGGGGCCTCAAAACATATATTTCTGGTGAAATCTCCACATCGAATTTCTGGGTGGAATACAATACTTCCCCTACTTACCAGTAGAGAAAGTAAACATATAAACTCCGGAATAGAAAATATGGAAACAAAAATGGAAGTTAAATTGAAAAATGTAAACTCCAGAAGTTAAGAGTCGGCAGCAGCACCAAAGAACTGAACTCGAGGGTGGAACAAATGCTCAATGAAAACCTCAAACTAGGTGGATATCTATGGGGGAGACCTGTGTTCAGCAGTGAACATCTTATGGCTGAAATGATGATGCTTATGAAATATTTATGTGTATCTCTATATCTCGTGTATTTTGGAAACAGTTCTAACAATTATGATGAAAACTTATATTTAGTTAACGTTTTGTTTTACAAGTTTATTCAAATATAAGTATCTTCTCCCAAAAGAACATAATTTTACAAGAAAGAAACGCCAAGCAAAGCTCGGTTGACCAGGTAATATATACCAAATATCCCAAAAATAAGTGACAATGCTTAATGTTTTGTGCGGGATAGCAAACTGATTAGTTTCCAAATAGGAACTCCTGTCCGGAAATGCACAGTTTGGATGCTGAGGTGCATCTAAGTGTGAGATGGGTGTACATTCGCTTTTCGTCAATAAACCCAAAATCGAGCTGCCTATATTACAAACAGGAATAAAAGATGGAAACTACCAAACATTCAAACCGTGATTCCTGAGTATCCTCAGAAAACAGGAGTTGCAACCTTCAGGTTGATTACAGGACATGATTGTCTGGCAAAACATTTAAACAGAATTGGGATATATTCTTCACCACTCTGTCCTCTATGTGATCTGCAAGAGGAAATGGATCGAGACCACCTTCAAATATGCCCAGCCACTTCTAGTGCCCCATCCATCAGTGAAAAATATTGGAGAGCAAGAGGATTAATGACTTCATTGTCAGAAATCCAGCATTAGCTAACAACAACATTACAAACAGGATTTGAGCTGTGTACCTCCTACTTCATTGCTGAGCCTATATCGGCAGTGGCGAGGCTCATGCACATGACCCAATACATGCGGTTGTCTTTGAAGATTTTGAATCACTTTGTGGACCAGAGCCATTAGGTCCTCTGCTGACATTACAGGAGTGCAATACACCATACTCTTCATACAACTCCACAGAAAATAGTAGAGAGGTGTCAGATCTGGTGACCGTGCTGGCCATGGAACTGGTCCACCTCCACCAATCCATCAATTTGAATATGCAATGTTGGGGGAATTCTGCACATTTACATCAAAGTGTGATTTAGTTCATGTCAGCTGTGTACTGGAACATGTCGCACTGCTGTTAGAAAATGTTACTATACTGGAAACTACACAATGCAGTAGGATGCGCACCAAGGACTCTATAGGGGAATTTCACACATGTGTAGGAATGTTATGACTAGGGCCCAGATTCTTAGTTTTTTAACTATTTTATTCCTTGTTAGTTAACTGCTGTAAATTAATTTAATTATCTGTTTCATGATCATCGAAGCCAAATGCTCAAATCTTATAAAACCTAAAAATGGCTAAATGAGGCTTTAAAACCTAAAAGAGGCTAAATCTCCTATTTATTTTAAAATGGAAAAAAAAAAATCAGCTACCAACGAAAAAAAACTTTATTTTAAAATGGTAAAATGAAATATTTATGAATTTATGAATGGACTTTGATTGTTACACCTGCTAGTGACAACAATGTAAGAGGCAACTGACTTGTATTTAACTGTGTGGGACCAAACTTCGTAATGTTGCAAGCAAGGAATGCGGGGATTGTTGTCGAGGGGAAAGGGGTTGTTAGGAGAACCTGCCATAAACTCAAGCCAATCAGTTTAAAAACAGTATCTGTTGTGTTCAGTTGACTACCACGTATTGTTAATGTATACAATTACTACATGGTTAGAAGTTAATTTTCGTTAGATTAAGCAGGTAATTTAAGGAGCCAGTGTCATGCCTAAAGTCAGTTCATTCGAAGTTGGTCCATTCGTCAGTGGATAGGTAATGATCCGAACTTCACCACAGATTGGAAAGTAATATTTTGTTAAATCTGCTGAAAGCAGGTAAGAATTAAACATACCTGTTCTAGTGCGTATAGCGTAAAACTATATTTTTATTTACGTACTTTCCAGGTGCCCTCTAATAAAAATTGCAGTTTGTATAATGCGTACAGCATGTCTCCAATAAACTATAATTTTATTTACGTATTTTCCAGGTGCCCTCTGACCAAAAATTGCATTTTGAGCAGCACAAAGGATCTGCGACATTACTATAAAAAAGAGGACAGTTAATTTTCCATCGCACCAGCCACTAATTTCTAGTTTTCCTGACTCTCCAGCAGAGGATAATTTTAATATACATTTATGTGAAGTCCTGGCTTCAGTTAACATACTATGGAATGTACTAGCGATTCCTGCATTCAAGAAATTTCTTGAGGACACCAGTCGTCGCAAGATACCGACGAATCAACCGTAAGAAAAAACTATTTGCAAAAACTGCACCAGAAAACTATTGAAGACATTAGAGGCGATATTGGTGACAGTTAAATCTGGCTTTCGGTAGACGAGACCTCAGATAGTTGCGGTCAATATATTGCAAACATTGTGGTAGTTAAATTAGAGTCCACAGAACCTGGTAAACCTCAACTTATACTGTGCAAGATACTGGAAAAACAAACCATGGCACCATAGCTTGCGGTGTCTGAGATGAGCTTCGCACTCTGTGGCCAGCAGAAAAACAGGATAAGTTTCTTCTTGTTGTGAGTGACAGTGCGGCATACATGCTCAAAGCTGGTGTGGCATTGAAGAGTTTCTATCCTGACATGCTGCACGTCACATGCATAGCCCACGGCTTACACCGACTGGCGGAGAAGGTTAGGAATAGTGTTCCAGGAGTGGACAGCATTGTTTCTTCTGTAAAGAAACTGTTTTTTAAAGGCTCCTAGCTGCATTGTCGCTTTCAAGGAAATGTTACCTGGAACTCCTCTTCCACCCGAACCCATCATCACTCGTGGGGGTCATGGCTGAAGGCAGCAATCTATTACGCCAATCACTTTGAAGACATCAGAAACATTGTAACCTCATTTGATGTCAATGAGGCAGCCTGCATAGAGAAGGCTAAAACAGCTCTCCAGGACAACAACACCATCTCACTCGCCTTCATTAAGGCAAACTTTGCTGGCCTTCCTGGAGCTATTGAGCGCTTGGAATCTGCATCATTGCCATTAAAGGATGCAATTGAAGTTGCCGACTCCATTTTCAACAAAGAAATACCAGGGCCTGTGGGTACATCCTGTGCATCGAAAGCCACCAATTCTACAGCAAAATCCTGGGTTTTCAACAATGAAGAATGTATCTGTAATTCTCCAAGGAGAACAAATTATTGACAAGGTGCCATGGGGACCGAAAGCAGATGCCTCAATGAAGTTTGCTCCAATGACATCTTGCTGTGTGGAGCGTACATTTTCATACTATAAGAATGTTTTAAGGAATAACAGGAAAGGTTTAACCTGCAAAACCTGGAAATGTATTTAGTTGTGCAATGTAACAGCAAGTGAAACTGTGTTGTGTGCTTTGTGAATGTTTATTTTGTTTCCAGATTTATTAGAAGTAACAAAAGTATACATCAAGCGTTAACTGAAACTGTTTTCTTAGTTATTTTTATTTTCAGTTGGTATGAACTGTTGAAAATGTTTTAATTATCATTCCGTGCTATATATTCTGATAACATTTATAAATAATGTATATAGTGTTGTACTAAAGAGGCATGGGGTCTCAGTTAACAGCATAATAAAATTAATAATTAATAAATAATAATATAAAACTACTTCAGAAGGTTAAAAAACTAAAACAAACTATTTTAACATACAAAAATAACTAAAAAGTTGATTTTAAGAACCTAAAAATCCAGGCCCTAGTTATTATACTCAGGTTATTTACCCCAGTACACAGACCGCCAAAGGGTTGCATACCAAAACGAATGTTAACAAATTGTCACAACCATTCATTCTGAAACTTCGATGCCATCCCATACAACATACTAAGCGCTGTCTGTTTTTTTTTTTGGGACACCCAATGCATATATAGTTCCCAGGGGATGTAAATGTGGGACCTGGTCCCCCAGGTTGGGGGTTGGGTGTTGGGTTAACAACCCACCCCGTAAAACAATAACGCTCTGAAACCTAGTAATCAGTCTCGGATTGGAGGTACACTAGTTGACGACACTAGGCAGGAAAAGGACATGAATATGGCCAAGTGGAATATCAGAACAATGAAACAAGCAGGAAAAATGAAGGAGATAGCAAATGAGATGTTGAAATATAAAATAGACTTGCTAGCACTGCAAGAGATAAGATGGCAAGGAGAAGGAAGGATAGATAAACCCGAACACACAATGGTATATAGTGGGCCGAAGGAAAGAACAGGACAATTGGGAATGGGATTCATGATATCTAAGAAAATCAGGAAAGCCATGATGGAATACGAAATGATTAATGATAGAATATGTAAAATTAGAATTAAAGGGAAATTTAGAAACATAACCGCAGTATCAGTACATGCACCAACAGAAGATAAGGAGGAGATAGAGAAAGAAAGGTTTTACGATAATTTGAAAGGGGTATGCAATAAAGTAAGCAGATATGACATGATAATAATTCTCGGTGACTTCAATGCTAAAATAGGAAGAAAAGAAGCACAGAGAGGAGTGGCTGGTCCATTCACCCTGCATGGATATAATAATGAGAATGGGGATCTGCTTGCTCAATTCTCAGCTAGGAATAAGATGTTTATTAAAAGTACAGCACTTCCTCATAAACAAATACATTTAGGTACCTGGAAGATTCCAGGTAGTACAGAAGTGAACCAAATCGATCATGTTTTGGTGACAATACGACACTTTACATCAGTGATTCATGTAAGAACCTGTAGAGGTCCAAATTGTCACTCAGGTCACTATTTAGTAAAAGCTAAAGTTAGAGAGCAAATTGCTAATGTACAAAGAATACCTAGAATGAATAGGATAGTGTGGAATATAGATAAATTTAAGGAGAATTCGAAAGAAGTGAAAAGGTACCAGGATACCTTAGGAGAAAGGATAGCAGAGTTGAATCGTAAGAAGATTGATAATGTGGATAAAGAATGGAAGGCCATAGAGGAGTTAATATTAGAAACGGCTAGGGTAATCATTGGAGAAACGGAAAAAGCAAGGAATGCAGATTGGTACGATGACGAATGCACAAATGCATTAAATGAGAAAAATAAAGCCAGGGAAAGAATGATGCAACGAGAACCAGAGCAAATTGTGAGAAGTACCAAGAATTAAGAAGGAAAGCAAACAATATAATTAAGAAGAAAAAGAGAAGGTGGATACAAAAAAAATGGAAGCAATAGGGAAATTAAGCACACAAAATGAAACCAGAAAATTTTATAGAGCAGTAGATCGAATGAAAAGAGGGTTTCAGCCGAGAGTCAATGGATGTAGAAACAAGGATGGGAAATTCATAGGTGAAGAGAGGAAGGTAGTAGCAAAATGGACAGAACACTTTAAAGAATTGTTAAATGACATAACTGAAGAGGATAGAGAAGTAGAGGAAGAGGGGAGGAATGAGAACAGAGACAGGATAGAAGGGAATATCGACCCACCTCCATTAGAGGAAATTGGAGTAGTTGTGGAAAGAATGAAGAACAATAAAGCAACAGGAGAAGATAACATAACGGTGGAGCTGGTGAAATATGGTGGGGAACCCCTAAGACATGTATTATACGGCATAATTATAAAGATCTGGGAGGAGGAGGAAATGCCACTAAACTGGAACACTGGGATAATTTGTCCAATTTTTAAGAAAGGGGACAAATTGGAATGTAATAACTACAGAGGTATAACTCTATTGAATATAGTGTATAAAATATCAACAATAATTAATGAAAGAACTAAGCAAATCACAGAGATAATAATAGGAGAATACCAGTGTGGATTTCGACCTAATAAAGGAACTACAGACCAACTATTCACCATGAGACAAATTTTGGAGAAGCATTGTGAATATGGAATAAATCTTCATATACTGTTCATGAACTTTCAACAGGCATTTGATAGTGTCAATAGGAGGAAACTGTATGAGGCTATGAAGGCAATGGGCATGCCAAATAAATTAATCAGATTAATACGGATGACTATGAATAATACGAAAGCTAGAGTAAAAATTGATAGTAAATTAAGTGATAGCTTCCAGTTCAATAAAGGGGTAAAGCAAGGAGATGGATTATCCACTACATTATTTATATTGGCTCTGCATCATGTTGTAGCGAGATAGATCAGAGAGGCACTATATTTAACAAGATGAGTCAGATATGTGCCTATGCAGATGATATTGCTATTGTAGCCAGATCTAAAAATAAAATAATAGAAGTGTATGAGAAATTACAGGAAAACGCAGAGAGAATGGGATTAAGAGGTAACGCGCAGAAAACAAAATACATTATGATATCAGGAGGGAATAGGAAGCCACAGGATTTGAGAATTGGTGATCAAATATTCCAAGGAACAGAGAAGTTTTGTTACCTGGAGAATATAATAATGACGCCAAAATGAGCATGACTATATTTACAAAAAAAAAAAGCCCCCTAGCCTGCACAACTGCAGGCTAGAAGGCTCCTGTATCTTTTTAGTTTGGTGTCTTTTTTATATTCCGAACTATTTGCGCATCTTTATTGGTTCCTCAATTACAATGCTGCAATAATTTATATGACAGGAAGGAATGAATATACTAATACATACATAATGTCTACACATAACCTAATTAAATGTTATCCCCCCCCCCCCCAGTTATTTTCATATTTATTCCACGATTTCAGTGCTACATACAGTTCTAAATATGCAATATAATTGCATTACCAATTCATATATTAAGAATATATAACCTAATTACATTTTACATAACCTATTATATGTTATCCCATTTATATAGCTACATGTTATGCCCCAGTTGATTTATCAGGTGTGTGTGTAGTGTTTAACGCCCGCTTTTACTACTACGGCACCACAGGCGGTGACACTGATGATACATGGAATGAAGATGGAGCACCGGTGGAATGAGATGGCGGGGGAAACCAGAGAACCCGGAGAAAACCCTCCCAGAGGCCGCTTCGTCCACCACAAATACCACATGCGGGTCCCTGGGATCGAACCCGGGCCGCCTAGGTGGTAGGCGAGCGCACTAACTGCTCGGCCACGGTGCCGCCCCTTTGATTTATTAGCAGGGAATAAAGCATACTTTGCAAATTTAAAATTGTTAAAAAATAAAATACTAACTAGGAAAGATAAAACCCTGATATATAAAACATTGACAAGACCAGTAGTTACATATGGGGCAGAGACCTGGACACTGACAAGGTCTGAAGAGAAATTAAGAAAATTTGAACGCAAGATAATAAGGAGAATATATGGCCCTGTAGTAGAACAAGGTGTGTGGAGGATACGTTATAATGAGGAAATCAACCAACTTATAAAAGGAGAGGATAAAGTACGCTTTATTAAAGCACTAAGGCTACAATGGATGGGACATCTGGAACAAATGGAGACGAATAGAATAACTTTAAGAGTGTTTAAAGCAAGACTATACTCAACAAGGAAGAAAGGAAGACCCAGGATGAGATGGATTGATGGAGTAATTGATGATTTGAACACTATGAAGGTGAAAGGATGGAGAGAAAAGCACCACCTACATAAATCTCACTCGCCTTCCTGTGAAATGTTTCTTGGTGTTCAAAGTGAAAACAACAAACCCATATATCCAGATTTCGGTTTACCCAGATTTCTTTATGATTTAGCTACATATTCTGCAGGCTACACCGCCAGCACGTCAAACGCATTCGTATCAGCTTTCAAAAGTGAGGGTCTCCCATCAACATTGCACATGTGACATGGCATAACCTAACCTACGGTTTATGACGCAATTCTCAATGGTTCACAGAACCCATGATGTAGAAAAATTTTTAAATTTATAATTGTACATGCTGAATGATCTTGAAACGCTATCAATACACAGTGGTGTAGATCAGAGCCAACTAGAAATTAAAGTACTGTAAACCTTTCCGTATAATTTATGCTACGAAATCCATCTAAAACCACAGAACACAAACCTAAAACTACTTGCAATACTACTTACCCGGCTTTAAAATGTTTTCTAATCTTAAAACTACCACACAAACTCTTCATCCATAGATGCACGTAAACAAACACCACTCCTATCACTAGATGTGCCTTTATATCTCAGTCATTTGCACCATCTGATAACCCGGCTGAAAATACCTTGGATTCGAAATACAAAAGCGATACCACTACTACCAACGTTGCCTATATGTGCGCTGAATAGCTTGTACCAGATTCATCACTTGAAGAATGTTTAAGATATTGTATGCCAACAGATGATTAATATTTAGTTTTATTTATTAGTCTCATTCATAAGTGAGTTTGCCTAGTGATGCAGAATATACATATTAATTTAGCCATTTTAAACAGTGTTATGTAAATATTACAAATATTAAAACAATTCTCTATTTTCATTCGTGGAAGTCATGGAAACAAACCTATTGGTCCAAATGTCCTCTCTTCAGAGAAATGAATCTAAAGCTGCACTAGGTATTCTATGAGCTGCATCAAGCTTGTATTGAATAAACATATTGCAATATGAGCTTCAAATATTAGCCAAATTAAGCATTCGGTTGTTGGCGGTACCGTAATCATCACAGGGAAGTACCGAGTTCAGCAACGTGTTGCCCTGCCATTGGCCAGTGCATGAAAGTATTGCATAATTATTTTCCAAATGACTAGACTGTTGCAGACACATAAAGTGAACGTAGCCATATGATTCACACATATATTTAATATAATAGTAATTATATCGAAAACTATTGGAATATTCTGTAAGTAACCCAAATATTTCCTTTTAATTTTGGAACGGGCGTAGGCTCTTTTGCACACGTGACATTTTGGGGATTCACCTACATACATGCAAGGAGGTAGTGGTGCAATCGAGTTGTTATTGATTCAAATACCTTCTTGGTCGGGTTACCTCTGTGGGCTACCTGTAATAAGGGCATACGTAGCAGTATCAGTCACAGACGGTATTATTCAGAAGTAGTGACCACTTTTAGTAGTGTTTGTACCGGTCTTGAACACATTTAACGGCTTCACCTGAATTGTAGTCCGATAAAAAGTCGGCGATAGCCCAGAAGTAACAATACCATTGGACGAGATTGGATTAGCCTTGTTTGCAGGTTACAATAGTGAATCATGTAGATGTCAATGGCATATTCGCTCTCGTCGATATCAATAATCTATCCCACAATCTATCCTGTGGGATGCAACTATGTCTCTATGGATGGCTCAGTTGGTTAGACGCTGGCCTATTGATCGCAAGGTCCGGCCTAGACCGATGGTTTTTAACTGTGCTTTAAAATGACAGCTCCAGTAGATTTACTAGAAAGTAAAATAACTCCTGCTGGACGAAATTTCGCTACACCGGCGACGCTGATGTAATCCTCGCAATTGACAGCGTCGTTAAACAACAAAATAATTTAATTTAATTTTAATGGGATACAACTATATTGTAACTTTTTTTGGTGTGTGGTGTGAAGTAAATACGACAGATGTAGTCTAGATAAAGAAACACTTTTATTTCCGTAAACAGTAACTTTGTACACTCGTTGCAACAACAAGAAAGTCTTTTCCGATTCTCCAACAGCACGGCTTCGAACTCGTAACACAAAGAACTAACTCTTCTCCGTCGGCACAACTCTCCACATCGTCTGTCCGTCTCCGTCGGCACGACTACTCAACCTTCACATACGACTGACTGTTCTCCGTCGGCACTACTCAACGCTTCACGTACGTCTCTCACTTACGTCTGACTGACTCTCTCACACTTTACCGCTATTTATATCTCCCAGGCACTATTCTGGAAGCTTCAAGAACGTTCACTTATTGCGCTGGGGTACAAAGTAGAAGATTCCAGTAGCCTCTATCCTTTTCTCTCTTTCGGCAAGCGCCCCAACAATGCGGCCATGCTCTGTCTCTTTCCTTCGGCTCCTTTGCGGTAGTGCCGACAATAATGCGATGCGTGACACTACGGTTGTCGGCAATTAGATGCGGCGGGCGCGGTGACAATATTATGCCACTTATGGCGCACGTTTTACATCTTGCTTCTAAAGTGACATCCTTTCTTTCCCGGAACAATAAATATTACTTGAAAGAGCATCACTAACACATTACATTACCGCATCAAACAAGCCATTATGATCATACTGTCAATAATATCACTAATGAATTATGTTTATTGGAGACTTAAGAAACCATACGATATAATATTGGCGATATAATAACAAGACTGGCACTGCTTACAGTACAACTGCGTTGTAGACAGTAATTTTGAATTGCTTGTTACTCGGTTTACATGGTGCCAAGAAGCTCCCCACTGCACAGCGCGGCTGCGCTTTCAAGGACAAAGATATTCACCTGAGTAAATGACAGTATGCATATGTATTTAAATCATAGCAATAGGTAAACTTTAGATGTTATCTAATTCTAATGCCCTCATTGAAAACCTTGTTCACATCTACGCTGCCCAATGGAGCAATATGGTGCATGTTCAAAATCAAAGGCTTGTCTTAATATGAAATATTCTTAATGGTTTACACAAAATAATCAAACTAAAATGATAATCAGCTGCTGTTCTGAATAAGAATTAAAAGAAAGAGATGTTGAAAAGAGAAGCTAGTACTCGTCTCTCTGGCATTGGTGTTATGGGGAAGGTGGGAGAGGCTCGACACCCTCCATCTAATCCAGGCATGTCAAACAGCACTCGCCAAGTGTGAAAATATTCCCCTATTTTCCCTCCCTTCAAATCGGAGAACGAGAAAAACAAAGCGAAAACCGGTTCTACTAGCGCGTGCTACTGCAGTTAAGGAGGGGTGGACTCCTCTCTTCACACCCTGGGAGTGATGTTTGACATGCCTGATCTAATCAATGGTGGATAGTGAACAAGTAGCAATAGCTCTATCATCTGCAGCGAAGGATGTAGAATCTTAGTATTCATCTCCATCTGTATCTTCTAAATTAATGATAAAATTGTCCAACACTTAATCCTTAAGAGCATCTTTCTTCCAGGAGAGCTCTTCTACATTGCAAAAGTGTTCACAAGCACTTTTCCAATATTCGGGAGTAAGTTTCTGCACCGCAGCTCTAAACAGTCCCTCCATATTTCTAATTTTGAAATATATATTGTGTTTTGCAACTCAATGGGATTTAAGTCATAGTGACATGGAGGCAGACGCAAAATAGTATGTCCATGTTGCGCAGCAATTTGGCCTATTTAATATGTTCTTAATTTATATTTAATATTTTTGATAGTGTAGTACAGCACGGCTTTGGAAGAGGATGGATCATAATTGTAATTGCGTTGAAGCAACCAGTTCTGCATCACGGCTTTTCTTGAGGAAGAAATCGCTTTATTTAGTTCAGCCGGATGATACGCGTTATCCATTACAATAAACGAGTTAAGCGGGATATTTGAAAGCAATGTATTCACGAGCCAGCTCTTAAAAACATTTACGTCCATTTCTTCGTGGAAGTCTTTCGTAGACTTAGATTGGACTTTGATTTTTCCATCTGGAAAAAATCCAACGTGTAGAATAATAAACCTCTGCCCTTTTCCTACGGGAACATTTAAGGGTGGCTCAAATTCACCATCAGAATTTTCACACCCATATTTTTCCTTGGGTAATTAACATCGATCCATGTCTCGTCTAGATAAATAATTGGCCGATCTGAATTTCGAAAATCTTTAATATTTCTTAAGAAATTGAATCTTTACACTGCAATGTTGCTCCTTTTCATTAGACACTTCCGTCCTTTATTGTCTTTCACATAAGGGAATTTCATTCCTTTTAAAATTTCACGGAGAGCCCATATGCTGCCATGAAACAATCCCTCTTTCCTTAGAGCTTCTCTAATGTCATCCAAACTGGCAGAAACTGTATTTTGTACAAACCGCAAATTGTTCGGCGTATAACACATTTGGCGAAAGAATCTACGTACAACTGTTTTCTTCGGTGTTCTATTAGATCTCTTTTTACCAGGAGTTGTCAGGGTAGTTTCATTTTCTTGTTCCAATTTTATCTCATTTAAAATACGAGAAACTGTTCTTTTAGATACCCCAATTGCAAGAGCCGTTCTTTGTAAAGCATAACAACTGACACTGTATCCCTTCCATTCTTTAAGGCATCAAATTCAATATATATACAACTGTAAATAGCAGAGATACATTTAAAAGTATGGACCAAGTCAATAACTTACGTAAGCTTCAGCGGCCAGTATCCATAATAATATTTCCGGGGAAGGCCGCGTCTTGGTTATGTTGTTGTTGTTGTAACGTTTCACCCTATGTAGAGCTTCTTCAGGGCTAATGCTTTCTTTGGCAGCACCGCAGGAACTGTGCTGTCTCTTCAACTTCTGGCTTGTTTATAAATCTGACATGGAGCTGTTGTCTTTAAGCACACTTAAAAACCATCGCTCTGGGCCGGATTTGAACCAGTGACCTTGGGATCAGTAGCCAGCGTCTAACCAACTGAGCAACCCACATCGACTTTGCTGTTTGTCTTATTATATAAACCAACCCCTGAGATATTTTAGTGGGGAGAAATTCTGGGTATAAAATCATTGGTGGGGGAAATCCTAACCATCTCCCCTGATTTTGCTCCCAGTATGTAAACTGTAATAACAGTCTCTCACTCCTAAAGCAAAAATGCACAATAGTTGTACTTCTGTTTCATGTTAATTGAGATAAACCTGTGTGAAAATGATGTTATTATTGCATGCGTAAAGTGTCATGACAGTCTCCCACTCCTGAAAGAAAGGTGCACCATAATCAGGGGCAAAGCGTGGATTTGTATGATGGGTAGGCTGAATTTCTTGCAAATCTATAATAAAGTAGCGTAGTCATATTCTGCCTTTAATCCTTAACTTGTAAGTACAAAATGGACACAGTAGACTTAAATGATGTCAAATCCTTTTAAAGAGGAAAATGTTTAATGCCACAAAAAATTTGAGATAAATTGTGTTTTAACGAGATCTACATTTTGCATAGTAAGTTGTTATCCCTGTGGCCGAGTGACTAGACCGTTTGCCTACCAAATAGATGACCTGGGTTTGATCCCAGGGATCCGCATGTGGTATTTGCGGTGAAGTGACATCTGGGTGGGTTTTCTCTTGGTTCTCCAGTTTCCGCCACCACTCATTCCACCAATTGCTCCACAATCACCTTTCCATTCATCAATTTGCCTGCATTTCATATCATCCTCTTCCTCACTCTCATACCAAGTGCTTGGCTGACCACCTGCTTTCAGGTCTTCATTCTATCCAGTCCATAGGTTCGTCTGCTCTCTGACAGGTGTCTGACCCTAGGCACTGGCTTGTAAGTCCTACATAACGGGAGGTTAATCAGAGAAAGAAAGTAAGCAAGAAAGAAAGGAATGAAGGAAGAAAAGGGAAAGGGAGAGAGGGGACAGAGGGAAGGAGACAAGGAAGGAAGGTAGGGAGGTAGGTAATAAGACAGGTAAGTAGGTAAGTCAGTTGTCTGCCTTTTAAGGTTTACAACTTCTACAAAATTCATTCAGAATGAAAGGGTTACAGGCTATTTGCAAAAAAATTTAAAATGTACATTTTCTTTGTCATAAATGTAGTAAACATGGTATTTTAATCAAAATCATTACAAGATTTTTTGGGAAAATTAAACATAAGGGCAATTTTTCCAAGTAAAAGGTAGTTCGGAGTTGCAGGATTTCTCAAAAATCCTATGAGCTACATTCACTTTAATGTCTCTAACCAGTCTTCTACACATTCTTACAACAGCATGACTCAGTGACAACTTGCAGAGTGGGACATAGTACCTCGATTGAATGGCAATCTTTTTGTGCCTATCTCCTTGATGGTGCACCCTCTGGGGGACGCATGAAGCAGATGGATCTGAAGGGTGCCCTTGACAGCAGATGATAGGGTCCTACATTTTCCCAGTTAGAAGCATGGTGGTGGAGGCTAGCTAAGTCTGGTTTCTCTCCCACCCCTTCTGGTTTATACTACCAAGGGGGGTTCAGGACTCAGAAACTGGCTCCCCTCCCTCAGGTTTGCACCACCCCATGCTGGGCCTGGAAACCATTAGGCTCACCTTCCAATCTCGGGGACAGGATTTCCACATTTGTTCCCCTTGATCTGTTACTGCAGTGATGCTCGCAGACACTTCCAACTCTGAAAGAAACCTAACAGGATGAAGGGTGAAATGAAATACGCAATGTAACAAAATGGACAGACAGGAAATTTGGAGGATATGGAAATCCTTCCCAGCATTCACCTAGGAACTCGGGAAGCCTCCTAAAGAAACACATGGGTCAGGAAGGTCAGCCGCAAGGATTGAATCCATGACCTTCCAAATGTCAGGCCACAGATGCCTGAGTCATCCTTCTTGGTTACAACAGCGTATTCTTCCATTTAATTCATGTTAATCAAAATAAGCATTTGAAAAAGTTTTTATTACACATTTCGTTGTACGTATAAGGGGAATACAAAAAAAAATCAGATGTGTTGCACTCACATGACTTTCTCTACTCTTGTACTATTCTTACAAACTCTTATTGCTATATCTTAGTGTTAGTTGAGATAAACATTTGTACAAAATGTCCTTGTCAGTATAAGGGGAATATTAGAATGCAGTAGGCTTTGAGTGATAGTCAAATCTTTTAAAGCTTTGAGAACCTGTTCTCTTTGCACTCTTAACATAAACAAAATGAACAACGATGTTCCATTTCACGAAAGTTTTAATTTTTCCGAAACTGACACAAATAACACGGAATATCTCTGAAATGGTTCACTCTACAAAAAAATTTACGCAGACATAAATTATGTATTTTAGCAAGATCTAATTTTTTGTATTTGGTCTATCTCTAAGGGTTTAGCAGTTATGCAAGAGTTGTCCAGAGTAAATACGGCTACAGCAGCTATAGCCAGAAAATTCAAGATACACACCTCATTTGTCATTAAAATATCTGAAACATGACATTTTAATCAAAATCGCTAGAGCCATTTTCAAGAAAATAAACATTTTTGAAAACTTTTCCATGTAAAGGGTAGTTTAGGATGTAGCTATTTTCTTGAAAATCTTCGTGTCGCATCCTTGAAAGACATTAAACTTAAATAACAACTTTGGTTTCTAACCTACTTTTCGTTTTTGAGTTATGCTGTCCACAGACTGACAGACAGACACACACACGAAACTAAGCCCCGGCAAAACAGCCCATGAAGAGCCAAGCTTTACTGCCCAGCTGCTGCATCCCCCACCTCGGCCCACTACAGGTATCATTGGTGGGGTGCAGTACTGGAGGGTGGTAAAATCTTTCAGACCAGTATGCTTGTTAAACTCTTTAGGCAAAATATTTGAACAATTAATTTATAAAAGATGATGGAATTTAGAATAATGATAGGGATGAATATGAAATAATTTGGATTCAGGAAAGGATATTCAACTGAGGATGCTATTTTAAAAGTACAAGATATTGTGTTAAAAAGCTCAAAAAATTATGTAATTGGAATATCTTTGGATATATCTGGTGCTTTTGATAATTTATGGTGGCCGTATTTTTTTGGCATCTTAAGAGAGAAGGAATATCCAGGTACCATATATAATTTATTAAAAGATTATTGTCTAAATAGAGAAGCATACATTGGAGGCTCAAATTACGACACTAGGAAGCAAATTACTAAAGGCTGTCCTCAGGGTTCTATTTTGGGGCCCCTTTTTTGGGATATTTTGTCAGAAAGTCTCTTGGAACAATTGGAAAATGATGGAAATGTTTTAGATATAATTGCGTATGCTGATGATATTGTGATAATGGTGGATGGGCAAAGCAGAAGGGAATTGGAAATTAAAGCGAAGGAAGTTACTGCAAAATTATCAAATTGGTGTGAAATAACCAAATTAAAAATTGCACCAAATAAATCAAATTATTTGCTCTTAAAAGGAAACTTAAAAAGGGATCCAACAATAAAAATTAATAATCAAAATATTCGAAGAGTAAAAGAAGTTAGATATTTGGGGATAATGTTGGATGAAAAATTTAATTTCAGAAAACATACAGATTATATTAGGCAGAAATCTGAGAAAATAATGTTAAAATTGGCAAGAATTACTAAATTAAATTTTGTACTTCCCTTACAGACCATACAAGTTTATCACAGTACAATCTTTGCCTCAATTATTACTTATGCTGCAGCAGTTTGGGCGGAAAGAATGGATAATGTGCAAATTAAAAGGCTGCTAAGAAGAACCCAAAGAAAGATCTTATTAAGGCTAACAGGAGCAGTAAATACAACACCCACAATGGCACTGTTAGTCTCTACAGCAATATGGCCCATTGATCTATTGGTAAAATTAAAGGGAGCAAAATTCTGGCTAAAGAAAGGAAATTTAGAAAAGGTTTATAAAATTAGTGGTGTAAGAACAGATAAAATTTGGGAAGTAAAAAATGCTTTGAAAAATAAATGGCAAAATGAATGGTCGGAATGTGCTGCAGGTAGAAGAGTTTATGGATTTTTCCAGAATATTAGAGAAAGATTAAAATTAAATTTCATTCAACCAACAAAAGGATTCATTCATTATATAACTGGACATGGACCATATAAAACATATTGCAAAAAAATTAAAAAAACGAATTCTGATATATGTAATATCTGTCAAGTACAAGATAACCCGGAGCATGCGATCTTTGAATGTGAAAGGTATGAAACTATGAATGTAGAAGAAAGGCATCAATTAGGAGGATATTATATAAATGATATAATTAGAAATCCAAATTTAATTGAAAAACTACAGTTTTTAACCAATTATGTTAGTAAAAAAGCTTGGGAAACTGAAAACATCGAGGTAGAATGGATTGAAAATGAACAAATTGAAATAGATGAGATAAGAAGATCTTCTAGATTACGAGACAGGCAGAGAAGAGGAAATGTAGCAATAGAAGGCATCGAAGAAGGAGGAGTAGGCCAACAAAGAGAACAGATAGAAATTGAACAATAAATAGAGAGAAATGATTTAAATCAAGTAAATAGAAGAAGATATTTTGTAGTCTTAACGGGTAGGCAAGAATGGGCAGAAAGAAGAAGGATAAGATCAAGAAGAAGAGAGGGAGAAGCATATGCCGACTATCGTAGGAGACTGCAAGAGGAATGAGGCGGAAGTAATGTGTGAGAGAAGTTTGCTGTTGCAGGAGAAGGAGGAGTCCAGCCAGGGGAAGATGGAGGCCGTTGCTAGGCAACTGAGCAGCGGGCGGGTTGCAGAGTGTAATAAAATTTCATAAAAGTTAACTATTTGGATATGTATTCATAAGAAATGTATGTTTTTAGAAAGAGGTGAAAATCTAGATTATTGAAAAGATTAATTATCTAATTCTATCTTTAGGTGACATTTTATTTTTCTTTAAAGTTAGTATAATTATATTCCGAAAGTAGATAAATATTTTTATATAAATTTTTAGTTCATATTTAAATGAACTTATTTATACAAATATAAATATAATTTTAATATATAGTGCTGGTTACCAGTATGGTATTTTGCATAGAAGATAGCTGGAAGTCTTTTTTTAACCAGTTGTCCAGTCGCTGGAAACCAGTGGCATAGATTTAGGTTTATTTAAATTAATGTTTTCTTTTTTAGAATAGTGTAGATGTCTTAGTTATTTTCTTGTTAGTAGAATTAGATTTGCTGGAAACCAGTAACTTTAGGTAGTTTTTATGTTTTTATTGTAGTTTTCTTTTGTTTTTGTAGTTAGAAATTCTGAAACATAAATTATATAATGATGATTGTATATAAATATTTTGGTTAAATAAATAGAAAATTTGAATAAATGCCCCGGTATAGTTGTCAAGGTGCCGGGGTATAATATTCAGATTTTATTTTATTTTATTTTATTTTAGTACTGGAGGGTGGTACATGGTCAGTGTCCCGATACCTCTTGGCCAGTTATGCGGTCTTCACGACCTAGGGCCGCTACTTTTCCATCAAGTAGCTCCTCCCCCCGGGACTAATGAGGCTGAGTGCACCCCATGCCAGTCCTTCCAGAGGGGATAAAATCCCCATGGTGTTATCGGGGATCGAACCCAGGTCCTCAATGCCAGAGACAAGCATGTTACCAACTGTGCTATGGAGGCAGTCAACACTCACACATGGACCTTTTACTAAAAAGACTTTTTTTGGATTCAGGGGGTCTCAAAATATATATTTCCAGTGAAATCTCGACATCAAATTTTTGGGTGGAATACAATACTTCCTCTACTTACCAGTAGAGAAAGTAATATATAAATATTTTGTTTGTTAACAATGCTGTCAATAGCATTGCTGCATGTCAGCATTGCCAGTATGCTGGAAAATACATCCTGCGGGAGTTCTTTTTATATGCCAATAAATCTAACGACATGGGGCTATCACTTTTAAGCACACTTAAAAACCAGTCTGGTCTGGTACAGCTTTGAATCACCATTGGTATTGATTGGTAAGGGGAATTAAGAAGACAGGAAAAAAAGAAAGAGAAAAACCAAAGAAAATTTCATAATTCAGAAGATTTCAAAATGGATACCACACACACCACACACACAAGA
The DNA here is from genome assembly GCA_030765045.1 of Tenodera sinensis. Lineage (NCBI taxonomy): Eukaryota > Metazoa > Arthropoda > Insecta > Mantodea > Mantidae > Tenodera > Tenodera sinensis. Next base: position 367,718,118 of record CM060964.1, on the reverse strand, counting down.
CAAATTGCGTGACTCAACAATATCTGCGTTTTCTGGGTAGTAAGTTTTGGTCACCTTAATGTTTATAAGTGAATACAATAATTCATCCAGACTGAAGAGGGCTATCACAGGAAATTCAAAGTGTACATTTCATATTTCGGGGTGTAAGGGGTAATGATGCACCTCCTATAGCCTCTCCTACCCAATTCCCATCCTCATCCTGCCCGTGGTGCACCCTGCTTTTAACAGATGAAGCTCTGGGGACCGAATCACAGCGTCATCTAGAATGGAGGAAATGTCATTTACATATGTGCTGGCCTATCACAGCACAACAGCGTCCCTCAGAGGCACATGAGGGGAAGGTCAGTGCCAGACGCCAGACGCCAGTTCGAGTCGAACGGAGGTGAGGTGATTGTTCCCCCGGTCGAGTGTCTTTACCGCAGTACCTAGCCGTCATACGGCTTTACCTGCGCGATGGTTTTGACGGTGTCACTACAGGGATGTTTTCACTTGGAAAAATTTGTTGGATCAGGGGTTTTTATAGTAACGGGAGGTATTGTAGGCAGGGATTGGTCCGCAAGTGAGCTGTGCGCGAATTTTACGCGCTAATTCCTACCAGGGTTCTGGCCGTCAGTCACTCGCTGAGAGGTGAACTGAACTGGTGATTCGCTCTGTTTTGAGTACAGATTGCATTTTCGCCTTTCCCATCTTGAGATTAGATCGCCGGACTTAAGATGTCCTTCGGCAATCTTTTGGATGGTAGTCGGCGCGGCTGTCTCTGGTCGTATTGGCCCAGGGTATTCACCAGAGGGTTAGGGTGGTTCTGGAGTTTATTGTACATTGTTCGAGCGCGAGTTTTGATCACGTCGACAATGTACGGGATACCGGAATGTTCGTGTAGGATATGGGCAGGAAATCTTCGGCCTGTATCATAGATCATCCTTAATGCCCGGTTCCGCAACGTCTGGAGTCTGATGAAGGTGGACCTAGCCACCACTCCCCAGATCTCGCATCCGTACAGGACCAGAGGCGGGATGATCGCTCGATACAGCTGAAGCTTCAGGCGTAGGGGCATGGTTTGGGAACTGAGGATGGGGTACAACTGCCGCAGGGCAGCGTGGCCTTGCAGTACTTTGCCCCTGACGTGATGTCCATACGTCAGCAGCCGGTCCAGCGTGACCCCGAGATACTTCGCCGTAGTGACCCAGGGTATCCGACGGCGCCGAAGCACGAGGTCCAGCGGGAGCCGGTTGGCTATCGTATTAGCCAGGAGAATCGCAGAGCTTTTCTCCGGGTTAATAGACATACGCCAGTTCTCGCACCATCAATTGATGGCACAGCGGTGGGCTTGTACTTGTCGGTAACAGTAGCGCGGGTTCTTGTTAGTAGAGAAGATCATGAGATCGTCCGCATACTGACAGATGTGTGTGTTGGGGTGCGTCGGGAGATCGGCCATGTAAGCTGCAAAAAGTGCCGGTGACAGTACACTGCCCTCGGGGACTCCTGCGCCAATGGGCCTTTCTCTAGAAAATGATCCCTCCACCTTCACCCGGAAGCTACGTTCCTGTAGGAAACTAGCCACCAAGTAAATGTATGGAGGGGGATTTCCTGCTGTATGAGCTTGTAGACAAGCCCCTCATGCCAAGTGGTATAAAATGCCTTTTCCACGTCGAGCAACACTGCCACCGTTTTAGCCCTCTCCTGGTAAGCCAGGGAAGCTTTCTCGGCTACACGCAGTAGTTGTTCAGTCGTGGAATGACCAGAACGAAAACCAAACTGGTGTTCCGGTAGGAGACCTTTTTCCTCCAAAAGAGGTCCGAGGCGGGACAGGAACAGTTTCTCGAACACTTTCGAGACAATTGGTAGGAGGCTGATGGAACGGTAACTAGATGGAAAAACCGGATTCTTTCCCTGCTTTAAAACGCATACCACACGCGCCTGTTTCCAGACAGCTGGAAAGTGGCACATGCTGAGGCATGAGTTGTAAATGCGGGTCAAGTGCATCACGGCTCTATGGGGTAGGTGCTGGAGCATTTCCGCTGTTACACGGTCCTGCCCAGGGGCTTTACTAGGTTTTAGGTGCCGGATGATGTTAGTTACCTCGCGAGGGGTAACTACCGGGATGTGGAACTCCTCGTGGCCCGCGGGTCGGACTTCTAAGAAGTCTTCTACCGCTTGTTCCACGAGGTCAGTGTGGTCGTCGTTCTGGACCCTAGGCTGGAACTGAGTTTCCAGATAGTCTGCTAGTGCCTCTGCTTTTTCCCTCGGTTCAAAGACAAGTCTTCCCCGAGGGCTGTGCACTGGATGCTGGTGTGCAGATTTGTCTTTCCTCAAGGCTCGGACGATGCGCCACGGTTTCCTCTCTTGGAGGTTTACGCGACGCATTGTTTCGTCCCAAGCTGCTTGCCTGTGTTTTCTTAGGAGTCGTCTCACCAGGGATTTGAACCTCTGGTGTATTACTCCTATCCTAGGATGTCGGAATCTCTGCCATAGCCGTCTGACAGCATTCTTTGCTTGAATGAGGCGTTTTAGTGGGACAGGGATAGATGTCGGGTTTGGTACTTCGGTAGGAATGCGATGCGTGTGAGCACGCACCGCGTTTAGGACGGAGGTAGAAAACCCCGTGGCTGCCTCCTCGAGAGCCTCTATCGAGTCTATTCGAGGATTTGCTTCCACAGAGTTTTGAAGGGCTAGGACGGCTGCATCCCAGTCGACTTCATCCACCCAGTCCGGCACTCCCAGGGCAGTAAGATTAACGTCTGCATCCACCACAACAGGGTTGTGGTCGGAGTCCAGATCGTTAATCACAGAGAGGTCCAAGTGAAATGGTATGTTTTTGGTGAGCATGAAATCGATGATGTCCGCGGCGCCGCGTGCCGGGTAGTAGGTTGGACCTCTCGGCCCGTGCGCATGAAGGGCGGGGTTCCCGCTGATGAGACGGTACAATCCCCGGCCCTTAACGTTCTGGGTGCGGCTGTGCCAGCTTGGGTGTTTTGCGTTGAAGTCGCCTGCAATGCAAACCCTGTGGTGTAGGTTCAGGAGTGCCGTGATGTCCGCTTCATAGAAGTGACCATCCGGCGGGTCGTATACCGCCACAAGCACCAGATCGTTCCCGCCCAAGGATAGCCTTATGGCGGTTGCTTCCAGGTGTTGTAGCGGAGGAATGGTAACAGGAGTGTGGGTGAGATGGTTCTTTATGAAAATGGCAGTACCACCGCCCTGTCGGCCGACCCGATCAGACCGATGAGCGGCGTAACTTGGCAGGTTAAACTGTACACCAGCGTGCAAGTGCGTTTCACAGACCATCAGGATATCAATCCCATGGCTGTCCACGAACTCCAGCAGGCCAGGTCTCTGGTCTCTGACCCCATTTGCGTTCCAGAACGCAGCTCTAAATGAACGCACAGTTCTATGCGCCATTAAGAGCTCATGGAGTTAGAGTAGAGTTCCTTAGTCGTTTGAAGCACCGCGAGGTGCTTCTTCACAGCGGAAATCCCGGGTTTGTTGAAGGTTTCCCTGCAGCGTCGTAGTATTGGGAGGGAAATGTGTGTAACTAAAGTGATTATCACTGCACAAAGTTTTATTTAAGGTTCTGTAAACAAGGAGCACCAATAATCACTTTAGTTTCATTTACACACAGAAAATTTTAGTTGTTTCATAACTTCAGTTAAGGTTTCTAAATCATCACGCTGTGAAAGATTATTTTCATTAAATTTCCTTAATGTTAGGAGATGTCTTAACAGAGATGCTGTTATTTTTTATATGAATCAAAGTTTAGAACAGCCTAAATATTAACAGCTACAAAAATGACCTTCGTTATCTCATTGGTGTGTAATGATCATGATTCATCACTCTCATTTATAAAACAATTTTTCAAAACTAATATATACTATTAATTGTTTTGCCTTAACTCTCCCATTAGGTATAATAATAGAAATGACTTTCGGTTTTGATAATTACTTATCCCAAATAACAACTCATATCTAAAGATGAGTGACTCATTATGGGTGTTAGAATTAAATAGATTGAGACATGATTGAAATCCTAAAAGATAAAGTTACCGGTTCCTTGCAAACAAGATTCTATTTTAATCTCCAGTTTACACAGCAGACATCTACAGCTACACAAAGTGGAGGGCTTGACTACTAAGTTAAGATTATTCAACTATAATACCTATCAGATAATATCACATCTTAAGTTTATAATATCACTGCTGCCTGTAAAGAATCACATATGCAGTATTCAATATTCTGTCATGAATGAGCTTCAATCTGTTGGATACTATTATCTATTAATGATAGTTCTATCAACGGGAAGGTGCAATTACTATTATATTGTTTTATCCTTATTTGTCTGTCGTTAATGAAAACAATGAAACTGAAACTCCACACACAACACTGTCATACTTGTGCTTTTTATAGAAATATTCCCTTTTCTTATTACTCTAAATAAATGTATACGAAAATCTAGAGAAAAAAACCTTAATCGTACTGCAGCATTCATAAGACAGGAAAAATTACAATGCTATGCAGAATAAAAATACCTAAAGAAACAGACTTCACTAGCCATATAATTTTATATTTCACATGGGTTACATACTGTCACCGCGCCCGCCGCATCTAATTGCCGACAACAGCAGTGTCACCCATCGCATTATTGTCGGCACTACCGCAAAGGAGCCGAAGGAAAGAGACAGAGAATGGCCGCATTGTTGGGACACTTGCCAAAAGAGAGAAAAGGATAGAGACTTCGAGAATCTTCTGCTTTGTATTTCACCGCTATAACTGAACTTTCCAGAATAGTGCCTGGGAGATATAAATAGCGGTAAAGTGCGACAGAAAAGGAGACAGACGTATGTGAAGCGTTGAGGAGTCGTGCCGACGGAGAAGGGACAGTTCTTTGTGTTACGAATTCGGAGCCGTGCTGTGAGTGAATCGGAAAAGACTTTCCTGCTGTTGCAACGAGTGTACAAAGTGACTGTTCACGGAAATAAAAGTGTATCTTTATCCCGACTGCATCTGTCTTCTTTACTTCACACCCAACCAAAGTCACAATACATAATGATGTTTCCATTAAGAAAGAGAAAAGGAAAAGGGAAATAAACAAAGGAATGCTAAATGGGATCCGAACTAACGTTAGCCCACCACTCTTGCTTTGAACAAACATGCCTTAGCCAGCTGTAGTGAACTATAGTGAACATATGAATTTGGTCTAATTAAACTTAAGTCAGGCTAGTCTAGCACCCAACACTGGAATTATTTTAGTTCTTGTCCACAACATAATAAAACACCATAAGAACATTCTAAATAAGAACAAATCAGAAACTAAAAACTTCACTTTGCACCAAGAACTTGCAACATTACTAGGATAAGAAGTTTTTAGTTTCTAATTTGTTCTTACTTTAGAATCTTGTTGCTTCACTGTTAATAGCTTCAATTTCTTTAATTACCATAAGAACATATTTTCTGCAGGTGCACTGTTAAATGTGCAATGTTTGCCTGTTAATGTAAAAGGATTGCTGAAATATTGCTTTTCAAAACTGCGAGGTGAGCTATGAGGTGACATGGCTGCAATATCCTATGAACAGCAAGGCTGTGACTAATTTAATTCTCACACCATCTATGTAAGTATGCCTGAGAATTAGGTGACCCTTCGCACAGGTGAACTTGGGTATTTACTTTTGTGAAAGATAGTACCTGTCCTTGCTGGGGCTTAACCATTGGAATGACGGGACATGGGATTTATAGGATGGCAGGTGTAATTGAAGTTGTGGGTAATGATAGGAGGTAGCAAGATTTAGTCCTCAACATCTGTTGGTCAGGATGAAATGGTCCTTGTGCATCACTGGTTTAAACTGTATCAAAATAATAATGAAGGCTGATTTTAAATTCTTGAAAGCCAAGCAGATGCCAGACGACAGAGAAGTTCCTGGACAGGACCGCGTAACAGCGGAAATGCTCCAGCACCTACCCCATAGAAGCATTATTCTTTTGACCTGTTTTGAATTACGCTACTACCTAGATCCTTCTGCTCACCATCAGAAACCGATAAAATTCCTTCAACTTGCTCATTCATAATATTTTGATTTGCCTCACCACCATCATTAAATTCAAAATCAGAAAGAGTTGCATTATCAAATACATCCATAATTTGTCAGTTTAATGATGTCAAGACATTTCAAATAAGTTTGTGAATCGCAAGTGTAATTCACAGTATCTGCATAACAGGCAGACTGAATAATGAAGAAAATAAAAGAAAAATTGTCAGAATAATCAAGAATGAGATAACTTATACAAACTAACTCCACTGTTATGCAACAGAATTACAAACATAAAACCGTTGTTTTAAATGTCAACTGCAATTCAAGAAGGAAAATCTAGACAGTTATGGATCACTTTAGCTACTGTCAGGGGGTACTTTATGAAAAAATAACTGAGACACAATTTGAAATATTATAAAAGGTGAGTTTAAAGTATTCGACCCTCTCCTCCCCTAGGATTAAATCCTTTCCTCATCTACCTCCTGCAGGCAAGGAGAAAAGAGGGTGACAAGTAATAAAAATAGCTTCAGAGAGAGTTTGAAAACATTTTGCCCTATTTTTAGGATGAAAAGGATTTACATTACTTTCTAGTGAGGCTGAAATGGAGTGCAACTGTTTAGCATGTACTGCAAAATATAGGTTAAAAATATAACTGCAGGCCCCTATAGTTATAAAACTGACAATGCTTTCCAGAACTAAAACAATTTGAAATTGTTATATAAATATGAAAGTCAATAATACTCTACTAATATTAATTTTTATATTGCGGCACCCAAGTCATTCCATAACAACCATAAAAACAAGGCAAGTTAACATTTGCATTTTATTAATATATTTTTCTATTATTTTAACTGTTCCATTTATATTCTGCCATTAACTACAATGTTCTTATCAGTGGCCTTTTATCTTCGGAACATAAACTATCAGCAATTGCATTAACTGGTAGTCCACAATGGTTCGTCTTTGGGTTTGGCACATTAGATACAGTGAGCAAAATCCTGGGACAGGGGGGCAGGGGCAGGGGAGTTGTAGGATTCCCCTCTCCCCCCTCTGATTTTATACCGAAACTTTCCTTCCCCTAAAGTACCCCATGAGGGTGATTTATACAATGAGACAAACAGTGAAATGCTTTCCCCCAACCAACTTTTAACGATTTTGCACCCTGATTAGATATATACATTCACGCTTTCATTCTTATTTCCAGACACTGAAAACTGTACGAAATAGGGAATTATCTTGGCTAAGCAAAACTTCCCACCCTTCATGACTTTATGACCTGAAAATGTATAAAAATGTATTAAAAGAACAAAAAATGACTTAAAATTGCCTTCATTTGTAATCTCCTTGCACATTTCGCCTATAGTTTACAACTGAATAGTTAATTGCCATATTTTACAAACACATAGGCGTGTATTGTTTTCAAAATTGAAGGACTGTCTATTGTCAACTAATAGGGACTAAGAATCATTCCACAAATAATTTTATATCACTATTATTTTTATACTTAGCGGCGCCGTAGCTGAATGGTTACACCGTTCGCCTATCACCAAGACAGCTGACTTCAATCCCAGGTACTCGCATGTGGTATTCGTGATGGATGAAGCGACATCTGGGCAGGTTTTCCCCAGGTTCTCCTGTTTCCCCCGCCACTCATTCCACCAACTGCTGCATTGTCACCTTTCCAATCATCCATTTCACCTGCATTTTATACCATCCTCTTCCTCACTCTCGTACCTTGTGCTAGGCTGAGCATCCACTTCCATATCTTTACTGTCCGGTCCATACGTTTGTCTCCTCCCCAAAAGGCATCTGACCCAGGCATACGCTTGCAAGTCCTATGTGGTGTAAGTCCTCCATATGGGGAGAGCAATTAGAAGATTATTTTTATATTGTTATATACATAGTATAGAAATACAGGGTTCTTCATTTAAAACCCAGACACTATTTTGTTTATACATGATTGGGTGTGCCATTGCCAGCTTTGCTCCTACATAAACTCTGCACGTAAAGCACATGTAACACTCTTACCCTATGCTTTTTGCCCGTTAAAGTGATTATAAATGGGAATCACCAAGCCGTGTTCACACAGGTATATTCAAACGTTCCCTGGTGAAGCGCCTCCTTCCACATTTACAATTCACGAGATTGTGAAGAAATTCAAAATGACTGGTTCTGTGGCAAATGAAAGCGTAAATGTACAGTTTTAACAGATGAAAAGTTAGACAAAATAGGCACATGTTTTGAATGTTCACCAACCAAATGCATCCCAAAATTAGCACAACAGGTGGAATTTCAGTCTTCTGCACTTCTTAAAACTAAAGCTGTATAAGTATACAGGTGTCCATATTTTAACACGAATGCATTCTTGTGAATAGTTTCTTTCATCAGTGAATGACGGTTTAATTGATCCATAGCTTCTGTTCTTTTCCAACGAGGTGTGGTTCCACCTAAATGATCATGTCAACACTCACAACTCAAGGCCAAATGCATGCGAGTTTCTCCATAGGTGTACTGCACATGGGCTTTACTGTTATCGCTCACACGTAAGCATCTGCAGGTAGATACAGCCCAACCATGAAAATTGCCTCACTGCAGCACAACATACAAGTATCATAAACTATCCATTCTGGAATTGCACTTAAAACGCTTATACATACTGCTATTTATTAACTATAATATCGTCACAGAGTGCATCACACCGGGTTACAACATACATTCGTAAATTATTAAATGTGAAATTTTGATGCCTATCGCTGAAGCAGTTTTTAAACAGTGAAAATCTTCTACGTCACACGGTGTCAGAGGTGCAAATGTAAAGAATACCACTCTGTCGTCTGCCATGTTTTCCTTCTCATTCATTTTCAAAATTTCACACATAGCTTGATAACCAAAATTTTTGTTTAGAACTTTCTGCGATTTGGCTTTCACCTTTTCGATACCTGGCACAAGAAGTATCCTATTAATTGAATTAGCTAAGTCTTCTATTATGCTTATGCTCTTGGACATTTTCAAACCTGAATTTTCTAACTGTTTAATAGCTTTGTGCAACACTGTAAAATTGCTGGATATGAACCGAAGACTTTCAGATAGTTCATGCGATATCAGAGACTTTGCAGTTACAATAGCAACAGTCACGTTATACTACACCTTAACCTTAGGTCTGCATACACTTGCAAGGGAATGCTTTACTAGCTTGCAGAGTACTACATTACACTGTTTTCGACTCTTGCTTCTAGTGACAGTTGTTTGCACATCTGATGGCTGTGCTGTACTTCTGATATCATTCATACTCTGTGTGCAGCTAACCTGTATTGCTTGCGAGCACACATCCCTCTGGCCTTTACTCATAACAGTCAGTACTGGGCTTCTGAAAATCCACATCACGTTCAAGAAATCCCTCTTATTAAACGGAGAGTTGGAGTTAGGTGTGCTGTTAGTGCTAGACGCATAATGGGTCCAATATTCTATGAGCAGGCTGTAAATGTAGGGTACCAAAATGACATTTTGACTGCATTTAATCATGAACGGACAGAAGAAAAGAAATCCTATGGGTGGTTTCAACAAGATTCTGCTACTGCCCATACAGCAGAGGAGTCCACCAATAAAATTAGTGAAGTGTTTGAATTTAAAGTGATTAGTACTGGTGTATGGCCCTCTCACTCCCCCGATCTGTGCTATTTTTATTTGTGGGATAACCTGAAAGACAAAGTTTACAAGACAAATCCTCATACATTGGAAGAACTAAAATAAAACCTTAGAAATTTAACTGGAAACATTACAGGACCCAACCTAATCATGTGAATCAGAATGTGCTCTTCCGATATAATACTTGTTTAGCCAATGGTTGACATTTCCAGCATCTTCTATTAGGTAAGGGTGTTATACATGCTTTACACATGGAGTTTATGTAGGGGCAAAGCCAGCTGTGGCACACCCAATTGTGCACAGGCAAATTGCTGTGCGCCCGTTAGGTTTTAAATGAAGAACCCTGCACAATACTACATAAGAATAATACAACTCACGTGAGTTTTACATATTCGCGAGTTGTTTTACATAACACATTCACATGTCCTTCTCTACTCCCCTTTCTACAAACAACTCATACATGTTTCTATATGTTTGAAGTATAAATGCAATGTGAAACATTCACATGGTTTTTTTCTACTCATTTTCCTTTTACGAAACACAAAACACTTCTTTCTCTGTTACCTCTTCTACAAACAGTTCATACAATTTCTATATGTTTGGAACAGAGATGCAGCATATTCACACGACTTTCTCTAGTCACATTTTCTTTTCCTAAACACAATCACATTTCTTTCTCTACTCCCTCTTCGATGAACAATTCATACAATTTTCTACGTGATTAAAATAGAAATGTGTATTACATTCACATGGCTTTAACTACTAGCTTTTCTTCCTGTAGTATTTGCTATTCTTCAACATTGTTTTGCATAGTGTAGTTCCAATTTTTAATAAAAAAAAAAAGTTTAAAATAGTAACATCACAATAGGTGTCACGATATGGAGCAGTTGATTAAACAAATGTTAGCCAAGATTAACATAATGGGAAATGAAATGAATTCTGGAAAGCGGCACATGGAAACAAATATTGAAGCCGTATTGAAAAATCTGATGTGTTGCACTCACATGACTTTCCCTACTCTTGTACCAACGATTCTTACAAATTCTTATTCCTATACCTTCGTGTTAGTTAAGATATACATTAGTACAAATTACCTTATTGCTTATTTCCTTGTAGGTGCAAGGGGAATGTTAGAATATAGTAGGCTTTGTGCGATAGTCAAATGTTTTAAAGCTTTGAGATTCTGTTGTCTTTGCACACTTAATATATAAAAAAATGAACAATGATGATCCATTTCACAAAAATTCTAAGTTTTCCAAAACTCACACACATATAAAGGAATATCTCCGAAATGGTTCACCCTACAAGAAAATTTATTCAGACATAAATTGTGTATTTTAGCAAGATTTACATTTTTTGGATAGTATGATTTGGTCTATCTTTAACGGTTTACCAGTTATGCAAAAGTTGTCTAGAGTAAATACGACTACAAGGGCTATAGCCAGAAAATTCAAGATATACATTTAATTTGTCATAAAAATACCTCAAACATACGACATTTTAACCAAAATCGATAAAGCCATTTCCAAGAAAATCAAAATCTTTGAAAAATTTTCCATGTAAAGGTTAGTTTAGGGTGGGGCTATTTTCTTCAAAATCTTCGTATCACATCCTTGAAATACATTAAACTTAAATACCAACTTTGGTTTTTCACCGACTTTTCGTTTTTGAGTTATGCTGTCCACAGACTGACACACACACACACACACACACATGGACCTTTTACTAAAAATGCTCTTTTTGGATTCAGGGGGCCTCAAAACATATATTTCTGGTGAAATCTCCACATCGAATTTCTGGGTGGAATACAATACTTCCCCTACTTACCAGTAGAGAAAGTAAACATATAAACTCCGGAATAGAAAATATGGAAACAAAAATGGAAGTTAAATTGAAAAATGTAAACTCCAGAAGTTAAGAGTCGGCAGCAGCACCAAAGAACTGAACTCGAGGGTGGAACAAATGCTCAATGAAAACCTCAAACTAGGTGGATATCTATGGGGGAGACCTGTGTTCAGCAGTGAACATCTTATGGCTGAAATGATGATGCTTATGAAATATTTATGTGTATCTCTATATCTCTTGTATTTTGGAAACAGTTCTAACAATTATGATGAAAACTTATATTTAGTTAACGTTTTGTTTTACAAGTTTATTCAAATATAAGTATCTTCTCCCAAAAGAACATAATTTTACAAGAAAGAAACGCCAAGCAAAGCTCGGTTGACCAGGTAATATATACCAAATATCCCAAAAATAAGTGACAATGCTTAATGTTTTGTGCGGGATAGCAAACTGATTAGTTTCCAAATAGGAACTCCTGTCTGGAAATGCACAGTTTGGATGCTGAGGTGCATCTAAGTGTGAGATGGGTGTACATTCGCTTTTCATCAATAAACCCGAAATCGAGCTGCCTATATTACAAACAGGAATAAAAGATGGAAACTACCAAACATTCAAACAGTGATTCCTGAGTATCCTCGGAAAACAGCAGTTGCAACCTTCAGGTTGATTACAGGACATGATTGTCTGGCAAAACATTTAAACAGAATTGGGATATATTCTTCACCACTCTGTCCTCTATGTGATCTGCAAGAGGAAATGGATCGAGACCACCTTCAAATATGCCCGGCCACTTCTAGTGCCCCATCCATCAGTGAAAAATATTGGAGAGCAAGAGGATTAATGACTTCATTGTCAGAAATCCAGCATTAGCTAACAACAACATTACAAACAGGATTTGAGCTGTGTACCTCCTACTTCATTGCTGAGCCTATATCGGCAGTGGCGAGGCTCATGCACATGACCCAATACATGCGGTTGTCTTTGAAGATTTTCAATCACTTTGTGGACCAGAGCCATTAGGTCCTCTGCTGACATTACAGGAGTGCAATACACCATACTCTTCATACAACTCCACAGAAAATAGTAGAGAGGTGTCAGATCTGGTGACCGTGCTGGCCATGGAACTGGTCCACCTCCACCAATCCATCAATTTGAATATGCAATGTTGGGGGAATTCTGCACATTTACATCAAAGTGTGATTTAGTTCATGTCAGCTGTGTACTGGAACATGTGGCACTGCTGTTAAAAAATGTTACTATACTGGAAACTACACAATGCAGTAGGATGCGCACCAAGGACTCTATAGGGGAATTTCACACATGTGTAGGAATGTTATGACTAGGGCCCAGATTCTTAGTTTTTTAACTATTTTATTCCTTGATAGTTAACTGCTGTAGTTTAATTTAATTATCTGTTTCATGATCATCGAAGCCAAATGCTCAAATCTTATAAAACCTAAAAATGGCTAAATGAGGCTTTAAAACCTAAAAGAGGCTAAATCTCCTATTTATTTTAAAATGGAAAAAAAAAATCAGCTACCAACGAAAAAAAACTTTATTTTAAAATGGTAAAATGAAATATTTATGAATTTATGAATGGACTTTGATTGTTACACCTGCTAGTGACAACAATGTAAGAGGCAACTGACTTGTATTTAACTGTGTGGGACCAAACTTCGTAATGTTGCAAGCAAGGAATGCGGGGATTGTTGTCGAGGGGAAAGGGGTTGTTAGGAGAACCCGCCATAAACTCAAGCCAATCAGTTTAAAAACAGTATCTGTTGTGTTCAGTTGACTACCACGTATTGTTAATGTATACAATTACTACATGGTTAGAAGTTAATTTTCGTTAGATTAAGCAGGTAATTTAAGGAGCCAGTGTCATGCCTAAAGTCAGTTCATTCGAAGTTGGTCCATTCGTCAGTGGATATGTAATGATCCGAACTTCACCACAGATGGCAAAGTAATATTTTGTTAAATCTGCTGAAAGCAGGTAAGAATTAAACATACCTGTTCTAGTGCGTATAGCGTAAAACTATATTTTTATTTACGTACTTTCCAGGTGCCCTCTGATAAAAATTGCAGCTTGTATAATGCGTACAGCATGTCTCCAATAAACTATAATTTTATTTACGTATTTTCCAGGTGCCCTCTGACCAAAAATTGCATTTTGAGCAGCACAAAGGATCTGCGACATTACTATAAAAAAGAGGACAGTTAATTTTCCATCGCACCAGCCACTAATTTCTAGTTTTCCTGACTCTCCAGCAGAGGATAATTTTAATATACATTTATGTGAAGTCCTGGCTTCAGTTAACATACTATGGAATGTACAAGCGATTCCTGCATTCAAGAAATTTCTTGAGGACACCAGTCGTCGCAAGATACCGACGAATCAACCGTAAGAAAAAACTATTTGCAAAAACTGCACCAGAAAACTATTGAAGACATTAGAGGCGATATTGGTGACAGTTAAATCTGGCTTTCGGTAGACAAGACCTCAGATAGTTGCGGTCAATATATTGCAAACATTGTGGTAGTTAAATTAGAGTCCACAGAACCTGGTAAACCTCAACTTATACTGTGCAAGATACTGGAAAAACAAACCATGGCACCATAGCTTGCGGTGTCTGAGATGAGCTTCGCACTCTGTGGCCAGCAGAAAAACAGGATAAGTTTCTTCTTGTTGTGAGTGACAGTGCGGCATACATGCTCAAAGCTGGTGTGGCATTGAAGAGTTTCTATCCTGACATGCTGCACGTCACATGCATAGCCCACGGCTTACACCGACTGGCGGAGAAGGTTAGGAATAGTGTTCCAGGAGTGGACAGCATTGTTTCTTCTGTAAAGAAACTGTTTTTTAAAGGCTCCTAGCTGCATTGTCGCTTTCAAGGAAATGTTACCTGGAACTCCTCTTCCACCCGAACCCATCATCACTCGTGGGGGTCATGGCTGAAGGCAGCAATCTATTACGCCAATCACTTTGAAGACATCAGAAACATTGTAACCTCATTTGATGTCAATGAGGCAGCCTGCATAGAGAAGGCTAAAACAGCTCTCCAGGACAACAACACCATCTCACTCGCCTTCATTAAGGCAAACTTTGCTGGCCTTCCTGGAGCTATTGAGCGCTTGGAATCTGCATCATTGCCATTAAAGGATGCAATTGAAGTTGCCGACTCCATTTTCAACAAAGAAATACCAGGGCCTGTGGGTACATCCTGTGCATCGAAAGCCACCAATTCTACAGCAAAATCCTGGGTTTTCAACAATGAAGAATGTATCTGTAATTCTCCAAGGAGAACAAATTATTGACAAGGTGCCATGGGGACCGAAAGCAGATGCCTCAATGAAGTTTGCTCCAATGACATCTTGCTGTGTGGAGCGTACATTTTCATACTATAAGAATGTTTTAAGGAATAACAGGAAAGGTTTAACCTGCAAAACCTGGAAATGTATTTAGTTGTGCAATGTAACAGCAAGTGAAACTGTGTTGTGTGCTTTGTGAATGTTTATTTTGTTTCCAGATTTATTAGAAGTAACAAAAGTATACATCAAGCGTTAACTGAAACTGTTTTCTTAGTTATTTTTATTTTCAGTTGGTATGAACTGTTGAAAATGTTTTAATTATCATTCCGTGCTATATATTCTGATAACATTTATAAATAATGTATATAGTGTTGTACTAAAGAGGCATGGGGTCTCAGTTAACAGCATAATAAAATTAATAATTAATAAATAATAATATAAAACTACTTCAGAAGGTTAAAAAACTAAAACAAACTATTTTAACATACAAAAATAACTAAAAAGTTGATTTTAAGAACCTAAAAATCCAGGCCCTAGTTATTATACTCAGGTTATTTACCCCAGTACACAGACCGCCAAAGGGTTGCATACCTTCCGTATTAAAATACCAAAACGAATGTTAACAAATTGTCACAACCATTCATTCTGAAACTTCGATGCCATCCCATACAACATACTAAGCGCTGTCTGTTTTTTTTTTTGGGACACCCAATGCATATATAGTTCCCAGGGGATGTAAATGTGGGACCTGGTCCCCCAGGTTGGGGGTTGGGTGTTGGGTTAACAACCCACCCCGTAAAACAATAACGCTCTGAAACCTAATAATCAGTCTCGGATTGGAGGTACACTAGTTGACGACACTAGGCAGGAAAAGGACATGAATATGGCCAAGTGGAATATCAGAACAATGAAACAAGCAGGAAAAATGAAGGAGATAGCAAATGAGATGTTGAAATATAAAATAGACTTGCTAGCACTGCAAGAGATAAGATGGCAAGGAGAAGGAAGGATAGATAAACCCGAACACACAATGGTATATAGTGGGCCGAAGGAAAGAACAGGACAATTGGGAATGGGATTCATGATATCTAAGAAAATCAGGAAAGCCATGATGGAATACGAAATGATTAATGATAGAATATGTAAAATTAGAATTAAAGGGAAATTTAGAAACATAACCGCAGTATCAGTACATGCACCAACAGAAGATAAGGAGGAGATAGAGAAAGAAAGGTTTTACGATAATTTGAAAGGGGTATGCAATAAAGTAAGCAGATATGACATGATAATAATTCTCGGTGACTTCAATGCTAAAATAGGAAGAAAAGAAGCACAGAGAGGAGTGGCTGGTCCATTCACCCTGCATGGATATAATAATGAGAATGGGGATCTGCTTGCTCAATTCTCAGCTAGGAATAAGATGTTTATTAAAAGTACAGCACTTCCTCATAAACAAATACATTTAGGTACCTGGAAGATTCCAGGTAGTACAGAAGTGAAACAAATCGATCATGTTTTGGTGACAATACGACACTTTACATCAGTGATTCATGTAAGAACCTGTAGAGGTCCAAATTGTCACTCAGGTCACTATTTAGTAAAAGCTAAAGTTAGAGAGCAAATTGCTAATGTACAAAGAATACCTAGAATGAATACGATAGTGTGGAATATAGATAAATTTAAGGAGAATTCGAAAGAAGTGAAAAGGTACCAGGATACCTTAGGAGAAAGGATAGCAGAGTTGAATCGTAAGAAGATTGATAATGTGGATAAAGAATGGAAGGCCATAGAGGAGTTAATATTAGAAACGGCTAGGGTAATCATTGGAGAAACGGAAAAAGCAAGGAATGCAGATTGGTACGATGACGAATGCACAAATGCATTAAATGAGAAAAATAAAGCCAGGGAAAGAATGATGCAATGAGAACCAGAGCAAATTGTGAGAAGTACCAAGAATTAAGAAGGAAAGCAAACAATATAATTAAGAAGAAAAAGAGAAGGTGGATAGGAAAAAAATGGAAGCAATAGGGAAATTAAGCACACAAAATGAAACCAGAAAATTTTATAGAGCAGTAGATCGAATGAAAAGAGGGTTTCAGCCGAGAGTCATTGGATGTAGAAACAAGGATGGGAAATTCATAGGTGAAGAGAGGAAGGTAGTAGCAAAATGGACAGAACACTTTAAAGAATTGTTAAATGACATAACTGAAGAGGATAGAGAAGTAGAGGAAGAGGGGAGGAATGAGAACAGAGACAGGATAGAAGGGAATATCGACCCACCTCCATTAGAGGAAATTGGAGTAGTTGTGGAAAGAATGAAGAACAATAAAGCAACAGGAGAAGATAACATAACGGTGGAGCTGGTGAAATATGGTGGGGAACCCCTAAGACATGTATTATACGGCATAATTATAAAGATCTGGGAGGAGGAGGAAATGCCACTAAACTGGAACACTGGGATAATTTGTCCAATTTTTAAGAAAGGGGACAAATTGGAATGTAATAACTACAGAGGTATAACTCTATTGAATATAGTGTATAAAATATCAACAATAATTAATGAAAGAACTAAGCAAATCACAGAGATAATAATAGGAGAATACCAGTGTGGATTTCGACCTAATAAAGGAACTACAGACCAACTATTCACCATGAGACAAATTTTGGAGAAGCATTGTGAATATGGAATAAATCTTCATATACTGTTCATGAACTTTCAACAGGCATTTGATAGTGTCAATAGGAGGAAACTGTATGAGGCTATGAAGGCAATGGGCATGCCAAATAAATTAATCAGATTAATACGGATGACTATGAATAATACGAAAGCTAGAGTAAAAATTGATAGTAAATTAAGTGATAGCTTCCAGTTCAATAAAGGGGTAAAGCAAGGAGATGGATTATCCACTACATTATTTATATTGGCTCTGCATCATGTTGTAGCGAGATAGATCAGAGAGGCACTATATTTTACAAGATGAGTCAGATATGTGCCTATGCAGATGATATTGCTATTGTAGCCAGATCTAAAAATAAAATAATAGAAGTGTATGAGAAATTACAGGAAAACGCAGAGAGAATGGGATTAAGAGGTAACGCGCAGAAAACAAAATACATTATGATATCAGGAGGGAATAGGAAGCCACAGGATTTGAGAATTGGTGATCAAATATTCCAAGGAACAGAGAAGTTTTGTTACCTGGAGAATATAATAATGACGCCAAAATGAGCATGACTATATTTACAAAAAAAAAAAGCCCCCTAGCCTGCACAACTGCAGGCTAGAAGGCTCCTGTATCTTTTTAGTTTGGTGTCTTTTTTATATTCCGAACTATTTGCGCATCTTTATTGGTTCCTCAATTACAATGCTGCAATAATTTATATGACAGGAAGGAATGAATATACTAATACATACATAATGTCTACACATAACCTAATTAAATGTTATCCCCCCCCCCCAGTTATTTTCATATTTATTCCACGATTTCAGTGCTACATACAGTTCTAAATATGCAATATAATTGCATTACCAATTCATATATTAAGAATATATAACCTAATTACATTTTACATAACCTATTATATGTTATCCCATTTATATAGCTACATGTTATGCCCCAGTTGATTTATCAGGTGTGTGTGTAGTGTTTAACGCCCGCTTTTACTACTACGGCACCACAGGCGGTGACACTGATGATACATGGAATGAAGATGGAGCACCGGTGGAATGAGATGGCGGGGGAAACCAGAGAACCCGGAGAAAACCCTCCCAGAGGCCGCTTCGTCCACCACAAATACCACATGCGGGTCCCTGGGATCGAACCCGGGCCGCCTAGGTGGTAGGCGAGCGCACTAACTGCTCGGCCACGGTGCCGCCCCTTTGATTTATTAGCAGGGAATAAAGCATACTTTGCAAATTTAAAATTGTTAAAAAATAAAATACTAACTAGGAAAGATAAAACCCTGATATATAAAACATTGATAAGACCAGTAGTTACATGTGGGGCAGAGACCTGGACACTGACAAGGTCTGAAGAGAAATTAAGAAAATTTGAACGCAAGATAATAAGGAGAATATATGGCCCAGTAGTAGAACAAGGTGTGTGGAGGATACGTTATAATGAGGAAATCAACCAACTTATAAAAGGAGAGGATAAAGTACGCTTTATTAAAGCACTAAGGCTACAATGGATGGGACATCTGGAACAAATGGAGACGAATAGAATAACTTTAAGAGTGTTTAAAGCAAGACTATACTCAACAAGGAAGAAAGGAAGACCCAGGATGAGATGGATTGATGGAGTAATTGATGATTTGAACACTATGAAGGTGAAAGGATGGAGAGAAAAGCACCACCTACATAAATCTCACTCGCCTTCCTGTGAAATGTTTCTTGGTGTTCAAAGTGAAAACAACAAGCCCATATATCCAGATTTCGGTTTACCCAGATTTCTTTATGATTTAGCTACATATTCTGCAGGCTACACCGCCAGCACGTCAAACGCATTCGTATCAGCTTTCAAAAGTGAGGGTCTCCCATCAACATTGCACATGACATGGCATAACCTAACCTACGGTTTATGACGCAATCCTCAATGGTTCACAGAACCCATGATGTAGAAAAATTTTTAAATTTATAATTGTACATTCTGAATGATCTTGAAACGCTATCAATACACAGTGGTGTAGATCAGAGCCAACTAGAAATTAAAGTACTGTAAACCTTTCCGTATAATTTATGCTACGAAATCCATCTAAAACCACAGAACACCAACCTAAAACTACTTGCAATACTACTTACCCGGCTTTAAAATGTTTTCTTCTCTTAAAATTACCACACAAACTCTTCATCTATAGATGCACGTAAACAAACACCACTCCTATCACTAGATGTGCCTTTATATCTCAGTCATTTGCACCATCTGATAACCCGGCTGAAAATACCTTGGATTCGAAATACAAAAGCGATACCACTACTACCAACGTTCCAGATTCATCACTTGAAGAATGTTTAAGATATTGTATGCCAACAGATGATTAATATTTAGTTTTATTTATTAGTCTCTCATTCATAAGTGAGTTTGCCTAGTGATGCAGAATATACATATTAATTTAGCCATTTTAAACAGTGTTATGTAAATATTACAAATATTAAAACAATTCTCTATTTTTATTCGTGGAAGTCATGGAAACAAACCTATTGGTCCAAATGTCCTCTCTTCAGAGAAATGAATCTAAAGCTGCACTAGGTATTCTATGAGCTGCATCAAGCTTGTATTGAATAAACATATTGCAATTTGAGCTTCAAATATTAGCCAAATTAAGCATTCGGTTGTTGGCGGTACCGTAACCATCACAGGGAAGTACCGAGTTCAGCAACGTGTTGCCCTGCCATTGGCCAGTGCATGAAAGTATTGCATAATTATTTTCCAAATGACTAGACTGTTGCAGACACATAAAGTGAACGTAGCCATATGATTCACACATATATTTAATATAATAGTAATTATATCGAAAACTATTGGAATATTCTGTAAGTAACCCAAATATTTCCTTTTAATTTTGGAACGGGCGTAGGCTCTTTTGCACACGTGACATTTTGGGGATTCACCTACATACATGCAAGGAGGTAGTGGTGCAATCGAGTTGTTATTGATTCAAATACCTTCTTGGTCGGGTTACCTCTGTGGGCTACCAGTAATAAGGGCATACGTAGCAGTATCAGTCACAGACGGTATTATTCAGAAGTAGTGACCACTTTTAGTAGTGTTTGTACCGGTCTTGAACACATTTAACAGCTTCACCTGAATTGTAGTCCGATAAAAAGTCGGCGATAGCCCAGAAGTAACAATACCATTGGACGAGATTGGATTAGCCTTGTTTGCAGGTTACAATAGTGAATCATGTAGATGTCAATGGCATATTCGCTCTCGTCGATATCAATAATCTATCCCACAATCTATCCTGTGGGATGCAACTATGTCTCTATGGATGGCTCAGTTGGTTAGACGCTGGCCTATTGATCGCAAGGTCCGGCCTAGACCGATGGTTTTTAACTGTGCTTTAAAATGACAGCTCCAGTAGATTTACTAGAATGTAAAATAACTCCTGCTGGACGAAATTTCGCTACACCGGCGACGTTGATGTAATCCTCGCAATTGACAGCGTCGTTAAACAACAAAATAATTTAATTTAATTTTAATGGGATGCAACTATATTATGCCACTTATGGCGCAGAGAATATTTGACTCGGGAATTTAGCTATGATCTTGTGATTGACACGAGTGAACCTGAGTCACCCTCTCGCGCTGATGTTTTACATCTTGCTTCTAAAGTGACATCCTTTCTTTCCCGGGACAATAAATATTACTTGAAGGAGCATCACTAACACATTACATTACCGCATCAAACAAGCCATTATGATCATACTGTCAATAATATCACTAATGAATTATGTTTATTGGAGACTTAAGAAACCATACGATATAATATTGGCGATATAATAACA
Source organism: Tenodera sinensis (assembly GCA_030765045.1). Classification (NCBI taxonomy): domain Eukaryota; kingdom Metazoa; phylum Arthropoda; class Insecta; order Mantodea; family Mantidae; genus Tenodera; species Tenodera sinensis. Next base: position 367,696,792 of record CM060964.1, on the reverse strand, counting down.
AGACTGGCACTGCTTACAGTACAACTGCCTTGTAGACAGTAATTTTGAATTGCTTGTTACTCGGTTTACATGGTGCCAAGAAGCTCCCCACTGCACAGCGCGGCTGCGCTTTCAAGGACAAAGATATTCACCTGAGTAAATGACAGTATGCATATGTATTTAAATCATAGCAATAGGTAAACTTTAGATGTTATCTAATTCTAATGCCCTCATTGAAAACCTTGTTCACATCTACGCTGCCCAATGGAGCAATATGGTGCATGTTCAAAATCAAAGGCTTGTCTTAATATGAAATATTCTTAATGGTTTACACAAAATAATCAAACTAAAATGATAATCAGCTGCTGTTCTGAATAAGAATTAAAAGAAAGAGATGTTGAAAAGAGAAGCAAGTACTCGTCTCTCTGGCATTGGTGTTATGGGGAAGGTGGGAGAGGCTCGACACCCTCCATCTAATCCAGGCATGTCAAACAGCACTCGCCAAGTGTGAAAATATTCCCCTATTTTCCCTCCCTTCAAATCGGAGAACGAGAAAAACAAAGCGAAAACCGGTTCTACTAGCGCGTGCTACTGCAGTTAAGGAGGGGTGGACTCCTCTCTTCACACCCTGGGAGTGATGTTTGACATGCCTGATCTAATCAATGGTGGATAGTGAACAAGTAGCAATAGCTCTATCATCTGCAGCGAAGGATGTAGAATCTTAGTATTCATCTCCATCTGTATCTTCTAAATTAATGATAAAATTGTCCAACACTTAATCCTTAAGAGCATCTTTCTTCCAGGAGAGCTCTTCTACATTGCAAACGTGTTCACAAGCACTTTTCCAATATTCGGGAGTAATTTTCTGCACCACAGCTCTAAACAGTCCCTCCATATTTCTAATTTTGAAATATATATTGTGTTTTGCAACTCAATGGGATTTAAGTCATAGTGACATGGAGGCAGACGCAAAATAGTATGTCCATGTTGCGCAGCAATTTGGCCTATTTAATATGTTCTTAATTTATATTTAATATTTTTGATAGTGTAGTACAGCACGGCTTTGGAAGAGGATGGGTCACAATTGTAATTGCGTTGAAGCAACCAGTTCTGCATCACGGCTTTTCTTGAGGAAGAAATCGCTTTATTTAGTTCAGCCGGATGATACGCGTTATCCATTACAATAAAGGAGTTAAACGGGATATTTGAAAGCAATGTATTCACGAGCCAGCTCTTAAAAACATTTACGTCCATTTCTTCGTGGAAGTCTTTCGTAGACTTAGATTTGACTTTGATTTTTCCATCTGGAAAAAATCCAACGTGTAGGATAATAAACCTCTGCCCTTTTCCTACGGGAACATTTAAGGGTGGCTCAAATTCACCATCAGAATTTTCACACCCATATTTTTCCTTGGGTAATTAACATCGATCCATGTCTCGTCTAGATAAATAATTGGCCGATCTGAATTTCGAAAATCTTTAATATTTCTTAAGAAATTGAATCTTTACAGTGCAATGTTGCTCCTTTTCATTAGACACTTCCGTCCTTTATTGTCTTTCACATAAGGGAATTTCATTCCTTTTAAAATTTCACGGAGAGCCCATATGCTGCCATGAAACAATCCCTCTTTCCTTAGAGCTTCTCTAATGTCATCCAAACTGGCAGAAACTGTATTTTGTACAAACCGCAAATTGTTCGGCGTATAGCACATTTGGCGAAAGAATCTACGTGCAACTGTTTTCTTCGGTGTTCTATTAGATCTCTTTTTACCAGGAGTTGTCAGGGTAGTTTCATTTTCTTGTTCCAATTTTATCTCATTTAAAATACGAGAAACTGTTCTTTTAGATACCCCAATTGCAAGAGCCGTTCCTTGTAAAGCATAACAACTGACACTGTATCCCTTCCATTCTTTAAGGCATCAAATTCAATATATATACAACTGTAAATAGCAGAGATACATTTAAAAGTATGGACCAAGTCAATAACTTACGTAAGCTTCAGCGGCCAGTATCCATAATAATATTTCCGGGGAAGGCCGCGTCTTGGTTATGTTGTTGTTGTTGTAACGTTTCACCCTATGTAGAGCTTCTTCAGGGCTAATGCTTTCTTTGGCAGCACCGCAGGAACTGTGCTGTCTCTTCAACTTCTAGCTTGTTTATAAATCTGACATGGAGCTGTTGTCTTTAAGCACACTTAAAAACCATCGCTCTGGGCCGGATTTGAACCAGTGACCTTGGGATCAGTAGCCAGCGTCTAACCAACTGAGCAACCCACATCGACTTTGCTGTTTGTCTTATTATATAAACCAACCCCTGAGATATTTTAGTGGGGAGAAATTCTGGGTATAAAATCATTGGTGGGGGAAATCCTAACCATCTCCCCTGATTTTGCTCCCAGTATGTAAACTGTAATAACAGTCTCTCACTCCTAAAGCAAAAATGCACAATAGTTGTACTTCTGTTTCATGTTAATTGAGATAAACCTTTGTGAAAATGATGTTATTATTGCATGCGTAAAGTGTCATGACAGTCTCCCACTCCTGAAACAAAGGTGCACCATAGTCAGGGGCAAAGCGTGGATTTGTATGATGGGTAGGCTGAATTTCTTGCAAATCTATAATAAAGTAGCGTAGTCATATTCTGCCTTTAATCCTTAACTTGTAAGTACAAAATGGACACAGTAGACTTAAATGATGTCAAATCCTTTTAAAGAGGAAAATGTTTAATGCCACAAAAAATTTGAGATAAATTGTGTTTTAACGAGATCTACATTTTGCATAGTAAGTTGTTATCCCTGTGGCCGAGTGACTAGACCGTTTGCCTACCAAATAGATGACCTGGGTTTGATCCCAGGGATCCGCATGTGGTATTTGCGGTGAAGTGACATCTGGGTGGGTTTTCTCTTGGTTCTCCAGTTTCCGCCACCACTCATTCCACCAATTGCTCCACAATCACCTTTCCATTCATCAATTTGCCTGCATTTCATATCATCCTCTTCCTCACTCTCATACCAAGTGCTTGGCTGACCACCTGCTTTCAGGTCTTCATTCTATCCAGTCCATAGGTTCGTCTGCTCTCTGACAGGTGTCTGACCCTAGGCACTGGCTTGTAAGTCCTACATAACGGGAGGTTAATCAGAGAAAGAAAGTAAGCAAGAAAGAAAGGAATGAAGGAAGAAAAGGGAAAGGGAGAGAGGGGACAGAGGGAAGGAGACAAGGAAGGAAGGTAGGGAGGTAGGTAATTAGACAGGTAAGTAGGTAAGTCAGTTGTCTGCCTTTTAAGGTTTACAACTTCTTCAAAATTCATTCAGAATGAAAAGGCTACAGGCTATTTGCAAAAAGATTTAAAATGTACATTTTCTTTGTCATAAATGTAGTAAACATGGTATTTTAATCAAAATCATTACAAGATTTTTTGGGAAAATTAAATATAAGGGCAATTTTTCCAAGTAAAAGGTAGTTCGGAGTTGCAGGATTTCTCAAAAATCCTATGAGCTACATTCACTTTAATGTCTCTAACCAGTCTTCTACACATTCTTACTACAGCATGACTCAGTGACAACTTGCAGAGTGGGACATAGTACCTCGATTGAATGGCAAACTTTTTGTGCCTATTTCCTTGATGGTGCACCCTCTGGGGGACGCATGAAGCAGATGGATCTGAAGGGTGCCCTTGGCAGCAGATGATAGGGTCCTACATTTTCCCAGTTAGAGGCATGGTGGTGGAGGCTAGCTAAGTCTGGTTTCTCTCCCACCCCTTCTGGTTTATACTACCAAGGGGGGTTCAGGACTCAGAAACTGGCTCCCCTCCCTCAGGTTTGCACCACCCCATGCTGGGCCTGGAACCATTAGGCTCACCTTCCAATCTCGGGGACAGGATTTCCACATTTGTTCCCCTTGATCTGTTACTGCAGTGATGCTCGCAGACACTTCCAACTCTGAAAGAAACCTAACAGGATGAAGGGTGAAATGAAATACGCAATGTAACAAAATGGACAGACAGGAAATTTGGAGGATATGGAAATCCTTTCCAGCATTCACCTAGGAACTCGGGAAGCCTCCTAAAGAAACACATGGGTCAGGAAGGTCAGCCGCAAGGATTGAATCCATGACCTTCCAAATGTCAGGCCACAGATGCCTGAGTCATCCTTCTTGGTTACAACAGCGTATTCTTCCATTTAATTCATGTTAATCAAAATAAGCATTTGAAAAAGTTTTTATTACACATTTCGTTGTACGTATAAGGGGAATACAAAAAAAATCAGATGTGTTGCACTCACATGACTTTCTCTACTCTTGTACTATTCTTACAAACTCTTATTGCTATATCTTAGTGTTAGTTGAGATAAACATTTGTACAAAATGTCCTTGTCAGTATAAAGGGGAATATTAGAATGCAGTAGACTTTGAGTGATAGTCAAATCTTTTAAAGCTTTGAGAACCTGTTCTCTTTGCACTCTTAACATAAACAAAATGAACAACGATGTTCCATTTCACGAAAGTTTTAATTTTTCCGAAACTGACACAAATAACACTGAATATCTCTGAAATGGTTCACTCTACAAAAAAATTTACGCAGACATAAATTATGTATTTTAGCAAGATCTAATTTTTTGTATTTGGTCTATCTCTAAGGGTTTAGCAGTTATGCAAGAGTTGTCCAGAGTAAATACGGCTACAGCAGCTATAGCCAGAAAATTCAAGATACACACCTCATTTGTCATTAAAATATCTGAAACATGACATTTTAATCAAAATCGCTAGAGCCATTTTCAAGAAAATAAACATTTTTGAAAACTTTTCCATGTAAAGGGTAGTTTAGGATGTAGCTATTTTCTTGAAAATCTTCGTGTCGCATCCTTGAAAGACATTAAACTTAAATAACAACTTTGGTTTCTAACCTACTTTTCGTTTTTGAGTTATGCTGTCCACAGACTGACAGACAGACACACACACGAAACTAAGCCCCGGCACAACAGCCCATGAAGAGCCAAGCTTTACTGCCCAGCTGCTGCATCCCCCACCTCGGCCCACTACAGGTATCATTGGTGGGGTGCAGTACTGGAGGGTGGTAAAATCTTTCAGACCAGTATGCTTGTTAAACTCTTTAGGCAAAATATTTGAACAATTAATTTATAAAAGATGATGGAATTTAGAATAATGATAGGGATGAATATGAAATAATTTGGATTCAGGAAAGGATATTCAACTGAGGATGCTATTTTAAAAGTACAAGATATTGTGTTAAAAAGCTCAAAAAATTATGTAATTGGAATATCTGTGGATATATCTGGTGCTTTTGATAATTTATGGTGGCCGTATTTTTTTGGCATCTTAAGAGAGAAGGAATATCCAGGTACCATATATAATTTATTAAAAGATTATTGTCTAAATAGAGAAGCATACATTGGAGGCTCAAATTACGACACTAGGAAGCAAATTACTAAAGGCTGTCCTCAGGGTTCTATTTTGGGGCCTCTTTTTTGGGATATTTTGTCAGAAAGTCTCTTGGAACAATTGGAAAATGATGGAAATGTTTTAGATATAATTGCGTATGCTGATGATATTGTGATAATGGTGGATGGGCAAAGCAGAAGGGAATTGGAAATTAAAGCGAAGGAAGTTACTGCAAAATTATCAAATTGGTGTGAAATAACCAAATTAAAAATTGCACCAAATAAATCAAATTATTTGCTCTTAAAAGGAAACTTAAAAAGGGATCCAACAATAAAAATTAATAATCAAAATATTCGAAGAGTAAAAGAAGTTAGATATTTGGGGATAATGTTGAATGAAAAATTTAATTTCAGAAAACATACAGATTATATTAGGCAGAAATCTGAGAAAATAATGTTAAAATTGGCAAGAATTACTAAATTAAATTTTGTACTTCCCTTACAGACCATACAAATTTATCACAGTACAATCTTTGCCTCAATTATTACTTATGCTGCAGCAGTTTGGGCGGAAAGAATGGATAATGTGCAAATTAAAAGGCTGCTAAGAAGAACCCAAAGAAAGATCTTATTAAGGCTAACAGGAGCAGTAAATACAACACCCACAATGGCACTGTTAGTCTCTACAGCAATATGGCCCATTGATCTATTGGTAAAATTAAAGGGAGCAAAATTCTGGCTAAAGAAAGGAAATTTAGAAAAGGTTTATAAAATTAGTGGTGTAAGAACAGATAAAATTTGGGAAGTAAAAAATGCTTTGAAAAATAAATGGCAAAATGAATGGTCGGAATGTGCTGCAGGTAGAAGAGTTTATGGATTTTTCCAGAATATTAGAGAAAGATTAAAATTAAATTTCATTCAACCAACAAAAGGATTCATTGATTATATAACTGGACATGGACCATATAAAACATATTGCAAAAAAATTAAAAAAAACGAATTCTGATATATGTAATATCTGTCAAGTACAAGATAACCCGGAGCATGCGATCTTTGAATGTGAAAGGTATGAAACTATGAATGTAGAAGAAAGGCATCAATTAGGAGGATATTATATAAATGATATAATTAGAAATCCAAATTTAATTGAAAAACTACAGTTTTTAACCAATTGTGTTAGTAAAAAAGCTTGGGAAACTGAAAACATCGAGGTAGAATGGATTGAAAATGAACAAATTGAAATAGATGAGATAAGAAGATCTTCTAGATTACGAGACAGGCAGAGAAGAGGAAATGTAGCAATAGAAGGCATCGAAGAAGAAGGAGGAGTAGGCCAACAAAGAGAACAGATAGAAATTGAACAATAAATAGAGAGAAATGATTTAAATCAAGTAAATAGAAGAAGATATTTTGTAGTCTTAACGGGTAGGCAAGAATGGGCAGAAAGAAGAAGGATAAGATCAAGAAGAAGAGAGGGAGAAGCATATGCCGACTATCGTAGGAGACTGCAAGAGGAATGAGGCGGAAGTAATGTGTGAGAGAAGTTTGCTGTTGCAGGAGAAGGAGGAGTCCACCCAGGGGAAGATGGAGGCCGTTGCTAGGCAACTGAGCAGCGGGCGGGTTGCAGAGTGTAATAAAATTTCATAAAAGTTAACTATTTGGATATGTATTCATACGAAATGTATGTTTTTAGAAAGAGGTGAAAATCTAGATTATTGAAAAGATTAATTATCTAAATCTATCTTTAGGTGACATTTTATTTTTCTTTAAAGTTAGTATAATTATATTCCGAAAGTAGATAAATATTTTTATATAAATTTTTAGTTCATATTTAAATGAACTTATTTATACAAATATAAATATAATTTTAATACATAGTGCTGGTTACCAGTATGGTATTTTGCATAGAAGATAGCTGGAAGTTTTTTTTAACCAGTTGTCCAGTCGCTGGAAACCAGTGGCATAGATTTAGGTTTATTTAAATTAAAGTTTTCTTTTTTAGAATAGTGTAGATGTCTTAGTTATTTTCTTGTTAGTAGAATTAGATTTGCTGGAAACCAGTAACTTTAGGTAGTTTTTATGTTTTTGTTGTAGTTTTCTTTTGTTTTTGTAGTTAGAAATTCTGAAACATAAATTATATAATGATGATTGTATATAAATATTTTGGTTAAATAAATAGAAAATTTGAATAAATGCCCCGGTATAGTTGTCAAGGTGCCGGGGTATAATATTCAGATTTTATTTTATTTTATTTTAGTACTGGAGGGTGGTACATGGTCAGTGTCCCGATACCTCTTGGCCAGTTATGCGGTCTTCACGACCTAGGGCCGCTACTTTTCCATCAAGTAGCTCCTCCCCCGGGACTAATGAGGCTGAGTGCACCCCATGCCAGTCCTTTCAGAGGGGATAAAACCCCCATGGTGTTATCGGGGATCGAACCCAGGTCCTCAATGCCAGAGACAAGCATGTTACCAACTGTGCTATGGAGGCAGTCAACACTCACACATGGACCTTTTACTAAAAAGACTTTTTTTGGATTCAGGGGGTCTCAAAATATATATTTCCAGTGAAATCTCGACATCAAATTTTTGGGTGGAATACAATACTTCCTCTACTTACCAGTAGAGAAAGTAATATATAAATATTTTGTTTGTTAACAATGCTGTCAATAGCATTGCTGCATGTCAGCATTGCCAGTATGCTGGAAAATACATCCTGCGGGAGTTCTTTTTATATGCCAATAAATCTAACGACATGGGGCTATCACTTTTAAGCACACTTAAAAACCAGTCTGGTCTGGTACAGCTTTGAATCACCATTGGTATTGATTGGTAAGGGGAATTAAGAAGACAGGAAAAAAAGAAAGAGAAAAACCAAAGAAAATTTCATAATTCAGAAGATTTCAAAATGGATACCACACACACCACACACACAAGACAAATTGCGTGACTCAACAATATCTGCGTTTTCTGGGTAGTAAGTTTTGGTCACCTTAATGTTTATAAGTGAATACAATAATTCATCCAGACTGAAGAGGGCTATCACAGGAAATTCAAAGTGTACATTTCATATTTCGGGGTGTAAGGGGTAATGATGCACCTCCTATAGCCTCTCCTACCCAATTCCCATCCTCATCCTGCCCGTGGTGCACCCTGCTTTTAACAGATGAAGCTCTGGGGACCGAATCACAGCGTCATCTAGAATGGAGGAAATGTCATTTACATATGTGCTGGCCTATCACAGCACAACAGCGTCCCTCAGAGGCACATGAGGGGAAGGTCAGTGCCAGACGCCAGACGCCAGTTCGAGTCGAACGGAGGTGAGGTGATTGTTCCCCCGGTCGAGTGTCTTTACCGCAGTACCTAGCCGTCATACGGCTTTACCTGCGCGATGGTTTTGACGGTGTCACTACAGGGATGTTTTCACTGGGAAAAATTTGTTGGATCAGGGGTTTTTATAGTAACGGGAGGTATTGTAGGCAGGGATTGGTCCGCAAGTGAGCTGTGCGCGAATTTTACGCGCTAATTCCTACCAGGGTTCTGGCCGTCAGTCACTCGCTGAGAGGTGAACTGAACTGGTGATTCGCTCTGTTTTGAGTACAGATTGCATTTTCGCCTTTCCCATCTTCAGATTAGATCACCGGACTTAAGATGTCCTTCGGCAATCTTTTGGATGGTAGTCGGCGCGGCTGTCTCTGGTCGTATTGGCCCAGGGTATTCACCACAGGGTTAGGGTGGTTCTGGAGTTTATTGTACATTGTTCGAGCGCGAGTTTTGATCACGTCGACAATGTACGGGATACCGGAATGTTCGTGTAGGATATGGGCAGGAAATCTTCGGCCTGTATCATAGATCATCCTTAATGCCCGGTTCCGCAACGTCTGGAGTCTGATGAAGGTGGACCTAGCCACCCAGATCTCGCATCCGTACAGGACCAGAGGCGGGATGATCGCTCGATATAGCTGAAGCTTCAGGCGTAGGGGCATGGTTTGGGAACTGAGGATGGGGTACAACTGCCGCAGGGCAGCGTGGCCTTGCAGTACTTTGCCCCTGACGTGATGTCTATACGTCAGCCGCCGGTCCAGCGTGACCCCGAGATACTTCGCCGTAGTGACCCAGGGGATCCGACGGCGCCGAAGCACGAGGTCCAGCGGGAGCCGGTTGGCTATCGTATTAGCCAGGAGAATCGCAGAGCTTTTCTCCGGGTTAATAGACATACGCCAGTTCTCGCACCATCTATTGATGGCACAGAGGTGGGCTTGTACTTGTCGGTAACTGTAGCGCGGGTTCTTGTTAGTAGCGAAGATCATGAGATCGTCCGCATACTGACAAATGTGTGTGTTGGGGTGCGTCGGGAGATCGGCCATGTAAGCTGCAAAAAGTGCAGGTGACAGTACACTGCCCTCGGGGACTCCTGCGCCAATGGGCCTTTCTCTAGAAAATGATCCCTCCACCTTCACCCGGAAGCTACGTTCCTGTAGGAAACTAGCCACCAAGTAAATGTATGGAGGGGGGATTTCCTGCTGTATGAGCTTGTAGACAAGCCCCTCATGCCAAGTGGTAGAAAATGCCTTTTCCACGTCGAGCAACACTGCCACCGTTTTAGCCCTCTCCTGGTAAGCCAGGGAAGCTTTCTCGGCTACACGCAGTAGTTGTTCAGTCGTGGAATGACCAGAACGAAAACCAAACTGGTGTTCCGGTAGGAGACCTTTTTCCTCCAAAAGAGGTCCGAGGCGGGACAGGAACAGTTTCTCGAACACTTTCGAGACAACTGGTAGGAGGCTGATGGAACGGTAACTAGATGGAAAAACCGGATTCTTTCCCTGCTTCAAAACGCATACCACACGCGCCTGTTTCCAGACAGCTGGAAAGTGGCACATGCTGAGGCATGCGTTGTAAATGCGGGTCAAGTGCATCACGGCTCTATGGGGTAGGTGCTGGAGCATTTCCGCTGTTACACGGTCCTGCCCAGGGGCTTTACTAGGTTTTAGGTGCCGGATGATGTTAGTTACCTCGCGAGGGGTAACTACCGGGATGTGGAACTCCTCGTGGCCCGCGGGTCGGACTTCTAAGAAGTTTTCTACCGCTTGTTCCACGAGGTCAGTGTGGTCGTCGTTCTGAGGATCTACCCTAGGCTGGAACTGAGCTTCCAGATAGTCTGCTAGTGCCTCTGCTTTTTCCCTCGGTTCAAAGACAACTCTTCCCCGAGGGCTGTGCACTGGATGCTGGTGTGCAGATTTGTCTTTCCTCAAGGCTCGGACGATGCGCCACGGTTTCCTCTCTTGGAGGTTTACGCGACGCATTGTTTCGTCCCAAGCTGCTTGCCTGTGTTTTCTTAGGAGTCGTCTCACCAGGGATTTGAACCTCTGGTGTATTACTCCTATCCTAGGATGTCGGAATCTCTGCCATAGCCGTCTGACAGCATTCTTTGCTTGAATGAGGCGTTTTAGTGGGACAGGGATAGATGTCGGGTTTGGTACTTCGGTAGGAATGCGATGCGTGTGAGCACGCACCGCGTTTAGGACGGAGGTAGAAAACCCCGTGGCTGCCTCCTCGAGAGCCTCTATCGAGTCTATTCGAGGATTTGCTTCCACAGAGTTTTGAAGGGCTAGGACGGCTGCATCCCAGTCGACTTCATCCACCCAGTCCGGCACTCCCAGGGCAGTAAGATTAACGTCTGCATCCACCACAACAGGGTTGTGGTCGGAGTCCAGATCGTTAATCACAGAGAGGTCCAAGTGAAATGGTATGTTTTTGGTGACCATGAAATCGATGATGTCCGCGGCGCCGCGTGCCGGGTAGTAGGTTGGACCTCTCGGCCCGTGCGCATGAAGGGCGGGGTTCCCGCTAATGAGACGGTACAATCCCCGGCCCTTAACGTTCTGGGTGCGGCTGTGCCAGCTTGGGTGTTTTGCGTTGAAGTCGCCTGCAATGCAAACCCTGTGGTGTAGGTTCAGGAGTGCCGTGATGTCCGCTTCATAGAAGTGACCATCCGGCGGGTCGTATACCGCCACAAGCACCAGATCGTTCCCGCCCAAGGATAGCCTTATGGCGGTTACTTACAGGTGTTGTAGCGGAGGAATGGTAACAGGAGTGTGGGTGAGATGGTTCTTTATGAAAATGGCAGTACCACCGCCCTGTCGGCCGACCCGATCAGACCTATGAGCGGCGTAACTTGGCAGGTTAAACTGTACACCAGCGTGCAAGTGCGTTTCACAGACCATCAGGATATCAATCCCATGACTGTCCACGAACTCCAGCAGGCCATGTCTCTGGTCTCTAACCCCATTTGCGTTCCAGAACGCAGCTCTAAATGAACGCACAGTTCTATGCGCCATTAAGAGCTCATGGAGTTAGAGTAGAGTTCCTTAGCCGTTTGCAGCACCGCGAGGTGCTTCTTCACAGCGGAAATCCCGGGTTTGTTGAAGGTTTCCCTGCAGCGTCGTAGTATTGGGAGGGAAATGTGTGTAACTAAAGTGATTATCACTGCACAAAGTTTTATTTAAGGTTCTGTAAACAAGGAGCACCAATAATCACTTTAGTTTCATTTACACACAGAAAATTTTAGTTGTTTCATAACTTCAGTTAAGGTTTCTAAATCATCACGCTGTGAAAGATTATTTTCATTAAATTTCCTTAATGTTAGGAGATGTCTTAACAGAGATGCTGTTATTTTTTATATGAATCAAAGTTTAGAACAGCCTAAATATTAACAGCTACAAAAATGACCTTCGTTATCTCATTGGTGTATAATGATCATGATTCATCACTCTCATTTATAGAACAATTTTTCAAAACTAATATATACTATTAATTGTTTTGCCTTAACTCTCCCATTAGGTATAATAATAGAAATGACTTTCGGTTTTGATAATTACTTATCCCAAATAACAACTCATATCTAAAGATGAGTGACTCATTATGGGTGTTAGAATTAAATAGATTGAGACATGATTGAAATCCTAAAAGATAAAGTTACCGGTTCCTTGCAAACAAGATTCTATTTTAATCTCCAGTTTACACAGCAGACATCTACAGCTACACAAAGTGGAGGGCTTGACTACTAAGTTAAGATTATTCAACTATAATACCTATCAGATAATATCACATCTTAAGTTTATAATATCACTGCTGCCTGTAAAGAATCACATATGCAGTATTCAATATTCTGTCATGAATGAGCCTCAATCTGTTGGATACTATTATCTATTAATGATAGTTCTATCAACGGGAAGGTGCAATTACTATTATATTGTTTTATCCTTATTTGTCTGTCGTTAATGAAAACAATGAAACTGAAACTCCACACACAACACTGTCATACTTGTGCTTTTTATAGAAATATTCCCTTTTCTTATTACTCTAAATAAATGTATACGAAAATCTAGAGAAAAAAACCTTAATCGTACTGCAGCATTCATAAGACAGGAAAAATTACAATGCTATGCAGAATAAAAATACCTAAAGAAACAGACTTCACTAGCCATATAATTTTATATTTCACATGGGTTACATACTGTCACCGCGCCCACCGCATCTAATTGCCGACAACAGCAGTGTCACCCATCGCATTATTGTCGGCACTACCGCAAAGGAGCCGAAGTGTATCTTTATCCCGACTGCATCTGTCTTCTTTACTTCACACCCAACCAAAGTCACAATACATAATGATGTTTCCATTAAGAAAGAGAAAAGGAAAAGGGAAATAAACAAAGGAATGCTAAATGGGATCCGAACTAACGTTAGCCCACCACTCTTGCTTTGAACAAACATGCCTTAGCCAGCTGTAGTGAACTATAGTGAACATATGAATTTGGTCTAATTAAACTTAAGTCAGGCTAGTCTAGCACCCAACACTGGAATTATTTTAGTTCTTGTCCACAACATAATAAAACACCATAAGAACATTCTAAATAAGAACAAATCAGAAACTAAAAACTTCACTTTGCACCAAGAACTTGCAACTTTACTAGGATAAGAAGTTTTTAGTTTCTAATTTGTTCTTACTTTAGAATCTTGTTGCTTCACTGTTAATAGCTTCAATTTCTTTAATTACCATAAGAACATATTTTCTGCAGGTGCACTCTTAAATGTGCAATGTTTGCCTGTTAATGTAGAAGGATTGCTGAAATATTGCTTTTCAAAACTGCGAGGTGAGCTATGAGGTGACATGGCTGCAATATCCTATGAACAGCAAGGCTGTGACTAATTTAATTCTCACACCATCTATGCAAGTATGCCTGAGAATTAGGTGACCCTTCGCACAGGTGAACTTGGGTATTTACTTTTGTGAAAGATAGTACCTGTCCTTGCTGGGGCTTAACCACTGGAATGACGGGACATGGGATTTATAGAATGGCAGGTGTAATTGAAGTTGTGGGTAATGATAGGAGGTAGCAAGATTTAGTCCTCAACATCTGTTGGTCAGGATGGAATGGTCCTTGTGCATCACTGGTTTAAACTGTATCAAAATAATAATGAAGGCTGATTTTAAATTCTTGAAAGCCAAGCAGATGCCAGACGACAGAGAAGTTCCTGGACAGGACCGCGTAACAGGGGAAATGCTCCAGCACCTACCCCATAGAAGCATTATTCTTTTGACCTGTTTTGAATTACGCTACTACCTAGATCCTTCTGCTCACCATCAGAAACCGATAAAATTCCTTCAACTTGCTCATTCATAATATTTTGATTTGCCTCACCACCATCATTAAATTCAAAATCAGAAAGAGTTGCATTATCAAATACATCCATAATTTGTCAGTTTAATGATGTCAAGACATTTCAAATAAGTTTGTGAATCGCAAGTGTAATTCACAGTATCTGCATAACAGGCAGACTGAATAATGAAGAAAATAGAAGAAAAATTGTCAGAATAATCAAGAATGAGATAACTTATACAAACTAACTCCACTGTTATGCAACAGAATTACAAACATAAAACCGTTGTTTTAAATGTCAACTGCAATTCAAGAAGGAAAATCTAGACAGTTATGGATCACTTTAGCTACTGTCAGGGGGTACTTTATGAAAAAATAACTGAGACACAATTTGAAATATTATAAAAGGTGAGTTTAAAGTATTCGACCCTCTCCTCCCCTAGGATTAAATCCTTTCCTCATCTACCTCCTGCAGGCAAGGAGAAAAGAGGGTGACAAGTAATAAAAATAGCTTCAGAGAGAGTTTGAAAACATTTTGCCCTATTTTTAGGATGAAAAGGATTTACATTACTTTCTAGTGAGGCTGAAATGGAGTGCAGCTGTTTAGCATGTACTGCAAAATATAGGTTAAAAATATAACTGCAGGCCCCTATAGTTATAAAACTGACAATGCTTTCCAGAACTAAAACAATTTGAAATTGTTATATAAATATGAAAGTCAATAATACTCTACTAATATTAATTTTTATATTGCGGCACCCAAGTCATTCCATAACAACCATAAAAACAAGGCAAGTTAACATTTGCATTTTATTAATATATTTTTCTATTATTTTAACTGTTCCATTTATATTCTGCCATTAACTACAATGTTCTTATCAGTGGCCTTTTATCTTCGGAACATAAACTATCAGCAATTGCATTAACTGGTAGTCCACAATGGTTCGTCTTTGGGTTTGGCACATTAGATACAGTGAGCAAAATCCTGGGACAGGGGGGCAGGGGCAGGGGAGTTGTAGGATTCCCCTCTCCCCCCTCTGATTTTATACCGAAACTTTCCTTCCCCTAAAGTACCCCATGAGGGTGATTTATACAATGAGACAAACAGTGAAATGCTTTCCCCCAACCAACTTTTAACGATTTTGCACCCTGATTAGATATATACATTCACGCTTTCATTCTTATTTCCAGACACTGAAAACTGTACGAAATAGGGAATTATCTTGGCTAAGCAAAACTTCCCACCCTTCATGACTTTATGACCTGAAAATGTATAAAAATGTATTAAAAGAACAAAAAATGACTTAAAATTGCCTTCATTTGTAATCTCCTTGCACATTTCGCCTATAGTTTACAACTGAATAGTTAATTGCCATATTTTACAAACACATAGGCGTGTATTGTTTTCAAAATTGAAGGACTGTCTATTGTCAACTAATAGGGACTAAGAATCATTCCACAAATAATTTTATATCACTATTATTTTTATACTTAGCGGCGCCGTAGCTGAATGGTTACACCGTTCGCCTATCACCAAGACAGCTGACTTCAATCCCAAGTACTCGCATGTGGTATTCGTGATGGATGAAGCGACATCTGGGCAGGTTTTCCCCAGGTTCTCCTGTTTCCCCCGCCACTCATTCCACCAACTGCTGCATTGTCACCTTTCCAATCATCCATTTCACCTGCATTTTATACCATCCTCTTCCTCACTCTCGTACCTTGTGCTAGGCTGAGCATCCACTTCCATATCTTTACGGTCCGGTCCATACGTTTGTCTCCTCCCCAAAAGGCATCTGACCCAGGCATACGCTTGCAAGTCCTATGTGGTGTAAGTCCTCCATATGGGGAGAGCAATTAGAAGATTATTTTTATATTGTTATATACATAGTATAGAAATACAGGGTTCTTCATTTAAAACCCAGACACTATTTTGTTTATACATGATTGGGTGTGCCATTGCCAGCTTTGCTCCTACATACACTCTGCACGTAAAGCACATGTAACACTCTTACCCTATGCTTTTTGCCCGTTAAAGTGATTATAAATGGGAATCACCAAGCCGTGTTCACACAGGTATATTCAAACGTTCCCTGGTGAAGCGCCTCCTTCCACATTTACAATTCACGAGATTGTGAAGAAATTCAAAATGACTGGTTCTGTGGCAAATGAAAGCGTAAATGTACAGTTTTAACAGATGAAAAGTTAGACAAAATAGGCACATGTTTTGAATGTTCACCAACCAAATGCATCCCAAAATTAGCACAACAGGTGGAATTTCAGCCTTCTGCACTTCTTAAAACTAAAGCTGTATAAGTATACAGGTGTCCATATTTTAACACGAATGCATTCTTGTGAATAGTTTCTTTCATCAGTGAATGACGGTTTAATTGATCCATAGCTTCTGTTCTTTTCCGACGAGGTGTGGTTCCACCTAAATGATCATGTCAACACTCACAACTCAAGGCCAGATGCATGCGAGTTTCTCCATAGGTGTACTGCACATGGGCTTTACTGTTATCGCTCACACGTAAGCATCTGCAGGTAGATACAGCCCAACCATGAAAATTGCCTCACTGCAGCACAACATACAAGTATCATAAACTATCCATTCTGGAATTGCACTTAAAACGCTTATACATACTGCTATTTATTAACTATAATATCGTCACAGAGTGCATCACACCGGGTTACAACATACATTCGTAAATTATTAAATGTGAAATTTTGATGCCTATCGCTGAAGCAGTTTTTAAACAGTGAAAATCTTCTACGTCACACGGTGTCAGAGGTGCAAATGTAAAGAATACCACTCTGTCGTCTGCCATGTTTTCCTTCTCATTCATTTTCAAAATTTCACACATAGCTTGATAACCAAAATTTTTGTTTAGAACTTTCTGCGATTTGGCTTTCACCTTTTCGATACCTGGCACAAGAAGTATCCTATTAATTGAATTAGCTAAGTCTTCTATTATGCTTATGCTCTTGGACATTTTCAAACCTGAATTTTCTAACTGTTTAATAGCTTTGTGCAACACTGTAAAATTGCTGGATATGAACCGAAGACTTTCAGATAGTTCATGCGATATCAGAGACTTTGCAGTTACAATAGCAACAGTCACGTTATACTACACCTTAACCTTAGGTCTGCATACACTTGCAAGGGAATGCTTTACTAGCTTGCAGAGTACTACATTACACTGTTTTCGACTCTTGCTTCTAGTGACAGTTGTTTGCACATCTGATGGCTGTGCTGTACTTCTGATATCATTCATACTCTGTGTGCAGCTAACCTGTATTGCTTGCGAGCACACATCCCTCTGGCCTTTACTCATAACAGTCAGTACTGGGCTTCTGAAAATCCACATCACGTTCAAGAAATCCCTCTTATTAAACGGAGAGTTGGAGTTAGGTGTGCTGTTAGTGCTAGACGCATAATGGGTCCAATATTCTATGAGCAGGCTGTAAATGTAGGGTACCAAAATGACATTTTGACTGCATTTAATCATGAACGGACAGAAGAAAAGAAATCCTATGTGTGGTTTCAACAAGATTCTGCTACTGCCCATACAGCAGAGGAGTCCACCAATAAAATTAGTGAAGTGTTTGAATTTAAAGTGATTAGTACTGGTGTATGGCCCTCTCACTCCCCCGATCTGTGCTATTTTTATTTGTGGGATAACCTGAAAGACAAAGTTTACAAGACAAATCCTCATACATTGGAAGAACTAAAATAAAACCTTAGAAATTTAACTGGAAACATTACAGGACCCAACCTAATCATGTGAATCAGAATGTGCTCTTCCGATATAATACTTGTTTAGCCAATGGTTGACATTTCCAGCATCTTCTATTAGGTAAGGGTGTTATACATGCTTTACACATGGAGTTTATGTAGGGGCAAAGCCAGCTGTGGCACACCCAATTGTGCACAGGCAAATTGCTGTGCGCCCGTTAGGTTTTAAATGAAGAACCCTGCACAATACCACATAAGAATAATACAACTCGCGTGAGTTTTACATATTCGCGAGTTGTTTTACATAACACATTCACATGTCCTTCTCTACTCCCTTTTCTACAAACAACTCATACATGTTTCTATATGTTTGAAGTATAAATGCAATGTGAAACATTCACATGGTTTTTTTCTACTCATTTTCCTTTTACGAAACACAAAACACTTCTTTCTCTGTTACCTCTTCTACAAACAGTTCATACAATTTCTATATGTTTGGAACAGAGATGCAGCATATTCACACGACTTTCTCTAGTCACATTTTCTTTTCCTAAACACAATCACATTTCTTTCTCTACTCCCTCTTCGATGAACAATTCATACAATTTTCTACGTGATTAAAATAGAAATGTGTATTACATTCACATGGCTTTAACTACTAGCTTTTCTTCCTGTAGTATTTGCTATTCTTCAACATTGTTTTGCATAGTGTAGTTCCAATTTTTAATAAAAAAAAAAAGTTTAAAATAGTAACATCACAATAGGTGTCACGATATGGAGCAGTTGATTAAACAAATGTTAGCCAAGATTAACATAATGGGAAATGAAATGAATTCTGGAAAGCGGCACATGGAAACAAATATTGAAGCCGTATTGAAAAATCTGATGTGTTGCACTCACATGACTTTCCCTACTCTTGTACCAACGATTCTTACAAATTCTTATTCCTATACCTTCGTGTTAGTTAAGATAAACATTAGTACAAATTACCTTATTGCTTATTTCCTTGTAGGTGCAAGGGGAATGTTAGAATATAGTAGGCTTTGTGCGATAGTCAAATGTTTTAAAGCTTTGAGATTCTGTTGTCTTTGCACACTTAATATATAAAAAAATGAACAATGATGATCCATTTCACAAAAGTTCTAAGTTTTCCAAAACTCACACACATATAAAGGAATATCTCCGAAATGGTTCACCCTACAAGAAAATTTATTCAGACATAAATTGTGTATTTTAGCAAGATTTACATTTTTTGGATAGTATGATTTGGTCTATCTTTAACGGTTTACCAGTTATGCAAAAGTTGTCTAGAGTAAATACGACTACAAGGGCTATAGCCAGAAAATTCAAGATATACATTTAATTTGTCATAAAAATACCTCAAACATACGACATTTTAACCAAAATCGATAAAGCCATTTCCAAAAAAATCAAAATCTTTGAAAAATTTTCCATGTAAAGGTTAGTTTAGGGTGGGGCTATTTTCTTCAAAATCTTCGTATCACATCCTTGAAATACATTAAACTTAAATACCAACTTTGGTTTTTCACCGACTTTTCGTTTTTGAGTTATGCTGTCCACAGACTGACACACACACACACACACACACATGGACCTTTTACTAAAAATGCTCTTTTTGGATTCAGGGGGCCTCAAAACATATATTTCTGGTGAAATCTCCACATCGAATTTCTGGGTGGAATACAATACTTCCCCTACTTACCAGTAGAGAAAGTAAACATATAAACTCCGGGATAGAAAATATGGAAACAAAAATGGAAGTTAAATTGAAAAATGTAAACTCCAGAAGTTAAGAGTCGGCAGCAGCACCAAAGAACTGAACTCGAGGGTGGAACAAATGCTCAATGAAAACCTCAAACTAGGTGGATATCTATGGGGGAGACCTGTGTTCAGCAGTGAACATCTTATGGCTGAAATGATGATGCTTATGAAATATTTATGTGTATCTCTATATCTCTTGTATTTTGGAAACAGTTCTAACAATTATGATGAAAACTTATATTTAGTTAACGTTTTGTTTTACAAGTTTATTCAAATATAAGTATCTTCTCCCAAAAGAACATAATTTTACAAGAAAGAAACGCCAAGCAAAGCTCGGTTGACCAGGTAATATATACCAAATATCCCAAAAATAAGTGACAATGCTTAATGTTTTGTGCGGGATAGCAAACTGATTAGTTTCCAAATAGGAACTCCTGTCCGGAAATGCACAGTTTGGATGCTGAGGTGCATCTAAGTGTGAGATGGGTGTACATTCGCTTTTCGTCAATAAACCCAAAATCGAGCTGCCTATATTACAAACAGGAATAAAAGATGGAAACTACCAAACATTCAAACAGTGATTCCTGAGTATCCTCAGAAAACAGCAGTTGCAACCTTCAGGTTGATTACAGGACATGATTGTCTGGCAAAACATTTAAACAGAATTGGGATATATTCTTCACCACTCTGTCCTCTATGTGATCTGCAAGAGGAAATGTATCGAGACCACCTTCAAATATGCCCAGCCACTTCTAGTGCCCCATCCATCAGTGAAAAATATTGGAGAGCAAGAGGATTAATGACTTCATTGTCAGAAATCCAGCATTAGCTAACAACAACATTACAAACAGGATTTGAGCTGTGTACCTCCTACTTCATTGCTGAGCCTATATCGGCAGTGGCGAGGCTCATGCACATGACCCAATACATGCGGTTGTCTTTGAAGATTTTCAATCACTTTGTGGACCAGAGCCATTAGGTCCTCTGCTGACATTACAGGAGTGCAATACACCATACTCTTCATACAACTCCACAGAAAATAGTAGAGAGGTGTCAGATCTGGTGACCGTGCTGGCCATGGAACTGGTCCACCTCCACCAATCCATCAATTTGAATATGCAATGTTGGGGGAATTCTGCACATTTACATCAAAGTGTGATTTAGTTCATGTCAGCTGTGTACTGGAACATGTCGCACTGCTGTTAAAAAATGTTACTATACTGGAAACTACACAATGCAGTAGGATGCGCACCAAGGACTCTATAGGGGAATTTCACACATGTGTAGGAATGTTATGACTAGGGCCCAGATTCTTAGTTTTTTAACTATTTTATTCCTTGATAGTTAACTGCTGTAGTTTAATTTAATTATCTGTTTCATGATCATCGAAGCCAAATGCTCAAATCTTATAAAACCTAAAAATGGCTAAATGAGGCTTTAAAACCTAAAAGAGGCTAAATCTCCTATTTATTTTAAAATGGAAAAAAAAAATCAGCTACCAACGAAAAAAAACTTTATTTTAAAATGGTAAAATGAAATATTTATGAATTTATGAATGGACTTTGATTGTTACACCTGCTAGTGACAACAATGTAAGAGGCAACTGACTTGTATTTAACTGTGTGGGACCAAACTTCGTAATGTTGCAAGCAAGGAATGCGGGGATTGTTGTCGAGGGGAAAGGGGTTGTTAGGAGAACCCGCCATAAACTCAAGCCAATCAGTTTAAAAACAGTATCTGTTGTGTTCAGTTGACTACCACGTATTGTTAATGTATACAATTACTACATGGTTAGAAGTTAATTTTCGTTAGATTAAGCAGGTAATTTAAGGAGCCAGTGTCATGCCTAAAGTCAGTTCATTCGAAGTTGGTCCATTCGTCAGTGGATATGTAATGATCCGAACTTCACCACAGATGGCAAAGTAATATTTTGTTAAATCTGCTGAAAGCAGGTAAGAATTAAACATACCTGTTCTAGTGCGTATAGCGTAAAACTATATTTTTATTTACGTACTTTCCAGGTGCCCTCTGATAAAAATTGCAGCTTGTATAATGCGTACAGCATGTCTCCAATAAACTATAATTTTATTTACGTATTTTCCAGGTGCCCTCTGACCAAAAATTGCATTTTGAGCAGCACAAAGGATCTGCGACATTACTATAAAAAAGAGGACAGTTAATTTTCCATCGCACCAGCCACTAATTTCTAGTTTTCCTGACTCTCCAGCAGAGGATAATTTTAATATACATTTATGTGAAGTCCTGGCTTCAGTTAACATACTATGGAATGTACTAGCGATTCCTGCATTCAAGAAATTTCTTGAGGACACCAGTCGTCGCAAGATACCGACGAATCAACCGTAAGAAAAAACTATTTGCAAAAACTGCACCAGAAAACTATTGAAGACATTAGAGGCGATATTGGTGACAGTTAAATCTGGCTTTCGGTAGACGAGACCTCAGATAGTTGCGGTCAATATATTGCAAACATTGTGGTAGTTAAATTAGAGTCCACAGAACCTGGTAAACCTCAACTTATACTGTGCAAGATACTGGAAAAACAAACCATGGCACCATAGCTTGCGGTGTCTGAGATGAGCTTCGCACTCTGTGGCCAGCAGAAAAACAGGATAAGTTTCTTCTTGTTGTGAGTGACAGTGCGGCATACATGCTCAAAGCTGGTGTGGCATTGAAGAGTTTCTATCCTGACATGCTGCACGTCACATGCATAGCCCACGGCTTACACCGACTGGCGGAGAAGGTTAGGAATAGTGTTCCAGGAGTGGACAGCATTGTTTCTTCTGTAAAGAAACTGTTTTTTAAAGGCTCCTAGCTGCATTGTCGCTTTCAAGGAAATGTTACCTGGAACTCCTCTTCCACCCGAACCCATCATCACTCGTGGGGGTCATGGCTGAAGGCAGCAATCTATTACGCCAATCACTTTGAAGACATCAGAAACATTGTAACCTCATTTGATGTCAATGAGGCAGCCTGCATAGAGAAGGCTAAAACAGCTCTCCAGGACAACAACACCATCTCACTCGCCTTCATTAAGGCAAACTTTGCTGGCCTTCCTGGAGCTATTGAGCGCTTGGAATCTGCATCATTGCCATTAAAGGATGCAATTGAAGTTGCCGACTCCATTTTCAACAAAGAAATACCAGGGCCTGTGGGTACATCCTGTGCATCGAAAGCCACCAATTCTACAGCAAAATCCTGAGTTTTCAACAATGAAGAATGTATCTGTAATTCTCCAAGGAGAACAAATTATTGACAAGGTGCCATGGGGACCGAAAGCAGATGCCTCAATGAAGTTTGCTCCAATGACATCTTGCTGTGTGGAGCGTACATTTTCATACTATAAGAATGTTTTAAGGAATAACAGGAAAGGTTTAACCTGCAAAACCTGGAAATGTATTTAGTTGTGCAATGTAACAGCAAGTGAAACTGTGTTGTGTGCTTTGTGAATGTTTATTTTGTTTCCAGATTTATTAGAAGTAACAAAAGTATACATCAAGCGTTAACTGAAACTGTTTTCTTAGTTATTTTTATTTTCAGTTGGTATGAACTGTTGAAAATGTTTTAATTATCATTCCGTGCTATATATTCTGATAACATTTATAAATAATGTATATAGTGTTGTACTAAAGAGGCATGGGGTCTCAGTTAACAGCATAATAAAATTAATAATTAATAAATAATAATATAAAACTACTTCAGAAGGTTAAAAAACTAAAACAAACTATTTTAACAAACAAAAATAACTAAAAAGTTGATTTTAAGAACCTAAAAATCCAGGCCCTAGTTATTATACTCAGGTTATTTACCCCAGTACACAGACCGCCAAAGGGTTGCATACCTTCCGTATTAAAATACCAAAACGAATGTTAACAAATTGTCACAACCATTCATTCTGAAACTTCGATGCCATCCCATACAACATACTAAGCGCTGTCTGTTTTTTTTTTTGGGACACCCAATGCATATATAGTTCCCAGGGGATGTAAATGTGGGACCTGGTCCCCCAGGTTGGGGGTTGGGTGTTGGGTTAACAACCCACCCCGTAAAACAATAACGCTCTGAAACCTAATAATCAGTCTCGGATTGGAGGTACACTAGTTGACGACACTAGGCAGGAAAAGGACATGAATATGGCCAAGTGGAATATCAGAACAATGAAACAAGCAGGAAAAATGAAGGAGATAGCAAATGAGATGTTGAAATATAAAATAGACTTGCTAGCACTGCAAGAGATAAGATGGCAAGGAGAAGGAAGGATAGATAAACCCGAACACACAATGGTATATAGTGGGCCGAAGGAAAGAACAGGACAATTGGGAATGGGATTCATGATATCTAAGAAAATCAGGAAAGCCATGATGGAATACGAAATGATTAATGATAGAATATGTAAAATTAGAATTAAAGGGAAATTTAGAAACATAACCGCAGTATCAGTACATGCACCAACAGAAGATAAGGAGGAGATAGAGAAAGAAAGGTTTTACGATAATTTGAAAGGGGTATGCAATATTTCTACATCTCTTGTATCTCGGAAATGACTCTTAACAATTGTGACAAGTTTTTCTTTAGTTAATGTTTTGCCTTTCAGGTTTATCTAAATAAGTATCTTCTCCCAAAAAAAACAAGATTTCACAAAAACAGGGAGAAAAGTGCAGAGCGCAGCTCAGTTACCCAGGTACTGTAAGATAATAGGAGCATGTACAGGAATGAGTTTATTCCCTGGTAAAGTCTTGTAAGTGAAGTGGAAAATATTGTAATACTGTTCCTCTCTATTATCATGCACTGCATGACAGTTGAAACCTGGGCATTTCCTCTGCAACGCTTGCTTCTCTCACAAGCAGAACAAAGTTCATACACGGCACTGACTGGGTTTATGCCTGTGATTTCTGCAACTCTTTTAACACACAAAGGGTTATCTACTTACCCTAATGCCGGCTGGAATGGGCCACCTGGTATTTTAGTGACAAACACTCTTCTAATACATCAAGACTGATGTACCATATTCAAACCTTTAATCTTGAGTTCTCTATCCTAAATTGCTTGTCTATAACTGTTCTATAGATTACATGAAAGCGTATTGCATTCAGCAATTCCATTAGGTATGTATATGCAGATATTTAGTAGGATAGATACATAAAATATAACTTAGAATAACAGCTGCATTTATTTCTGTGTAGTAGCAGTACTGTAATGAAGTTACAAAACCGGTCTTAATTTTACAGCAGAAGAAAAAGACTAATATACATTTCTGCCATGCCAAAACATACAGTGTGGTCATTTTATTACTAGGTCAAGGATCGCATGTATGTGTAGTGCGTGTGCTACAGTGCAAGCGAACCATGTATACACATGATCCTTGGCCTCACCATGAAATGATTGCACTGTAGTATTTACATAGAAAACTACTTTATCTCACTTTGCTTGGATTGGCAATAAATGTTTCTCTAGGACTAAAATTGTTTACAGGAAGCTTATGGTGTACGTTTTATTTTTCATCTGATTAACTCAAGCTAATAAATGGTAAAACCTTAAAGGCAAAAAATCATGAACGACAAATTATACATATTTATGATTGATTACCCTTCAGATAGGGAACATAAAATGCTTCTGGTTTTATTATGCAAAGTTGCTGTTGTTGGCTTCAGCTTGTTACATAATGTCAGTAATTAAAATAACACCTTTTTAGGTACATGCATTCTGTGCCATTGATTGCTTAATGAATAGTTATCTTCTGCAAAGTATACTGTACAGCTTTATAATGATAAATCTATTCTGTCCGTAAAGGCTCCGAGGATATAAGAGTGAATAATACTAGTATTGTTAATGTACACTTTGATTACTAGAGATGAAACAACTACTTCAATATAGTATAATCTATTCATAGAATGAATTGTTTCAGCTACTGAGCTACTAGTGGCATTCTCAGAATTGGTATAAACAGAGAGTATGTAATTACCCGAGAATTTATAACTTTAAATTAAATCCATAAAATACCCATTGCCTCAATGATATGTCTGGATAAAATCCTAAATTTGTAAATGATTAAAGTATCTATAGTTTTGTCATAAATTTCCTTATAAGTTCGGACTATAAGAACTCCAGAAAGACCCTGGGCATTTCTAGGCCAGTTTAGTTGTGTCTGAATTTGCCAAACTAATTGCAGTTATCTAAAAAAATAAATAAAATAAAAAAATAAATGGTGCTTTCAGCATGATGAGTGGTGATGGCTTTAGGCTTTCAGGGGTGGATTTTGGTTTCCTTGTAACATGCTGAACATTAACTACAAAATAGGAAGGGAAATGCAGTAAGTGCTGCCAAATGATACAAAACGAATCAGCATACAATAAGAGAAGAGCAACATTTCAGTAACCAATGAATTACCATTAAAGACAGAGCTTTAATGTAACATTTGCTGTTCAGTTTTGGGCCTCAATGCTTGGTTCATTTATTTTTAGCCTATGTTTCTTCTTCATTCATAGTTGGTAGAAGTTGCGCTTCAGTCGTCAAAAGTATCGTATAATGATACAATAGTGTGTTGTTGACAAGCAAATAACCTTTCAAATTCGCCTATGTTTATAACTCTAGGCTCGTCAAAAGATCTTTAGAAAAAGTATAAACGATATGCCGCCTATTTTTAAAAGATATTGTTATTTTTCTACAAAATATACCAGGTGTGTAAAAGAAAGTGTCTGATATTTCAACAGGAGCTTGGATTAGTCAAAACTAGAATAAATGTTTGCATAGCTTTATATCTGGTAATAAATACCTATTGATACATAAGCCATTTTACCCATGTTGAGTGTGAGTTGCATTTGGTGGATCAGTCATGTAGTTGAGGCATTTGAATCTCTTTAGTATCAATATTTGGGAGGAATTGTGGCTGACAGACTCCTAGAACCATGCACATTACCGAACAGATTAATAGGTGCTGTGTATCACTGATTTCTGCACGATGAGTTACGGGTGCTTTTGGAGGACATTGTGCCTATAGCAAGACAATGCATGTGGTTTGTAAATGACATTTCCCCATTTTGCATGTATTCTGTGACAATACTGTAACCAAACATTTAATGGATGATGGGTTGGTCGAGGAGGTCCAGTAGCATGGCCTCGCCATATGCCGGGGCTCAATCCATTGGATTTCTGGCTATTGGAACATTCAAATACATTAATGTATGCCAAACCTATCGATAATGTGCATATATTACAAGAGCATGTGACCAATGCATATGCCCAAATCAGAGAGCAGCCAAGTGTGTTCGAAGGAATTCGGAGTTCTTGGAGGAAAAGACCTGAATCATGAGTAAGAATGCACGGTAACCATATGGAGGATTTTCTTTAGCTGTATCCACATAATATGCAGATGTTACTAGGGGACAAAATTGCAGAAATCATCAAAGCTCCTGTTTGATTTTCATGGATGTTTACCAACAGTTGTTCTGTTAAACGTGTGTGTGTGAGAGTAAACTGTTCCCTAGAATGCACCTGTTGGATGAAGTCTATTGTCTGATATAAAAACTCAACACAAGTAAAGTGGCTCATATCTCAACAATTTGTTTTTGGACATATGTTTATAGGAATATTTATTCTAGCATTGAGCAATCCCAACTCCTGTTGCAATATGGGACACCTTTTTAAAACACCGCCTTTTTCATATCCATCCGCGTATGCGTCCATCAAATAGTTCTTTCTTGTTAGGGAAGCGACCCCTAATCATCCTCCCCTACTTTTATTATGGAACACATACAATTCTAATATTTATACATATATATTAAAATCAAATATGTTATTGTTGTTAGCTAATGCTGGATTTCTGACAATGAAGTCATTAATCCTCTTGCTCTCCAATATTTTTCACAATGATATTGAAGAGAGCAATAGCAGTATTAGTAACCGTTTTTTTAGAGAGCACCATATTTTTATGTTTTGGCGGTCACGTCACTCTCAGACAACCCCCAGAATGTCTGGAGGACCACACCTGTCATTGGTTTAATGGGTCTCACTGACCTGACCTTAATGTTAAACCTAGTTTTCATCTTGGCTACAATGCAAGATGGTATATATACTGGTACACCATCATGTTAAAAAGCTGCTAGGACATCACAATGACGTCACTGCAAACAACTGAATGCAGGCACACAAGAGCAGTGTTTTTGAGTTAATAGCAAAGTAACATCTATTATTTTAAAATCAAATATGGAAAGATTTATGATGTCTTTGGGCAAACTTAGTTGTTCATAACAATGAACCTTATCAACATGTTTTCATCATTTAACTATCTCATACCAACATCAAAAAACGAATTACACTTTTAACAAACATTCACATGTATGTATGTCTTTATTCACCGTAAGAATTTTTTTACAAATTCATGGCTTCGTCAATTTTTAAATAGGGAATACAAATAATATTGATTTAAACAATATCATGAATACAAATAATAATAACAGAGACAGCATTACAGTCATAAGAGTATAAGTTATATATATATAGCCTACAGATTAAACACAAATAAAATTATTCAGAGAGTGAATCAAATAATGTATATATACAGAGACAGTGTTACAGTAATATAGTGTTACAATAATACAGATAAAATTATTCAGAGAATGAGTCAAAGAACTCCTGCACACTGTAGTAGGTTTGCTCAATTAGAAAATTTCTAACTTCTTTCCTAAACTTAGTTTGACTGCTACTGTGGATTCTATTTGCGATTTTATTATACATATGTATGCCTCTATGTGTATGCCTCTATGCAGAATTTACCTTTTTTGTTGTTCTGGCAGTCTGTATGTGTATTTTATTACTATTTCTGGTACTATGTGTATGAACACTGTTGTTTATGCTAAATAAGTGAATATTGTCCCTTATAAAACAAACAGACATGAACGATTTTCTTTTGGGGTCTTCTAATATTCTGTCTCAATGTGTTATATTGTTCACCCCATACACACATGAACGTTTTTTCCCTCTAAAAATATATAATACCTTTTACATTCAGGAATTCTCAAAACGTGTATTTTCAATGAAATCTCTGTGTTGAAAATTTTGTTTGTAATACTTTCTCTAAATAGGTATTAGAGAAATTATCTTTTTCTTTTTCTTGTTCATGGGAGCCTATAACGTATATTTTGTACAGATAGGAGCTCAAAACGTGTATTTCCACCCGGATTCCAGTCATACGTTGTAGTACGTATTTAAGGTGTTGAATAACATTTATAATACTAACACATCACTACCCAAAGTACTAATACACATATAAATACATGATTGCTGAATTAGTTACGTTTATGCATCGTTGGCACTACTGCCATTGCATGCAAGGCTTTTTATCTCGCTTTGCATCGTTAGTTGGCAATAACCACTCCATCGCTTTGACTAGCCAACCAGCAACAGACCTGCACATGCGCCAGTACTTTGTTGTTTCACATAGATGGCCAGGTACAAACACCCTATGCTTACCCAAGTTAAGGTTTTAATAAACATTTTCTTTAAAGCTTGTACTGCTAATAAATAAGAAAGTAGTAGGGAAATGGAAAATCAAATAGTGAAGGAGTGAGGAACGATAGTGAGAAAGAAGTAAGGATAAGTGTGGGAAATAAAACTGATGAATATATGTTAGAAAAAATTATGCAATGAATTGAATTAAATTTAAATATTTTGAGTAAGAATATACAAAAGAGTGAAAGCAACATAGAAAACAACACAAGTAGTTTAAAATAGGAGATTTATTAATAGTTTTATCCCTTTTTTTTTTCCTATGTAAATTTTGTTACGGTTCTTGCATTCAAACTATTGCCTATATTTCTGATTTGTTAACTGGTCCAATTTCATCTCTTAGTTTTGAGTTTAGTAGCTTTTTATGAAATGGTTCTTCTTTGGTAATAGGATGATTTTATGTTATTCAAAAAATCTTTTGAATTTGTTGAAAGCTATGGAGTGCAATGTAAATTTTTGGAACATCTTATTTTCTTCTCTAACTCTGGAGAGTGTGTTGGTCTCTTTGATGACTACTAATTTTGACTTTGTGCACTTTGAAACAGCTTCTTGCCAAAGCCCTCTCAACTCATTATAACCAGTAAAACATAGGTAACACAGCCTGACTTCACTTGTTTTATCAACAACAAGATTTTTTTTTTTTTTTTTTTTTTTAAATCGATCAGCAATAATGCTAAGAAAATAAAATGGACAGTGATTTATGGTGCACATATTAGTGATATATATATATTTATATACTGTAAAGTAAAAAATATCAAAATTAAAATATAATCCTTCATTAAAATGTTTTAAGTGATGATAATTAAAATTAAAGTGCTTCTTATAAGTTTGGACAGTGATATAGTGAGAAGAAAGAAAATGTGGATATACCCAATGAGAAACATGAAAGAAGAAAAAGTTAAAACAAGCAAGATTTTAGTAAACATTTTCTTTGAAGTTCATTCTGCTAAGAAATAAGACAGTAGTAGGAAAAATGGAAAATATTAGAGAGAACATGGAATGAGTGAGGAAAGATAGAAAGAAGTTAGGATAAGTGTGGGAAATAAAACTGATGAATATATGTTAGAAAAAATTATGCAATGAATTGAATTAAATTTAAATATTTTGAGTCAACATATACAAAAGAGTGGAAGCAACATAGAAAAGAATACAAGTAGTTTAAAACAGGAGACAGGAGAATTAAAACAAGAGTTAGGAAAAATTGAGTATAACATACGAGAATTAAAACAAGAGACAGGAAAAATTGAGAATAGTGTAGGACAATTAAGACAGGAGCTGGGAAACACGGAAACTGATATAAGTATTTTGAAACAGGAGGTAGAGTTGGGAAAGAAAGAATGCAGGGAAAATGTGGAACCATTGGCTAATAATCTGGTCCAGAAACTAGAACAAAATGAAAGCAGGATAGAAAATTTAGTAATAGAATCAAATTAGTGTATGTGTAAAATTCCTCTTGTTCCCTGTATTGAATGGGAGTCTGATCAAGTTTTTGTGCTGAGTAATAGCTGCTTTTTCTATTTCATATTAAATGGGGTATTAGTTAGTTAGTATTTTCATAGCTGGTATTGGTGTGGTTTTAATAGCACCTATAATTATTAGTCTCAGACTTTGGTTTTGAAAGATTTGCATTTTTTTTTTTTTGTTTTTGCTATTATAAGAACTTCACTGTAGTAAGTAAATAATCGCTTTATATATACATTGTATGTTGTGTTAAGAGTTGCTCTGGAACATCCCCACTTCATTCCTGTTAGACGTTTTAACAGTGAAAGGCGCCTTTCTGCTCTTTATATTACATTTTCTATTTGTTTGGTCCATGTAAATTTGGTATCAAATGTAACTCCTAAATACTTTGCTTCCTTTGTCTCTGGTAATTGTTGACCCTCAAAATTTAGTTTTATTTTTAGTGATTTTTTCTTAGTGAAAAGATTTGGTAGTTTGATTTTGTTGTATTAATAGTCATAAAATTTTCTTTGGTCCACTTTTGTAGGTTGTTTAAGGATTGTTGCATGGTTTTTTCTAGTTCTGTACATTTGTTTTTTTGGTTTTGAAGTCCACATTACTAAGTCATCAGCAAATAGTGTACACTTCACTCCTGATTCTTGTATTTGTTGTGGCAGATCGTTAATAAATATATTAAAAAGTGTAGTGCTGAGCACTGCACCTTATGGTAATCCACGGTGTACTTATTTAATAATTACCATCTGAAGGTTATTTAATCCTGGGATATAAAGTACTTACAATAGTAAGTTACCATTGGGGTAATTTGTCTCTGATGTGAGACTGCCTTTGTGGTTTACCAGGAGAAATACGAACTGGTTTGAGAATTTAATGCCATTCTGGCAGTTTGTCACAATAGCCCAGTGGTAGAACAGCCACCCGGTAAGCGGAAGGTCTGTGGTTCAAATCCCAGTTGTGGCATTGAATTTTTAAGTTCCAGTTCTACCTCTCACGGTGTACTTGTTTGAATTTAGATATATTTCTTCCATGTCTGGTAGGAATAAAGCATTGTGTTAGGAGGTGACATAGCCATGAAAACATTGGACCTTGTATCTCTATTTTTTTTTTACTTTCTTTAGTAGTTTTGTTCTGCATATAGAATCATATGCACTTTGGAAATCAATAAAAACTGATACATTATCTTCTTTTCTATTGAAGGAGTCTTTCATTTCTTGACTGAGAAGTAAGACTTGTTCATTTGTAAAGTGAAACTCTTTGAATCCAGTTTGACATGGGGATATTAAATTTTGTGATTCTAGAAACCAATTTAACCTGTTTGACACCATTCTTTCCATCACTTTTGCTATTATGCTGGTAAGAGCTATTGGTCTATAATTTTTTATTTCTGATGCTGTTTTGTCTTTCTTCAACAGTGGGACAATTATTGCTTTTCGCCATTCAGCAGGTACGGTGGTTTTCCAGGATAGATTGTAGAGTCTTAATAGTTGTTGTTTTGCTGTTTTTCCAAGGTCTTTTATGAACTCTGGATATATGTGATCTGGTCCAGGAGACTCTTTGTTTTTTAGATTATTTATTGCAATGTTCAGTTGTTGCATATTAAAATTTTGAAAAAAGATATTGCACTGAGTGTTAGGATCACATTCTCCTTCTTGTTTCAAATATTTCTTAAATTCTTTACGTTCCTTTTTATTATTTCTTGTTACTTTATGTGAATTAGCATAATATTTATTGAATATTTCGGCTATGACTGCATCATTTACCAATATTTTATTGTTGTGTATGATAGGTGTGCTGTTGTTTTCTTTCCTGTCCTTGATATTTTTTTATGAACTTATGAGCTTTGTTACCATCTATCCTGTAATACATTTTTTCTAAAAAATTATTAAAGTGACTCCTTTTAGCAGTATTAATTTCTTTTTTTTAGTGGATCACATTTCTTTTGCCATATTTGTGTATCCAATATGTTTTTTGTTTGTTGAGCTGTATTTCTGGCTATATCCCTTTGCTTTTTCAGTTCTTCTAACTGGGGGTTCCAAAAGAGTTTGAAATTTTTAATTCTTCCCTGTGGAATATGCTTTTTTGCGGTTTCTAGGATGATTTTACAGAAATTTTTGTTTAAATGATCTGGTTGGTCACGTAGCTGTGAGTTTGTTCTTTAAATTTATGTTCCAGTTCAGTTTTATATTTGTTCCGATGTGCTTTTTTGAAGTTCCAATACAGATTCGTGTGATGTTGACTGTTATTTGTATGATCTAGTTTTATAACAGCAATTACTGCTCTGTGACCAGAACTTGGGTCTTCTATAACTTGTTTTTGAATTTTTGAAACAATATCTGTTGTAGCTAACAAGAGATCTGGGTTACTGCCTGCTCCAGAGTAATGTATGAAAGTTGTGGGATCTTCTTTACTGTAAATCAGTTCAGAAGTTGTGGTATTCAAAAATTCTTCCACTATCTTCCCTGTAGAATCTACTTTTTCATAACCCCATCTTTTGGAATGGGCATTGAAATCCCCAATTACAAGTGTTTTATTTAATTGGTCAATAAGTGAGAGATCTGGTTCATTCCTGGGAGGATTGTAAATACTGTATAAATGTAGATGTGTTTTGTTATCCCAAACATTTAGCTCTATTAATTCACTTTTATCTGTATTATCCATTTCTTTAACAATTTCAAAAGAGGATTTAATATCCTTTTTGACTCCAACTAATATTCCATTACTCATCTGTCTATTTTTGGGCAATAGGTGTAGCAGAAAACTAGTAAAATTGAAGTGTTTAAGTTGATCATTTGTTAGATTTGCCTCTTGTATGAAAAATATATCTAGGTTATAGTCAAATACAATTTTATTGAGTTCTATTCTTTTTGTTTGGGTAAGACCACCTGCGTTCCATTGTAGAATTCTGATGTTAGATCTTCTATTAATATAATGTTTTAGTTCTCGAGAAGTAGTCCCTGCCTGGAGATCCGAATAGGGACTATTTTAACTCCGGAACATTTTACCCCTCGAGTCATATTTCATAATTTGATATTGAAGAGAGCAATAGCAGCAATAGTAACCTCTTTTTAGAGAGCACCATATTTTTATGTTTTCACAGCCACATCGCTCTCTCACAACCCCCAGAATGTCTGGAGGACCCACCTGTCGTTGGTTTACGGGTCTCACCAACCTGACCGGGAGAATTATCAAAATAAATTCATCGACCATATCCTCTGATTACCAATCCGAGGATGTATTACATGCCATGACAGGTCAGCATGTTAGGGGTTAAGAATTTATAGAGAAATGGAAAGGCTGGAAAAATAAAGACTACTTAGCCCTCTGGAACCCTAATAGCATTGGAGTCGGAAGAGAACAAGAGATGACCAAGGTAAGGTCAGATAGAAAAATTACAGTGAGGAGCAAAGCACCAGTAAGTGGAAGTAATGTTCTGCTCAGCTTGGGTACCTTGTGGTCGCTATTCACATATCCCCTAGACGGAGACCCCTGAAGCTGATTCTATTGTGAGACTATTATATTAACATGCTCACAGCTGAAAAATCTCCCAATCATGACCAAAAAACTTATATATTGTAGTAATATTGTATTACAGCCAGGTAAAGTTACACACTTAGTTTTCAAATTATTATGATTCTTACATGGTATCAGGAAAAAAATGGTTGATTTTTTGTAGAAGTCATATTGTATTACAGGCAAATATTATAAATAAACACATGCTTTGTCAAAATAATTATGATATTTGCATGCAATTGTGCGTCACCATTGACCCCAATCATTGTGGTTTTGTTTATCTCAGAGGCTAGGGGTAGCTGGGACAGGTACAATGGTGGGGGAAGTCTAGGCGAGACTATTTCCCCTTCAACAGCATCCCTGATTTAAAGGTAATTTATAAAATAGTGGCTTGGCAGATGTTTATAAAAAAATAGGAACAAATATTAAAGGATTTCCATGTATAAGGTCCATTAATGATAACACTGGTCTACAAAAACAAAAAAATTTTTTTCAGTCACAAAAACAAAACATGCTGTTTTTGGAAGATGATTTGCCTCTGAATCCAGATCGAATCTTAGAATTTGTGTATCGACCTCAGTTTCCACGTGATAATGGTTTCTGTAAATGCTTACATAAGCCTATGTATTGTATGTATCTGGCAAGAGGAGAACAAAACAGTCTGTGTTAGGGCACAAATTAATAAATTAAATTAAATGAGTCATTAATTCCATAACGTTCGGCCTTATAAATATTCCCTCATTAATTTTTTGTTCACTGATCTGTGGGAAATTAATCACACAGTGATATTTTGTCCATGAATATTCACAAAATTTTTTGTATATAGGTCTTAAAACTGATGGTAAATTAGGATATTGCACAGTTTTCTTTGTTTTAGAGGTGATTCCCACTATTTTTATTGTAGAGAAATAATAGCCTGTTGTGTGATCCGTTTGTTCCCTTCAAATCATGGTGACAGCAAAGAACAAGTGACGTGACGCTTTTATCCAGCCTGTCAGGAGTGTAACACTGTCAAACAGCATATATTAGGGGGCCCATTTATTGTCTTGGTCACCAACCTTGCACCCGAAATAAAGTTAATAGCACTAAAGTGTTGTTTAGTGTTATTAATTGACTCACCTTTTAAATTAAATTCATAGCATTTTTTTACAAGAGGATTACATTTTTGTTTTTGCAATTTCATAGTTAACTCACCACAGATATAACAAAAAGAATTTGGGTTATTTATACAGTACAGGGCATTTCTTCTGAATTCACACAAAGCATTTAGCTTAAAGAACCTAAAAGAGTAACTCACTTCACAAGGTCAAACCTCACTCAATACTGCAACAGCAATGTGTTACAGCATGTTGAACATGACTCATCTACCTCCTTCACACCCTGGCAGTGAATTTCAGAACTGAGTATTGTGTATGGAATTCATTATACGTATGTATTTCAACTGTTTTCCAACATTTATGTCTGCAAAATAAAATTGAAAGCAAATTAATTAAGCAATACCAAAGCAGCATTTTCAGGTTTTATAGAGATAGAGGGTACTCTATCGTGAAAACTGAGACTCATAGCTAAAAATGCATTTCATTTTTTTAATTCAGCACCCACAGCTTAGTTGAGAATGTCATTCACATTCTTTGTTACAAAAATGCTGTTGACCAGTGTAATTGATTGTTCTAACATGCACAAACCGTGTGAAGCCAAACTTTGAAACATAAAATCAGAACTGCTGCTGCGTGTAGAGCTGTATGTGGGTTTAAGGGTGCTCAACTTCTAGGTCAACAGCGCCCTTAAAAAATTCATGGCAATAGTCAGATATAAACTTGAATCAAAAATAAAATTACTAGCAACAAAGAAAACATGCACATAAACATAAAAAACAGTGGCAATAGCCAGCTATAAAACAAGGTGATAAATATGTCAAGCAGCATAAAAAGAAATATGTAAAATTTTAAATCCTCAAATTGATATTACCCTCCTCTAAAAATTCAAAAGCTCTACCACTTGCTATTTTGTCAACCGCTAAGACCTCTGAAAGTCTGGCAGGCAGCTGCAGAGAATCTCAAAGGTACGGTAGAGAGGAACACTTTAGCAGCACGTGACGGACTGACAAAAGGTTGTCACACAGCAGACATAGAGGGGCAAAGTCCCTTTTAAATAGGTAACCATACAAAAAATTGCAGTGCCCATGCATGTAGAGCTGAAGGTCCATTGATCAAAAACCCAGCCATGGCATTAAATTTAACAGTTCTAATTCTACCTTTCAAGGTGGAAGAGATGGGGGGAATGGAAATTGATGCCTTCCTGGATAGATATTTATTCAATGAGTGTAGTGCAGATAAAATTGTTTGACAACCTAAATGAGAAGTGAGTGCTCTGTATAAGAACAAAATCTAGTTTGTATTAATGTTTGATATTAGGATACTGTAACATATTTCATAATATTTGCACGCTTACTGCCAATTTTGATATATGCTTTCCTCTTCAGAAAAGTTAAATCAAAATGGCATCTGTGGATTAAAATTTGTTCTTTGTATACTATGCTTATCAGATGTATAGATATGGGTTCACGTTCATTCAAAAATTACTGTGTTTGGTTAAAATAATTTCACTGTTAAATATTGATGTCTGAATGAGCTGTAATGGAAATATGTACAACATCCATGTCCTCTTGCAAGTATCATAAGTATTGATCCTCATTTTGCTCTTTCCCAATCCATTGCAGCAAGAGTGGCCCTCAGCAATGCGGGACACTTGTATCCACTTCGCCTGAGGACCGACACCACTGGTTTGTGTGGAGCTGCCACCCATGCAGACCTGGAAGTTGCTTTGGCGATGTCTTCCCTCGTGTTGAGGCCAGCAGGATGACCAACTAGCTCCATGCTGCCGATGCTGTAAGAGGAAACCTGCACAGTGGTGCCAAAGTGCCACTATTTTGGTGCTTCCAGCCACACCTCGCCACGACCAACACTGATGCTTCTGCACCACATGTGGAGGGTCCAGTCACTTCACCAGCTAGGCACTCTGCCCCCTACATGCTCACAGGAAGGCATCGCCTGCACCACCACTGGATCTACAATATGTGCCTCCACTAACTATTAAAAGTAAATAAATGTTTCATTTTTGTTCTGAGTTATATAGCTCACACTTCCAGGATTTTAGGTTATATTTTGTTAATAATATGCATTCATATTTTAAAAGCTTTTAGGTTATAAAAATCTGAGCACTAGTGATACTATATCCTTGGGCTTTTCAGCTCACTCATGTTACTCTCCAGCTAAACCACAGTCTAACGGTAACATGGAAAATTTGTCACACAACCAGTGACATGAAGTCTGAGAGACATGTAGGAGTTGCTCCTTTGTTAATAATGTTTCATATTGGTTTATAGTTTAAACCTTTTTATTTAATTATGCCCTCCTTGAGCAACTGTTTGCCATATGAAAATTTTCTTAGCTATAGTGCAAAAACATTTTAAAAATAAAAAATGTTAATCATGCAAAAAGTTTGTAAAGGAATGTATTGTTTCTTTTTTCAATTCCACAGGGACTATGTATACCAGCTTTTATAAACACTATTTTCTAGTTGAGCACTAAACAGAGATTACAAAAAGTATGGGTTATTCACAGTTAAGTCACTGCTGCAAATACAGTATTAGCTAGTTGTTCTCTCAGCAGACTTTAAAATTCTGAACTGCTACTGCAGATATTAAACTAAAAGTGACCTGTATACTTTCATAATTACAGTATCCTTTACTGGCTGAAATAATTTGTTTAATAACATATTTGAAATTGGTTTGCAGTAAATAAGATAAGTTTCATTTCATCTGTTTATAACTGAAAACTTCAACCTGGTTGAAGGGAAACATGTGCACCCTTTTGTAACACAAAGAAGGGGAAGAAAACCCTGAATGCAAATTAAGTGGTCCTCCATGTTGGGATCATCATAAAAAAGAGGATTTACAAACTAATGAAGAGAGGCAAACTTAGAAGTAGTTCCACGTCTGTGTGGGAGGCAGATCAAAAATTAGGTCAGTGATTTTCAGAGTATGACTCAGATTATTTCTTTTGTGAATCCCACCCGCATGCCAACCTGCATGCCCGCCTGCAGGCCCGCCCACCCGGGTGTGGGCGTGTGGAAGTAAGCTGCCAATTGTTGAGACAGATGGAGGAGAAAGAGCCCATGTTAGGATGCCCCTACAACCCTTTGCATTCAATTTTGAAATTTCGCATGCAAGGACATATAGTAAAATGCAAAGTGAATTATCCCAATGCAGATAAAAGGGTTTGTCCCTTTAATGCAATACATCACGCAGACAGATGCGAATATGATAATCATTGTCGCACCTGACCAGACTGACGGATGGTGGAGACCCACGTGTATCAAGTGGACGACGCTACCGGTGATCTGGGTATAACTCCTTTTCATAACCCACAGTTGCAAGAAACAGAGGAGAACTGGAATGATGTGCAAACTGCAAGCATCTACGACCCCAGGAGACCAAAAAAGGATCTGGAAAAACGGAGCTACTGTACACTGAACCGTTGGTTGTAACAAAACAGCTGGGCAAACATACATATGAGCTACAAAATATAAAAGCCAAGTTGACAGGAAGATACCATAAAAATAAATTAAAACCATTTAAAGAAAGGACCAACTAGTCTTTACAAGCAAATATGTGAGGAAGTACATTAGAAATGAGGGGTGTAAGGGGTAGTGATGCGCCTCCTATAGCCTCTCCTACTCAATTCCCATCCTCATCCTGCCCGTGTTTCACCCTGCTTATAACAGATGAGGCTCTGGGGACCGAATCACAGCGGTATAACTGTGTCATCTAAACTGGAGGAAATGTCATTTTCATATGTGCTGGCCTATCACAGCACAACAGCGTCCCTCAGAGGCACATGAGGGGAAGGTCGGTGGATCTAAATACTACCTATTTAGTCCTCCCGGCTAGATCCGATGGACCCGTTGACCAACGATAGGTGTGGTCCCCCTTGCAAAATGGGGGTTTAAGTCGGGTGATGTGACTACCACTTTGTAAAACTGGTGCCTGTTAAGAAAAAAGTTATATCAAAGCCACATACATGAGTATGAGTCCTAAAGATAAATATTCCAGAGTTAAAACTGTCCCCCAATCGGATCTCCAGGTGGGGACATCTTTAGGCAAATTTCATCACAACAATTCCAATACTATAAGAATTCGACAGTGGAATGCAGGAGGCATGTACCAGCCTAAAAAACAAGAGCTAATGAAAATATTAAAAGACCAAGATATAGATGTCTTCACAGTACAAGAGGCCAATATATCAGAAGAACAGGAAATATACTTTGAAATGGATCAGTACACTACACATATACTTCCAAAAGCTCGTCAAATAGCAAGTGGTATTCTTACAGGAATTAAAAGAAATATGAAAGCTACTATTCAAATCCAAAAAACAATGGAAGAACAAGATAAATCAGAAATAGTTAAAATTGAAGTATGGAAAAGTAACTACCACTATAGAATTTACAGTATCTACAATCCTCCAGACAATACACTAGATAAAAATTCTATTCCCATAGAACCCAAAAGTATTTTAATAGGTGATTTTAATGCACACTCTCCTAGGTGGGGCTACAAAGATATAAATTCAGCAGGAAGAGTCATAGAAGACCTATTAAACTCATCAACAATGGAATTAATATTTAATCCAAATGATCCACTCACTTACCTTCATTATAATGGTTCGGGTACAAATCCTGATCTTCTGATGGTGTCATCTGACATAATTGACAATACAAAAAGAGAAATAATAGAAGACCCAGGTTCAGGCCACAGAATCACCATAAACTCCATAAGAGGTCTAATAAATAAAAGTAACAAACCAAAAATTAAAACTTCTTGGAATTTTAAAAAAGCAGATTGGTCCAGTTTCCAAAATGAGATAGAAGGGAAGTGTAATATACTGGTAGAATCAGAGTTCAAGTCAACAGATGAAATGAATAAAAAAATTTGTGAAATATTATTGACAGCGGCCAAATCACATATCCCCAAAGGAAAGTTAAATAAATATAGCTACTTTTGGTCTCCATCTTTATCTAAGTTAAAACATGAAAGAAATATAGCAAGAGTCAAAGCCGAAAGAACCAAGTGTCCAGAAGATGTACAAAACTGGAGAAGAAAAGCAGCCATTTTTAAGAAAGAATTAATTACAGCAAAGAGGGCCAGTTTCACAAATTTTGTAGCACATATGGACTATAGGAAAGATGGAAATGAAATGTACAACTTCCTTAATAAAACAAAATTATCAAAAAATACAACTGAACCATTAAAATATAATAACAAAAGCTTAACTACAGATAGGGAAATAGCAGAATCCCTTAACAAGTTTTATGCTCAGTCACAAAGAATACCCCAAGTGTATAAAAAACAAGATAAAGCTATCCAAAAAACTATCAGAGAAACTAATAAGCCAAAAGGTATACGAAATGATATTTTTATTCAGGATTTTAATGAAACAGA
This sequence comes from Tenodera sinensis, assembly GCA_030765045.1. NCBI lineage: Eukaryota > Metazoa > Arthropoda > Insecta > Mantodea > Mantidae > Tenodera > Tenodera sinensis. The sequence continues at coordinate 367,656,249 of CM060964.1, read as the reverse complement.
ACTGGATTTAGCAATAGAACAATTACAGAACAAAAAATCTCCAGGACCTGACAAGATCCACCCAGAGTTTATTAAACACCTTGGCAGGAAAGGAAACGAAATCCTACTTTAACTGTATAACACATGTTGGAGAATGACTGTACCTTCCGACTGGAAAAAGACATTATCATCCCAATTTTAAAGAAAAATAAACCCTCAAACAATATTAATAGTTTCAGGCCAATATCTTTGACCAGTGTTATTGCAAAAGTGATGGAAATAATGGTGGCATCTATACTTAACTGGTTCCTAGAATATTACAACTTAATTAATAGTTCACAGACCGGCTTCAGACCGAATCATAGTACAAGTGAAAATGTACTCCTACTAAGCCAAGACATCAAGGAAGCTTTCAATAGAAAGGAGGATACCTTAGCAGTATTCATTGATTTTAAATCAGCATATGACTCAGTCTGGAGAAACAAATTAATTGAGAAGTTGCAATCAATAGGTGTGAAAAGTAACATGCTTAAATGGATAACTCAGTTTATATCACAAAGATTTTGTGCGACAAAATATAATACATACATTTCCAAATATAAACAAACACACCGAGGACTTCCACAAGGTGCTGTTCTGAGCACAACACTCTTTAACATATATATAAATGACCTTCCATGAATAATAAAAACTTTAGAAACCAAAATTGCTTTATTTGCTGATGATGTAGTCATTTGGACTCCAGGCTCTACAAAAAACCTGAATTAATTAAAGACAGAATAGAAACAGCCCTAAACAAAGTACATGAATGGAGCTCCAAAAACCTCATGAATATCAATGTGGAAAAAACAAATTATGAATTATTTACACTAAAATACAAACCAGTTAATATTAACATAACAACAAATTATGATGGAGAAATAGAGGCTATACACATTGCTCTCCGACAATTATTAAATCTTCCCTTAAATAAATTTAACAAGGCAGTAATTCTTTCAGATTCTAAAGCTGCAATTCAGGGAATATGTTCAAATACTACAAAGAAGTCAACAAAAATTAGAGAATGCTACAAAATGTTAACACAACTCCAAAAAGTTAATAAGACTGTTCATCTCCAATGGATTCCAGCACACTGTGGAGTCATGGGGAATGAAGCTGCAGACTCACTTCCAAAGAAAGGCACAATAATAAAATAAAAGTCTAAATTCAGTTTCTCATGTTCCTCAATAAAATGCTTGATCATTAAGAAATTTTCTCATTTATACCTACAAGAAATAGAAACAAATGCCAAAGATATGGTTGGCTGCACACTGTATATTATGAATCAGGGTAGAAACAGACACATCATCACAGGGTTGCTTAAGCGGCACAGTCGTAACAGTGAGGTCAGCAAGCAAAGAGGTGGGCTCTTCAAAGGCCAATCAAAAGGATACCATACCAGGGACGGAAAGAAGTCTTTGTACTTCATGCCATTAGAGAGAGTAGGCAAGACTGGTAAATAATCGGAGCTCAGATCATGAAAAATGGAAAGACGGGAACAATGACGGGAAATATTACGTCCGATGAAGAAATCCAGCACATCCGGAGTCCCACCATTGTGTGGGTAGAACGTGAGTTCAGCAGGACAGATTACATCTAGGTGTAACTGATGAATTGCAGTGTATAAAAGTTTACCTTTAGGATTTGAGAGGTTCGAACCCCAAAGAGGATTTTTGGAATTAAAATCGCCTCCGATAAGAAAGGGGGCCTTGAAAGCATGAGTAATACCCCAGAAATTGGCTAGACTAACATGATTCTGAGGAGCAGAATAGAAAGATCCAACTTGAATGCTTACGGAAGTAGTAGACAGTTGAATCCGAGCAACCTGGAAGGAGTCTTCCGAAATGGGTGGAAGGGCATGGTGAGCCAAACAGGTTTTGATAAACAAGGCAGAACCACCCGTTCTAGTCAAGTTAGGGTGATCTGCACGATATATATTATAGCCAGGTATGTGGAAATGTATGTGAGGAGCCAGTTTGGTTTCTGTGGCGGGCAGGATGTCTACTTCATAAACCGTTCCACAACTGGCAGCTTACTCCCACACCTGGGCAGGCGGCCTGGCGAGAGGGCCGATGGGCATGCGCGGAGGCAGGTGGGCGGGCTGGCGGGTGCACATCAATTAGTTGTCTTTTATTTAGGTGAATTAATAAATTGAATTTTTTAAGAAAATCAGCTCCTAAAATGCCCTTGCTAGTTTCTGCTACTATAAAAGGCCATTGGAATTGTCTGCGGAGTCCTAAATCAATATTCATGGTTTTAAATCTGTAAGTTGGAATCTCAGTATCATTTGCTGCATATAGTTTAAAATTTGAATGTGAATTTTTGTTATTGGCATTTGCCGAAATTATGGAGACATCAGCCCCACTGTCCACAAGTAATCGTAAACCCGTTTTTTTGTCACGCACAGATAAGCGGGATTTGCAGCAATTATTAATAGTTTCAGTAGCAGTGTTCGCTGCCCACTCGACTACTTTTTCAAGTCTTCCAGATCATTCCAAGAGCATGGAGTTTGACATTTTTAAGGAAAGCATTTGTTTCCAAACTTAAAATAATAATAACAATACAAAGATAAACAGAATTCTCCTCTGTCTTTGTTGACAATGTTAAATTTTGGTGGTTATTATAGCCATTTGACTACGTAGATTTCCTTTGCTGTTGTAGCTTCCAATCTGCATACATATTTTCTGTAAGAAACAGGTTTAATTATTATTTATTTATGCCAACAAACTTATCTTGGTGTTTTTAAACACACAAGCCGTGTGTGGGCAAAGTTTGACGGGTAAAACTGGAACTTAAAAATTCAATGCCACAACTTTAAGTTCCAGTTCTACCTTTCAAACCGATTTAATTTTTTCTCATTTCTAGTGTTCTTTCCTCACATATTTGCTGGCAAAGACTAGCTTGTCCTTTTTTTAAATGGTTTTAATTTGTTTTTTTGGTATCTTCCTGTCAACTTGCCATTTATATTCTGTGGCTCATATGTATGTTCGCCCAGCTGTTTTGTTATAACCAACGGTTCAGTGTACAGCAGCTCCATTTTTCCAGTTCCTTTTTTGTCTCCTGGGGTCGTAGATGCTTGCAGTTTGCTCCTCATCCCAGTTCTCCTCTGTTTCTTGCAACTCCGGGTTATGAAAAGGAGTTATACCCAGATCACCGGTAGCGTCGTCCACTTGATACAGGTGGGTCTCCACCATCTGTCAGTCTGGACAGGTGCGACAATGACTATCATATTCGCATTTGTCTACGTGATGTATTGCATTAAAGGGACAAACCCTTTTATCTGCAGTGAGATAATTCACTTTGCATTTTACTATATGTCCTTGCATGCAAAATTTCAAGATTGAATGCGAAGGGTTGTAGGGGCATCCTAACATGGGCTCTTTCTCCTCCATCTTTCTGAACAATTGGCAGCTTACTTCCATACTCCCAAAGCCGTGCGGACAAGCAGGCAGGTGGTATATTATTATCACATGTTTATAAAGATTATAAAGGATCTATCAAAAATCACGCCAACAAAGAGCATTAAGGCAATCATATCCAGACCTATCAATAATGACAAAATAGCACATTTTAGGGAATCTTTGTGTAATATTAAATGGAATGATATGCTCTGCAAATCACAACTCACAATATTGACTGTGGATGTGATGCTTTCTTTGTTCATCGCGGGGCTTACTGCCACAGAGCTGGATCACAATCACATGTTCTTATTTGCTCATACCCATTATTTTTCCAGTTACTTTTATCTTTTTGCCTGTAAATATCATCTATGTTGCTGTTCATCTTTGTGTTGACTCAATTGAAGACGTTCCTGTTATTTTTATAAAAATTACTTAGCCTTTTCTTGTAACACCCTTCCACGACCGCCATCTTGTATTGTATCATTGTTTGAAATTTCATCTAGAGCAAGCAAATAAACAATAATTTGGGAAATACTATATTTTAATTGTTGATCGACAAGAGATGAAATATCTTGTTTTTCTTCTCCCTACAGTACGAGACAAGAGTTATTTTTTCATATCATCCCTTTTGTTCTGAATACAACACCCGCCAAATTTACTAAGCATTTTTTAACAAATTTCCCATCACTAAAAGTCTTCAATGATTTTGCAACCTCAAATGCAATACACATGTTTTTCTTATTTTTTTAAAAGAAAAATTGGGCATTAATGGGTTAATATTAATGGTCTACTGTAACTAGTAGACTATGATTCTTATGGCATTGTTTATAATGTCTCTGTATATTGCTTCTATGTGTTCCTGTAAGGATTTTGTTGCATAATAAGCAAATCACATTTTCTGCATGAGAACAACAGAGTTTTTCTTCCCAGCTAACCTAATATGTGCAGTTATGACTGTTTGCTGATGTTCACATGTTGAGAGTGGTACACATTCCAACACTGGTAATCACACCATATTACAATAACTGAAGGACATCACTATATCCATTGCTAAGATGTTTACATTTATCATTATTTGCAAATTTTGCAATACTGTTGTGAATGTTGTAATAAACTCAAACTTTTTGTAGATATTTGGTTTTACTTATGGCTGACACAAAATTTAAAGGCAGGTGGTCCAACACAACATCCAATGAGAAGTTTGCCACATCTTGTGGTATTGTATAGTTAAACGTGTGGTGAAATCATGCTGTAAAGCCACTGATATAAATGTCATTTGCACCACAGGAAAGAGAATGGTAATGGTCAGCCATCAGCCGACATTAAATTTTGTTTCTTCCATAATACTGTGTGCAATGTATAATATATTTAAGACTACACAAATTAATGAAAAGTGTGCAAGTTAAAAGTTGTGCATTTTCATATGTACTGCTTATCAAGAATGAACCAATGTGATAATCAACAAGAATACAAGCTGCACCACTCTTGCAGGCTTGCATGGAATCCAATTTTGTAGTTTAAACCAAAACTAGTTAATTTTATTGATTATTTAATTCAATTACAGTGGTCCAAGTAATAGGATTCAACAAATTAAAAAAAGTGAGCACCTGTTTTCACTCCCCTTTGTTCTTGATAGTAGTACTATGTAAGGTTTTCATATTTTTTGTATATTTGAAATCACAGTTTCTGGTTGTAACTGTTAATCAATTTAAAGGTGAGTCAAATTAAAATTTTAAGATGAAAAATGTAGATATCAGATAAAGTAAAGAGTGAATTAATATGTGTATGAAAAACTAGCAGTGCTTACTTGCCCCTGTTTTGAACAGGAAGTTGAATTGTATTCAACACTGCAGCAGGTGTAGAGGTCATAAGTGTTGGAGCAAAATGCAGAACACAATAATGTGACTCTGTGCAATGCTACATAGCAACGGCAGCTTTGGAAATGTTTAGTTTTACTCAGTCATTTCAATTGTGTGGATCAGTGCTCCATACAAATACACTTTTAAGCTGTGAACCTGTTATTTGTTTAAATAGTGTAATCATTGTCCAGCATTTCTTACACCTATAAGATCAACATTGTCCTGTTCCTGATAGATGGACAAGTGTGTGAAGGGTCAAATCTAAGAAGGTATGTGGAAATGTGGAAAATAAGAAATCATCTGGTGGCCAAAAACCATCAGAACACCTGAGAATGCCAAACGTTTGAGTGGCAATGGAGCCAAGTCCACAGTCCATCAACATTCACTGACAATGCAAGCATGCCAGTGATTGCTTCCCTGGATATTGAAAGAAGAATTGAAATTCCATTGTTAGAAGCTGCAACTTGTACCAGGATCCTCAGAGCAGAACTGTTTGTGTTAACTGTGAACATATCTTTTGATTGATTTACACCTTTCTGGTGCCTGTATTAAGGGGAAAAGGACATCTTAACACTACATGGTTCCAGCAAGATGGAGCTCCTGCCCATAGAGCTATCCAGATCCCCTGAGCTATCATTCCATATTTCTTTCTATGGGGGTACCTCCACTTGCAAGGAGACAATAGCAGAATTAAAGGTTTCCATTCATCACGCTATTGTATACATCCCATAAGACATGTTCACAAGTATGACGGATACCTTCGTGATTCAACTGTGTGCTTGTGAAGTGAATGGAGGAAATTAAAGGATGTAATTTTCACAAAGTAATATGTTTTCATCTAATTCCAAATCGTGAACATTGTTTTCAAATAAACTGCATTTCTAGGTGTGCAGCCATTCATTTTTAATTCATTGTCCTTTTTGTTCTACATATTTTTCTCCACCTGTATAAGGTATGAAAATGGCTTCACTTCCTTGGAGCCTGGCACAATAGGTCAGCTGAATATTGCTAAGTGAGAACCAAATTCTAAACATGAGTAACTCAGAATGGCATATTCTCCTCTACTACTGCAGTTATGTAAATTGTTCACTTGACTGTTTGATGCTTGTTAAGTAGTTATGATGCATTGAAACTGACAATGGATGAATATGCCAGTTGTTGCTATAGACAAGCTAAAGTTCCACTGTTATCAGCCAGAAAGCAAGGTGAGCAGAGGAATGACACAGTTTACCAGAAAACTGCCTGGAATTTCTTTTAGAATGAACAAAAGAAAGTTTCGGAGCTATGAAGTCGAAGGCGGATATGTTATATCTGTGAATGAATAATTTTAAAGACCTTGATCCAAGTGAGTGAACTTTTGAAAGAAACAGTGCCAGGGAAGAACCTGCTGCAATGGTGGATATGTATGGATCAAAAATATTTTTCTTAAGCAGTTGGAAATCAGTGGAGGGCTCTTGCTGATCAAGTGCAAAAATCACAGCTTACTTCACATTCAAGTTTAGATTTAAAGTACTGAAATGTTTTATTTCACCTACCCTGTAAATAAGTATTCTGGTATATACAATTATATATAATTCCTTGTTTATACATTTCTTTATGTATTATTTTAGTAAACAATTGAGTACTGCTGAGTTTTCGTATCTTACCAATAAAGCTTTGTATCTTACCATCTTAAGTATCTTACCAATGTATCTCTTTTCTTTGGAAGTTTGAAAACAGTGTTGTAGTAATCAGTTTAAACCAAAAAGGTAAGTCGATTAGTAACACCACACAACACTTATATTTTACCGCAACATGTTTAAAGGGCTTGACTTTCCTTCATTATCAACCATTTGTGGTTGGTTACCTTTTTGGTTTAAAAGGCTGAATGTGTTAATACTTTTTTATTATTCCATGTATGTGATATGTTTCTGTGCTGTGTTTATGTGCTTGTTGCCTTCCAACTATGTACAAGTGCAGCTAGCTGAGTGTGCTTTTTCTGAAACAAACTATTGAACTCAAGCTTTACAAGATAAAAATAAATTTAGAAAAATATCCCTACAGCTTTTTTATTTGCCTATTCCAGTACAGTACAACCCTGATAACTCGACATTCAGTATAACTTGATTTTTTATTTTTTATCATTAAACGTAATGTTAACCACTATGCTATATAAACAGTATAGGTAATCTTTAATTAGTGTACGTACACAACCTACCACAATCTCCCTCATAGTAACAAAAGGGCTGAGTGCATATTGACCTTCAATATCTAGTCAGAACATAAGCAGCCGGCAGACCATTGTCACAAATTGCTGCTAATAATGTGCAAGCACAGTACAAACACTTCTTTGAATGTTTATTGCTTTACCCATTACATACGTGGTAAGCTTAGCTTTCAGTTATATATTTCTGGTTACCATACTGTGGAAGTTTTATTGTACCTACACATTCCTATTTTACCCCAATGTGCCTATTTCATGGTTTTTAAGCCTAAAAATGCCTAATTATAACAGAAGTTATACAATTGATATATTGTCAGTTTAGATTTGAGCCGGAGTTTGAAGCACTGTGCATCCCTAAATAAGAAATACCTGGACATACTTCCAGAACATGCCAGTAATTTTGGCATAGTAAGAGAATTTTAAAATTGCCTTTCCAAAAGCTGAGAGTTGGACCAATAGGTTTCTGACCGCAAGGAAGTGCAGCATTCTTGCACACAACGGGTGACTTCAAAACAGGGTTTAAAATGGGATAATGGGCTGACTTTGAGCATCAAGCATGAATGAAATATCTGGGTCAACAGCTTGTGAGTTTGTATAACTGTACAATAAGGTATTCATAACGAACTTAAACTTAAAAATGACCATTTTTCTACTACCTGACTGCTCTAGAAGGGGGTTGTGCTAATGACAGTTCAAGTCTTTAAAAACACTGTCACAGTCAGACTTTGCTGCCCTTTTACTGTAGAATATGGAAGAGATTAGGTAATTACCAATTCCCGTGGAATATAGTGCTATCTCTTTCTACTTTGTACGTTCCAACTTAAAAGGAAAGTCATAATAAAAGCAGCACTTTGTAATACAAAAAGAGTTTGTAACAACCTTCTTAAGAGGTTTTCCTTGCTGTGCACCTTTATGTGCCAACGTATGAGACCACTCTGTAATCATGCATAAAAACTCCTACAATCGAAAAGAGGAGAGACAGCAGATAAGCAAAACTTGGCTCCCGGCTCTAATAAGAGGGAGAAGAAAACCCGAGACACGTAAAGGTTTCTCCTTTATACCAGGATCAGAGACATCCCATTTGCCGGCATTTTGAGATCGATAATCTCATGTTGGTAATCATGAGAACGAGCGATCGTGAAAATTTGTGTTACCAAGGACACTAATAACAAACAAAGATGAATATGAAAGTTTGCAGTGAACTTTAGTTTATGTGCAGCCGCTAATAACAGAGGTTGACCCTGAAGATGCTGGATGCAGTTTTCAGGGAAACGTCGGAGGAAGGTAATCCAACTGGACCATGGCCCACAAACCCGGAAAATCTACTTAACATAGTTGATAATGCCGGCCGTGAAAGTCTCAGCACTTATAAGAAATATTTAACTTTTGTAAAAGAAAAAGTACATTTCTTTTGCACAAATATTTTTTTTTAAATTTTCTATTTTGGATTTTTCCAATAAGAATGGGTTACGTTTGTAGAGTACATGCTTCTGGAACTACTGTAAAATTTTCATTCAAATAGGTTCAGTGGTTTTGAAAAACATGTACCTGAGTTTGAAAAATGTCAAGTTACAGAAAACTACATTTAAAGAAAAGTGTATCATCTCTGAAGCCCTCAAAACCCAGCATGGCCCAGCGTGCCACCACATTTTGATGGGGTAATTTAAAGCTTTAAATGTGTCGGTACCCTTACAATATATATATATATCATTTTGAAGAGGAAGGTTTCTACTTTTTTTAAAGATGAAAAACAAAAAATTGACTTTTTGAGCCCAAATCACTACCCTGTCTCCTTAAGAGGTAGAACTGGAACTGAAAAATTCAATGCCACAGCTGGGATTTGAATCACAGAACATCCACTTACCAGGCAGGTGCTCTAACCATTAAGCTACTGAGATATCCTGCCAGAATGGCAATGAATTCTCCAACCAATTCAAATTTTTCCCAGAAAACCACAAAGGCAGTCTCACATCAGAGACAATTACGCCAATGTGGTAACTTACTATTGTAAGTACTTTATGTCCCAGGATTAAATAACCTTCAGATGGTAATTATTATTTATTTATGCCAACAAACTTACTGCTGGTGTTTCTAAACACACAAACCGTGTGTGGGCAATGTATTTTACGAACTAGTTGAGAATTCAATGTCATTCGGGCAGGCTGTTACAGTAGCTTAAAGATTAGAGCACCTGCCTGATAAGTGGAGGGTCTGTGGTTCAAATCCCAGCTGCGACATTGAATTTTTCAGTTCCAGTTCTACCTCTTAAAGATTGCCCACACACAGCTTGTGTGTTTAAAAACACCAACATTAAGTTTGTTGGCATAAATAAATAATAATCTTCTTTGTGTTTCGACTAATATAACAAATACATAGAGGCTATTGGCTTTACTTATCTTGATACAGAATGAGTCAGAAGTTATAATGCAGTATTTTCTTATCAGGAATGTGTGTCCATAAACATCTTGTTATCGAGCTAGAGGGCACTAAAACGTTCTAAACACTGTTGAGTTAGATGAACTTCCGCTGACAGGTTGCCACATAGGGTAGAGTGGTAATCAAATGGAGCAGCAAGTACTTATTTTGTGAAACACCAGTATGGGGCACCATGCAAGTTTTAACTAAGAGTGACTGCATTCACTCAACCGAACATTGAGCTACAGAAAGGAAAGTTTTCAGTGAGTGAAGAACAAGTAAGAGATTGGCATAAAATGGAAGTGCACATCGAACTTGTTGTTGCTGTTATTGGCTAATGCTGGATTTCTGATAATGAAACAATTAAGCCTGTTGCTCTTCAGAATTTTTCACTCAATGATGCCACATTGATAATTGCTGGGCAGCACTGAAGATGATCTTGAAGATAACATAAAAGGCAAAGTGCTCAAGAATAAAGCGCAATCCTATGGAGATGCTTTGCTAGACAGTGCCTATGCATAGTCTATAGGGGACACAGCTTATCGGCAGTTTCCAGGAGTTCAACATGGTCAAAATTACACTAACTGCAGATGAGAGTACCCCGAAAACCAGTACTGCCAATGTACATGATAAAAGCGTTTTTAACCTCAAATGTCATAGGGTTAAAGTAATATGCTTTAAAACGATAATCCTTGAACATCGTTACCACACAGCACATGAACCTGCTCACCTTCGGCAAATCTTGTTCTGCAATAATATTTTTGGATAAAATCACTCCCAAATGCAAAATATAATAATATATATTCCATGCAATATTCTGTGGCGAAAACAAAAAAACATCTGATGTGTTGTACTCACATGACTTTCTCTACTCTTGTACTAACCATTCTTACAAACTCTTATTCCTATATCTTCTTTGTGTTACTCAAGATAAACATTTACAAAAATTATCTTAGTGCTTATTTCCTTGTAGGTACAAGGGGAATATGAGAATACAGTAGGTTTGAGGGATAGTCAAATCTTTTAAATCTTTTAAACACTGTTCTCTTTGCCCGCTTAACATATAAAAAGATGAACAATGATGTTGCATTTCACAAACGTTTTAAGTTTTCCGAAACTGACACAAATAACAAGGAATATCTCCGAAATGGTTCACTCTACAAAAACATTTATTTGGACATAAATTGTGTGTTTCAGCAAGATCTATATTTTTGGTAGAGTAAGATTTTGTCTATCTCTTATGGTTTACGAGTTATTCAAAAGTCATCCAGAGTAAACAGGAATACATAGGCTATAGGCAGAAAATTCAAAATATACATTCCATTTGTCATAAAAATATCTTAAACATATGGCATTTTAATCAAAATTGTTAGAACCATATTCAAGAAAATAAAAATGTTTGAAACATTTTCCATGTAAAGCGTAGTTTAAGGTGGGGCTATTTTCTCCAAAATAGCATACTTGAATGACATTAAACTTAAATATAGACTTTGGTTGTTAACGGACTTTTTGTTTTTGAGTTATGCTGTCCACAGACTGACAGACACAGAGACACGCACACACACATATTGAGACCTTTCTCTAAAAATGCTTTTTTTAGTTTTGGGGGGTGTCAAAACATATATTTCCGGTGAAATCTCGACATCGAATTTTTGGGTGGAATACAATACTTGTCTTACTAGCCAGTAGACAAGGTAATAACAGTAACTATAATTGCACATAATGCTGTAAGACAATTCCAGACAAATCACACAAACACGAGCAGTACTATAGCGTGTACACATGAATTAATTTTATATTTTACGAACAGTTGGCAGTACTAATGCATCTTAACAGATGGAATATCACCAAATATAGCCAGAAGGCACCATAATGAGGGTAAAGGTCACAGTTGATTTTTGGGGTTCCCAATAAGTTGTTTCCTCTATCAAAAATGCAGCTGCACTTTTCCTGGGTATCCAGATATATTTGAACTCCTAATAGAGTACCATCTTTTATCTTTTAAAATTTTAAAGTGATATTGTGTGGTCTATTCTGGGAATTGTAGGTTTATAATTCTTTTTATTGTGTGGGAAAAAAATAATTGTAAGAGGCTAATTGTTATCTAACAGTGCGAAGAGCCTTTAATACTTTCTGTTTGAAACTTTAAAGGAACCAAATTGCACAACTACTTAGTGTCCCTTCTGCATCCTTCACGTGGTGCAGCTGTTAGTAATCATGTCATTACATGGTGAACTAATGAGAGGGGCTACCCAACAATTAGCACTGATCAGCTTGATGAGTTAATGACTGAACCTGGTATTCTTCCTTTCCTTACCAGGCTCTATCCAGTCTCCCTTTACTGACCTCTTGTTTTTGTCGATCCCAATGGTATTAGAAAATTCCAGGCCTAGGGGATCTTTTCTTCTTTCTCACACTTCCTATCACTCTCTACACATCAATGATATGCTGACCTGTCACAGCACATAAAGTGTCTCCTAGCTGGTAAACATTCTGATAATCCTCCTGGCTAGGCCACATAGACCTGTTAACCAATGGCAGGTGTGGCCCTCCTAGCATTTTGGGGTTTGGGAAAGAGCAAAGCAACAGCCAAAACAGTAGAACGGTTACATTTTTGCTTGTATCTAATGGGCCTAAAGTCTTCCGCAGTAATATGTGAGATGGTAGTACTGGGTTCTGTGGTTGCTGCCTTTGCTGCCAACTCTGCCATTTGATTCCCAGGCAAACCTACATGACCAAGAATCCATGCACACACGACGTTAATGCCACAAGCATGTAAAACATGGAGGGAATCCTGGATATGTTGTACAACAGGATGGTAGTTTTACAGCTCATGAAGCCTCTGAATTGCATAAAGATAATTACTCAAAATCAGGCAGTCAATTATTTTATGACAGTGCACATATAAAATGGCTCAGTATATTGCATACAGCTCTGCAGTATACATGGAAGTGCTATTATGAAAACCGAATGTATGTGGTTTGATTCCATAAACATAAGTGCATCCAACACCACTGGTGCTGTTTGCTCCATCGGTGTAAATCAACCTCGGTCAGGGTAGCCTCACAAAAACTCCAATAAACAAGTGTGGATAGTACAGAATCATGGACTTCTGGTGTACGGTCATCCCAAGATCCATATGAGACGTGCAGGGTAACCAACAGGCATAGAGCTTCTATAGCCCTTGGGAAACATGCTCAACATTTCAATAGCAAGCTTCCTATGAAGCTTTTGGAAATAAAAACCTGCTGGCTTAGGGCTAAGAGTGCTCTTTCTATATCGTTCGCCTAGTGTGGAGGTGAAACTGAAGTGAACATTGGCTGCCTAGGCATACATCTAAGTGCACAACTATAATTTGCTAAAAGAATCTCACGCTGATATGGCAGGGAAGGTTCTGCCGATTCTGCATAAAGGCTCAGTACTGGGCTTGTGAGAAAAGCTCCTATTGCCATGCATATTCCTCTATTATTGATTGTGTCTAATCTTCTCAGCAGAGATGGTCATGCTGAGGAATAACCGATACACCCATAGCCTAGTTTGCATTGGACCAATGTACAATACATTCGCAGCAAAACTGTCCAATCCGTTTATCACGACTTCCCATTTAGTACCCGCAAGATATTCAGGGAATGTTACATTGTGCTTTTAGCTGTCTATGTGTGATGACCAGCTAGGCTTCCTATCCATGGTCAACCCCAGGAGGCACGTTTCATTTGCAAAGGGAAGTAATGCTGGGCCGAAACAGAGCAAAGGTGGTAATTGTCTCCTATGGCACCAAAAATCAATGCAGGTCGACTTCTCATTTGAGAAACAAAAGCTGTTTTTAGCTCCATTCCTGAAAGTTGTCCAAACACTGCTGGAGGTGCTCTTACAAATACACTGTGCACTGGATAGTACAATAAACAGCGAAGTCGTTCATGAAGAGACTTGACGAAACTTCAGGTGGAACATATTTTCAGATGAAATTGCTATTGCAAACAGTGCGACACTTAATACCGAACCTATGGCACTCCATTCCCCTGAACAAAAGGCTTAGAAAAAACCATGCCATCGTTACTCAGAAAATGGGGCCCTTCATAAGCTCCCGAATGAACAGCGGTAGGCGTTCATGTATGTTCAAGTCGTACAGGAAACATAGTATCCCTGCTCGCCAACACGTGTCATGAACCTTCTCGAGCTCGAAAAATATGCCAACTGACAATTCTTCATAAATATGTTCATCATCTGTGTCTATATCAACATGAGATGGCCCACAAATGAACAGCGTCGTCAAAAACCACAATGGATGTTAGTAGGTTGCGAGTTTCTAATCACTACAACACCAGTTGTCCATTGACCATGCATTCCTTCACCTTGCAAATGCAACTGGTGAGGGAACTAGGATGGTAGCTGGAGGGAAATGGCGATCCTTTCCAGCTTTCAAAATGGGTACAACTGTGGCTTCCTGCCAGTTTTCTGGAAGAATACTGATTGTTGTTGTTAGCTAATGCTGGATTTCTGACAATGAATTCATTAATCCTCTTGCTCTCCAATATTTTTCACTGATGGATGGGGCATTAGTCTCTTCAATATTTATGCAATATGACTCAAGAATACTGATTGTAGACCTCTAGCAGGAATGCTTTTCCTTTTGGGGAGAGCTGTTGGAACATTTGTACGTGAATATTGTCTGGTCCTGCTGCTGATATTCGTCAAGATGAAAGATAACGTTCTAACTCCACCATGGTGAAAAGACGATTGTAATTTTCTGCATTTCTAGAATGAAACAGGATCCGATTTCACCTGTGTCTTAATTGGAAGATACTCAGACGAGTAGCTATTCAAGGTAGACACTTCAGCTAAAGCACAGCCAAACGTATTGGTCACATCGAATGTATCAACAACAGTTCCTGTAGCTGTTTTAAGGCTCGCGATTGGCATATGGGTCGATTTACCAACTACGTGCCTTAACTTATCCAATATAACTGAGGAAGGCATATGTCGATGAAATGAAGCTACAAACTTACTCCATAGTGCCTTTTTGCTATATCAAATTATCTCTCTGGATCTGGCAAACATTTTCTTCTATTGGATTAGGTTATCCACTGTAGGGTGACATTGAGAATCTCTAAGAGCCTGCCTTCGAGGATGAATAGCATTCCTACATTCATCCATCCACCAAGGGACAGAAAATTGACAACGGTGGGAAGTCGACTGCGGAATACATTGCTCAGCAGCAGACAGAATCCTCTGGGTGATATGTTGCATCAAATCATTCACTGAGTAAGTTATAAGTAAACACAGCCGACTGGGTGTAAAGGTTCCAGTTGGTATGGTCCAAATGCATTCTAGGCATATGTGTGGAACATATATCTTGCATTAAGAGCCTATCAAGACATGGAAAGTGGTCACTAGAGTGAAAATCAGGGATAACATTCCAAACTGCCACTGTGGTGAACAATCTGCAAGATCAAGGTGCGAGAAACTATTGAAAGAGTCAGAAAGAAATGTAGGCTCTCCATTGTACAGGAGAGCTATGTTTTAAGTATTGATTAAATCAGCAACGAGCTTTCCTCTCGACAAGCGTGACTGGAACCCCAAAGTGGGTGATGCGCGCTGAAGTCTTCCACCAACAGAAATGGTATTGATAACTGGGAAACTAGATCTTCTAAATCAATATGCGAGAAGTGCTAGGATGGAGGCAAATGTATGTTATAAATGGTAAACTGGATGGTGGGTAGTAGAATCGTTATGGCGACTGATTGTATATCAGACCATAAGGGTATAGATTTATATATACATCATCTCTGACAGGCATCACAGCGCCGCCATCTGCCGGAACCGCCCCTTCTGATGTAACATCACAACCAACTGGGTATATCGTCTAAGATGGAAAGCATCTTGCAGACGTAGCTTAGTTTCTTGCAAACATGCGACCAAATGCTCATTCTTACTGAGCGAGAGTTCTACCTCTGGTCGTTGTGTTCCAATTCCATGTATGTTCCATTGTAGGATAGCCATGCTAATATTTGAATGGGATAGGTACTGTAACTCTCAATTATCTTACTTCTAAGAAACCAGTTATAACAGAACTAGAACAACAAGCATCACTTACCTGCGAGAAACTAAAAAGGCTACCATATTCAGATAAATGGGCAAAATATCATATAACCTAACCATTAAAACTCAAGTTAGATTTATATAACAAGTAGCAAACTTAATAGAAAAATTAGAAATACCAAAAGACAAAGAGAACATAATATATGGTATCAACCAAATTGATAATTTCAACATTGATTAGAATCTAAATTTCAGTAATTTCATTAATAAAAGAGAAACTCCTCCAGATGTGGCTAAGGCTTTAGCTTTAGAAACTAAAAACACACAAATTAGCCTTCTGTAAACTGGACACATATTTATACAGATGAATATGGAGCTGGAGCTGGTGGAACGTTCAAATTTTTCTCTTTCTACCAACATGCTGCAAGAAGCACTACAAATTTTGATGGTGACCTTTTAGCTATTTATCTTTCACTCCAAAACATTATTATTTGCCTGTAATGATGCAAGAATATTGTTATTTTGTGAGATTCCAAAGCAGCAATTCAAGCTGTAGCATCAACATCCTATCCAAATAAGAAAATAATGAAGCTATTTACAGTGAAGCAACAAGAATCTAAAGTAAGAACAAATTAGAAACTAAAAGCTTCACTTATCTTAGAAATATTGCAAGATTTTATGTAGCTGACACGTTTCAAGTGGACTCCAACTCATTCTGAAAGCTATACCTACAGCTGCATAAAATCTTGCAATATTATTAAGATAAGTGAAGCTTTTAGTTTCTAATTTGTTCTTACTTTAGATCCTATCCAAAGTCGGAAAAAATTCTAGAAATACAAAATATAGTCCAAACCATTAAAACTCTTGGAAAAAGTGTAGTTTTAGAATGGATTCCTGGCCATTGTGGAATTCAGGGGAATGCAAAGGCTGATATATTAGCAAAAAAGGATGTAAAATTTAACAGAAATAAATAAAAGTCTTTTCATTGAATCAATCAAAAGGATTATAAAGAACAAAATTAATCTCAAAAACAGAAAAAATTGGTAACCCAAATATGAAAATACTTCTAGAAAATCCCTCTATAATCCCAGAATTGCCACGTAAATCTGCTGATGGCATGATGAGGCAAACTACTGGACATGATTGCCTGGGAGAACATCTCCGGTATAGTATTGTGCTCTTAAGATATAGGAATAGATACAGAACATCTACAAAACTGTACAGCTTTACAAAATTAACAAGATATAATATCTAAATACTGGGAAGGAGGAAGGAGAACAACTTCATTGTTGACTCCAGAGCATTAGCTACATACATGCATACTCTCCATTACCTTGGAGTGGGCAGTGGTCTAATTTAATCCTCTCTTAAGTGTTGGGCTTTATCCTGTCTCTTTTTCACTGGGATTCTCGCAGCATGGGCAGGGTCTTCTTGCATCTCCTCTACCAAGGATGTCCATTTCCCCATACTACTCTAGTCTAGACATGCTGAATCGTGCAGGTGCCATTATTCGTGCCGACCAACACATCACAGCTCGACAATTGGCTCTACAGTTGTCAGTCAGCATTGGAAATGCGTCTGCAATGATCGAGGATCTCAGATATTCAAAGACATGCTCACAGGAGATCACAAGATTCAAAGAAAGGCCGTTTCATCTGAATTGTTGGAACATTTAGAGACCGATGGAGAGGCCTTTCTGTCTCGGATCGTTACGGGGGACGAAAGCTAGGTGCACCACTTTGCTCCGGAAACAAAAAGGCAGTCCAGGGAGTGACATCATCCTCATTCACCACAAAAGAAGAAATTGAAGACAGCCCCCTCTGCTGGAAAAGTCATGGTAACAGTCTTCTGGGATTGTGATGCCGCCATTCTCGTGGATGTGATGCCAAGAGGGTCAAGCATTAATTCAGAGGCACACATGAAGACTCTGAATAAATACTAGATGCAATAATATTAACCGGGCTTGTGGGCCGTGGTCTATTGGGTTCCCAATAGACCACGGCCCACAAGCCCGGTTAATATTATTGCATCTAGTATTGACACCGGCCGTGAAAGCCTTAGAACTCTGAATAAACTCGAGAAACATTTCTGACATGTTCGATCTGACAGGAATCTCGCAGAAATATTACTCCAACATTCCCAGACACAAGTCTGAGAACATGGGAACACATCGCTAAATTGGGTTGGACATCATTGCCTCATCCACCCTACAGTCCAGGCCTGGCACCCTCGGAGTTCCATCTCTTTGTGCCACTTAAAGATTCTCTACAGGGGACACACTTTGAAGATGGCGAGAGTGTCATTCACGCAGTGAGAACATGGCTACGCCTACAGGACAAGAACTTTTACCAGCAGGGAATACATGCTGTCCTACAATGTTGGCATAAGGTCACAGAATGTGATGGAGACTACGTAGAAAAATAGGACATCGACAAGACATATTGAGGTACATTGTCACCAAATTCTGACTCTTAACAATATATATGTTTAGAGAAAAAAATGTGGGGCATTATATATTGAACAACCCTTGTTCCTTCCTATCAGTTACAACATTATAGGTCTAAGTTGTGCGCTATGAGGTTGTTTCATGTTTCTGTGTACGACAATAGCCTCACTCCTCATGGTTTGTGATTTGACGTTTTCTGTGCATTCGTCTCAAATATCACGTACTTTGATTACTAGTTTCATTGTTCTACTGTTCAGGAGAGTCACACTATCTTGTTTTACTTCACACACATTTAAAATCGCAGGGTCTTGTTGTGAAGTATGTCTGAGTATTCGGCTCATCTTATAAGTTTTGAGTTTTCCGAGTTGTGGCCACAGTTGAGGAGCTGCAGTCCTGGTTAAATATGTTGTTAACTTTAGAAATATAGATGGCAGAGCATCACTTTCCAATTCCAGTTTTTTATGAGGAACTATTAACACATACAGTCACTCAAAAAAGTATTCGTCGTCTCAGCTGTATCACATTAATACATCTTTTATTTGCAAATTAATATCAGTTAACTGCCAATGTCTCCGGTTAATAAAATCTTATTGGCTACCTATCAATGATAAAGCTTAAAATTGGCAAATATTGCCATTTATTTATAATAATGATATAAAATGTTAAAACCCACTACACTTGAAGGTCAAACAAGTATTCATCTGGCAAACTAGGCAGCAACAAAACTGCCCTATTAGATAATTCTGCCTCCTTCAGCTGGCCTACATGTGCTGTAGTCAGCATGTTCTGTTCCATGAAGCTCAGAACAACAGAATTGAAACCATGGGACGCAAAAATAAGGAAACGGCAGAGGAAGAAAGGCGTATTGCTGTACGATGCCTTCAAAATGGCAAAACATACAAAGAAATAGCTGAAATATTAAATAGGTAATTACTACTGTCAAGAGTATTATATACAGACATAATCAAAGAAAAGCCTACAAAAACAAGCCAAGAAAAGGCCGCCCTTCTGTCATGAATCAGGTTGAAAAACGACTGATAGTGCGAAAAGTGAAAATAGATCCCAAAGTGAGTGCTACAAAAATTGCTTCAGAAGTGGAAAAGGAAATGAGAAAACACAGACCATAAGAAACATTCTTCATGAGGCTGAATACAAAAACGAATAGCCTGCCAAAAGTCATATACAAGCAATACTAATAGAAGCAAGAGACTGGCATATGCCAAAAATCACATAGATTATGATTTCAACTTCTGGAAAAAAGTCATTTTTACTGATGAAAGTAAATTTAACATAGCTGTGTCCAAAGGAAGAGTAAGAATATGGAGGCAGAAAAATTGTGAATTAAAAAAAAAAAAAAAAAAAATTCTCACAGCCACCATTAAACATGGTGGAGGATCTGTGCCTGTGTGGAGGTGTATGGGTGCAAATGGTGTAGGTGATCTGTGATTTGTTGATGGCAACATGGACCAGACTCTACATCAACATACTAAAGTCACATCTTCCACACAGTGTGAACAATATGAGTCTTACAGATGGATACATCTTCACTCAAGATAATGATCTCGAACACACAGCACTGAACACAAAGCTTTGGCTGTTGTATAACACACCACGATGGATGGAAACACCCCCACAATCACCAGAGATCAATCCAATTGAGAATGTATGGTGCATTGTTGAACAAAATCTATGAAAACACTGAATATCAAACAAGAAAGACTTTAAGGAGCACTTAATGGAGGAGTGGAAGAAAATTACTAGAGAAACTATGGAAAATCTTGTGAGATCAATTCCTAAAAGGTTATGTGAGATAATAAAGAGGAAAGGAGGGCCCACCAAGTATTAAGCTGTGCATCTTTAAGTTAAAATAATAGTTTATATACTGGAGACGAATACATTTTTGATGCGAAAAGAGATAGCAATATCTTTGTTAATTTTTCTTATTTTTGTTGAAATGGTAAACAAGTTTTGTTAATCTATAATGAATTCTTAGGGTATGAGAAATAAATATATGTTCAAGTCAAGCTTTGTTGTTTAATTTTCTGACCTTTATTTGATTTTAACACTTACAAGGTTAGTTACAGATACTTTTTTGAGTGACTATAATCTAAAAGAATGGCCTACATTTAATATACGTACTTCATTATAAAATTCCTATACATTTATATAATTTATAATTATGTGGGCCTGAAACAGAGGGACAAGCAGAGAAAGAGTATATGAACGAGGGATAAACACAGGTTATTCACAGTGAAGTTAGAGATGCCCGCATTTTAACAATATTGTACATCGTTATTTCGAAGGTTCAAGGATCTCAACAAGCAAGAATATACTAATATATACAACTACTTACCATCTGGTCCTGTTGCTCTAATCTCACAAAAAATCTTTTCTTTGAGAAAGAGTAAAATGCAAATTCCTGTGCTCTGACATTCAAATTTCCTCTAAGGATATTTTTAACTACAATTTCTTTCTTTCTTCATCGGAAGGAAACCAGAACACAGGTACATATTCACCTTTATAATAATTGAATGTACAACCAGGCACACATCAACTGTTAGGCATTTTATTTGATAAAAAACATAACAGAAACAAAATACTTTGATCCGCATTTGTGGTTGTTAAGCGACTGCAGCAATCAGCAGGTTACTTCCTGCTCTCTCTATGCTATGGCCTGTATATCACAACCGCAGTGCCTCTTTCGGTGGTGATGTGCCTACTCCCTTTGCATTCAAAACTGCAGGGCTGCCAACATACAGCTACCCAAAGTGCCATCTCGTTGACCAATTCCATTGGCCCCTGGCTCACCTGCCTGCTGTGCAAGGGGTCCTGGGTTTGATTCCGGCTGGGACAGTGAGAATTTTTTTTCCCACTAGGATTATCCTCCATTCTCTCTAGAGTCTGGAAGTATGAATTGGAGTGTGAATGTATATCTGAATTTAATGTAATAAATTAAAAAAGAATCGAAGTAATACAAACCCAAAGTTCAAAACCACTGTCACGCAAATATTATCGCCGCTGAGCAACTTTTCCAGGGGTTTAAAATTTGCCAATATGACCTTCGATGTCCAAGGCGGCATACAAATAGAACAAAAAAATTCCATTGTTTCCGTAACTCTCTGACAGGTGGCATTCCAAATGTTTATTACAACTTGTAACCAGCAATTAAAATTCTAGGTGTAATTAGTAACTTCTGCTGACATCAAAGCACACGAATGCATGCATTCTTAATATTGTTACCCCGGCTATGACCGATGGCTCTTAAGTGTGATTCAAAGCGACAGCCCCATGTTAGTATATTCATAGCCATGTAAAAGAAATCCTTTGTGACAAAATGCTGGTGTGATTTTAGCAATTGAGAGGGTCATTATCAATAAAAGATTTATTTAATATGATTTTAGCTCATTATTTACGTAATCTTAGGTTTCTGAGCAGTAAAAGCTTACCAAAATTAATTTCAAATAACAGGTAATATATAAGAAAGTTAGAGCCTATTTTCTCTCATATTCTACATTTTCAACGATGCCCTGACTCAGTAGTTCTACTTGTTCAGAAGGGGAACAAGGAGAAAGATCTGATGTACTGCACTCACATGAATTTCTCTACTCTTGTGCAAGCCATTTTTATAATGTTAATCGCGATATATGTGTGCAGAAATTATCTTATTGCCAATTTAATATTGTGCAAGTCATTTTTACAAGAGTTTACTCCTATACTTACTTTATGTTAATCAAGATAAATATGTGCAGAAATTATCTGACTGCTAATTTTCGTGTAGGTACAAGGGGAATATTGGAATACAGCAGTCTTTAAGCGATAGTCAAATCTTTGAAGACCTGGTTGCTATGTAATGCCTTTGAAATGTTGTTTGTCTTTGTATAGCCAAGAGATAAAATGGCAAATTTTTTGTTGTTATTAACGTCCTCCAATATAATGCTCTATTGGACCATGAATGAATGAAATGGGTGAAATGATGCTCAAATAAGCCCAAGGTCCATAGGGCTTTAAGTTATCTGACATTCGTCTTCTCCAGATAAGGGAAAACCTCGGAAGAAACCTTATCCGAATTACTCACTCTAAGTGAGATTCGAACTTGCGACCTCTTGGACATGAGGCAGACACGCTACCACCATGCTACAGAGGCGAGCACAAACAAGGTATTCTTACTTAAGAAAACCACTGGAAAATTTAAAAAAAAAAGCCAGGGAATATCTTAGAAATAGTTCACAATGAATGCAGATACTTAGGAGGTTTTGAGAACATAAATTTAAAGTTACCGGTCCAATATTTGTAAAGAACTTCATATAATTTTGAATAATTATAAATACTATGCGATAGATATTTTTATCCATGATCAGATAAAAAAATGGATATAGCAATCCCAACATCAAGGAGGCACACAAGAAGGTAGAACACAATCTTAACCCCTCATGCCTCATTCAAAGGATGGATAGCTGGCTGAATAAAGCCTACGTACCTTTCTATGGTTCCATCTCGAACAAGAACTCCCACATACTCGCAAGGTATAACATCAAGACCTTCACACCTCCAAAGAAGATCCAAGAATATCTTAGGCCAGTAAAAGAACCACTTCAGCTCAAGGTCCCAGCAGTGTACAGGGTTCCTTGCAAATGTGGAAAGGTGTATGTACACCAAACAGGATGCATAATAGAAGAAAGATGTAAAGAACACCAGTGCAATATCAGGTTCCTACAGCCAGAAAAGTCAGCAGTGGCTGAGCAGTGTATAGAGCATTTCCATAAAATAAGCTTTGAAGACATCAAAGTTCTGGATTATACTGAAAAATACTGGGACAGGGTCATCAACCTCTTGAGCAATGGCCAATTAAAACATCTGTGAGCCGAGAACTGCAGCATTTAAATTGTTAAATGCGCTAAAAGTGCTTCGTATATACACAGCTGTATTTTGTGTAAATATTAAGTTATTTTAATGAAACAAAAACTGGTATAAAACTCGTTATATGCAGTATGCATGTACATCATCAGCAAAGTTGTTGTAACAGGTTTTTTCCCCTCCACGGTAACAAGAAAAAAAAATCACAAATCATCACCTGCTCATTAGCCAGGGCAGCGCAACCCCCTCCTACCCAACAATTGTATAAATATATATATATATATATATATTGAGAGAGAGAGAGAGGGAGCGAAGCACCATTGTTCTCTCAGTCTTTTGATTCTGAAGAAGGCCATGGAGTCTACAATGACTGAAAGCTCAATGTTTTTATATCTGACATGGCTGATCACCTGTGAAGCCTTGATTAATAACGCTCGCCGTGAAAGCTTTAAGTTTTACATTTGTAACAATAATGTGTATACCAACCAATAAATTATAGGGTAGAGAAAGTCAAGTGAATGTCCTAAATTTTCCCAACTTCATGAAGTATCTTTCTTTCCTTCCCCAATTACCCTCCCCTTATGTAGGATTTACACCCCCTAGGACTTATAAGCCAGTGCCTAGGGTCAGACGCCTGTCAAGGAGCAGAGGGACCTCTGGACCAGACAGAGTGACCACCTGGAAGCAGGTGGTCAGCCAAGCACCAGGTATGATAGTGAGGAAGAGGATGATATGAAATGCAGGCGAAATGGATGATTGGAAAGGTGATAATGGAGCAATTGGTAGAATGAGTGGCGGGGAAGACCGGAGAATCCGGAGAAAACCCGCCCAGATGCCGCTTTGTCCACCATGAATACCACAGGCTGGTCCCTGGGATCGAACCCAGGCCGCCTAGGTGACAGGCGAGCGGTTTCATGAAGTATACCAACCTAAATTAACAGTTCAATTTAGAAAAAAAAAGTTTGAATAAAAGTTTTTATAGTTTTCTTTATGTATGATGTTTTATGATCTTTATGTTTATTTTGGTATGTATGAATACAAAAGCAAATATATTGAATTAAAAAAGAAATATCAACATACCTTAAAGTCGACTAAAGTGAATTACTATTCTGCATTCATTAAGAACTCTAATAATATATCAAAATCCTCCTGGTTTGTAATATCTGAACATTTAAATTCTAACTCTAAGTCTGATATATTCCCACCTAATCTAAATTGTGAGGGATTTAATTCTTTCTTTATTGATAAGGTCAATGACACTGTGAATAGCATACCCATTACTAACGAATCAATGTCCTTTCTAAATAAGTTGCCTAAGCCCAAGTGTAATTTTGATTTCTTAGAACTTAGTGTTGAGGGTGTTTACGCTGGTATTATGAATCTGAATAATAGTACATGCGTGGATGTCTATGGAATTAATTCTAAAATTCTTAAATTAGCTGCTCCGTATATATGTGAACCATTAACTTACGTTTTAAATAGTTGCCTCAAAGCTGGTCATTTTCCGGATGCTTTTAAATTTTCCAAAATAATACCAGTACTTAAGAAAGGAGATAAAACCTGTTATGAGAACTATAGACCCATTAGTATAATTCCAATAATTGGAAATATGTTTGAAGCATTATTATGTAAGCAAATTGTGACCTAATATGAAACCAATCAGTTGTTTAATAAAAACCAATTTGGCTTCAGACAAGGCATGAGTACAATAAAGGCTGTCACCAGGTTTCTGAAACAGTGCTATGAAAATATTAATAACGGTAACATGGTATCAACTAGGCTTTTTGATCTCTCGAGAGCCTTTGACACTGTCTCACCAATTATTCCTTTAGAGAAACTGACTTTTTATGGTTTTCATAATCATAGCATTCAATTTTTAAGATCTTATTTTAGCAACAGGACCCAGGCAACTTATTTTAATGGAATTTTATCTCAGTTCAAACCTGTGAATTATGGAGTTCCTCAAGGATCAATTTGGGGACCTGTATTTTTTATTATTTATATTAATGACCTTCCCATTTCAATTAGGGATGATAATTTTACTCCTTATCTTTATGCAGATGATCTAGCAATTACCTTTTATGACAAAGCTGAACACATATTAAGACCTATATTACACACGGTAACACTAGTAGTTAATAATTGGTGCAATGCCAATAATTTGAGCATAAACCCTGGAAAAACTACTGACATTCAGTATAAATGTAATACCAGATGTCTCGGAAGCTCCATAAAGTTTTTAGGCATTTATATTGACTCTGACCTTGGACAGTCAACACACATTAATCACATCCTTAAAAAAATAACAACAGGAATTTTCATGCTAAGAATTTTAAGTCACAGTGTAAGTAAAGATGTTCTCATGAAAGTGTATTATGCTCACATTTATTTGCATGCTAACTACGGTTTACTTTTCTGGGGGAATCACTCCTTGGCTACAAAGATCTTTGCACAACAAAAAAAGGCTGTTAGATTAATCTGTGGAGTTCATCCAAAAGAGCATTGTAAACCACTTTTTTTTTATTTAGGTATTTTAACCCTGCCATCATTGTATGTGCTGACCTCCCTCGTGAATGTTAAAGAAAATTTTACCACTTTTACAGTTTGCTCGAACATTCACAATTACACGACACGAAATCGTCTGAATTTATACATCAACAAATTTAAACTTACAAAAATTCAGAACAGTTTTATAGTTGCCTCTAAAGAACTATATAATATTTTACCCGAAAGGATAAGGGATCTCCCTATCTCAAATTTTAAAAGGACTTTATACCATATATTGATAGCCAATCCACTGTATTCTGTGCATGACTTTTATAACCTAGAATGGTAATTTTAAATTATGACATTGCTATACTGTAATAGTTTTTGGCAATAAACACTATCTATCTAAATATATATGTGTCGGGTGTTTTTGTTACTGAGTGTATTTCTTGCATTGCACTATGGCTCAACTGCAAAATTTACAGCAACTTCACAGTGATACACCTGTATTCTCTACTGAGCTCATCGACTGTTTCCTTGTTGACTTATGTGGAGGCAGTCCAACAGCAACTGCTACAAGATTCATCTTTTGTACTCGTGTGTCTGTCTTTCAAATATGCCACCCAGCTCCTAACACTGTAAACACTTCCATATACATGTTGATATCTGAGCTGCAGTTCAGCAGCAGATTTCCTCTTTAACAAAGAATTCAATGACAGCATGCTGCTCAATGAAGCATGATGTCTGCTAGTTTGGAAATACTATCTATGGTCATATGATAGAAGCTAATAAAGTCATAATATGGTAACACCTGGTGTTAAGTATGCAAATTACAATCCTGGAGTTTAAAAAATAGCCAATATGACCTTCGAAGTCCAAGTCCAGAACATAAAAAAATTCTATTGTTTCCCTAACTCTCTGACAGGTGGCATTCCAAACGTTTATTACAACTTGTAACCAGCAATTAAAATTCTAAGTGTAATTAGTAACTTCTGCTGACATCAAAGCACACGAATGCATGCATTCTTAATATTGTTACCCCGGCTATGACCGATGGCTCTTAAGTGTGATTCAAAGCGATAGCCCCATGTTAGTATATTCACAGCCATGTAAAAGAAATCTTTCGTGGCAAAATGCTGATATGAATTTAGCAATTTAGAGGGTCATTATAAATAAAAGATTTATTTAATTTGATTATAACTCATTATTTACATAATCTTAGGTTTCTGAGCAGTAAAAGCTTACCAAAATTAATTTTAATTAACGGGTAATAAATAACAAAGTTACAACCGATTTTCTCTCGTATTCTACATCTTCAACAGTGGCCTGACTCAGTAGTTTCACTTGTTGAGAAGGCGAAGAAGGAGAAAGACCTGATGCACTGCACTCACATGAATTTCTCTACTCTTGTGCAAGCAATTCTTTACAAGAGTTTACTCCTATCTTTACTTACTATTAATCAAGATAAATATGTACAGAAATTATCTTTTGCTAATTTACTCTTGTGCAAGTAATTTTTACAAGAGTTTACTCCTATATTTACTTTATGTGAATTGGGATAAATATGTGCAGAAATTATCATATTGGTAATTTTCGTGTAGGTACAAGGGGAATATTGGAATACAGTAGTCTTTCAGTGATAGTCAAATATTTGAAGAGCTGGTCACGATGTGATGCCTTGGAAATGTTGTTTGTCTTTGTATGGCCAAGAGTAAAAATGACAAATATTTTCTTTTTGTTATTAACGTCCTCCAACGTAATGCCCTTCGGACTGTGAACGAATGAAATGGGTGAAATTATGCTCAAATAAACCCAAGACCCATAAGGGCATTAAGTTATCTGATATTCATCTTCTCAGGATAAGGGAAAACCTCAGAAAAAGCCTTATCCAGACAACTCACCCTAAGGAAGATTCAAACCTGCAACCTCTTGGACATTAGGCAAACACACTACCATCATGCTACAGAGGCAAGCGCAAGTAACATATTCATGTTTAAGAAAACCATTAGAAAATTAAGAAAAAAAAAATAAAAGAACAAAGAATAGCTCGGTAATAGTTCACAAATAATGCAAATATTTAGATGATTTTGATAACATAAATTTAAAGTTACCAGTACGCTTTGTATAATTATAAATACTATGCAGTACATAAACATGTGATATAAAAAGCATGTAAATCTCTTTAAAACACATAATTTATCTCAAATAACTTAAAACTTCATTTATCTTGGTAATTGCTGCTAACATGTTTCATGTATTTTCAAAGAAAATGTAATAGAAGCACCATGAAACATATGTTGGCAGCATTTAGGAACTTGCAGCAATTACTAAGATAAGTGAAGTTTTGTCTCTAAGTTTGTTTTTATTTTAGATTACATAACTGAATGTTTGGGTACTTAAGTTGCACCATCTGGCCCATTTATAGGCAATAATTTTCTTTTAATGCAAGACAGTGCAGGCCCACATATTGTTGACATGGTAAGAAATTAACCCCAAGAAGTGGGAATTCATGTTTTACCAAGGCCAGCGAGGAGTGCTGACTTGAATCCTATTGAACATGTGTGGGACATGCTAGAATGGTGTGTTAACACAAGACTTCAGCGACCAGGAGTTGGGGCTAGCACTTTTAGAAGAATGGGAGGATATTCTCAAGAAGCACTTGCTAACCTGATCGAAAGCATGCCAAGCTGTATGCATGCCCTTATTCGAGCTAGAGAAGGTAACACCTGTTATTAAAGTGTGTTTTTGATGTTCAAAACACCTACAAATGTCCTTACAGATGAAACAGAAGTTTTCATTATTTTACCTACTTGTAAGGTTTGTTCCTATTTATTGTAATTTAATATGCTTAGTAAAACAATGGCTTGTTTAAATAGGAATTTTCATTTCACAACAATGAAGAACAAAATATAGGAAATGCAAACAAAATATAATAAAATGCATGTGTTTGGTGTTTTTGTCACCGAGTATATTTTTTGCATTGCACTATTGCCCAACTGCAAATTTTACAGTAAACTTCATCTGCAGCGATACACCTGTATTCTCTACTGAGCTCATCGACTGTTTCCTTGTTGACTTACGTGGAGGCAGTCCAACAGCAACTGCTACAAGATTCATCTTTTGTACTCGTGTGTGTGTCTTTGAAATATGCCACCCAGCTCCTAACACTGTAAACACTTCCATACACATGTTGATATCTGAGCTGCAGTTCAGCAGCAGATTTCCTCTTTAACAAAGAATTCAATGACAGCATGCTGTTATATGAAGCATGATGTCTGTTAGTTTGGAAATACTGTCTATGTTCATATGATAGAAGCTAATAAAGTCATAATATGGTAACATCAGGTGTTAAGTCTGCAAATTACGATCCTGGGTTTGGTTTTATATTGTTGAAATTGATATTTTAACAATGGGATGCTCACGACTTTCAGTATGACTCTCCCATTTTAGTGGAACACAGCACACAATCAACCAAACTTTGCCCATTTTTATTTAAAAATGTAAATTCTCCTTGAGAATCATTCCCTTTCACACCGAAACAATACATTTGAACAATACCTGTGAAGTGGATGAGCCTTGGTTCATTGCTGGTCCTAATGACCTAGCTGTCTACAGGCCCTTAAACCCTACTCACGCACTCACTCACTGGTTCATTGCTTATTCTTTTGCTGTCACCTTAAAAATATCATTTAGTACAGTTTGTAAGAGCCTACAAATTTACCTTTGTGTTTATAAGTCAGAGAGATGGTTTGGTTTATTAAATTATAGCAGTATCAGCCACGAAATGATTTAAGTTTGATGTTGAAGGAAATTATAAATAATATCCTTAGATTGTGAGTTTAGGTTATAGTATGCATTACTGGAGAATTCAGATGTACTTATTTATTACAACGTAGCAGACACGGCGTGTTATGTTTATACTCACGAGCCCCACTGCTCCAGAAGTAGTTGTGATGCATGTTTGTTTATGTACTGACCTAGTGAAAGTGAAACCTGCAGTGTTGCCAGCTTGTTTTCAATAAAACTAAAATACCTCCGTAGAAAATGGTCAGAGTCAAAAACGTAAGATACAAAATGTGTTCCAAATACTGAGATCTATCACTGGTTTAAAGTAATGTAATGACTTCCCTTCCATTCTGTATGCAAGTCCTATTCCTAATACATTTCCTTCTCCTAGAAACCCCATTAACACTAACCACATTACATAATTATCACTCCTCTCCTGTACCATTTTGACTCTTAGACCCTTTTCCTTCATAATAAATACACCTAATCCACTTGATCCTCTAAGTTTCACTTGTTGTTTCACTGGCAATCTGCCGTAAGTCAAATCCACTTAATTCAATGTGCAACTTTTTCCATACCCATGTCTCTACCACTGCTATAATGTCCACAAAACTCACAAATTTGGCAATCTCTCCACTAATTTTCCCCATAAGCCCCACACATTCCAGCACAGAATACCTAAGGCCTTATCCTATGTTGAACCTTTCCTTTCAAATCATGCAGACTCCTCGTTGTGTGGCTGACTTTCTCCTGTCTCCCACCATCTGACCATCGTTATGCCTCCACCGCACTTGTCTCCTCCCCTCTTCTTTGTCTGCAGCTTTCCATACATCCAGCATGACGTCACTGGAACTTGCTCATTGGATCCCCTTCCTCTCTAATGCTTCTGTTATCACATGTTGACTGGCATTCATCTTTTTTCCATCAATCCATAATGTGAGACCTCTTACAAAGGCTTTTTTAACCTGCTCCGTAGAATGTGAGTTTATGAAATCATAATATACTTGTTTAAGTGTTTCAGTATCCATAGTCTTTCTTACTTGTCTCATTGTATTATACTGGGTGGAAGGGAAGTCATTACATTAATTTAAACCAGTAATAGATCTCGATATTTGGAACACATTTTGTATCTTACGTTTTTGTCTCTGACCATTTCCTATGGAGATATTTTAATTTCCTTGAAAACAAGCTGCCAACACTGGTGATTGTGTGGGTGTCACTTTCCCTAGCTCAGTACATAAACAAACACAGCAATGGTGCTTCTTGAGGACACAAACAAATACCCTGCCTTGTCCTTATGTGTTTACTGTGCGAGTGTAGGCCAATCGCAAGCGTTAGCTCCCAAAACATTTTAGCAAAAGCGAAAGCACCTGACCTGTTTACATCCACAAACCAGCTCAATTCCCTGACCAACCTCAACGCAACGTTGTCGACTTGCTGCACGTGTGAAAAAGCTGCTTAGACTTCACATCTTTTAAGTGATTAATTACTTCAAAACCCTGTGTGATGATGCATAAGTACTACCGAAGCTATGTCGGAAATAGCTTACTCTACACATCTTACAAGTGACAAACTGTTATCTTCGTACATTCTTGTGGAATTATGCATCCAAGTTGGATCAAAAATCATTTATTTTTTCAAAATTGGCTAAGCAAAGAACAAAGTGACATTAGAACTTTTTGTTTTTATTGCTTCTATGAAGGGCATATTAGAAGGAATGTAATGTCTTCCCTTCCACCCTGTATATGGCCTAGTTTATTTTCTTGGTTATGTGACTTAAATCTGGCTTCCACTTTAAATATTTATCTACTATTGTCCCTAGAAAATTTGTATTCTATTTCAGGTGTTTCTGCCTCTATTTCACATTATTTATACTTTACTCTCTTAGTTCAATATTTATCCAAGCTAAATTGAAAAATATGTTGATATTTCTAAACACATTCTGCTCCAACTTACTTGTAATTATGTTAATCACAGGACTAGTTTCGTAGAGGATTCTCTCCATCATTCAGCTGTTGATCAACTGGTTGAACATCAGGTAACTACCTCCCCCTTCTCTTGTAGCTGGTATGCTGTTCTTCCTATTGGCTAGTCATAAGACATCGTCTATGATTGGTATGTCGAAATTTCATCAGGTGATCGCGATCTTTAAAGATGTAAGTATTTTCCCACACTGTTAACTTCCACTAATTTTTTGTTGGTTTTAAAAGTTGGGTATTTAGGTTGATATTATGATCTTAAGACCAAAAGTGGTGAGCTATGTCTGATTTATCTGTTTCTTTGTGTTTGATACTTCTGACGTGTTCTTTCATTCTGGTTTCCAAATTTCCTTTTGTTTTGCTAATCTTTCCAATGGTTATTCAATCCAAGAAGTAAGAAGAGCTTGTAAGTAATGCTTGCAGGCCTCCTAAGACTCAACCTGTCATCCGGAATCCAGATCAGCCCAAAAGTAAGGGCATTGTGTTCCTACCATACTTGAAAAATGTCACCGACCAAATTGATCGCATATTACAGCGGCATAACGTCAAGACGATCTTTAAACCCACCAGACAGTTAAGCAGTTTACTACGATCACCCAAGGATCCCCAAGAAGCTTTGTCATCGGCTGGAGTATACAGTATTCCTTGTGGTTGTGGCTCAGTTTACATTGGAATTACTCAGTGCAGTGTTAAGACCAGACTCACGGAGCACAAAAGAAGCTCCGCCTGGGTCAAACTGATAAGTCTGCGGTCGCTGA
Source organism: Tenodera sinensis (assembly GCA_030765045.1). Taxonomy (NCBI): domain Eukaryota; kingdom Metazoa; phylum Arthropoda; class Insecta; order Mantodea; family Mantidae; genus Tenodera; species Tenodera sinensis. The sequence goes on along the minus strand of CM060964.1, from coordinate 367,624,004 downwards.
ACATGCCATTAATGCAGTCGGTGAACACAGTATTAAGTTCCAGGATACGCGCATCCTTGCATCTACCATACATTACCATGCCCGACTACAGCGAGACGCTATTGAAATTTACAAGCACCCTAACAACTTTAATAAGAAGGAAGAGGCCTTAAGATTAAACAGCAACTGGCATCCGGTCATAGAAAATAAAGAACATCATAAGAAGCAGGAAAGCAAGGTAAGCCAATCAGAAGAGACCAGCAGCATAAGAGAGATAGAACCCCCTCCACCAGCCACCACGCCTCTGTGTGCCCCGGGCCAATCAGCGTACGTTGCGCATGGTATAAATGGAGTGCCATAGACAGTCAACACATCAGTCGCAGTGATACCTTCTACGAGGGGACTTTGACAACGCCACTGAGGATGTTTACCGCAGTTGTAAACGAAACGTCTAGAAGACAGATCTCCAGCAGACCATGGCATAACAGCGCAGAAGATACTTCATTCTACAATTTAGACGCTGGCCGTGAAAGCCTACGTAGCAATATTAGAATTATTTATTTCATTTAGTATACAAGTGATTGTGCAAAATGTACAAAGAATCATGGATAATAAATGAAAGCAACTGGTAAAATATTTCTATTTCAACATGGATTTGATGGTATTATATTTAAAATTTAAAAGCTTTAAGACATTATTAGAGCATTTATAAGTAACAACATTAGAACCATCATTATGTACCTCTATTATAATTTAAAAATCAGAGGAAGTATCTTTCAAGTAGATGAGTGAAAGATGAACAAGAAAAGATGAGAATGAACTGCCTGTTGTTCGGAGAGAGAGTAGGCTTTCACGGCTGGAGTCAATATAACTAGGAGTTATTTCCGGGCTGTTATGCTGTGGTATGCTGGAGTTGGAGTACCCAGACGTTTCGTCCACAGCTGCAGAGGACATCTTAGTCTCCTCAGGGAAGCTAGCGTAGCATCTGAGGTGTGGACTGTCTGAGCTGCTGTATTTAGCCCTCAAGTGGCCTTCGCTGATTGGTCCAGATGGCAGACGGCAGGAGAGAGGGAGCGGGCTTCACCCAAGGTGTTGTTTCCTCCTGATTGACTCACTTCAATTTCTCCGGTTTTGTGCCGTTTCTTGCCTTCAATGAACAGGATACCAGTTGCTGTTAACTTTCAAAGCTTCTTTGTTATTGAAAATGTGGGGATGTTTATATATTTCAATAGCTTCACGTTGTAGCTGGGCATGGTAGTGTGTTGTGGATGATAGAATGCTCGTGTCCTGGAACTTAATTATGTGTTTGCCTTCTGCTCTAGTGGCGTGTTGGGCAACTGCAGACTTATCCATTTGGCCCAGGTAGCAGCTTCTTTTGTGTTCAGTGAGTCTGGTGTTGATGCTGCACTGTGTAGTTCCAACGTAAACCGAACCACAAGAACCGGGAATACGGTAAAGCTCGATTGATGACAAGGTTTCCCGAGGATCTTTAGCTGAGCATAGTAGATTGTTGAGTTGTTTTGTGGGCTTGAAGAGTCTTGGCACTGTCGTTGCAGTATGTGCTGGATATGACTGGTGACAATCTGGAAGTATGGCAGGAAAATTATGCCATTCTCGGGTTTGTCTGTTTTTTGTAAGGCAGGCTTTGGCCTGGCAGAACAACAGGCTCTTTTAACTACTTGAATTGAATAACCATTAGATAATAAAGCTTGTACAATATGACAGGGTTCTTGTCGTAACAAATGTGGCTCGCAAATGCGAGAAGCACGATTTACGAGTGTCTTAATTATCCCAGACAGAAATGAGGCTTCTCGCATTTGTGAGGCACATTTGTTATGGCAAGAGCTCTTGTCATATTGAACCAGCTTTATTATCTAATAGTTACTCAATTCAAGAAGTGAAACGAGCCTGCCGTCCTGCCAGGCCAAAACCTGCCTCACAAAAAATAGACAAGCCCAAGAATAATGGCATAATTTTCCTGCCATACTTCCTGATTGTCACCAGTCATATCCAGCACATACTGCAATGACACAGTGTCAAGATTGTCTTCAAGCCCACAAAACAACTCAACAATCTAATACGCTCAGCTAAAGATCCTTGGGAAACCTTTTCATCAGTCGGGGTATTCCATATTCCCTGTTCCTGTGGTTCGGTTTATGTTGGAACTACACAGTGCAGCATCAACACAAGACTCACCGAACACAAAAGAACCTGCCGCCTGGACCAAACGGATAAGTCTGCAGTTGCCCAACATGCCATTGAAGTGGAGGGCGAACACATAATTAAGTTCCAGGACACAAGCATTCTATCATCCACAACACACTACCATGCCCAGCTACAATGTGAAGCTATTGAAATATATAAACATCCCCACAGTTTTAATAAGAAAGAAGAAGCTTTGAAATTTAACAGCAACTAGTATCCTGTTCATTCAAGGCAAGAAAGGGCACAAAACCGGAGAAATTGAAGTGAGTCAATTAGGAGGAAACAACACCTTGGGTGAAGTCCACCCCCTCTCTCCTGCTGTCCACCATCCGGACCAATCAATGAAGGCCACTCGAGGAATAAATACAGCAACTGAGACAGTCCACACTTCATAAAATAATAATAATATACATACATGTTAAACATTTAAAATACATATAAACAGATATATTCTGTAGCACGTAGACAACCCCCTCCCTATGGATATGTTGTCCCCACTTGTTTGTTACAAGACCAGCAGTGACCAGCTGTAGCATTGCCAGAACTTAGAAATAAGCATTAACATATGATTTGTACAAAGTGTAAATATGAATAAATATACATTGTGTCCCAACCAATCTCCCACTGTACATGCTTCCCCCTCCCCCCCCCCAAGACACTGTGTGTTTCAGGACCAACAGCAACCAGCTGAGGAATCACGAGGTCAGCTCCCACTCTAGTTGAAGCCACAAGACTCAGATAAGTACCCACAATAACATATAAGCATGACACCTCAAAACCACTCCTTCTGCATGAGCATGAAGTACAACCACTAACAATAGGTCCCTGATCTGGGCTCCGGTCAAGATCAGTACCTGGTCCCAACTCTGCCTGCATACTCTCTTGGATGCAGGTGCCTATTTAGAAATCACCCACTAACATTCGTTTTGCTTTGGCGGTAACGGACACCACTTACCACTTTTCCTACCCTTCACTGTAGCGTAGCTAGTGCATGGTAGGGGAGGTGATGTAGATCCCTTTCGGATGATCGTCACCTGGGCTGGCGGAGGAGGGGCCAGTCCAAAAAATTAATTTAAAAAAAAAAAAGTCCACACTTCAGACGCTACACTAACTTCTCCAAGGATGCTAGGACCGTGGCACTGAAGCTGTCCACCACAGCTGTGGGCAAAACGTCTGGGTACTCAAACTCCAGCAGACCACAGCATAACAGCCTGGAAATAACTCCTAGTTATACCTGTTCTGTGTTCATAACATTTTCCAGGTGGAAAAAAAAAACCTTCATTCCATTGCTGTTCTGTTGTTTTGAATTGCGCCATGAGCATGATGCCATATTTTTCTTCTAGCAGCAAGGTGCAGCTGAGCAAGGAGATGGCATGGAAGGACCTGCAGCTAAGTATATCCAACAAGGTGCAGCTGAGCAAGGAGATGGCATGGAAGGACCTCCAGCTGAGTATATCCTACAAGGTGCAGCTGAGCAAGGAGATGGCATGGAAGGACCTGCAGCTAAGTATATCCGACAAGGTGCCGCTGAGCAAGGAGATCACATGGAAGGACCTGCAGCTAAGTATATCCGACAAGGTGCAGTTGAGCAAGGAAATGGCTTGGAAGGATCCAGCCAAGCAAGGAGATGGCATGGAAGGACCTGCAGACAAGCAAGGAGATGGCATGGAAGGACCTGCAGCTAAGTATATCCGACAAGCTGCAGCTGAGCAAGGAGATGGCATGGAAGGACCTGCAGCTAAGTATATCCACCAAGGTGCAGCTGAGCAAGAAGATGGCATGGAAGGACCTGCAGCCAAGCAAGGAGATGACATGGAAGGACCTGCAGACAAGCAAGGAGAGGGCATGGAAGGACTAGCTGAGCAAGGTATACAGTCAGCTTTTCAAAATTCATAATGCATTCCAATAGATAGTAGTTTGCAGGCTGTAGGACGTGGTCCAGTCGACGAATTCTCTGACATTTTGCCCAAGGCTGCGTTGGGCATCTTCAGAGAGTGACTCATGGCTGGCTAACAACTAGAGGTGATTGATGGAGCGCCCAGCTTATATATAGTTGAGAGGAACCACCTCTCATCTCCTATTGGTTCGTATGTCAATCACTGCTATGTGGCTGTGGGAACTGCCACATGATTGGTTCTGTTGGCATTTTGGGGCTTCGGTTTTGTATTGTCTAGCACCAGCACCCACGCTGTGTGTATACATGTTGTTTGTTCTCTTCTATTGTAGTTGTTTTTATGTTTATGGATCTCAATGGCTTCTCGATATAGTCGTGCATGGTGTATGCTGTTTTGTCCAGAACGGACAGTCTCATCAAACCTGATGTCATGGCCTGTTAGAAGTGCATGCTCGGCTACTGCTCATTTCTCCATGTGTCCTAACTGGCAGTTGCTTTTGTGTACCTTTAAGTGGGTTTTTATACTGCATTCGTTAGTGCCAACATAAACTTGGCTACAGCTACATGGTATCCCGATAAATTCGCTGTGTAAGCAGTGGGTCCCACCTGTCCTTTGCTGATATCAGATGCTGTTTTAGTTTCCTACTGGGTTTAAAATTTGTTTTTATACTGGCTGTTTCCAGAACTTTGCCAATGCGATCAGTGATGCCCTTGATATAAGGCAATAATGCCTTATGCTGTTGTCCTGTAATCTCGGTGCAAGTTTATGTTGTCCTTGGATGAGAAGTTTGTAGTTATTCCTTTCATAGCGTACCCCTTGGCCTGTAGTGCCTGGTGCAGGTGTTTGAGTTCCTGGTTCAAAGCTTATTCATGAGTTCTGCAATTTTAGCAAACAAAAATAGATTTTAAGTATATACACCAAGGATTCAGTCACCTATTACATAGCTTCAAAATTAGTAAGATAATGTACAGAAAATCATGTCCTTTTGTTTTAGCGTTGGACTTAACCGTTATCGAGATGAAGTGTAACTATTTGTTACTTTTTGTACTATATACAGCAAATATGGGGAGTGTTGTATTTTCTCCAATAATTTGATGCCAACAATTCAATGGAAATATATATAGTCTCTCTGCACCCAAGAAAAGCATTTCTAGAAAACCGTTTCCAAGTTTCGCGGAATAAATATATGTATATATTTATATACAAGAATTGCTCGTTTAAATATATAAGATACCTGATGTGTTGCAGTTACATGAGTTTCTCTACTCTTGTACTAACCATTCTTACAAACTCTTATTACTATATCTTCTTCGTGTTAATACAGATATCTGATGTGTTACATTCACATGACTTTCTCTACTCTTGTACTGACCATTCTTACAAACTCTTATTACTATATTTTCTTCATGTTAATACAGATATCTGATGTGTTACATTCACATGACTTTCTCTACTCTTGTACTGACCATTCTTACAAACTCTTTATTACTATATCTTCTTCATGTTAATACAGATATCTGATGCATTGCATTCACATGACTTTCTCTACTCTTGTACTAACCATTCTTACAAACTCTTATTACTATATCTTCTTCATGTTAATACAGATATCTGATGTGTTGCACTCACATGACTTTCTCTACTCCAGTACTAACCATTCTTACAAACTCTTATTCCTATATCTTCTTCATGTTAATACAGATATCTGATGTGTTGCACTCACATGACTTTCTATACTCCAGTACTAACCATTCTTACAAACTCTTATTACTATATCTTCTTCATGTTAATACAGATATCTGATGTGTTACATTCACATGACTTTCTCTACTCTTGTACTGACCATTCTTACAAACTCTTATTACTATATCTTCTTCATGTTAATACAGATATCTGATGTGTTACATTCACATGACTTTCTCTACTCTTGTACTCACCATTCTTACAAACTCTTATTACTATATCTTCTTCATGTTAATACAGATATCTGATGTGTTACATTCACATGACTTTCTCTACTCTTGTACTGACCATTCTTACAAACTCTTTATTACTATATCTTCTTCATGTTAATACAGACATCTGATGCGTTGCATTCACTTGACTTTCTCTACTCTTGTACTAACCATTCTTACAACTCTTATTCCTATATCTTCTTCATGTTAATACAGATATCTGATGTGTTGCACTCACATGACTTTCTCTACTCCAGTACTAACCATTCTTACAAACTCTTATTACTATATCTTATTCGTGTTAGTTGAAATCAACATTTGTCCAAATTACCTTATTGCTTATTTCCTTGTAGGTACAAAGGGAATATTAGAATACAATGCACTTTGTGCGATAGTCAAATCTTTTAAAGCTTTGAGATTCCATTCTCTTTGCACGTTTAACTTATAAAAAAATGAACAACGATGTTCCATTTCATGACAGTTTTGTTTTCCGAAACTGAAACAAATGCCAAGGAATATCTCCGAAATATTCAGACATAACTTGTGTGTTTTAGCGAGATCTACATATTAGAGGAAGTATTGTATTCACCCAAAAATTCTATGTCGAGCGTTCACCGGAAACATATGTTTTGAGGATCCCTGAATCTAAAAAAACTTTTTTTAAGACAAGGTCCGCGCGCCCGTGTATGTGTAGTGTGTGTGTGTAGTGTGTGTGTGTGTGTGTGTGTAGTGTGTGTACGTCTGTGTGTGTGTGTGTGTGTGTGTAGTGTGTATGTGTAGTGTGTGTGTCTGTCAGTCTATGGACAACATAACTCAAAAACGGTTAAATTATTATTATTATTATTATCATTTTCATTATCATTATCATTATCATTATCATTATCATTATCATTATCATTATCATTATCATTATCATTATCATTATCATTATCATTATCATTATCATTATCATTATCATTATCATTATCATTATCATTATCATTATCATTATCATTACCATTACCATTACCATTACCATTACCATTACCATTATCATTATCATTATCATTATCATTATCATTATCATTATCATTATCATTATCATTATCATTATCATTATCATTATCATTATCATTATCATTATCATTATTATTATTATTATTATTATTATTATTATTATTATTATTATTATTATTATTATTATTATTATTATTATTATTATTATTATTATTATTATTATTCATTACCGTTACTGTTACTGTTACCATTACCATCATCATTATTATAGGTTCTCTAATATCACAGGTTACCTTGCAACTACCGAAAACAACCCAATACGTTATTTTCCTTAATATAGCATCTCTTGTTCTTGTTCTTGTTCTTGTTCTTGTTCTTCTTCTTCTTCTTCTTCTCCTTCTTCTTCTTCTTTCCCTGATTACCGTCCCCTTATAGAGCCAGACGCCTGTCGGGGAGCACAGGAACCTATGTACCGGACAGAGTGAACACCTGGAAGTGGGTGGTCAATATGAGAGTGAGGACTTACAAGCCAGGGCCTAGAGTCAGACGCCTGTCGGGGAGCACAGGAACCTATGTACCTGAAGAGTGAACACCTGGAGGTGGGTGGTCAGTATGAGAGTGAGGATCTACAAGCCAGTGTCTAGAGTCAGACGCCTGTCGGGGAGCACAGGAACCTATGTACCTGAAGAGTGAACAACTGGAAGTGAGTGGTCAGGATGAGAGTGAGGACTTACCAGCCAGTGCCTAGGGTCAGACGCCTGTCGGGAGCACAGGAACTTATGGACCAGACAGAGTGAACACCCGGAAGTGGGTGGTCAGTATGAGAGTGAGGACTTACAAACCAGCGTCTAGAGTCAGATGTCTGTCGGGGAACACAGCAACCTATGTACCGGACAGAGTGAACACCTGGAAGTGAGTGGTCAGTATGAGAGTGAGGACTTACATGCCAGTGTCTAGAGTCACACGTCTGTCGGGGAACACAGGAACCTATGGACCGGACAGAGTGAACACCTGGAGGTGGGTGGTCAGTATGAGAGTGAGGATCTACAAGCCAGTGCCTAGGGTCAGACGCCTGTCGGGAGCACGGGAACTTATGGACCAGACAGAGTGAACACCCGGAAGTGGGTGGTCAGTATGAGAGTGAGGACTTACAAACCAGCGTCTAGAGTCAGATGTCTGTCGGGGAACACAGCAACCTATGTACCGGACAGAGAGAACACCTGGAAGTGAGTGGTCAGTATGAGAGTGAGCACTTACATGCCAGTGTCTAGAGTCACACGTCTGTCGGGGAACACAGGAACCTATGGACCGGACAGAGTGAACACCTGGAGGTGGGTGGTCAGTATGAGAGTGAGGATCTACAAGCCAGTGTCTAGAGTCAGACGCCTGTCGGGGAGCACAGGAGCCTATGTACCTGAAGAGTGAACACCTAGAGGTGGGTGGTCAGTATGAGAGTGAACACTTACAAGCCAGTGTCTAGAGTCAGACGCCTGTCGGGGAGCACAGGAACCTATGTACCTGAAGAGTGAACCCCTAGAGGTGGGTGGTCAGTATGAGAGTGAGGACTTACAAGCCAGTGCCTAGAGTCAGACGCCTGTCGGGGAGCACAGGAACCTATGGACCAGACAGAGCTAACACCTGGAAGTGGGTGGGTCAGTATGAGAGTGAGGACTTACAAGCCAGTGTCTAGGATCAGACGCCTGTCAGGGAACACAGGAACCTATGGACCAGACAGAGTGAACACCTGGAGGTGGGTGGTCAGGGTGAGAGTGAGGACTTACAAGCCAGTTCCTAGGGTCAAACGCCCGTCGGGGAGCACAGGCACCTATGGAGTGAACAGAGTGAACACCTGGAAGTGAGTGGTCAGTATGAGAGTGAGGAATTACAAGCCAGTGCCTAGGGTCAGACGCCTGTCGGGGAGCACCGGAACCAATGGACCAGACAGAGTGAACACCTGGAAGTGAGTGGTCAGTATGAGAGGGAGGATCTACAAGCCAGTGCCTAGAGTAAGAGCCTGTCGGGGAGTACAGGAACCTATATACCAGACAGAGTGAACACCTGGAAGTGGGTGGTCGGTATGAGAGTGAGGACTTACAAGCCAGTGTCTAGGATCAGACGCCTGTGAGGGAACACAGGAACCTATGGACCAGACAGAGTGAACACCTGGAGGTGGGTGGTCAGTATGAGAGTGAGCACTTACAAGCCAGTGCCTAGGGTCAAACGCCTGTCGGGGAGCACAGGCACCTATGGACCAGACAGAGTGAACACCTGTAGGTGAGTGGTCAGTATGAGAGTGAGGACTTACAAGCCAATGCCTAGAAACAGACGCCTGTCGGGGAGCACAGGAACCTATGGACCAGAGAGAGTGAACACCTGGAAGTGAGTGGTCAGTATGGGAGTGGGGACTTACAAGCCTGTGCCTAGAGTCAGACGCCTGTCGGGGAGCACAGGAACCTATGGAGTGGACAGAGTGAACACCTGGAAGTGGGTGGTCAGTATGAGAGTGAGGACTTACAAGCCAGCGTCTAGGGTCAGGCGCCTGTCAGGGAGCACAGGAACCTATGTACCTGAAGAGTGAACACCTGGAAGTGAGTGGTCAGTATGAGAGTGAGGACTTTCAAGCCAGTGTCTAGGGTCAGACGCCTGTCGGGGAACACAGGAACATATGGACCAGACAGAGTGAACGTCTGGAAGTGGGTGGTCAGTATGAGAGTGGGGGCTTACAAGCCTGTGCCTAGAGTCAGACGCCTGTCGGGGAGCAGAGGAACCTATGTACCGGACAGAGTCAACACCTGGAAGAGGGTGGTCAGTATGAGAGTGAGGACTTACAAACCAGTGTCTAGGATCAGGCGCCTGTCAGGGAACACAGGAACCTATGGAGTGGACAGAGTGAACACCTGGAAGTGTGGGGTCAGTATGAGAGTGAGGACTTACAAGCCAGTGTCTAGAGTCAGACGCCTGCCTGGGAGCACAGGAACCTATGGAGTGGACAGAGTGAACACCTGGAAGTGTGGGGTCAGTATGAGAGTGAGGACTTACAAGCTAATGCCTAGAAACAGACGCCTGTCGGGGAGCACAGGAACCTATGGACCAGACAGAGTGAACATCTGTAGGTGAGTGGTCAGTATGAGAGTGAGGACTTACAAGTCAGTGTCTAGAGTCAGACGTCCGTCGGGAGCACAGGAACTTATGGACCAAACAGAGTGAACACCTGGAAGTGGGTGGTCAGTATGAGAATGAGGACTTACAAGCCAGTGTCTAGAGTCAGACGCCTGCCTGGGAGCACAGGAACCTATGGAGTGGACAGAGTGAACACCTGGGAGTGTGGCGTCAGTATGAGAGTGAGGACTTACAAGCTAATGCCTAGAAACAGACGCCTGTCGGGGAGCACAGGAACCTATGGACCGGAGAGAGTGAACACCTGGAAGTGAGTGGTCAGTATGGGAGTGGGGACGTACAAGCCTGTGCCTAGAGTCAGACGCCTGTCGGGGAGCACAGGAACCTATGGAGTGGACAGAGTGAACACCTGGAAGTGGCTGGTCAGTATGAGAGTGAGGACTTACAAGCCAGTGTCTAGGGTCAGGTGCCTGTCAGGGAGCACAGGAACCTATGTACCTGAAGAGTGAACACCTGGAAGTGAGTGGTCAGTATGAGAGTGAGGACTTACAAGCCAGTGTCTAGGTTCAGACGCCTGTCGGGGAACACAGGAACATATGGACCAGACAGAGTGAACGCCTGGAAGTGGGTGGTCAGTATGAGAGTGGGGGCTTATAAGCCTGTGCCTAGCGTCAGACGCCTGTTGGGGAGCAGAGGAACCTATGTACCGGACAGAGTCAACACCTGGAAGAGGGTGGTCAGTATGAGAGTGAGGACTTACAAACCAGTGTCTAGGGTCAGACGTGTGTCGGGGAGCACAGGAACCTATGGACCAGAGAGAGTGAACACCTGGAAGTGAGTGGTCAGTATGGGAGTGGGGACGTACAAGCCTGTGCCTAGAGTCAGACGCCTGTCGGGGAGCACAGGAACCTCTGGAGTGGACAGAGTGAACACCTGGAAGTGGCTGGTCAGTATGAGAGTGAGGACTTACAAGCCAGTGTCTAAGGTCAGACGCCTGTCGGGGAGCACAGGAACATATGGACCAGATAGAGTGAACGCCTGGAAGTGGGTGGTCAGTATGAGAGTGGGGGCTTACAAGCCTGTGCCTAGAGTCAGACGCCTGTTGGGGAGCAGAGGAACCTATGTACCGGACAGAGTCAACACCTGGAAGAGGGTGGTCAGTATGAGAGTGAGGACTTACAAGCCAGTGTCTAGATTCAGACGTCTGTCGGGGAACACAGGAACCTATGTACCTGAAGAGTGAACACCTGGAAGTAGGTGGGCAGTATGAGAGTGAACACTTACAAGCCAGTGTGTAGGGTCAGACGTCTGTCGGGGAACACAGGAACCTATGGACTAGACAGAGTGAACACCTGGAGGTGGGTGGTCAGTATGAGAGTGAGGACTTACAAGCCAGTGTCTAGGGTCAGACGCCTGTCGGGGAACACAGGAACATATGGACCAGACAGAGTGAACACCTGGAGGTGGGTGGTCAGTATGAGAGTAGGGACTTACAAGCCTGTGCCTAGAGTCAGACGCCTGTCGGGGAACACAGGAACATATGGACCAGACAGAGTGAACACCTGGAGGTGGGTGGTCAGTATGAGAGTGAGGACTTACAAGCCAGTGTCTAGGATCAGACGCCTGTCAGGGAACACAGGAACCTATGGACCAGACAGGGTGAACACCTGGAGGTGTGTGGTCAGTATGAGAGTGAGGACTTACAAGCCAGTGCCTAGGGTCAAACGCCTGTCGGGGAGCACAGGCACCTTTGGACCAGACAGAATGAACACCTGGAAGTGAGTGGTTAGTATGAGAGTGAGGACTTACAAGCCAGTGTGTAGAGTCAGACGTCCGTCGGGAGCACAGGAACTTATGGACCGAACAGAGTGAACACCTGGAAGTGGGTGGTCAGTATGAGAATGAGGACTTACAAGCCAGTGTCTAGAGTCAGACGCCTGCCTGGGAGCACATGAACCTATGGACCAGACAGAATGAACACCTGGAAGTGAGTGGTCAGTATGGGAGTGGGGACTTACAAGCCTGTGCCTAGAGTCAGACGCCTGTCCGGGAGCACAGGAACCTATGGAGTGGACAGAGTGAACACCTGGAAGTGGGTGGTCAGTATGAGAGTGAGGACTTACAAGCCAGTGTCTAGGGTCAGGCGCCTGTCAGGGGGCACAGGAACCTATGTACGTGAAGAGTGAACACCTGGAAGTGAGTGGTCAGTATGAGAGTGAGGACTTACAAGCCAGTGTCTAGGGTCAGACGCCTGTCGGGGAACACAGGGACATATGGACCAGACAGAGTGAACGCCTTGAAGTGGGCGGTCAGTATGAGAGTGGGGGTTACAAACCTGTGCCTAGAGTCAGACGCCTGTCGGGGAGCAGAGGAACCTATGTACAGGACAGAGTCAACACCTGGAAGAGGGTGGTCAGTATGAGAGTGAGGACTTACAAACCAGTGTCTAGGGTCAGACGTGTGTCGGGGAGCACAGGAACCTATGGACCAGACAGAGTGAACACCTGGAAGTGGGTGGTGATTATGAGAGTGAGGATCTACAAGCCAGTGCCTAGAGTCAGAGCCTTTCGCGGAGTACAGGAACCTATATACCAGACAGAGTGAACACCTGGAAGTGAGTGGTCAGTATGAGAATGAGAACTTACAAGCCAGTGTCTAGAGTCAGACGTCTGTCGGGGAACACAGGAACCTATGTGCCTGAAGAGTGAATACCTGGAAGTGGGGGGTCAGTATGAGAGTGAGGACTTACAAGCCAGTGTCTAGGGTCAGACGCCTGTCGGGGAACACAGGAACATATGGACCAGACAGAGTGAACACCTGGAGGTGGGTGGTCAGTATGAGAGTGGGGACTTACAAGCCTGTGCCTAGAGTCAGACGCCTGTCGGGGAGCACAGGAACCTATGGAGTGGACAGAGTGAACACCTGGAAGTGGCTGGTCAGTATGAGAGTGAGGACTTACAAGCCAGTGTCTAGGGTCAGGTGCCTGTCAGGGAGCACAGGAACCTATGTACTTGAAGAGTGAACACCTGGAAGTGAGTGGTCAGTATGAGAGTGAGGACTTACAAGCCAGTGTCTAGGTTCAGACGCCTGTCGGGGAACACAGGAACATATGGACCAGACAGAGTGAACGCCTGGAAGTGGGTGGTCAGTATGAGAGTGGGGGCTTATAAGCCTGTGCCTAGCGTCAGACGCCTGTTGGGGAGCAGAGGAACCTATGTACCGGACAGAGTCAACACCTGGAAGAGGGTGGTCAGTATGAGAGTGAGGACTTACAAACCAGTGTCTAGGGTCAGACGTGTGTCGGGGAGCACAGGAACCTATGGACCAGAGAGAGTGAACACCTGGAAGTGAGTGGTCAGTATGGGAGTGGGGACGTACAAGCCTGTGCCTAGAGTCAGACGCCTGTTGGGGAGCACAGGAACCTCTGGAGTGGACAGAGTGAACACCTGGAAGTGGCTGGTCAGTATGAGAGTGAGGACTTACAAGCCAGTGTCTAAGGTCAGACGCCTGTCGGGGAGCACAGGAACATATGGACCAGATAGAGTGAACGCCTGGAAGTGGGTGGTCAGTATGAGAGTGGGGGCTTACAAGCCTGTGCCTAGAGTCAGACGCCTGTTGGGGAGCAGAGGAACCTATGTACCGGACAGAGTCAACACCTGGAAGAGGGTGGTCAGTATGAGAGTGAGGACTTACAAGCCAGTGTCTTGATTCAGACGTCTGTCGGGGAACACAGGAACCTATGTACCTGAAGAGTGAATACCTGGAAGTGGGTGGTCAGTATGAGAGTGAGGACTTACAAGCCAGTGTCTAGGGTCAGACGCCTGTCGGGGAACACAGGAACATATGGACCAGACAGAGTGAACACCTGGAGGTGGGTGGTCAGTATGAGAGTAGGGACTTACAAGCCTGTGCCTAGAGTCAGACGCCTGTCGGGGAACACAGGAACATATGGACCAGACAGAGTGAACACCTGGAGGTGGGTGGTCAGTATGAGAGTGAGGACTTACAAGCCAGTGTCTAGGATCAGACGCCTGTCAGGGAACACAGGAACCTATGGACCAGACAGGGTGAACACCTGGAGGTGTGTGGTCAGTATGGGAGTGGGGACTTACAAGCCTGTGCCTAGAGTCAGACGCCTGTCCGGGAGCACAGGAACCTATGGAGTGGACAGAGTGAACACCTGGAAGTGGGTGGTCAGTATGAGAGTGAGGACTTACAAGCCAGTGTCTAGGGTCAGGCGCCTGTCAGGGGGCACAGGAACCTATGTACGTGAAGAGTGAACACCTGGAAGTGAGTGGTCAGTATGAGAGTGAGGACTTACAAGCCAGTGTCTAGGGTCAGACGCCTGTCGGGGAACACAGGGACATATGGACCAGACAGAGTGAACGCCTGGAAGTGGGCGGTCAGTATGAGAGTGGGGGTTACAAACCTGTGCCTAGAGTCAGACGCCTGTCGGGGAGCAGAGGAACCTATGTACAGGACAGAGTCAACACCTGGAAGAGGGTGGTCAGTATGAGAGTGAGGACTTACAAACCAGTGTCTAGGGTCAGACGTGTGTCGGGGAGCACAGGAACCTATGGACCAGACAGAGTGAACACCTGGAAGTGGGTGGTGATTATGAGAGTGAGGATCTACAAGCCAGTGCCTAGAGTCAGAGCCTTTCGCGGAGTACAGGAACCTATATACCAGACAGAGTGAACACCTGGAAGTGAGTGGTCAGTATGAGAATGAGAACTTACAAGCCAGTGTCTAGAGTCAGACGTCTGTCGGGGAACACAGGAACCTATGTGCCTGAAGAGTGAATACCTGGAAGTGGGTGGTCAGTATGAGAGTGAGGACTTACAAGCCAGTGTCTAGGGTCTGACGCCTGTCGGGGAACACAGGAACATATGGACCAGACAGAGTGAACACCTGGAGGTGGGTGGTCAGTATGAGAGTGGGGACTTACAAGCCTGTGCCTAGAGTCAGACGCCTGTCGGGGAGCACAGGAACCTATGGAGTGGACAGAGTGAACACCTGGAAGTGGCTGGTCAGTATGAGAGTGAGTACTTACAAGCCAGTGTCTAGGGTCAGGTGCCTGTCAGGGAGCACAGGAACCTATGTACCTGAAGAGTGAACACCTGGAAGTGAGTGGTCAGTATGAGAGTGAGGACTTACAAGCCAGTGTCTAGGTTCAGACGCCTGTCGGGGAACACAGGAACATATGGACCAGACAGAGTGACCGCCTGGAAGTGGGTGGTCAGTATGAGAGTGGGGGCTTATAAGCCTGTGCCTAGAGTCAGACGCCTGTTGGGGAGCAGAGGAACCTATGTACCGGACAGAGTCAACACCTGGAAGAGGGTGGTCAGTATGAGAGTGAGGACTTACAAACCAGTGTCTAGGGTCAGACGTGTGTCGGGGAGCACAGGAACCTATGGACCAGAGAGAGTGAACACCTGGAAGTGAGTGGTCAGTATGGGAGTGGGGACGTACAAGCCTGTGCCTAGAGTCAGACGCCTGTCGGGGAGCACAGGAACCTATGGAGTGGACAGAGTGAACACCTGGAAGTGGCTGGTCAGTATGAGAGTGAGGACTTACAAGCCAGTGTCTAAGGTCAGACGCCTGTCGGGGAGCACAGGAACATATGGACCAGACAGAGTGAACGCCTGGAAGTGGGTGGTCAGTATGAGAGTGGGGCTTACAAGCCAGTGCCTAGAGTCAGACGCCTGTTGGGGAGCAGAGGAACCTATGTACCGGACAGAGTCAACACCTGGAAGAGGGTGGTCAGTATGAGAGTGAGGACTTACAAACCAGTGTCTAGGGTCAGACGTGTGTCGGGGAGCACAGGAACCTATGGACCAGACAGAGTGAACACCTGGAAGTGGGTGGTGATTATGAGAGTGAGAATCTACAAGCCAGTGCCTAGAGTCAGAGCCTGTCGCGGAGTACAGGAACCTATATACCAGACAGAGTGAACACCTGGAAGTGGGTGGTCAATATGAGAGTGAGGACTTACAAGCCAGTGTCTAGATTCAGACGTCTGTCGGGGAACACAGGAACCTATGTACCTGAAGAGTGAACACCTGGAAGTGGGTGGGCAGTATGAGAGTGAACACTTACAAGCCAGTGTGTAGGGTCAGACGTCTGTCGGGGAACACAGGAACCTATGGACCAGACAGAGTGAACACCTGGAGGTGGGTGGTCAGTATGAGAGTGAGGACTTACAAGCCAGTGTCTAGGGTCAGACGCCTGTCGGGGAACACAGGAACATATGGACCAGACAGAGTGAACACCTGGTGGTGGGTGGTCAGTATGAGAGTGAGGACTTACAAGCCAGTGTCTAGGATCAGACGCCTGTCAGGGAACACAGGAACCTATGGACCAGACAGGGTGAACACCTGGAGGTGTGTGGTCAGTATGAGAGTGAGGACTTTCAAGCCAGTGCCTAGGGTCAAACGCCTGTAGGGGAGCACAGGCACCTTTGGACCAGACAGAGTGAACACCTGGAAGTGAGTGGTCAGTATGAGAGTGAGGACTTACAAGCCAGTGTCTAGGGTCAGACGCCTGTCGGGGAACACAGGAACATATGGACCAGACAGAGTGAACGCCTGGAAGTGGGTGGTCAGTATGAGAGTGGGGGTTACAAACCTGTGCCTAGAGTCAGACGCCTGTCGGGGAGCAGAGGAACCTATGTACCGGACAGAGTCAACACCTGGAAGAGGGTGGTCAGTATGAGAGTGAGGACTTACAAACCAGTGTCTAGGGTCAGACGTGTGTCGGGGAGCACAGGAACCTATGGACCAGACAGAGTGAACACCTGGAAGTGGGTGGTGATTATGAGAGTGAGGATCTACAAGCCAGTGCCTAGAGTCAGAGCCTTTCGCGGAGTACAGGAACCTATATACCAGACAGAGTGAACACCTGGAAGTGGGTGGTCAGTATGAGAATGAGAACTTACAAGCCAGTGTCTAGAGTCAGACGTCTGTCGGGGAACACAGGAACCTATGTGCCTGAAGAGTGAATACCTGGAAGTGGGTGGTCAGTATGAGAGTGAGGACTTACAAGCCAGTGTCTAGGGTCAGACGCCTGTCGGGGAACACAGGAACATATGGACCAGACAGAGTGAACACCTGGAGGTGGGTGGTCAGTATGAGAGTGGGGACTTACAAGCCTGTGCCTAGAGTCAGACGCCTGTCGGGGATCACAGGAACATATGGACCAGACAGAGTGAACACCTGGAAGTGGGTGGTCAGTATGAGGGTGGGGACTTACAAGCCAGTGTCTAGAATCAGACGTCTGTCGGGGAACACAGGAACATATGGACCAGACAGAGTGAACACATGGAAGTGGGTGGTCAGTATGAGAGTGTGGACTTACAAGCCTGTGCCTAGAGTCAGACGCCTGTCGGGTAGCAGAGGAACCTGTGTGAACTTCATAGAGGTTTAGCTTGCAGATTGAACACTTCAGCGTACGACTTGGGCTCCACCACTGCCTACCCCCTCTGTTCTCCCATTTTTCTGGTACAACTCCGCATGAAAGTCGTAGCTGCTGCAGCTTGAATCAGCCCACTGGCTAAGTGCCCAACGAACCGGAAAGAATGACTAACCCCTTGCCGGTCGTAACTTCCAAGTAGGGAAAATCCGTGACAAGTGTGCTTGCCAATTCCAAAATGCGCGCTTCTCTGAGCCTGTACGCTGGTGCTAGACTGCCTCTTAACCGTGACCCACGTACCGTTAAGAGCGTGGCCGCTTAATGTGATTGCATCCAAACCATGGGACAGAGAGAGTCTTGCTCCGCAGAAATAAATGTAACACTAATAAAACTGTAAAGCTCATTGAACCTCATGGGAACGTTAACCTAACAAATTATAGGGGAATTAGTTTATAATCAGTTGTGGGTAAGATTTACACTGGCATTTTGACAGAAGATGAGAGAAAAGTATCTGATCTCTAAGCAGGTTTTAAGCGGAAAAATAGATCAGTACACAACAGTTTTATGATTACTATTTACAACGATAAATATTTAGAGAGAGGGAAGTAAATTATACATATCTGTAGATCTTGAAAAGGCTTTCGACACAGTTAGGGAAGCCTATGGTTCAAATTGAGTAAGAAAAGCAGTGTTGCCAACTATAATTCAATAAAACAAGCTAAATCGGCTTGCCAAGAAGGCTAGAAAAGGCTAGATTATATTTTAATACCTATATAAATATTAGAAAACTACATTATTAAAAAGTACGCATGGATCACCTAGCAAAAATAAACGTAGTCTTCGTCATCCCCCTCTGCCTCATTTCTACTGCTGCAGCTGGGATTTCCCTTAGGTTCTTACATGTATGCAGCATTTGTACCAACCAGCTACAATATTTCTTCTGGGACTGCGCATGAAAAATCTGATATGTTGCACTCACATGACTTTCTCTACTCTTGCACTAACCATTCTTACAAACTCTTTTTCCTATATCTTCTTTGTGTTAGTTAAGATAAACATTTGTACAAATTATCTTATTGCTTATTTCCTTGTAGGTGCAAGGGGAATGTTAGAATACAGTAGGCTTTGTGCGATAGTCAAATCTTTTAAAGCTTTCAAATTCCGTTCTCATTGCAGGGCTAACATAACAAATTGAATAACGATGTTCCATTTGACAGAAATACAAATAACAAGGCATATCTCCGAAATGGTCCAATTTATAAAAAAATATTCAGACATACATTGTATATTTTAGAAAGATCTACAGTTTTTCATAGTAAGATTTGGTCTATCTGTAACCGTTTACCTGTTATACAAAAGTCGTCAAGAGTAAATAGGAGTACAGAGGTTATAGCCAGAAAATTCAAAATATACATTTCATTTGTCATAAAGATATTTCAAACCTATGGCATTTTAATCAAAATCGTTAGAGACACTTTCGAGAAAATGTAAATTTTCGATAAACTTTCCATGTAAAGGGTAGTTTAGGGTGAAGAATTTTCTTCAAAATCTTCGTGTCGCATCCATGAAAGACATTTAACTTAAATACCAACTTTGGTTTTTAACCAACTTTTTGTTTTTGGGTTATGTTGTCCACAGGCTCGAGATACACACACAGACCTTTTTCTAAAAAGTGCCAAAGAATCTAACAACTTGGTGGAATCCATACTCCCAGATTCAAAAGATTCATGAATTCGCCAAAAGGATTATATGATTATGTGGAATAGTTGCAGTAGCGAGATTAAATGATGTATTATTTTAAAGGTACTGGTAGATAAGTAAAAAATGAAAAAGGCTAGAAAAGGCTAATGAAGCTTAGAAAAAAGGCCAGGAAAGCTACTTGTAGCTTTTTGGAAAATTTATAGCTAGATAGGTTCTCAAAAAGGCCAGATCTAGCCTTAAAAAGGTTAAGTTGGCAACACTGAAGAAAAGAATGAGAATTAGCTTTGTAAGAGTCATGCAAAGGATATACACCGACAGTAATTTCTGCATAACAATCGCTAATAATAAAGCAAGTACTACCTGGCAAACACATGAAGCGTATCGGAAACAATGTGAACCTGCCCAGCTGTTTACGTGAGCTTATCGCATAAACAAGGCGGGACAGCGCATGTGCATTCTCTTCAGATGCAATTATATTGTCAGGACAGCAACGTTTCATATATCAGCAGGCGCCAGAGAGCATCCAGTTGTGTTTTATCACTGACTATACGCCAAGTTACTATTATTTCGCTCTTATAACAAACAAGATAAGAAGCAATCGCAGCGCTCAACGGCCAAGGTCAATACGCCTCAACCAGGACCAGGACCTCCTGCCAGGACCCTTCTCAAGTAATGGAAGTGTTCAAAACAATACAGGTCTAAGGCCAGGTGTAAGTTAACGAATGCATTTTTCATTATGTTTATGGATGATGCTTTTGAGGTAATCAATGCGGAGAACAGCAAATGTCAATAATTAACAACAGCGAAATACGCGGTTTGCCATTTGCTGATGGCATAGTAACAGGATGTGTATCCAAAGTATTAATAGTTAACGTAATAAATGGAAGCATTGTTATTTTAGTTGTATACTGAATTTTTGTATATTAAAATGAAACGAATTACAAAAGTTTGTAGTATTTGAACTGTATCAACTGATGTTTTTATTTATTTTTGCTGTGGTAGCGTTAATTGTTTTGGAAATATTCGTTGTTACATATTTCAGCTTTCTGGTCAGTCATGCGGCCACTACAAGGAATCTTGTCTGCCTCACATGCAAGTGGTCTCGAGTGCGTTTCTCTGTTAAAGTAAGTTGTTTGAATAAGGTTCTTTCCGGGGTCTTCTTTATCCTGGAAAGACAAATATTACTCTTACCGGGCTTATTTGAGCATCATTTCACCCGTTTCATTCATCGTCCGATATGACCTACCAGATTAAAGAGTATAAACAAATCCAAAAAAAAAAAAATAAAATAAAATAAAATAAAGCTTAAGCATTTAATATTTTTTCCCGCTTGCGGGTATATAAGTAAGAAAAACTGGTAACGATATGAAAGTGGTTGTTTTACGTTCCTTTCAGGCATGCAACCCTCTCTATAATGGCTCATTTTAAATTTAGTAAAAATTGATCGTTACGTAACATGAATGTGATAATAGAAAGGGATAATGAGAGGTTCTACCTGATAGAGATCATAGGAATGTCACATATCTGACGTTTTTTTTCATTCGTATTAAGAGGATCTCAAATAATGAATATTTATAATGGTGTTAAAAATCTGGACTCAAAATGTTAAAGTATGCTGCTATGCGGTTGGCACCATTTGCATTCTGTAGAAAGAGAAACAATATGACCGCGAATGCTTTCATTTAGGAGGGAAAAAGTGTTGCGGAAGCCATATATGAGACGTTAGAATCGTGAGTGAACATACATGGTGGTTTCTGCACTTGTCAGCGCTGAGATACATTAATAAAAGGCTGCAGTGTTAATTCTGTGTAATAGTTACAGTGGCTGTAAACTGAAATCAGACAATTGCGTTGAGATACTTAACTGCGGAAGCATTTTGAGATAATAAAATCTTGCAATTTGTTTTCATTGTTCGTAACGTGTAACGTGTGTACCTAAAGTAGACATCATGCCTGAAATATGTTGTGTGCTGAATTGTCCTCATGTTTCTGGCCAATGCCAGCTCAGGAACTTCCCCAAGGATGCAGAGAAATGCGTACTGTGGAAACGGCGCATTCGCCAGAATACTATGGTGATCAAAAAGCAAACCCGCATTTGTGATGTAAGTTCATTTTAAGGTTGAGCTATTTTAGTTGACAGCTAAGATGGCTAAGAGTGTGCAGCATACTAAATGGGATACAGATGGTGAAAGGCTTACTGTTAAGAGTGATACTTAGGTATCTCCTATATTCACTTGCCTTTACTACCTAAGTTACATGTTCATATGGATGTTTGTGATGGGTTGGGACAGTTTGCACTGCTTTGCCCTCCTCAGGGAAACCTAACATTACAGGAGAGCTACAATGCGAGATGATGACTGAGTACTGTTCAGTAAGTGTTTACTTTAGCACACAGTGACTGTTTCAAATCTAATTTCATCCTAATAGCTAACCTTAAACAGTTATGTTACAATGTGCATGTCACCACAATTCCCCCACAAGATCATTAAACAGAAGACAGTTGCAAGTCTATGCATTTAAATTGCTAAAGTCTAGAATACTGTTGTTTCATCACTTTTTGCACTATACTCCATTTCCATTATGGGTATTTGTTTGCTTTGCCACCCAGCGACCGATTTGTTTTAAACCTTATTGAAAGAATCAATCTGTGGTATTTCAGAATTCATTACATGACCCTTATTTTTCAAAAGAAATATGTTTTCCCAAACCAGCAAATCTGTGGTATCATTCAATTGTAATAATTTAATCTCTGGATTTCATGATTAAATGACCAAAAATGATCTGCCACAGCTGATCTATCTGCTTAAATTTAATATTAAAATGTTTTTATTCTGGTTTCCAAATGACGTTTAGTCTCACCAACATAAACCCTGTCAGTCTAAACAAAGAAATTGATAAATGAAAATTCAAAATCTGCATCCTTTTTAGAAAAGGTAGCAAATTGTATATATTATATACCGGGTGGAAGGGAAGTCATTACATTAATTTAAACCAGTGATAGATCTCGGTGCTTGGAACACATTTTGTATCTTATGTTTTTGTCTCTCACCATTTCCTACGAATATATTTTAGTTTTAATGAAAACAACCAGGCAATACTGCAGATTGTGTGGATGGTCGCTTTCTCTAGTTCAGTACATAAACAAGCAGCGTAACGGTGCGTCTTAAAACCAAACTCATACCCTGCCTTGTCTTTCCGTGTTTACTGTGGAGGTAGGCCAGTCAGAAGCGTTAGCTCCCAACGAAAGCAAAAGTCCCCAGCCTGTTTACATTCACAGACTAGGTCAATTCCCTGACCAACCTCAAAGCAACATTGTTGACTTACCTAATGGATGAGATAACAGCTTGGAGTATTCCTCCACTTCTTTTAGGTGATTGGTTATTTCGAATCCCTGTGTGATGTCACATAATTACTACCGAAGCTATGTCAGAAATAAGTTACTCAAAGCACCTTACAAGTAACAAACTGTTACTTTCGTACATTCTTGTGGAATTACGCATCCAATTGGGATAAAAAAATATTTATTTTCGAAATTGGCTGATCAAAGAACAAAATGCCATTAGGTTTTGTTTGTTTGTAATACTTCTGTGAAGCACATGTTAGAAAGAATGTAATGACTTCCCTTCCACCCTTATTTCAAGGAACTAATTATTCTATGTATGTTTATTTGTTGTATAAACAAATAATATTGATCTTTCATCTATCAATTATATGGATAATTTCCTAAAGAGGTGCCAAAAATGTCTGGATAACAACGGTAGCGTCTGTATAATTATATTGGTAAGTAAAGCCTTTAAAAGTAGATTTAATAATGCTGTATGGTTTTATCAGCGCTGTTCCATGACAGCAGCATTTGGTGATGAGCGCAGAGGACCCATACAGACAAAACACACAATGCAGCCGGTTCAGTCTTTTTGATCACCCGCTACAATATGGAACTAAAACTTAGCACAGTCTGTGATACTCGGACGACTACCTTTTGCCATCTTCTGCTTCCACCTAATGTATTGTGAAATGACAGTTAAGTGCAAATACTTTTTCTTATTTTTCTTCTAAAACTGAAGCACAAGGTACAGTTGTCGTTAAATGATTATGTAGACTTTCACAGCTTTTGTCCATTACTTGTTTCCGGTATAGGCTGCGTCTTGTTGGCTTTGTAAGAAGTTAAAAAGTATGCCAACATTGCGCCGCAAAACTATGCTCGACTTCTTCAATGGGTGACTGCAAAAAATGCATCCAATTAGTCACTGCCTACTCTGACTGGTCTTGCTGTCCCATCCCTCTCATAATCCTATTGGTTCCCTCTCCTCCAATAGGAAGTTGACCTCCTAATAGAGTCTTCCATATCATGCTGAGTGGTTTGCCAGTATCACAGTTCAGACTGCTCTTTTCTTTAAATATTTTTATGCTTTCTCTCACTATCCTTTGAGAGATATTGTCACAGATTGTTAAAATGTTTAAACTATCAAAGTCAAGAGGTGGCTGGTGTTTTCTGCATGTTCCACAATGGCAGAGTTTTCCAGTTGAGAGAGTTTCATGTATCTCATATCTTCCTTTCTTCTTGCATTGATAGATCTTACTGTTTGACCTATGTACAATTCACCACAATCACAGGTAATTTTATAGATGCCTGGATTATTTTGTAAAGGGTTCTTATCTTTGACTGGTCTTATAAAGGAATGAATGCAGCTTTTTCACTGATGTGTCTCTTGTTTTAATTTTGTGGAGTTGCAAAGTTTTTAGATGACTTGTCCTTTTGTAGTTATGCTGTTTACAGACCCACACACACACACACACACACACACACACACATACACACACACACACACACACACACACACACACACACACACACACACACACACACACACACACACACACACACACACAGAACCTTTTTCTAAAAATGTGTTTTTCAACATTTTGAGTCGAGTACAACACTTTCCCTACTTACTATGCATAGTAGGGAAAGTAAAAAAGACAGTTTCTACATTAGTGTAAAATCACAATATAATGAATAATTGTTTTTATATAATAATAGTGTTATTTGTCTCTCTTGCAGTGCCATTTTGAGAGTTCCATGTTCTGGCAGAATAAGAAAGGCAAAAGATATCTTAAGGCGAACGCTGTTCCTTCAGTTATAGGCCCAAAAGTAAGGAACACTCCAACACAGGTAAGTGTAATTTGAAGCAGGAACTTTTGAAACACTAATGTCACCCGGTTGATTTTTAAAAACCAAAATGTGTTTTGAGAACTACTTGTCAAATAATATTTTAAAGATGAACATGAATGTGTTATGTAACCCTTTGGATGCCGAGACAGGTTACCATGGTAGTTTACTGACCCTCCGTGGGTTGCTAAGGGCAACTCTTATGTTTATTTAAACATTGAGTTTTTGAACGAATGCACCTATGTGACTAGGACATTTAATGTTACAGCTTACTCAGCTGTTTGGTGGAGCAACAACCTTATCTGTTTATTTCTTTAGCTCCAAGAATGACTAATGGGCAGTTACGTGCAGTTGCATATTACTGAATGTTTTTCCTTGTTAGTTGTGCAATATTACTTTGCCACTGCAAGTAGTATGTCACTACTTCTCACAAACAGGAATTGCCGTAGCCAAGTAGTTAGACCATTCGTGTCTCACCAAAGCAGCCCGGGTTCAATCCCAGGCAACTGCATGTGGTGGACGAAACAGTGCTGGGGCAGTTTTCCTCCGGGTTCTCCAGTTTCCTCCACCATCTAATTCCGCCGGTGCTCCATCTTCATTCCATATATCATCAGTGTCATCACCTGCAATGCTGTTTGTAGTGAAAGCGGGCCTTAAACACTACAACAAAAATAGGAATATGATGTACAAAACCCCAATGATTTGGAAGGTGCATGATGTACCTTGTGATGGTGCCTTACATGTATAAAACAACTTGTATGGATCAGGTGATTCACATTCTAAGGATAAACTGAAAATGAGATCTTTAGATTCACAAACTGAAATAAAGAAGAGGATGAAAGCAACCTATGCAATAATAACATGTATTTTGTAGGTAACATCACATACTTGTCAAAGATATAAGGTTGTTAATCATTATCAACATCAACATCATCATCATCATCATGATTATTATTAAATCCTGGCACAACAGGCCCTGATCTGATATGGACTGTAGTGCCACAGGTTTAACTTAACAACATCCCATGAAGAGCCAAGCCTTAGCGCCCACCTGCTGCGTACCCCAGCTCAACCCACTACAGGCGTCATTGGTGGGGTGCAGTACTGGAGGGCGGTACATGGTCAGTTTCCCGATCCCTCCCAGCCAGTTATGCACTCTTCATGACCTGGGGCCACTACTTTTTCATCAAGTAGCTCCTCAGTTGATCCCCCTGGTACCTAACAAGAGAGTGCGCCCCGTACCAGACCTCCCAGAGGGGATAAAATCACCATGCTGGTACCGGGGATCGAACCCAGGTCCTCCGCACCAGAGGCAAGCGCACTAACAACTGCGCTATGGAGACGGTCATTGTTATTGGCAGTACAAATTAGAGTGCATTCTGTATTCATACTACGTTTTATATATCTTTGATCAATCTAGTAAGATAATGCTCATGAAAACCATGTATATTTAAGCTAAGTGAAGCTCAACAATTAAAATAAGCAAATGCAAGCATATAAGCACAAAAATGTAGCAAGGGCCTACTGGGTCCCATGTGACTAACAGTGTTCTATCCAGGATATGCACCTAACGGAGGGTTAAAGATGTGTAAAATAAGCCATGGTTCAAATCCCAGCTAAGCCATTCGATTTTACAACCTGATTCTACCTTTTGAAATTAAGAAGTAATTCATACCTAAACTGCCATCAGTTCTATTATAATAATAGGCAAGTGTGTTAAAAGAACAATTTATAATTAATTTCTGTTTACTTTTACAGAAAATTACAAAAGTTTCACCAGACAAGAACATCAACAAAGAAGTAAGTAACATTCAAATACCTAATATTACAAGATAAAATGTTTTATTATTGTAAATGGCTTTATAAGTTTGTGTACAGCAGTCTAGATAGTTAAATGGAGGTTCTTTACTTCTAAAGCACGTCTCAACCTTGGAAGACAGTACATGTTAAACGGGGCGCAATGCTGCGACATGTACTATATGTATGCCTCAATGTTTGTTGCTCAGTTGCAACAGCTTGTGGTTGTCACACGCGAACCTGAAGATAGCACACTATTGTTTATTCCTTAGAGATCCTTTCATTAGTTCCTTTTTAATCCTATACACTACTGCGTTTGAACACCTGATAGCCATAGCTGTTTCTTTTACTGCCTTATTAATACTCATTCTAGTTGAAAAATAATCTAACACATTCATAATTATTTGGCGTTCCTTACTTCTTAATTTACCAGTATACTGTCTCTTCCTAGTTTCCCCCTCCATAACTACAAATATTTACAGAAAATGTTAAATTAATAATGTAATAACACTTCACAGGTTCCACACAGAATAAACACATACACTTCTTTACGAACTGATGTTAACTTTTTCTGGTGCTCCCCCAAATGCCTTCTGTGTCACACTTGACACCTTTTAGCTGAATGGTGAATACCTTTTGTTTGCCTTACACGGTGAAAGCAAGAGGTCACAAGCTTCTGGTTTATTTTAAAAACTGTCTCTAACCCTCTTCAACATTTTCTCTCGCTTGGTCCCTCTTGTAAACTCAATAATAAGGTTTCCTACTGTGTAACTTTTGCAGTGCAGAAATATAAAACTTTCTGAAAACGTTAAATTTAAAAACATGTTGATGCTTAACTGAGTAAACATAGGGAATTCAAAGTAAGCAGGTAGCAGCACCATGGTTTACTCTGGCTAAGAAAGAAATATAGACATATTGTAGCAGTTAGTGTATGATGAGCATAGAAAGAGCAAATATCAGACTTTACTGATAAACACGTTTTCTGTAGAAATTTGGGCCTACAGAAATGTATAATGGCTCTAAAAAGGAATATAATCTGATAGAGGAAAAAAAAAATTCTGCATGGGATAATGTGTTCAAAGCTGAAAATTATAACAACTGAATATTTACACCATGCTATTAGGAACCTGGCAACAGTGTGAGAGTGGAAAGGGACGAAGCTAATGGCAACTTGTATGTGGTAGATAGAGACAGATATATCACATTTAAAGCTAGAGTTTTCTTCCGGGCCTAAAAGCTGTGGTCTGCTGGAGTTTAGAGGTCCAGGCAGTGGACATCATCAGTGGCGTGGTCTGAGTCTTCTCGGCAAAGGTTCAGTTACAACAGAATCACTGGCTGGAGGTGTCGTATTTATATCTGGGCCGCTCACAGGGGATTGGCTGGGCTTGAGCGGATCTGGGCACACTGGCAATAAGAGGATAAAAGGTAGGAGGCTTAGTAGGGAATGAAACGGTTGCCTTAGAGGGGTGGAGATAGGCCATGAGAGCAAAAGTGATGTCACTATTTGTAATTGATTTCATTTCGCTGGTGTGACAAACCAGTGAAAATGAAATTTTGCCAGTATCAAACTATCATACATTCAAATTATCGTACGGGTTGGCAACCATGTGTACAAACATTAAAATTATCGTATGAGTTGGCACCGCTGCATAATACTGACCTTCCTCAAATTTCTACAAATACGCACGTTAGCGGACACTTCTTGAATAGTCGTGAAAACCCTTTGTGTTGCTGCTCTTATTGTCACATATTCAAAACAATTGTGCTAGGCAGCCCAACCTTGAGCACCCTTGATACACACACTGCCAGTGGGATAGGACACCCCAGCCCCAATCGGTATCACAACACATTAATATAATAAAGGAAAATTTGGTACAACCTTTTTCAAGAAAATGAATAGTAATTACACCATATTTGTAGTAAAAGAATTGAAAAATGGAAAGAATTCAGCATTCCCCTATATATACTATTTCTAGGTTTTGAAAAAGCATTTGAAAGGGTTAAATGAGACATGCTGTAGAAAATATTAGAAAGATATCAAATCCCAAATGATTTACTAAATTCAATCAAAAGGTTATATGATACCACATTTATAAAAGTAAAACTAGATCATGGGAAAACAACTGACCAGTTTGAAGTTAATTGAGGCCACGACAGGGATGTGGACTCTTCCCCCTATTGTTTACTTTAAATCTATATAAAATTATAGATGAATGAAAAAAATTAAATCCTCTAGGAATAAAGATGGATAGAGGAAAACAATTACAATAATGTTCGCAGATGATCAAGTGTTCCTAGCAGAGAATAAAGATGACTTAAAGAGATCAGTGTTTAAACTACAGAACATCTTAGAAAAATATAGTATGAAAATATCAGAAAACAAAACTAAATATAATGTTATTACTGGAAAGAGACTCGAGAGTAAAAAATAATAATAAAATAAATAATAAGCCAATAGAGCAAATAACAGCTTTCAATTATTTGGGTTGTCAAAAATCACAGTTTGGCCATCAAAAGGATGCGGAAAAAGTTTGGGGGGAGAATATAATAAATTAAGTGGCATAATCAGAAGAAATTTTGGAAAACAAATGAGAAAAGAAATTCAAGTAAGATTGCACAAGAAAAGCAGCTCTTCTGTATGAAGCGAAAGTTGCACACTTAGAGCAAGAGATAAAGCTGGAATTAACAGCACACAAATGAGGTTTCTTTGTTCATTAACTGGATTAATGCTAAGAGATTAGGATACAGTGGAATTGTAGAGAAATGGTTGAGAATATACAAAATTATCAAATTAAATGGCTACAACATACCCAGAGAATGCCAAATTCCCATTTACCAAAGATAATATACCACTTGAAACCTCAAGGTAGAAGAGATCTAGGAAGACCTTTCAACCAATGAAAAGACCCAACACTACTTTGGTAGGAGACGAAAACGAAAAATATTTTCATGTAAAGAATAGTGTCCGGTATGGAAAATTTCCTGAAGTCGATATTGTGCATTGGAAATTCATTTGTTTGTAACAATGATATTTTTTCTGGCTTGAGACTAGAGAGAGCTCTAGTGGCTGTTTAATGACATGGCTGCATTGAATAATTTGTGCAGAATATGCAAGTAACATGCTGTTGCTGGTAATGAGAACAAGAACATAAAAAGTTGGCCAAATTTTCTTTGCTGTTGTCAGCGCCCGGGAAAGTTTCCCGTCATTTGTGAACTGGCCTTATTACCTAAAGTCTACTGCAGTTCTGTCCAACGCGGCACCCTTCACAAGCAAGTTTTTACTCTAGCAATTTCTAATATTAATTTAAATTTCAAAACAAAACTACTTCCTTCCAATTATCTTTGCCAGTACACTCCCATGATATTTGTTTATGTACTCCTAAAGAAGTATTCATTACTTCCGTAACCAGTGCTTTCCCTTTTTCCTCCCAAAAGATGGGTACTTGCCCTAATGGTAGTTGTGATGGCACCTGCGCCTCCTTAGGCATCAGTTAAATGTGTCCGAGCACATGAAAAGTTGGACAGCCTGGTGTGCTGTTTTCCCATTTAGCTACAATAAAATTGAAAATAAGTTAATTTCTACTGCTTAGCAAGTCATCTCTACAGAATAGGTATCTCAGCCTCACCAATATGTGTCCTGTGTAACGATCCAGCAGAAATGAACGAAGACCACTTGAAGACCTGTGACACATTAAGATCAGGAGAAACTACAGTTCAAAAGTATTGGAAAGCACGAATGCTAATGGCTTCATTGCCAGATGCAAGGCACTAGAAAACAACAACAACAAAAAATGTTTATCTTGATTAACATGAAATTAACAGAAAAAAAGCTTTTAAGTTTTGTAACAAACTGTTGAATGGGTAGAAAATGTCATAAATTTTTAAGAAGATTTTTCTTGATTGCATTGTAAGAGCTTGTTATTATTGTTGAGTATTGTTTCAGTAGAGGTAACACAACTAAAAGTTGTCATTGATTGCCATGTGAAACTTTGGTACTAGCCAGATAAAGTTGAGTTACCTTGCTCGATTGAAGGCCATATGCCAGTCCCTAACTCATTCATTGCAGATACTGTCGCCCTGCAACAGGGCATAACACTACGTTTCTTCCATGTATCCTAGGGACTACTAGCTGTCAGTCGGTCTGGGTGGCTCAGTTGGTTAAATGCTGACCTACTGATCCCAAAGTTGCGGCATCTAATTATTTCTACGTGTTACCAATCACTGAAAACATTAGTAACACATAGAAATAATTAATACATATTTTTGCATTGATTATGATAGTGACCAGCATAAACAAATATGGCACCGAAGACAGGAATTGCTGTCTGCTTTTAATTTCCTGAACCTGCAGCAGATATTAAGATAAGTGAACCTAGTAGTCTCTAAGTTGTTATTATTGCAATTATAGATTTACGTTGCTTCACCGTTTGTAGCTTCAGTTTGTTCATATTAGACATTCAATTTGTCATGGGTAGAGAAAGTCTGTGTGCTCACCGGGTTTTTGTCTAACGGTTTAAATAAATAAAACTAAACATACCAATAAATTGTTAAAACCTGATGATGGAGGCGATGAGCCTTCGAAGACACACATATGAACACTGAGTTAATATGTGAGTGTTGAGTTTCAGCACGATGCCACAAGAAAACTCTTATATACCAATAAATTTAGCAACTGTATTACTCTGAACATCTTGGTTGGTTTTCCTTTGCCATTTTATTTTTTTAATTGATCACCCCTGTCAGTCACAATCATTAGTTTAGAAACTCTAAACTGGTGTCTTGTTATTAAAACCTGAAAATGCAGTATAGTTTTCTCAAGTTAAAGTTTTAGTGTCAGAAATGCAGTGGCCATTTTTATTATCGGCACCAAACAAGAAAGGTATTGACAGTTCTCTATGAAAGAGAGGCAATGTTGCCGCTTTGCGACCACGTGGAGAGCACATGAGCATTATGCGTAAGAAGACGGTGGATTGCATTTGGAATGTAGAGCAGGTATAATTTATATTCGTATTTGAAGAATCTACATGCAAAGGATAGAACATGCAAATACATATAAAGAAACATATCTGTGAAATATTGTAATGGGAAAATGCCGCTGATATCTGAATCGCTTGCATCAAGCTGTTGTTGCTAGAATTACCCGCAAAAATGACACTGCTCTATCCTTTCTTCTAAAACTTATTTTCCTATGTTCCAGTTATTAGGCCTTTTGTATCAGTAACCACTCGTTCACAGTTTTCAGCTTTTTATTACTGTAGCTTTATTACAGATGGCACAGTGAAATCTTTGTTGTTTTCGCCCAATGTAACCGTTTACTTAGGCCCAAATTAATTAAATCAGATTACAATAGGGAAGGGAGAAACCAAACAATTTTGCGACCGTGCTCTTCAGCAATACCATCGACTGCATAATCCTTTAATTGGAATATATACCAATTCTCGAGTACGTAAAGTTTTTCTTTTGGGTAAGCTGTGTTTGTCAATATTTTTGGACATAATTAAATATTCCTTAAAAGAGACAATTGTAAATGCTCACAACATATGCACAGATTCAGACACACATAAACACAATGCAAATAACCACATAAATAGAATGATGTAAACAAACTTGTCAGCACACAGGCAATCTGTAACCGATGCAAGCTGCAGCTGGAGGGAGGCATTGTATATATTGCAGGGAAAACAGAAGATAAGACGCACAGTTTATGTTACTGCTGTACTACAGGTTAGGTACATGCTAATCATGTGTTAAATATCGAAAACTGCCGACAGCACTGGTTTAGAGTTGCTATGGAAACGTCTCAGCTCTAATTGGTTCTTCTTTCCGTTGCTATGACGATCTCCATGATGCATCCATCCACTCCTGTTCATTGACATTTCCACCACGTGGTTACCAACTGTCAATCCCCTTCTTGTTTGGCGCAGAGTATACTTTCAGGAAACTTAAGTGATCGAAAATTAAACCTTTAATGAGGAAGATAAACAAACAATGATTATGAGCAAAAGAGAACAAAAACATAATGGTGACAACAATCTATAAGGTGAGAGGGATTGAAAGTTAGTCACTTATGTTTAACACATGCTAGACACTTGTGATTGTAGGAGACGACGTTGCAGGTGCAGTATGTACAGGGAGCAATGAGGGAGCAGCAGGGCAAGAGGAAGTATCCTGGCAATTGTGACGATTTTGACCCTGGAACAAAACGCCAAAGAACTGTAAGTTAATCATGAAAAGTATTGTTAGCTTCACCTGTATGTAACGTAAACCCTGCGCGACAGCCCACGTAGGGCCAAGGCCTACCGCCCAGCCGCTGCGTCCCCCACCTCTGCCCACTACAGGCGTCATTGGTGAGGTGCAGTACTGGAGGGTGGGACGTGGTCAGCACCCCGAGCCCTCCCGGCCAGTTATGCGGTCTCCTCGACCTGGGGCCGCTACTTCTCCATCAAGTAGCTCCTCAATTGGTCCCCCAGGGACCTAACGAGGCTGAGTGCACCCCGTGCCAGACCTCCCGGAGGGGATAAAATCCCCATGCTGGTACCGGGGATCGAACCCGGGTCCTCTGCGCTACAGGCAAGCATGCTGCCAGCTGCGCTACGGAGGTGGCCTCACCTGTATGTACCCTATATATATAGGAATTTTTCAATGCAATTTTCACCAACTAAGAGCTGTCTGAATGACTTGAAAATTTGCACACGTGTCAAGGACCATGACAATACAATAATATCATGACTTTGTCCTAATGTCCTCACCAGGAACATCAGGATAAAATAATTACTTAGCTAAATTTATCAATGTAACAAAATGTTGTGACATAATTTTCACCAACTTAGGCTCGTCTGATTGACTTGAAAATTTCCACACATGTCAAGAAGTGATGACAATACAGTAATATCATTTCCCAATATCCCGACCATGTTCATCAGAATAAAAAGTGCCTTGGCTAAATTTATCAATGTAACGTCATTTTCACCAACTTGATCTGTCTGACTTGAGAATTTGCACACATGTCCAGGGCTGATACAACACAATATCATGACTGTCTAATGCACGCACACACACACACACACACACACACACACACACACACACACACACACACACACACACACACACACACACACACACACACACACACATTTATAAAATGAACCATGAGTTTCACAATTTTCATACGAGTATCTTAATTGCCATTATAGTGAAACTTCATACAACTATTTATGCTTGAGCATTTGTTGTTTTCAAATGGTGGAAGCTTGGTTTACACCATTAGTCCTGTTGCTTCCCGGTATGTCCTTCCCTTCCCTTTTCTCGGGGTCTGGTCGCCTGCAGTGCAGCATGTGCACCTTGCTCAGAACAATTTCTCCACACTAGGAATACCCATCAGTTGTTCATGGGGCACATGTAACTAAGTCTTGTAGTATGTCAAGGATTCTGACAGCCCCCCCTTAGGGGTCGAAGTGAACAAGAGCTCAGTCAAGGAAGACTGGATAGGACAGTAAAAGAGGTAATCTGACAATGAAAAGGAAGAATGCCAAGTTTGGTATTTCCCATATTTATGTTGCCTGGGACAGGGTGGTCTGGCTATACTCTCAGACAGTGGGTTGGCTGAGTGTGACCCAAAGGTCGCCATATCCCTATGCCATAGTTTTAAATATTTATAAACTATTTTTAACATTGTGTACTTGCCTGCATCAGTAAGTACATTGACCTTACCTTCACAGTGAAACAGCTGGCATGTGTGCACATATGAAAGAATGAACTGTATTCTGATCTCGAGCTTGAACATGTGTTTTTAAAATTTAGTAGTGAGTCCACAAAGTCAATGGTTTCATGCTTTGCAACCATTCTTCAAAGTACAACAGTAAAACATTTTGTGGCAGTGTAAGTTGCATCTGTCACTCGTGTCTGAATTTATATTTTCTAAACTTGTACTAGTTGTTCTTCAATTCAATGTGTGAGAATAATTAATAGTTGTGGTTTCTTTTGATTGGTAGAAACCTATGCTTTAATAAGGTCTATTAAAGTGCAGCTACCACACATATAATTACTACATTTGGGCATGCTCAAGCATAAAATCCATTAAAGTACATTATTAGGAAATCAGAAGTTATTCAGCTTTACATTTTATTCATTGTCTCCTTTTTCAGGGTAATCAGTTTGAAACTGAAGTTGTACCATCTGCACAGAAAGAAGCAACAAGAGTTCCCAAGGTAAATATTTTAAGATGATAATTGATCAGGTTCACAATCTGAGAACAGAAATGAGAATCAGAAGCAAAACAGCTTGCATAATAGCCCCTAAGTGGCATGATAGGAATGAAAATAGGGGAACGATGCACAAAATGTGGTAGATTGGCACTGTCTACTGTATTTTGGCACTATATTTTGGAAGTAATGGTATGGAAACAAGAAGAGAGAATCGAGTGCCCAAAAAATGGAAAGATTGTCATTAGAAAATCTTTATTTTAAAACCAGACTAATACATACAAAAAGCAAGAAAATGTTTAGGAAAAATGAGGTTTAAATGGTTAAAAGAAGCCTGAGTAAATAGAGAAAATGGAAAAGGGTAATGAGGGGTAAAAGTGAATAGTGCACATTATACAGTGTTGGGTAGTAAGGGGTAGTGATGCGCCTCCTATAGCCTCTCCTACCCAATTCTCATCCTCATCCTGCCCATAGTGCACCCTGCTTTTAACAGATGAGGCTCTGGGGACCAAATCACAGCGGTATAACTGTTTCATCTAAAATGGAGGAAATGTCATTTACATTTGTGCTGGCCTATCACAGCACAACACGTCCCTCAGCGGCACATGAGGGGAAGGTCGGTGGATCTAAATACCACCTATTTAGTCCTCCCGGCTAGGTCCAATGGACCCGTTGACCAACGATAGGTGTGGTCCTCCTTGCAAAATGGGGGTTTAAGTCGGGTGATGTAACTGCCACATTGTAAAACTGGTGCCCGTTAAGAAAACAGTTACATGAAAGCCACATACATGAATATGAGTCCTAAAGATAAATATTCTGGAGTTAAAACTGTCCCCCAATCGGATCTCCGGGTGGGGACATCTTTAGGCAAATTTCATCACAATTCCAATAATTTAAGAATTCTACAATGGAATGCAGGAGGCATGTCCCAGCCTAAAAAACAAGAGCTAATGAAAATATTAAAAGACCAAGATATAGATGTCTTCACAGTACAAGAAGCCAATATAGCAGAAGAACAGGAAATATACTTTGAAATGGACCAGTACACTACACATATACTTCCAAAGGCTCGTCAAATAGCAAGTGGTATTCTTTCAGGAATTAAAAGAAATATGAAAGCTACTATCCAAATCCAAAAAACAATGGAAGAACAAGATAAATCAGAAATAGTTAAAATTGAAGTATGGAAAAGTAACTACCACTATAGAATTTAGAGTATCTACAATCCTCCAGACAATACACTAGATCTAAATTCTCTTCCCATAGAACCTAAAAGTATTTTCATAGGTGATTTTAATACACACTCCCCTAGGTGGGGCTACAGAGATAGAAATTCAGCAGGAAGAGTCATAGAAGACCTATTAAACTCATCAACAATGGAATTAATATTTAACCCAAATGATCCACCCACTTGCCTTCATTATAATGGTTCAGGTACAAATCCTGATCTTCTGATGGTGTCATCTGACAAAGTTGACAATACAAAAACAGAAATAATAGAAGACCCAGGTTCAGGCCACAGAATCACCATAAGCTCCATAAGAGGTCTAATAAATAAAAGTAACAAACCAAAAATTAAACCTTCTTGGGATTTTAAAAAAGCAGATTGGTCCAGTTTCCAAAATGAGATAGAAGGGAGGTATAATATACTGTTAGAATCAGAGTTCAAGTCAACAGATGAAATGAATAAAAAAATTTGTGAAATATTATTGACAGCAGCCAAAACACATATCCGCAAAGGAAAGTTAAAGAAATATAGCTACTTTTGGTCTCCATCTTTATCTAAGTTAAAACACGAAAGAAATATAGCAAGAGTCAAAGCCGAAAGAACCAAGTGTCCTGAAGATGTACAAAACTGGGGAAGAAAAGCAGCCATTTATAAGAAAGAATTAATTAGAGGAAAGAGGGCCAGTTTCACAAATTTTGTAGAACATATGGACTATAGGAAAGATGGAAATAAAATATACAAATTCCTAATAAAACAAAATTATCAAAAAATACAAGTGAACCATTAAAACATAATAACAAAAGCTTAACTACAGATAGGGAAATAGCAGAATCCCTTAACAAGTTTTATGCTCAGTCACAAAGAATACCCCAAGCGTATAAAAAACAAGATAAGGCTATCCAAAAAACTATCAGAGAAACTAATAAGCCAAAAGGTATATGTAGTGATATTTTTATTCAGGATTTTAACGAAACAGAACTGGATTTAGCAAAAGAACAATTACAGAACAAAAAATCTCCAGGACCTGACAAGATCCACCCAGAGTTTATTAAACACCTTGGCAGGAAAGGAAAAGAAATCCTACTTAAACTGTATAACACATGTTGGGGAATGACTGTACCTTCCGACTGGAAAATAGCCATTATCATCCCGATTTTAAAGAAAAACAAACCTTCAAACAATATTAATAGTTTCAGACTAATATCTTTGACCAGTGTTATTGCAAAAGTGATGGAAATAATGGTGGCATCTATACTTAACTGGTTCCTAGAATATTACAACTTAATTAATAGTTCACAGACCGGCTTCAGACCGAATCATAGTACAAGTGAAAATGTACTCCTACTAAGCCAAGACATCAAGGAAGCTTTCAATAGAAAGGAGGATACCTTAGCAGTATTCATTGATTTTAAATCAGCATATGACTCAGTCTGGAGAAACAAATTAATTGAGAAGTTGCAATCAATAGGTGTGAATAGTAACATGCTTAAATGGATAACTCAGTGTATTTCACAAAGATTTTGTGCCACAAAATATAATACATACATTTCCAAATATAAACAAACACACCGAGGACTTCCACAAGGTGCTGTTCTGAGCACAACACTCTTTAACATATATATAAATGACCTTCCATCAATAATAAAAACTTTAGAAACCAAAATTGCTCTATTTGCTGATGATATAGTCATTTGGACTTCAGGCTCTCCAAAAAAACCTGAATTAATTAAAGACAATAGAAACAGCCCTAAACAAAGTACATGAATGGAGCTCCAAAAACCTCGTTACTATCAATGTGGAAAAAACAAATTATGAATTTAAGAAGTAGAACTGGAACTTAAAAATTCAATGCCACAACTGGGATTTGAACCACAGACCTCCCGCTTGCCGGGCGGACGCTCTAACCACTAACCAGTTGTGGCATTGAATTTTTAAGTTCCAGTTCTACTTCTTAAACTTTGCCCACACACGGCTTGTGTGTTTAAAAACACCAACAGTAAGTTTGTTGGCATAAATAAATAATAAATTATGAATTATTTACACTAAAATACAAACCAGTTAATATTAACATAAATTATAATAGTGAACCACTTAAAGCAGTTGATGATGCCAAATACTTAGGCATCACTTTTGACAGAAAGCTAACTTGAAAAAACATAAGAAACATCTCAGAAAAGATTGAAAAGAAACTGCAAATCCTGAAAAGGTTAGCTGGTGCTAAATGAGGCTGCTCAAGGAGAGTCCTTAACACAACATACAATTATATGTTAAACCAAACCTCTTGTACTGTTCTGAAGCTTTAATAACAGCAGCAAATGCTAACATCAATAAACTTGAACAAATACAAAATCAGGCTCTTTGCCTAATCACTGGAGCAGTTAAATCCACACCTATTGATGCCATGCTTGCCTTAACACAGGCCCCATCAATAACAACAAAAATAGAAGAACAAGCATTGCTCCAACACGAGAAAATGTTACGACTGCCAAACTTTAAATGGACAGAAGAGAACCTCCCCCCTTCAATCCTTAAAACTCATAGTAGTTTCCTAGAAAAGGTAACACAGATTAAATCCAAATTGAACATTCCTAACACCAGAGAAATTCTACTTATAAGGGAAAATCCATTGGAATTATTGCAGCCTACTTTCAGTTTGGAATTAATAGAGGAAATAAGTAAATCAGACACACCAAAAGAAATACAAAAACTTCTAGCTCTGGAAACAATCAATACTAGGTATCCCACAGAAGAATGGCTGCACATATATACTGATGGATCCTCCAAGGAAAACCTTACTGGAGCTGGAGTTACGTGTTCACATTTTTCCTTTTATCATTCTGTTGGCAGAGACACAACAAATTATGATGCAGAAATAGAGGCTATACACTTTGCTCCTCACTGTAACTTTCCTATCTGACCTTACCTTGGTCATCTCTTGTTCTCATCCGGCCCCGATGCTATTAGGGTTCCTGAGGGCTAGGGAGTCTTTATTTTTCCAACCTCTCCATTTCTATAAAACCTTAACCCCTAACATGCTGACCTGTCATGGCATGTAATACGTCTTCTGATTGGTAATCAGAGGATATGGTCGGTGAATTTATTTTGATAATTCTCCCGGTCAGGCCGGTGAGACCCGTAAACCAACGACAGGTGTGGTTCCCCAGACATTCTGGGGGTTGTGAGAGAGCGATGTGACCGCCAAAACATAAAAATATGGTGCTCTCTAAAAAAACGGTTACTATTACTGCTATTGCTCTCTTTTTTTATGAAATATGACTCGAGGGGTAAAATGTTCCAGAGTTAAAATAGTCCCCCATTTGGATCTCTGGGCGGGGACTACTTCTCGAGAACCAAAACATTATACTAATAGAAGATCTAACATCAGACTTCTACAATGGAATGCGGGTGGTCTCACACAAAAGTCCTCTATGTGATCTGCAAGAGGAAATGGACCGAGACCACCTTCAAATATGCCCAGCCACTTCTAGTGCCCCATCTATCAGTGAAAAATATTGGAGAGCAAGAGGATTAATGACTTCATTGTCAGAAATCCAACATTAGCTAACAACAACAACATTGCTCTCCGACAATTATTAAATCTTCCCTTAGATAAATTTAACAAAGCAGTAATTCTTTCAGATTCTAAAGCTGCAATTCAGAGAATATGTTCAAATACTACTAAGAAGTCAACAAAAATTAGAGAATGCTACAAAATGTTAACACAACTCCAAAAAGTTAATAAGACTGTTCATCTCCAATGGATTCCAGCACACTGTGGAGTCATGAGGAATGAAGCTGCAGACTGACTTGCAAAGAAAGGCACAACAATAAAACAAAAGTCTAAATTCAATTTCTCATATTCCTCAATAAAACGCTTGATCATTAAAAATTTTTCTCATTCATACCTACAAGAAATAGAAACAAATGCCAAAGATAAAAAATGGATTACACTACTTTCCAACCCAGATATAATCCCCCAGAGACCAAGGAAAACAGCGGTTGTAGCCTTCCGACTATTGACAAATCACGACTGCTTAGCAAGTCATCTCTACAGAATAGGTATCTCATCCTCACCAATATGTGTCCTGTGTAACGATCCAGCAGAAATGAACAAAGACCACTTGAAGACCTGTGAAGCATTAAGATCAGAAGAAACTACAGTTCAAAAGTATTGGAAAGCACGAATGCTAATGGCTTCATTACCAGATACAAGGCACTAGAAAACAACAACAACAACAACATTATACAGGGTGGAAGATACTGCTTCGGCCAGAATAATATGGGTTCATCGCTGTAACGAAGCTGAAGGGCAAACACCATTGGCAGATGAAACACGAAGCGGCAGGCTGGTGACTGCAGTGCCTCCATGCAACATTCAGCGAGTCGAGATCATTCGTGGTGTTCGCCAGATAACAACAGGTGAATTGTGTTGCATTACCTCCCTCAGTAAAGGCAGTGTGATGATTATTCAACAACTGGGTTACTCAAAAGTTTGTTCACGTTGGGTACTAAGAGTGTTAACCGCCCAAAACAAAGAAACAAGGAAAACAATAGCCTCCGAACACTTGCAGCGCTTCAATTTGGAGGGAGAGGAGTTTCTGGAAAAAATTTTTACTGGAGACGAAACGTGGGTTCATTTTTTTGAACCTGAATCAAAGCGGCGGTCAATGGAATGGCATCACGCGTCGCCGAAGAAAAAAAATTCAAAACTCAGCGGTCGGCAGGGAAAGTTATGGCGACAGTGTTTTGGGATGCAGAGGGTGTGCTTATGATTGATTTTTTGGAGCAGGGATGCACAATAATTTCTGTACAATATGTCAGAACTCTCAAAAAGCTGAAAGCACTTCTTCGCCGAGTTCGTCCAACAAAAACTATGGCAGATGTTCTTTTGCATGACAATGCAAAACCACACGCCTGTCGTTACACTACTGCATAAATTGAGAAATTGGGATGGCAAGTCTTACCTCACAGCCCTGACCTGGCACCATCAGACTTCCATCTGTTCGGGCCACTAAAGGAAGCTCATTGTGGGATTCATTTTGAAGATGAGGAGGCTGTGAAAACGTCCGTGCGTCAATGGCTTAGGAAGCAAGACCCTGTGTTTTACCACACTGGAATACATGCCCTAGTTAAAAGGTGGACCAAAACTGTGGAAAAGGATGGAGATTATATTGAAAAGTGACAAATTAATCGTCAATGTTGTAGTTGTCAAGCTATGTAAATTGGATTCAATTTTCTTGGCAATTAAAAGAGAAAACAAATAGTAGGCATTACTTATTGACCCACCCTTGTATTATTTATTTATGCCAAGAAACTTGCAGAAACCATTAATTTCTGGAGTGTTAATGTGTTTATATTCTGTGTTAAATTCTTCCTTATTAAGGGGTATATTTATTAACCTACAAATTAAACTATTGAAAACAGCAAATTTGTATGAAAAAGGATTAAAAGTTTTATTTTTTATATAATCAGTATGAGTAAATTTTCTATAAATACCAAAATTCAATTTATTGTTAATTCAATTAATTTTTAAATCTAGGAATGGAAGACATCCAGTATTTCCGGTTTCCAAAGTGAGTTGTATGGCTTTATCCTGTAAATTTAAACGTTTCAAAGCATCCTTTATCTGTTTGTTAGGGACAAAAGCAAAAATGTCATCCACATAGCTATACCATTATATTATATGTTAGCATTATACTACCTTGCAATATTAATAAGATAAGTGAAGCTTTTATTCTAATTTTTTTTTAATTTAAAACTCAGTTTATTTCATTGCAG
This sequence comes from Tenodera sinensis, assembly GCA_030765045.1. Taxonomy (NCBI): domain Eukaryota; kingdom Metazoa; phylum Arthropoda; class Insecta; order Mantodea; family Mantidae; genus Tenodera; species Tenodera sinensis. The sequence continues at coordinate 367,582,570 of CM060964.1, read as the reverse complement.
TGTAATACATATAACAGCAAATGACACATAAATGTGTTATGTACAAATTCCATTTTGCTGGGACCTACAGAATTGTATGTATAAATAGGAATTACATATAAAGCAGATTTAACTGTATATTACTTACTACATCCCCTTAAGTTTAAAAACCATTTATTATCAATGAATCTAATTAAACTTGTAAAACCGCACTTTGTTTGGAATAAAATGTGAACCTACTGTTTGGATATATTCTTGCATAAGTACAACTCAAATGGATTTTTTTTTCTTTTTAACTGAGAAGAGAATTAATTCTGATCTTAATTTTTTTGAGATGTTATTTTATTGGCCAAAGAAACCATTCACCTGCCACCTAGGTGGCTCGGGTTCGATCCCAGAGACCCGCATGTGGTATTTGTGATGGACAAAACGGCATCAGGGCAGGTTTTCTCTAGTTTCCCCCCACCACTCATTCCACCAATTGCTCAATTATCACCTTTTCAATCATTGATTTTGGCTGCATTCGTGTCATCCTGTTCCTCACTCTCATACTTGCAGGTGTTCACTCTGTCTGTTACATAGGTTCCTGTGTTCCCTGACAGACGTCTGACTCTAGACACTGTCTTGTAAGTCCTACATAAGGGGAGGGTAATCACTTCCTCACTCTCATACTTGCAGGTGTTCACTGACTGGTACATAGGTTCCTGTGTTTCCTGACAGACGTCTGACTCTAGACACTGACTTGTAAGTCCTACATAAGGGGAGGGTAATCACTTCCCCACTCTCATAGTTGCAGGTGTTCACTCTGTCTGGTACATAGGTTCCTGTGTTCCCTGACAGACGTCTGACTCTAGACACTGTATTTTATCGCGTAATTCCCCCCTTTTTTCTCGAAAAATTTGCTTGAAAACACTGTGGAGGGAATTATGCGAGTGGTGCTTCTAGGAATTCAGAAAGGAATGTAGTATTATGTAAAGTTTATATACGTATACAGTAATTTGTGAATGAACTGGATACTACCACACTTTCATTGGGCCTACAATGTATTGTTTCTTTTCTCTGACTATTCTGCGGTCTCTCTTTCGTCACTATCATCGCTATTTTCTTTATACCTATCAGGTTCAGATAACACATCTTTATGTTCACTATTCCACGACATGTCGTCAGAACCATTAATGGCATAAGAATAACAGTTTGTTTAAAACTCTTTTTAACAATATGACGACTTGTAACAAACTGACGTAGAAAAACGTCTGGAACATCACATTTCAATTTTACGATACGTTGTGACAATGGCAATATGAGTATTTTTGTGGTAAGCACTGCATCCATTGTTGTCCATGACAGGCATCGCTGCATCGATTGTTGTCCATTATCAAGTGATTTGAACGCCGTGCCAATAAGAACGAACCAGGAGAGGGAATTATGCGATGTTTAATACTCGTAGGTAAATAATTTTTAGTGATGAAAAATCATAGGGAAGGGAAATATGCGAGGGGGGGGCCTTATGTGATAAAATACGGTACTTTATTTTCGCTTTCTCTTTATTTATTGTATTATTATTGCAATATTGTAACTAGTTTTTGGTGTACCAGACTAGCCTTGATTGTTTGGTTGCTAATACTGAGCATATTGGAATTTTTCTATTTGCCTTCTTGTTTTCCAGTAGCGTAATGAAAGATGTGTAGTCACATTTTGGCACTTGTGCACATGAGTCATATTCATTGTGGGGACCTCCTCTCTGCAAAGTATTAGCCTAAATGTTTGGAGTGTATTATGAAGGACCCATCTTATAAGTTTATTTCTGTTTGCAGCGCAGCCAGGTTGAGAGTGAAGGAACAACTGCTCCTAAACAAGTGGTAAGGCTTCCTAAGGTAAAGAATTTATGAAGATCATTGTTAATAATTGTAATAATTTCATTTCCGTCTTTACATTTACTTTTTTCTGTTTACAGCGTAGCCAAGTTAAAAGCGAAGGTACACCACCTGCTCAAAAAGAAGTGGCAAAAGCTCGCAAGGTAAATATGTTCTGAAGACGATTGTCAATTATGTAATAAGGGTATTTTCAGTTTTACATTATTTTCTTATACGTTTTCAGGGTAGCCAAACTGAAAATGATACACCATCTGCTCACAGTGAAGTGGCAAGAGTTACCAAGGTAAGTATTTAGGTAGATGATTGCTGTGTAAATGTTTTAACAAATCTTAGGAGACTGCAAGCTTCACTTATCTTAATATCTGCTGAAAGTTTTTGAATTCCGATGTGGACTGCAGATTCGCATTAAATTCTAACGTATGTTTAGTGCAAATTTTGTTCATGCTGGTCGCCATCATAACAACCTAAATCACTTAAATTTTTAAATGTTACCAACCTATGAAAACAAAACAAATATATAAACTGAATCAGATGGTGGTATTTCAAAATTCATTATGCGATTCCTAGTTTTCAAAATGAATATCTTTTCCCAAACCATTAAATTTATGGGTCCATTTAATTGTTTAAATAATTTAACCTCTGCATTTATTTCATGACTAAATGACCAAAAATGATCTGCCACATCTGATTTATCAATTTGTTTATATTTAATATTTCTAAAACATTCCTTTATTCCGGTTTCTAAATGACATTTGATTTTACCAATATAAAATCTGTCACAACCCAAGCAGCCAAATTGATAAATGCCAGATTTTGTATAATTTAGAATTAGATCTTTTCTAGAAAAATTCAACAAATTTTTTATACTATATTTATTTTCTGGAACCAAACTTACACCATGTTTAAGAGGTAGAACTGGAACTTAAAAATTCAATGCCACAACTGGGATTTGAACCACAGACCTTCCGCTTGCCGGGCGGATGCTCTAACCACTGAGCTATTAATATATGGCATACGGTTTTCGAAGGCACATGAGCTGAACCAATGCGTACACACGAAGGCTGCACTGCTGCCAAGTGATGCACTCAATTTGCATTATGGATTGGTCTTCAACCAAACTAAAGAATTTGCACACGACTGCAGTGATCTGTGGTCAGTTAATTTATGAACTAAATATATGCAGTTCCTAATGACACTTTGTAAGGTCTCACTCCGTAACTGCATAATGAAAAGGAATAAAACACACAGGCAAGATCGGAAGTTGCATACATGAGCACAAACACGGGAGTAAGTTGTTTATTCTCAAAGCAATAACTCGAGAACCATACGTCGTAGAAAAATGGTCTTTGTACAGGCTGCCTCAAAAATTCTTGCCGGATACACCACGGCATATTAGAATGTCGAATTTCCAGTAATAATTTTGGGGGCATGAAAAAGATGCTCATGCTTGTGCTGTGCGTTCGGAACTAGGCAACACTGCACGACTATGATAGGACAGTTGCTCTAGGCGAGCCCTCTCTAACTCTGTCTCATGTGCCTTCTAATACTGTATGCCTTATACCACAATATTTTATTTCACAGGTCTTCAAGTACATAAATAAAGTCCAAAAATGTCTTACACTGCACATAACATTGTCTAATTATTTTAGAAAGGAAACCAGCCCTGAATATAAAAAGTGCTGTGTAAATCAATAAACGTGGAAGTGATAATTTCTTTAGTGGTGCAACTCGAGACTTGGCACAAAGAAGTTTTACACATGTAACTCCTTTCTTATTTGATGAATGGACATATATGCATCCGCCATATGCCTTTTCTGAAGCATCGCAAAAACCATGTAACTCTATATTGCCTACAGAATCATAACCAACTACTTTGCGATCTATGCGAATGTTATCAATCAAATGAAGTTGGTTGTGGAGCTTCTTCCAATCTGTAGCCAATTCTTCTGATATGGGTTGGTCCCACATTAATTTCTCTTGCCATAACCTCTGTAGAAATATCTTGCATATAATAACAATAGGGCTTATGAGGCCTAAGGGATCAAATATACCAGAAACTATTGACAATACTACTCTTTTTGTAAATGCTTGTGCGTAGCAGTTAATTTTAAGACTTCTTGCAATCTGAAACTTGTCCTCAGTAGAATGCCATAGTAGTCCAAGTGTTTTCACTCCATTTTTGTCAAGCTGTAATGGTAAACTAGTTTCTCTTTGGTCTGGTGTAATGTTAGTTAAAAACTCAGAATAATTGCTGGACCACTTACGCAACAAAAATCCACCCTTTGATAACATGGCTACCAATTCCTTCTGAAGTTTTTGTGCCTCAGGTAAGGTTGCACATCCTGAAATACAATCATCAACATAAAAATCATTCAATGCAATTGCAGCAGCCTTTGGAACCTTATGTGCATCATCATGAGCCAATTGCTGCAGGCAACGAATAGCTAGAAATGGAGAACAAGCCATACCATATGTTACAGTCTTCAGCTGATACTCTTGTATTGGAGCTGTAGGGTCGCTTCTCCACAGTATTCTTTGATAGACTTGATCATCTGGATGTAACCAAATTTGTCTATACATTTTGGCAACATCAGCAGTAAATCCTACTTCATGTGTCCTAAATCTTAGGATGATAGAACAAATGTCCTGTTGAATAGTAGGACCAACATACAATAAATCATTCACTGAAATTCCATTCTTGGAAGCTGCAGAACAGTCAAAAACTACTCTTGTCTTCGTAGTTGAGCTGTCTGTCTTAAGTACTGCATGATGAGGCATATAATAACAAAGTCTTGTAGTGGGTCTTGCCACTTGCATGTGACCCAGTGCTTCATATTCTTGTAAAAAATGCACATAATCTTCCTTCAATGTTTGGTTCTTGATTAGTTTTCTTTCTAACTGATGTAATCTTCTTGCGGACATCATCTTAGACTCATCTAACTTCTTAGGATCTTCTTTAAATGGAAGTCGAACCACAAATCTTCCTGACGAATCTCTTGTTGTATTCTGAGTGAAATGAGCCTCGCATGCTTTATCATCCATTGTTTTTGGAGTGTGATTCAATTCCTCAATCTCCCAGAATTTCTGCAATTGGTGCTGTATACTGACTTCAGTCTTAGCGAAACATGATACTACCGGTCGCCGTGGAATATTACAGGATCTTCCATAGTCTCAATATTTTCCTTGAAGTACCCAACCAAACTCTGTTTCCATTCAAACAGGATGATTATTATCACGATGTAATTTACCTTGGCGCTGAATGTATGAACAGACTTCTGCTCCCAACAGAATATCTATCTTTCCAGGCTCATGAAATTTAGGATCAGCAAATGAAATATTCCTAGGTAATTTCCAATTACTGCAGTCAATTTTCTCTGCAGGCAGATTTTCTGTCACCTTGGGTAAAATTAAGCAATCTACTGACATAACAAAGTCAGTTACAAATGATCCAATTTTGATGCAAATTCCATGTTTGGTTTCTGAAACTGTATTGCCAATTCCTTGAACAGGTTTAGGATCATGATGTCGTTTAAGTCTTAACCTCTGAGCGCAGGCCTCTGATATGAAACATGACTGAGAATGGGTATCTAGCAAAGCTCTACACGTCTGCCAAATACCCTTGTGATTTTTAACTTTAATCAATGCTGTAGACAACAAAATGTGTTTACGAGGTTCAAATTTCAATGCACAGTAGCTATTTACACCATTATCTGTGTGCAAGGGATCATGACTTGAATAACCTTCATTTTTACTGAAACTGTATTGCTGTTTGGAAGCATCAAGATGTACTAAAGTGTGGTGCCTTTTACCACAGGTGCGACAATTCGATGATTTACAATTTCTGACTGTATGACCAGATCGTAAGCAGTTAAAACACAGGTTGGCATCCTTAACAAAAGCTCTGCGTTCTAACACAGGAGCCTGAACAAATGCCTTACATTTTGATAAGGCATGTGAAGAATTACAATATGCACAGTTTAAGGCTGTAACAGCATAAGCCTGTTGAAAACTGGATTTGTGTTTGTGGTTTACAACTTTCTGTGTGTTAACATTTGGCATGCTTAAGCAAGTTGTATTCCATTTTGGATTGATTATTTCTAGCGATTTACATTTTCTTTCTAGAAATGTAATAAGATCCTTAAATGCAGGAAAGTTATTTGAATCTAATGTGTCTTCAAATTCTTTCTTTATAGTTACATCCAACTTATCTAACACTAGTTGAGATACTATCAATTCTTCCATTGGAATTTCTATGTTTAACGCCTTGATTGCATTTAAATTACTCATGGTTTGATTTATTAAGGCCCTAAGTTCCTTTGCAGATCATTTGTGAGCAGCGGGTAAACTCAACAAACGTGCAAGATGAGCTGAGGCAATAAGTCTCAAATTGTCATAACGATTGCTAATAGCTTCCAATGCAGCCTTGAAATTACAACTTGTGACAGGAATGTTAGCTATTAAATTATGTGCTTCTCCTGTTAGTGAAGAGAGAAGGTAGTGAAACCTCTGAATATCATCTAAAGTTTCATTGTTAACAACTTGGCTCTCAAAGGTATCAATAAAATGCTTAAAGTTTGTTATATCACCATTGAATGAAGATATTTTAAGAGTTGGCAGTTTTATTGCCTTCATAGCGCTCCTTGTATGTGACAAGGGAGGGCTAACAGAACTGTTGCTAACATTTCCATCTGCACTTTGAGCTAACACTTTAGCCATCGTTGCTTCTAAGCTAAAGTACATCAATTCAAAACTTTCTCTGTCAGCAGAATGACTCTCGAGATCTTCAAACAATTCTAATTGAGATTGTGCCTCTTCAAATTTATCCCTAATTTTAGGCAATTCCTTGACTCTTACCTCAATTGAATAAATTTCTGAGCCAGTTTGAAATTCATTAACAAATTTGGCAAGGCGAGTAAGACTTGCTTTCGCCATGGCTCGTTTTGTAATTAATAGCTTCTTATTTTGCTCTTCCATAATATTAGTCGCACAGCAATAAATATGATCCAGTTTGTTCCACCAAAGTGTTATAATAAAATATCGAGTGAAGGACAGCAATGAAAAGTGAACAAAGGAATGGTATGGAACTAATTATAGAAGATATAATGCAATGAGTCAATGTTACTAATACAGAAAGCCAGTCAAGGTAGGCTAAATAGCTAGTAACTAGATAATGGCTAACCTTTTATACAATCACTCTTGCCTGGTGCTGATGTTGCATTAGTAATTACTCCGGCCGCTTCGATTTCCCTCTTGATGCTGGCGTGAAGAAAATAAGATGATTTCCATTATGTACATTACAAGTACGTATCAATATTTTCAATTACTGTACGGTTTTCTGGCAATCTATAGCAAGATCCGGCCCGGAGGACCAAATGTTACCGTCATGGTAATAAAATGGACTGTATCCTTTTTGATCATTTACTCTACAACGTTGTTTACATAGTACATAGTTACCTCACTTGGCAACCATCAAAACAGACTAGCCAACCTTTCGACCGCAATTCAAATATCAGTCACTGAACAAAGCCTGTTAGATCCCTGTCAGGCAAGGGCCTCCTGCCACCTATGGTAGGGTTAGCTCAGTAGTACTCTCAGAGTGAGCTAAGCCCTGAATTAAATTTCCCTTGGACGGCCTTGTTTTTGCTCCTACTTGCTAGTTGCATGATTGTGATTGTGTCTATCTTCCCTTTATACCGATATTATGACCCCCCCCAGACTTTTCCACTGCACTACTGATCACTATGCTTTTATCCTTTCCCACATTTCCTTCCAGGACCAAACAAATAGAAAATGTAATACAAAGAGCAGAGAGGCACCTTTCACTGTTAAAACGTCTAACAGGAATGAAGTGGGGATGTTCCAGAGCAACGCTTAACACAACATACAATGTATATATAAAACCATTATTTACTTACTGCAGCGAAGTTCTTGTAACAGCAAACACAAAAAAAATTCAAATCTTTCAAAACCAAAGTCTGAGATTAATTACAGGTGCTATCAAAACCACACCAATAGCAGCTATGGAAATACTAACCAACCAATACCCCATTGAATATGAAATAGAAAAAGCGGCTCTTATTCAACACAAAAAGTTGATCAGACTCCCATTCAATACATGGCACAAGAGAAATTTTACACATACACTAAAGACTCAGGAGAGCTTTCTTTCCAAAATTTAAGACATCAAGAAGGATGTACACCTTCCTAATTCAAAGGAAAACTTCATATCTAAAGTCAATCCAACACATACACTAGACATCACATATTATTTACACCTGACAGAAGAAGTTAAAAAAAGTGATACTCCAACTAGTGTTCTAAAATTATTGGCATTAGAGACAATCCATACTAGATTTCCAGAAAATGAGTGGCTCCATATTTATACTGATGGATCATTGATATCAAACCAAGATGGAGCAGGTGCTGGAGTCACATGTCACCTCTTTTCCTATTACAAATCTTTAAGTTATGGAACTACTAACTTTGATGGAGAAATTGAAGCAATTCGAATGGCCCTACAAAATCTTTTGTACAGAATTTCACATTTTCAGCAAGCAGTTATTCTCTCAGATTCCAGGGCAGCAATTATAGCAATTACTTCCAAGTTGTCACCAAAAAACCAAACTATTATAGAATGTTGGAAGATGCTTAGCCATCTAGCAGCACTTCAAAAACACCTAGTCTTCCAATGGATACCAGCTCACTGTGGACTGAGTGGTAATGAGAAAGCTGATTTTCTTGCAAAAAAGGGTACCAGCGCTGTACAAAAAATCTATAGTTAATTTACCATTTTATGCAACAAAAAGATTAGTCAACTCTGAATTCAAAAAAATTATTGCAAAATATTACTATGAAAAATCAAACAATAAAAGATGGGAACTACCAAACATTCAAACAGTGATTCCTGAGTATCCTCGAAAAACACCAGTTGTAACCTTCAGGTTGATTACAGGACATGATTGTCTGGCAAAACATTTAAACAAAATTGGGATATATTCCTCACCACTCTGTCCTCTATGTGATCTGCAAGAGGAAATGGACCGAGACCACCTTCAAATATGCCCGTCCACTTCTAGTGCCCCATCCATCAGTGAAAAATATTGGAGAGCAAGAGGATTAATGACTTCATTGTCAGAAATCAGCATTAGGTAACAACAACAACAACAACATTTCCTTCCACTATACTCTCTCTCTCTCTCTTACCACCCTCATCCGCATCACACCCATCACTGCATTGCGACCATCTCTGTCATGGACAGGTATAGCACCACTAGTGACCTTTTGTAAATGGTATACAGTGTTATGATAGACCAGAGCTTGTCTGTCTGTCTATCCTTCATCATGATCATGGTCCCTCTGCACTGGGCTGTAACAGCACCACTAGTGAACTCCAGTAAATGGTGTACAGTGTTATGATAGACCAGAGCTTATCTGTGTGTCTATCCCTCATCACGATCATGGTCCCTCTTCGCTGGACTGTAACAAAATGTATAGCACCACTAGTGACCTCTAGTAAATGGCATACAGTGTTATGATAGACCAGAGCTCATCTGTGTGTCTATTCTTCATCATGATCATAGTCCCTCTTCACTGGACTGTAACAAAATGTATAGCACCACTAGTGACGTCTAGTAAATGGTATACAGTGTTATGATAGACCAGAGCTTATCTGTGTGTCTATTCTTCATCATGATCATAGTCCCTCTTCACTGGACTGTAACAAAATGTATAGCACCACTAGTGACCTCTAGTAAATGGTATACAGTGTTATGATAGACCAGAGCTTATCTGTGTGTCTAGCCTTCATCATGATCATAGTCCCTCTGCACTGGACTGTAACAAAATGTATAGCACCACTAGTGACCTCTAGTAAATGGTATACAGTGTTATGATAGACCAGAGCTTATCTGTGTGTCTATCCTTCATCACGATCATGGTCCCTCTTCGCTGGACTGTAACAAAATGTATAGCACCACTAGTGACCTCTAGTAAATGGCATACAGTGTTATGATAGACCAGAGCTTATCTGTGTGTCTATTCTTCATCATGATCATAGTCCCTCTTCACTGGACTGTAACAAAATGTATAGCACCACTAGTGACGTCTAGTAAATGGTATACAGTGTTATGATAGACCAGAGCTTATCTGTGTGTCTATTCTTCATCATGATCATGGCCACTCTTCGCTGGACTGTAAGAAAATGTATAGCACCACTAGTGACCTCTAGTAAATGGTATACAGTGTTATGATAGACCAGAGCTTATCTGTGTTTCTATCCTTCATCATGATCATGGTCCCTCTGCACTGGACTGTAACAGCACCCCTAGTGACCTCTAGTAAATGGTATACAGTGTTATGATAGACCAGAGCTTATCTGTGTGTCTATCCTTCATCATGATCATAGTCCCTCTGCACTGGACTGTAACAAAATGTATAGCACCACTAGTGACCTCTAGTAAATGGTATACAGTGTTATGATAGACCAGAGCTTATCTGTGTGTCTATCCTTCATCATGATCATGGTCCCTCTTCACTGGACTGTAACAGCACCACTAGTGACCTTTAGTAAATGGTATACAGTGTTATGATAGACCAGAGCTTATCTGTGTGTCCATCCTTCATCATGATCATGGTCCCTCTTCACTGGACTGTAACAACATGTATAGCACCACTAGTAACCTCTAGTAAATGGTATACAGTGTTACGATAGACCAGGGCTTATCTGTGTGTCTATCCTTCATCATGATCATGGTCTCCCTTCATTGGACTGTAACAAAATGTATAGCACCACTAGTGACCTCTAGTAAATGGTATACAGTGTTATGATAAACCAGAGCTTATCTGTGTGTCTATCCTTCATCATGATCATGGTCCCTCTGCACTGGACTGTAACAAAATGTATAGCACCACTAGTGACCTCTAGTATATGGTATACAGTGTTATGATAGACCAGAGCTTATCTGTGTGTCTATCCTTCATCATGATCATGGTCCCTCTGCACTTGACTGTAACAAAATGTATAGCACCACTAGTGATCTCTAGTAAATGGTATGCAGTGTTATGATAGACCAGAGCTTATCTGTGTGTCTATCCTTCATCATGATCATGGTGCCCCTTCACTGGACTGTAACAGCACCACTAGTGATCTCTATATAATGAGGACATGAACATTCATTTGTTACAGTTCTTTTTTGTGTGCCTGAGAACTTTTTTATCTGTAGGGTAATGTGGTAAAATAAAAATTTCAAGGATTTTGATAATTGACAATTCAGATGTTGAACAGTTATGTACCCAAAGGAATATTTAAATTATACATTAACTTGACTTTGTGTATTTGATGTTATTATTTTGTTAATTTAGTACATTATCACTTTATGGAGAGTATTAGTTATTGTCAGTTTCAGCTATATTTATATAATTACTTTTGTGTTAAAACGTTTTACTATTTAAGTCGTCAATTTGTTGGCATGACCTAGATAATTGTGGAATCAAGTATTATATGTGAAACATGATGTAATCAAAGACGTGATGAGAAGGTATTGTCAAGCAAGACAATATCCTAACAATGTTGTCTTGGCAGTGGATGAAATCATTTTCCATCTCTCTCGCAATGTGATTTTCAAACAGAATGGACACCTTTTCTCGGAAGTGTTATGAGAAAGTGCAAATTGTGTAGTTTAAATTATTGCATCAATGAGTTTAAAGTAAATAGACATCTTATCAGTAACATTTTGAAAGGTTATAAAATAAATTACTTCGGATATGCCAAAGGAATGTGAAACAGTAAGGCAAGCGACAAAATCATATGAAGACATATTGATTGTAATAATTCATAACAGTGCAAATAAATACCAGTACATTTAAATGAAGTTCATGGAATGCTTTACTCTGTAACCTCAAACCTTGATAGTAAAAGAATTTTCATTGCTCTACTGACTGATTCCCGAGGCAAGATAAAATGATGATTATAAAAACAATCACATTTCATAAAAAAATACCACACCAGGTGTTACTTTAATATATTTATTCTCAGTATGAAATCGGTTAATATAAAGAACTCACTGTCACTATAATTGACTTGTCAAGTATACTCGAAAGTACCCTGGTTAAGGAAAATGAGGCTATCAACAGTGAAGCAACAAGATTCTAAAGTAAGAACAAATTAGAAACTAAAAACTTCACTTATCTTAGTAATGCTGCAAGTTATTTTTGCACAAACTGACTCATTTCGAGTTGACTCCAACTCGGGCGGCACCATGGCCGAGCAGTTAGCGCACTTGCCTACCACCTAGGCGGCCCAGGTTCAATCCCAGGGACCTGCATGTGGTATTCGTGGTGGACGAAGCGGCGCCAGGGCGGGTTTTCTCCGGGTGCTCCGGTTTCCCCTGCCATCTCATTCCACCGGTGCACCATCTTCATTCCATGTGTCATCAGTGTCACCGCCTGCGGTGCCGTAGTAGTAAAAGCGGGCGTTAAACACTACAACGACGACTCCAACTCGAAACTTGAGTCAGTTTGTGCAAAAATAACTTGCAACATTACTAAGATAAGTGAAGCTTTTAGTTTCTAATTTGTTCTTACTTTAGTACAAGGGTTGTTCAGTATATAATGCCCCACATTTTTTTCCATGAATATATTTATTAAGAGTCAGAGTTAGGTGACATATCTCAATATGTCTTGTCCTATTTTTCTATGTAGTCTCCATCACGTTCTATGGCCTTATGCCAACGTTGTGGGAGAGCATGTATTCTATGCTGGCAAAAGTTCTTGTCATGTAGACGTAGCCATGTTGTCACTGCGTGAATGATACTCTTATCATCTTCAAAGTGCGTCCCCCATAGAGAATTTTTAAGTGGCCCAAAGAAATGAAAGTCCGAGGATGCCAGGTCTGGACTGTTGGGTGGATGAGGCAATGATGTCCAACCCAATTTGGCAATGTGTTCCTGGGTTCTCATACTTGTGTGTGGGCATGCATTATTGTGTTGGAGTAAGATTTCTGCTGGATTCCTATCAAATTGAACATGTCGGGAACATCTTTTGAGTTTATTCAGATTCTTCACGTATGCCTCTGAATTAATGGTTGACCCCCTTGGCATGACATTCACAAGAATGACACCATCACAATCCCAGAAGACTGTCACCATGACTACTTACAGCAGGGGGGATGTCTTGAATTTCTTCTTTTATGGTGAATGAGAATGATGCCACTCCATGGACTGCCTTTTTGTTTCAGGTGCAAAGTTCTGCACCCAGCACCACTTCGACCCCCATAATGATCTGAGGCAGAAAGGCCTCTCCGTCGGTCTCAAAACACTCTTAACAATTCAGATGAAAGGCCTTTCTTTGAATCTTGTGGTCTGCTGTGAGCATTTGTGGAACCCATCGTGAGCACATCTTCAAATATCCGAGAGCCTCGATCATTGCAGATGCACTTCCAATGTTGATAGACAACATAGAGCCAATTGTTGAGTTGTGATGCACCGGTCGGCATGAATAATGGCATGAGCATGGTTCAGTATGTCTGGAGCAGTGGCTGTGACAGGATGCCCCATGCAGCTCTGTTTCTGCATTTTCTGAGGCTTTAACTTTCTTTACCCATTACCCAACAGTACTCCTATCAACTGCAGCATTGCCATGCAAACATTTATGGATGTTCATCACAGTTTCTTTTTCTGCACACAAGAATTCAATAACAGCACGCTGCTTGTAACATGAGTTACGTGTAGACGCCATTTTGATGCTGTACTACGGCTCTGCCGTCTGCCGGAATGGTTCAAAATTCAACCAGTGCACAGAAGAAACATCAAATGTGAAGCACCTACAAGAGCATTTGTCTATATATATTAAGGGATTTTTAAACAAATGTGGGGCATTATATATTGAACAACCCTCGTATTTATAACAAATTTGTACTGAGATGGTTAATGATGTGCCTGAATACTAACAAGGCAGAAATTATATCAAAGTTTGTAAAAAATGTTTCATGGCTACTATTCACTGACAACAGGTAACAAGTACATTTTGTTATATATTTTATGGTCATGATCATCTTGTAACAAAACGAGAAAAAGTCCAGTCCCATTTCTTTTCGTTTTCTCCCTTTATTTTTATTCTAAAGCTTTGCACAAAGGCACAGTTCTCTTCAACTGACGTTAACACAGCCTACTCTTTTCCATGATATTACAACTCAAGTGTTTTCTTCTTGTAGGCTTGACTCACTCCTTTCTGTCTTCACTTTCTCTGTCTCTCAAACACTAACGTCAATGATACAATAACTCAACACTTGTTAAAACTCCTTCACTCTGATGTGACTCGCGCTCACTGACACACTAACCAACTCAAAAGCTGCTTGCCCTCAGACGCTCTGCAAGCTATTATACCAGTGATGACAGCCAGATCTTTCTCAAACTTCTTCAAACAAGCCAGCCACCGGACACTTCTCCAATTGTTTGGAATAAACCTTTTGGTTCTGCTGCTCTGTTTGCTCATGTGAGTGGGTGGGGAAGCTTGACCATAATGGCCTTTGATACGTGGCGTGCCTGGTATGTGGTGTGAAGTAGGTTGGTGCAACCGTCCTTTGTTGTGCACGGCAGTCAGCATCACAATATCAGTGTAGGCTATATCGTTTTTACTTCTTAGAGTACAAGTAATGCTTTCTTAAGATATGCAAGAAATCAAAATATGACGCCAGCAAAGAAATTAACATAACATTTGTCATTGAATGCTACACCGGGTGGAAGGGAAGTCATTATATTCATTTAAACCAGTGGTAGATGTCTGTATTTGAAATATATTTTGTATCTTGCATTTTTGTCTCTGACCATTTCCTGCAGGGATATTTTAGCTTTGTCAAAAACAAACTGGAAACATTGCAGATTGTGTGGGTGTCACTTTCACTAAGTCAGTACATAAACAAACACGCTTCACTACTGCTACATAAACAAATACGACACCATCTACTTCCATGTTTACTGCATGAGTGTAGACCAACCATAACCGTCATCTCCCAAAACATTATTCCACCCTGCAAGCGCCCGACCTGTTTATATCCAGAAAGCAGTTCAATTCCCTGGTCAACCTCAACACATCAAGTTACTTCATGTGTGAAAGAGCTTCTCAATGTATTCCTTTTGTTTAAGTGATTAATTATTTTGAAACCCTGTATGATGTCCCATAATTACTACTGAAGCTATGTCAGAAATAAGTTAGTCTACGCATCTTAAACTATCATCTTCGTACGCATCCAATTTGGAATAAGAACCCTTTATTTTTTCAAAATTAGTTGATAAGAACAAAATGCCATTAGATAATTTTGTTTGTAATGCTTCTATGAAGCACATACTAGAAGGAATGTAATGACTTTCCTTCCACCCTGTACAAACAAATAATAAGCACATTTGAATAACCATTTTAACAATTTGAATTGATGTATTGCTTTCCTTGCATAACGATGCCAATCTAACCTTTGACATTCTTCATACAGTAATGGATAACATGAATTGTAAAGTGAACTCCCACATATAAATTGTTCATCTTATTCACGTTCTGTGTCTTCGGTATGTTTCCTTTTTTATGGTTCAATGTTACAAAGGATGAAATATAGACTAGAAATCTTTGTACAGCCTTGGCTGATGTGGAGTTTTCTTTAATGTGTTTACTGTGGTACCATAAGGAATGTCAGCTTATCAGCTTATCTGACAGAAAGAAGCACCAGGCTATAACGATTCTTATAAAATTAATTCTCTTTTATTTTAATTGTAAGCTTTGTACATTTACTGCATTGATCATTTTATGCATTTTAAATTTCATATCATTACAAAATGATTACCTTTTGCTGTATGAGGAAAAGTTTTATTTGTTTCATTTTCAGAAAGCTGGCAAGTTGTGGTTACTGTAGCATTTACTTTTACTGTACACCGTCACACAATTTACAATTATGGTAAAGTTGTATGCTGCTGTAGATTGGCTCATTCAGAACTCAATTCTCAGGATTGCATGTCTATTACAAGTTCTGTGCACTGAACATTGCTTGTTTTACTCTGCAGGTAACTGGCACAAAGACCACTCGAAATAAGAAATGGTGCAAGCTAGACGAAATATGTCGTCTGTGCACAAAAAAATGCCACAGACCAACAAATGTGCATGATAGTGATCTGGCTTTTAAGATACAGACAATATCTTCCATCAGAAAGGTAAGTTAGCTACACCTTATCAAGCAGGGTGGTGTGGCATTAATTGTATGTCAAGGATGTCAAGTTGTTTCCACGTAATATCTGTAATGTAGGTATCAAAGTTATATTTCTCGACTTATGTCCTGAGGCTGTCTTAAGCCCTTATGATACGTTACAATCGATGATAGGTAATCAATCAGCAGCAGTTGCTGTGTCCATAACTAATAGGAAAAAACAGTTACTCAATTAGAGACTAACGATTTATGTGTTGGGTAAGACAGACGCATATTTGCACTCTTAAATATGAAGAGATATGGGCAATCCAACAACATTGGATTTTATTGCCAAAAGATGTTTAATAAAATGCCATACTTAGATCCTCATCTTGTGCGATTATATCATAAATATACCACGATATTTACCAGAGAAGTGTGAATTTAACTTATACAAAAACCACAAAGGTCTTGGATAGAATAGTTTCAGGACCTAATAGCATCAATATTTGTAAAAGAGTGAAGATAATTTATGTTATTACAAGTTCAATGCAATAAAGCTGAATTGGTGAAAAATTGAATAAAATAAGATAATCCCTGGCACAACAGCCCATGAAGGGCCAAGGCCTGCCACCCAGCCGCTGCATCCCCCACCTCTGCCAACTATAGGCGTCATTGGTGGGGTGCAGTACTGGAGGGTGGGACGTGGTCAGCGCCCCGAGCCCTCCTGGCCAGTTATACGGCCTTCTCGACCTGGGGCCGCTACTTCTCCATCAAGTAGCTCCTCAGTTGGTCCCCCCGGGACCTAACGAGGCTGAGTGCGTACCAGACCTCCCAGAGGGGATAAAATCCCCATGCTGGTACCGGGGATCGAACTCAGGTCCTCCATGCCAGAAGCAAGTGCGCTACCAACTGTGCTACGGAGGTGGTCGAAAAATTGAATATTTATTGGAAATATAATTATTGCCATCTATTATCCAATTGACCAAGGCCATCTCTAAGTAACAGGTCCAGATATGTGATTCGTGATGTCACAATGCGAGGCTGACGTTCCAAGCAATTCATACGGAATAATCACATGTTTTACAGCATTTCTGTGCTGGAAGAAGCTTGCATTCATTTATATTTTCACATTTCGTACTAAAAGTTATTGTGTCTTAGTATATTAGTGGAAAGCATGCTTTCCATAGTTAATGGCAGAGCATGCTTCTTACCTTCTCAATGCGAATATATCTCCAGTTTCCTTTTTTTTGCCTGTAGATAATACCAAACTGTCTTGTTTAATAATGCAGTAGCTTTTCAAGAGGATGTTGGTTATTACTTTTATTATTTTCCTCGTCAAAATAGCACCCGGTAATTCGCAATCACTAGCATTACAGTCAACACTGATATTATTAATGTCACATGTCTCAGCACCTAAATGTAGAATTAAGTTTCTCTGGTTTTCTACTTTAAGAAATTCTTGTTCATATGTCTCAGAAATTAAGCACTGAAATATACTGAAGATGCATGCCGTTATATCATAGGTGAACTGTGATGGCCACTTCAGCCCTCCCCTATCGATTACCCTTAAATAAGCACTAACTTCAGAATTTTGAACATCAAAATCCATTCTGCGTTCAGAGCATAAATTGTTCCTACAGTTTTCACACTTCAAATTACGCACAACACTGTTAGCTGCATATCCTGCAATATATATTAGGGTCATTTTATTCTGCTGACTTATGTAGACGTTCCTATATTCATAAATTATGTTTTCAAATGTATCAAAAACATTTTCCTCTGTTTCCTCTTCCATATGACTTTCTATTGAAGTGTCATGCGTTATATCTTTAATTTTAAATTCGCCACCTTTTGAGGAATGCAGCTTCACAAGACTCATAAGCTTCAACTTCCTTTCTGACTCCAAAATTTGCATTACTGAAACATTGTAATTTCCTCCGCTCATTTGCCTGTATTGACCAAAACGAGCTTCGAGGTGATCTGTCTGAAATTTTCCTAGAAGCACATATTCGAATTTCATTTCTTCCAATAAGAATTTTGTGAGTTTGACCAGAGTGTTAGTGGTATGAAGAAGTGCTGTATGAGTTTCAGATGATAGCTTCGCATGTCGTTTATCCCCACTCTGATAAATGCTGATCCTGTCCCACTCCTTTAACCACCTTGTGAAATTTTTTAGAAAATTTACTGATGGGCATTCTGGGCTTCGGACTGGATCAGAAAGTTTATCTCTTAAGTGCTTTCCTTTGAGTGGATGTTTCACATTTACACATTTCCACCGGAACAAAATTGTTTCCAAAAATTTAACTGTCCCTCTTGCATCCAGAGTTTTTATTACTTTAAGTGCTGCAATGTTCTTTTCATCAAAAAGTTTCAGTGCATATGCCACGTTTTGTCTTTCAATTGATGATGGGTATAAAACCTTAGCAGAAAGTGAAGGTGCTAGTTTCACAACACTTCCTTTTTCATTTGCATGCATTTTTTTCAAAACTCCAATAGTTGCTTTTAAATATTGTGCTGGAGGAGCAGGAGGGGGAACATCTAGCAGTGCTGGAACTAACTCTGATGACATTTCTGTTGAAGAAGGAAAATATAAGGCTAGAATTGGTATGTGGAATGTTTGCTCACTGTCCCTTTGATTTAACCAATTATTTCTAATGGACTTAATTAGGTGCACTGTATCAAATAGTATGAAGATATCTTCATCTGGCTTCACTGGGTTTTTAAAGCAGCATTTTAAAGAACCATTGCACAGCTTCTCAAAAGCGTTTCTATTAACTCTGTTGTTATTGCATATCAAGGTTAATACCCTAAATCCAAATCCAGTCAAAGCTTTAATTACAGCGAGAATCTGCTCATGCAGCTTTTGTGCTGTTAAATTTTTCACTGGATACAGAGCTACAACATCTTTATTCCTGGATGTTAAGGATGTTATCATAAAAGTTTGCACTGGTTTTGCAGGTTCTTGTGTATTTGAAAGACCATGTGTGTTACCCCCTTTATAAGAAATTGCTGGTTTTACATAAATTTCATCTAATAATAAATTTACTACTTTTTCATGATCACTAAGCATTTTCACCTTCTCTGATAAATATTTTAAATGCAATGATTTCCAGTTTCTATCAGGATGAGGGTTTGAGAAAGTTGTCTGAGGTAATCAGGAAGGGGTAAAGAAAGAACATTGGAATCACGTAACTGTCTATAAGCTGCTGGGTGAGAAAAATAAATTGAGCACGCCCATAACAGGGTATCGGGCGTATATTTAATTGGTTTCTGACTGACCAATTTTACCTGCTCTTCTAGGAATTTAGTTTTTAGATATTCTGTGGAATCTTCATTCATGTCCTCCCAACATTCCTTTAAAATGTTGGCGGCCTGAAGTAGTTTATGTTCTGTTTGTTCACTTGCTATTGTGAAACCATTCACATGACTTAAAAGAGAATCAAATTTAGACCATTTATCCAATATCATTTGTTTACCGAGAATGCATTTAAACTTACTGTTGGGTATTACAGTTTTACCCTGTAGAACCTGAATAATAAAATTGGAATTAATTTTCAATGCTGCTACAATTTTAGGAATTTCTTCAGTATCAATTTTCACAAAAATTACATCGTTTTCTGTTATGATGACGGCAAATCCCTCTAATTTCATGTCACTAATTCTATTTTTAAAGCTCTGAAAATTAACAATTTTGTCATCTTCGAGCCATTTACGAAATGCTGCTGCATCCCTTTCCAACATTTCTCCTCTTATTTCTTCTGGATCCCTACGTTTGGGTGCTACTTCGGATGTCAGGTAGGATGGTAAATTAGGAAAAAGTGTGGGGCATGCATCTTCAGTAAGTTTAGGAATTGTTCTGGGTACTACAAGAACGCTTCCATCATTTCGCGTAGCAGTAAATTCCTTCACTATGTATTGTTCAGAAAAATGTTTAATACATACCACTGCAGCGACACCTGGTTCATAATTATCCCTATGAATAGCACGAACCCACTGCTGTCTCCTGTGTGGATCCTTTGGAAATGAAAACACTGTAACATACTTTTCTACACTTGTTTCATAGTTAGACGTACAACCCGGCACACAACACTTCCTAGGCATTTTGTATTGAAAACTACACAGCTTTGTAATTCGATTTTTCGCTCACTTAATTATTGTTCACTTACACATTGTAAGACACAAGCAGCTTCTTAGCATTCCAACCACGTACTGATGTGTTTGTTCCATTCCCGTAATAAACAAGTGATAAACATAAGCCTCCCGTGATGACATCATTAGCGTAATCTCTTTCCATATACAGGCCTGTTTAGATATCAAGATGGCCTTGGATTGACCCATGAATACCATAAAGATAAGACTCATTGCTACAGCAACTATTGTTTAAAAACTGCCACAGTGGTAGTATATGTGACTTGCATTCAGTAGATTGTGGGTTTGAACCCAGCTGATCATGCACTCTAGTATTTACGAGTATGTATATAAATGTGAGTGGTGATTCAAGACAGAGCCTATTTGTGTGTCCAACAGAGGATAAGATATAGAGCAGAAACTATCAATAAACCCAACTGTGTTGGAAATATCAAATTGTGTAAACTGTGCTGTAATACAACGTGGAACTAGAAATATTCTGCTCTCCTAATTCGCTCAGCCATTTTTTCTGTGACCGTATATGAAGTTACCAATGAGACATTTTCAACGTAGTGCAAATTATGTGCTGCAACCGGTGGCTACTTTCATTTCTCTTGTGTTGGTGCCCTGCGTTACACAGTCTCTAAACCTGTATAGGGCAACATTGCCATTTTATATTATAATTCTTAAAAGCCTTGTTGAATTTATTAAACACTTTTGGATGTTATGGGAATTTGCAGTATACTTCTTGTGTATTTCCTGTTTTTAATTTGTGGATGTCTGTGATAGTTTTTCATCTTTTATGTTTGTTGATCAATATTGATCAATTCAGTTGTTATTTTCATTCTCTAATTGTTAATGTGATATTGATCAATCTGTGAATCAAAGAAAGGTAGCATGCTGATGTGCTTTTGGATTGAAACTGTTGTTTTTTATGTAATTGTACATATTTTATAAACATGTTGGAGACAGTTCTACCAACTTTGATGGAGAAATGGATTCTCTCTATGTATCATTACAAAATTTACTCATTAGACAAAACAGATTTACTAATATAGTCTTACCTGACTCCAAAGCTGCAATTCAACCAATGAACAAGCAGGTGGACATGTTAGTGAAGAAAGGATCCAAAATTATTTATAAAGTAAATAAAAAAATCACATTTGTGTCAATTAGGCAAATAACAAAAAATACATTCACACTCAAATTTGAAAGATATCTCTCCTCTTTAGAAAATTTCAACTGACAAGAAATGGAAAAAGGTTCAGTTCAATCCCAAATCAACTGTCGCTATTTTTCGTCTTCTCATTGGCCATGATTGTGTTGGTTAACATCTATACAAGATAGGATTAGTAACTCTCCCCTATGCATGTTGAGGATATGGATAAGAGCCATCTAGCAGTATGTGAAAGTCCAACGATCCAACAAGATTTAATCTGCAAATATTGGGAAGCCAGATGGAGAATGATTTTATTATTAACTCCAGAGCATTAGACATACACATGCGTTGATTTCCTCTATATGCTGTGTTCTGATTTGTCCATATTTTTCATTTTCAAACCCAGAAAAGGTGACATCCATCTTGTTCTGTTTCAATAGCACGTTTGATAGACCTGTGGTAGCTTTTTGTTATTGGCTGGGTAGCAATGGGACCCTCATCTTCAGGGCATTAATGGGTTAGCGGATAGAAGATGGCAATGATTAATGTATTCTCAATAAATATTTAAATTTCCACCAAAATTATCTTTATTATAATGAAGTAGCAATATTATAATAAATAAGGTCACTTTTCACAAATACAACTGCAGTAAGTTTCCAAAGTTATTTGCTTTAATATCTTCATGATTCTTTGGATATGCTAAATTTGATATAGCATCTCTTGTAATGCTTGTTGAATATGTCTCAGCGATGCAATCCACTATTGCAGATTGCCGATGTGTAGCTCATGTTTTATTGCTCAAATACACATCTGTCTTATTCAACATTTCAATTGATAGTGCCTATAGTGTCCCTTATGTCCTAGATACGTGACTAAGAACTACCGCTTCTCCATTAGCGATCGTAACTTTTCTGTACAATCAATATCAGCCATGTATCCCATTACCCAAACAGCTAGGGGCACAATACTGCCATTTACAGAATATAACCTCGATATTCATGTTATGCAAGAAATCTGCACATATTAAATGGATATAACTTGACATGTGAAATATTAACATGAATTTTCTCATTAGTTTACTTGAATACATAATTCCTGTTATAGATCTATCTGTAATACCTTTAATGTGTGTCTTGAGCTATTTCTTTTGGAATGCTAGCAAAGATATTGTCTACATATGTAGGATTTTTAAAGTAAATAGATCCAAAGCATTTTTAAATATCGACAAATATAAGTTGATAGATTTTAAGAAAAAACTCACACCAGCCTCGATGATTCCTATATGAAAACAAACTCGTTTAGTGAAGTGAGACAGATTTCTTGCCCTTCATGAACCTCATAGGGAAATGGTTCATTATCTTGTGATTAGATTTAGGAAAGTGGAATCTATTCTTGGTAAGAAATCAAAAGTAATTTGCTGTATTCTTATAGAGGAAATATTTAAAGACATCTGAGAAAAGTTACAATTAAATTCTGTAAGAAAGCTTACACAAAAATCAGGAGTTCGGCAACCTTTTTTCTGCCTTTAGGTGCTTTAGCAGGTGTTATCTCTGGAGATGTTTTACATTCATCAGCATCCTAAGTCAAAGAAAATATTCAGAATGAGAAACACTAAAGCCACTTTAACATATTTAATATACATTAATATATTATACAAATAGCCGTAGAATATTAAAATTATTCCCAATAATACAGTAATTAGTAGGAGAAGCATAATTCGTTTGATTCGCACATAAATATTTTAATTACTGTGTAAATAATACAAAAAAGTAAGCAATAACATTGAAGTATGATACAAACGCTGTATCTTCATTCTCTTAATATCATTTTCGGATGAACATACGTCAGAGGGACAATAACTGCTTCCACAAAATCTGATTCAAGATTTTGTGCATTTTTATTCTTGTGGTAAATAGAAGCAGCTAATGAGCCACTTGCTTATTACTTACTGCTACCTATTTTCCACTTATTTCATATTACTAGGGCTTCCTTTGTTAATACATATAAGTAGAAAAGAAAATTTTGTTGGTTTCATTCTGCTTTCGTGCATTGTTGTTGTTTTTTTGTTTTTCTTTTCCTTCAAATTTTAATTGTCCTGAAATTTTGTATAAGAGCAGGGCGCGAAAAGAAGTGCAGCAGAACAGAGCACCTTTTGTAAACGTATGAATGTCTTCAGTTTCCAATATGAATTATTATGTATCATTCTGGCTCATTTTAGTGAGTAAACTTCTTCATTGGAGGGAAAATAGATCGTATTAGTTTGAGTTAATCATATGTTCGGTTTCATTAGCATTTCTTTTCGTAAAAGTTTTAATTTAGCCGGCAAGATTAAGGGCTCTGTTTCATAAAACTGCTTCTTTCGAGCCCTGATAGGAAGTAGCAATCGCTTCGTTTGCATGGTTTCAATATGGCGAAGCGCACAACGCAACTGGTACATGCAGATCAAATGAGCTGACTCAAGCGTTCCTTTCTGTATACTGTCTATTCTGTGGCAGGGTATTGACAGTGGAGGATTGGCAAATTATATCTGATAGCCAAGAGCAGCCATTGATGTAGGAAAGTTGCCACAAACTAGTCGTGCATAAATAACAGTATGTGTGGAACAATTTTGTGTTTGGTTAGCCAAAAAAGTTTATTAAAAGCAATTATTGTACTTATGTCTAATTAACAATTCCCCCTGCCAGTCTCTCATTTCTTGGGGACTTTGCTCTGTTGACCAGCATTACAGATGAGACATGGCTCGTTTTAACAAGCTGTCCCATTTACCAGTCTTCCTACATTGTTCTCTCATAAAACATTACATATTTTCAGATGTGTCCAACAGATGGACTTCCAGCAAATGTTTGTCAAGACTGCAAAGATATGACAAACTTATCTTTCAGCTTCAAGTTACAGTGTGAGGCAGCAGAAGAAGCGTTAAGATCCTGCCCCAAGGTTCTGCAGGTAATAATTCATACTTTTACTTTCTCTAGCACTTAGTAAGTAATAATGTGCATGCAAGGGAGAAAGAAGCCTAATTCAAAGACAAGATGTTGGACAAATATCAAACTTTATATTTAAGTTTCAAATTTTCTTTTTTTCAGTTTCAAATTTATTGCTCATAAAACTTGTAATACAAGCATGGAGCATTGTCAAATGCTAATACATGAATAAAAAGTACATCATGGCACATAATCAGACTTATGGAATACAAACATGGAATATTGAATATACAAAAATACATTAACAGTACACATTAATTTAACATCTCTTCTAACCTGTATGGGCACTTTTCAATTAGATAATTCTTTAACTCTTTAGCAAAGGAGTTTTTTCTTGAGTGCTCTTTTATACTTCTTGGTAGGGCATTATATAATATCATTCCCATTGCAATCGGATCCTTTTTGGTTGAAGCCTTATTTAAGTGCATTCTATGGTAATTTTCATTCCCTCTGGTGTTATATGTATGGATATCTGTGTTTTAGTAGATGATTTGTTTTGAATCAGTATAATTACTTTGTATACATAAATAGCAACTATTGTCAATATTTTATTCTTTTTAAAGAGTGGCTTACACGTGTCTGTAGTCTTTAGTTGAAAAATATGATGTATGCATCTCTTCTGTAGCAATAGTATCCTGTTTAATTTTGTTACCCCACACCCTCCCCAAATTTCAATACCATATTCCAAGTGTACGTATATTATGCCATAATATATAGCTTTAAGCTCTTCTACATTAAGGTATTTTGCAAAGTATTTTAATAGGTATATGTTTTTTGTGATTTTCTTACATACTTCGTTTACATGCATTTCATATGTTAAGTGTTCGTCAAGATATATTCCTAAAAAATTTTGATTAGATACCTGTTCTACTTTAGTACTTTCAAGTCTTACATTTATGTAGTTTAGTTCCTCCCCCCTTTTTTGCTGATGCTGAAAATGTATCAGTTTGGTTTTTTTTATGTTTAATTTAAGAGAGTTATCTTTAAGATAACTTAAAATTTGTAGCAAATTTTGAGAAATTTTGTTTTCTAGTTGAAGCAAGTTTTTTCCTTTACAAATGAGTGAAGTATCGTCAGCATACGATATGAGTTTCAAATCGGCTGATTCCCCCAAATCATATACATACAAAATAAAGAGCAGTAGCCCTAGGACGGATCCTTGAGGTACTCCAGATTTTACATTTTGAATGTTAGATTGAACAGATTTGAAATGAATTTGGCATCTTGACAGTGCTGAAGAAAATCCCTCCAACATAAATGATCCTTTATATGCAAAATGTTTCATTATTTTTAATTTTCTCAAAGACAGGCTCATAAATGATTTTCAGCAAAATACCAAGTTTAAAATATTTCCATGACAAAATGTGAATGACATCTGAAGTTCTGTTTATTCTAAAGGAATTTTGTATGTCTTTGTAAGAGATAAGTGCTGTCATCATGATTTTCAGATTCAGCTTTATTCACCAATTGTAATAAAAATTTTACAGGATTGGTCAAAAGTAAAAATACAAGGAAATACAAAAAAATACATATAATGAGGCTGGTCTAAAAAGTATCCAACCTTAATTTTTGCCATGCAAAGTAGTGATGTTATGGCAGCGCCACTCTGCACGGTGGCAGGAGAAACCTTAATGTGCATGCTTGAATTTTCATCAGTCGCTGGCTGCAGGTCATAGAGTGAGGTGTTGCTATAAGTGTTTGCCACATTTAGTTTTCTTGCAAGATGACTCAATGAATTGAGCAAAGATAATGCATCAAATTTTGCCAAAAACTATGTGATTCTCAAAAAGAAACAATTTGTAAAATTCAGTGGGCATTTGGATATGATGCTATGGGGGTAACACAAATTAAAGAGTGGTTAAACCAATTCAAAAATGGCTGCACTTCAGTGGAGAGTGATGAGCGTCCTGGGAGGTCACAAACCACTCGAAATGCTGCTGTGTTTAGAAAGTGAGAGATCTGATACTGGGAAATTGGCATTTGACTAAACAAGAGATTGCCAAAGATGTTGGGATCAGTAAAGATTCCATACATGCAATTTTGTGTGATGCAGTTCGATGGAAAAGCCCAGACCTCTGGAGGGCAAAATCCTGGCAGTTGGATCATGACAATGTTGGAGCACATTCATCCAGACTTTTTTGGCGAAACATGAACTTCCAGTTGTTCGTCAACCTCTCTACTCTCCAGTCATGGCTCCTTGCGACTTCTGCTTGTTTGCAAAACTGAAGATGCCATTGAAAGGACCCTGTTTTGAGAGCAGAGAAGAGATATTGAATGCAACTGTGGAATTGAATGCCATCCCAAAAGAAGCTTTCCAAGAGTTCAAATTTGGTCTTATTTTAGATTGTGTTGCTTCACTGTTAATAGCTTCAATTTTTGTTGAGTTCCAAGAGTTGTTTTGAGAAGTGGAACGAACAGTGGACTAAGTGTGTGAATGCGCAAGGGGACTACTTTGAAGGGGATTAGGGTCCCAATCTCATCAGGTAAATAATGTTTTTCCCTGTCATAGGTTAGATATCTTTTAGACGTACCTCGTACAGTTTCGGGATTTTTTATTACCTCTGTGCAATGTTAATATATATTTTATTTTATTTTTCTTCTGATGTAATGCAGAGTGTGGAATGTCAGTGTCAACATAAAGCAGTTTACTTTAAAAAAAATCAGGTCAGGCCCCTCTTGTACCCACAATGAAATTGTTAATGATACAATATTTACAAGATTCACTTGTAGATTTACAATTTTCATAGTGCTGAACTTTTGTTATCTGTTAGACTTTGAAATAGTTCTTGCTTTTCTACAAGGTTTGTGTGTTAAGTAAGGTTCCCAATTCTTTTTCACAATGACAGACATATTTATTGACATTGAATAATACATTTTTGGAAACTTTAGACTTTTTCCTATTTTTCAACATAATCACCGTTCTGATCAATGCATTTTTGCATGTGGTGTACCATCTTTTGTATGGCTGCATCATACAACTCTCCTGCCGTGCAGCGAAGATAGCTTGAAACAGTTTCTTCCTGTTCCTCTCCTGTTCTGAAATGCACCCCATACACGTGTTTCTTCAAGTCAGGGAGGTGATGGTAGTCACTTGGGGCTAGGTCTGGGCTGTAAGGAGGGTGTGTGACAGTATCCCATCCAAATTTGTTGATGAGATTGGTTGTCACATGGACAGTGTGCAGACGAGCATTGTCCTAATGGAAATGCACTCCCTTCGTGAGCATGCCTCCACTCACCTTGGTATACTCTAAATGATCGGTCAAAATGTTCTGAATGTAAGTCTTGCTGACATCAGGGATCATCTCACAGGTCTCCCGAACCGTCACCCTTTGATCTTTCAGCATTGCTTCATCCACTTTCACAATCGTTTGTCCGAAACCAATGCTCGTCCAAAACCCTGGTCATCATGGACATCTGTATGTCTGTATGTCTGTCTTTTAATTCTCTGCACCATTTGCACACGTATTGTATTCTCTTGCAGTGCTCTCCGAACACTTCACACAGTTGGGAACGAATATCCACCGGTGCAGTCATTTTGTACACAAAGTGTAATTTACACCTGGCAGGAGAAGCGAGTGGAAGCTGCATTTCTAACGCTGCCAAGCCAAGACTGAGCATCACAGGCCAGGGGACTGGGAAAGGGAGAACCAAGCTACATGCCAGTGTTGCCGGATCTCCTGTAACAGCGTTCCTCGTGACTGCAGATCCTTGGGAACCTTATTTTATGGACAACCCTCGTATATCCTCCACTCAGAAACCTCTAACTTGCCCATCCTTCTGTTCCCATGTGTTGCCCATTCTATCCCTGCTCCCAGTTCATCCCATTAACGGTGTTCTCCAACGCCATTTCTTGCACTACTCGTGTAGACTTGTAAAACTCTTGATAAACATACAAGCAAAATAGAGCCTGCCATTAAATCATGCGCAAAAAGTAATCATATTATTTCTCTATTATTCACTGTAGGGAGATATAAACTATAGTGCTCCTGAAATATACAAACGCTCGTAGCCTGACCGAAGCACTCTGAGGAAGAAAAGAAAATAGATCCACCACTTTTTAGTGTTATTGCTGTTTAAAATCTGTTTGCAATTATGATTAATGTTTCCCTTGTAACATACTGCACTTTTAAGTTTTATTTGAGTTGAGTTGTTTTTAAATTGTGATCTGGTGAGCAGAGTATACAATGGCCAGTTTGTAATATGCTGGCTAGCTTATGAATTGCGATAACATAACTGCATACAAAATGAGTGCTGAGAGTTACAAAAACCACGTTAAGGGAAAACTGTTAAAATTGTGGTGTACTTGTGAATGATTTAATAAACTTAACCTCAGAATATACCAGTTTATCAGAAACCAGCATTGTGCATGTTCACAAGGAGTTCAAAGTAACTGGCCATGTTAAAGCTCTGTGTACAAAGACAAAGAAGCCTAAAACAGTGTTAGAAAAAGTGGGCGATTTTGTAAAGTATGCAACTTGCTCTAAAGTACATAAGTTCTTTTTTGAAAATGAACCACAAATGTGATCTGTAAGTACACATGCACAGGTTTAACTTTCTAAATGTTAAATTGTTGTGTTTAATAGATAGTTGTCATGCATGATTATAAACACATAGACACCAAAATTAAAGGTGCTCTTTTAAATGGAAGCTATTGCAGCAGATATTATAACCAATCTCACGTAACATAAAGGACAAATATCTCTTGCTACGGACAGCACACGAAGTCATGCACTTCCATGCATGCTGCGCAGACTAATACATTAGCAGTGTTGATGTTGAGTGGCTTACTTATGCCACAATTACTATACAAGTAGATAGAAAATTCAAGCTATAAGGTTTGTTAGAATGTTTTGGAAATAATAATAATAATAATAATAATAATAATAATAATAATAATAATAATAATAATAATAATAATAATAATAATAATAATAATAATAATAATAATAATAATAATAATAATAATAATAATAAAAATAATAATAATAATAATAATAATAATAATAATAATAATAATAATAATAATAATAATAATAATAATAATAATAATAATAATAATAATAATAATAATAATAATAATAATAACAATAACAATAACAATAACAATAACAACAACAACAACAATAACAATAACAATAACAATAACAATAATAATAATAATAATAATAATAATAATAATAATAATAATAATAATAATAATAATAACAACAACAATTTGACTACAAATACGTAACAGGTATTTGTGTTAACCCTTCTTCATTATAACCTATCATGCATTAGATCACAGTAAAGATAAAATAATGAAAGTAACCAAGTGTTTATATGAAGCAAGAAGAAGATATTGATAATGGCAGTTTTAG
Organism: Tenodera sinensis; assembly: GCA_030765045.1. Taxonomy (NCBI): domain Eukaryota; kingdom Metazoa; phylum Arthropoda; class Insecta; order Mantodea; family Mantidae; genus Tenodera; species Tenodera sinensis. The sequence continues at coordinate 367,552,922 of CM060964.1, read as the reverse complement.
CAACCAAAACAATGTTACGTAAAGGGTATGAGCCTGCAGACTTGAATGGCATCCTGTTGACATTAAGCTGAAGCATGGTGGTGAAATGTTTGATTGCAGATATGCAACCATCCTTTATGGTTTACTTGTGTAGTTAGCATAGAGAGGTAGAGCTGGAAAAGATAAATTTTTCATGTCTTTTTCATTTGTTGGGGAAATGTGTCGTTTAGCCACAGAATGGTATTAAATAATTGGATTCCAACTTGTCTTTTGGAATTAATTTGTGAAATACATTAGGCACATGAAGGTCAGGAATATTGATAGTAAACACTATCTGCTCAAGTCTAGTTACTAGTACTTGGGAAGCTTGAAAGAATACCACCCCTCCCCTCATTACGTGCACCAGCTGATATTTGAATTTACAATCACGTGAAATCTGTGCACTCATACCCACAGGGTGTAACCAAAATGTGCAGCACAAATTGCAGGACACCTTCCTCACACGTAGACAAAGAAATTGTGTTATAGGAACATAGTTCTGGAAATGCTTTGTTTCCATACAGCTAATTTTCTCCAACTCATTAATCATGGGGAACACCCAAAAACAGAATGTTAGAATCATGAGGAACACGATGGAGCGCCTTCTCGTCAGCTTCTAGATAACAGAGACAGTGACAGATAGATAGGCACGGGTCTAAACCTACTGGACTTTTAATCTAAATTAAGAACAAATTAGAAACTGAAAGCTCCACTTATCTTAGTAATATTGCAAGATGGTATACTGTTGTTACAAGTTTCAAGTTACATCCAACTTATTCTCTAATCTATCCAAACAGGTTACCATAGTTACCGATGCTCAACTTAAAAGATTTATTTGTCACCAAACTCTGAAAACAAAAAGTTATAAATACAATCTATCAGTGGTATTTCAAAATTCATAACGCAATTCTTGTTTTTTAAAATGAATATCTTTTCCCAAACTATTAAATCTATAGGTCCATTTAATTGTTTTAATAATTTAACTTTTGGGTTTATTTCACGATGTCATGTGGGTGACATTTTTGCTGTTGTCCCTGAGAAACAGATAAATGATTCTTTAAAACCTTTAAATTTACAGAATAAAGCCATACAATTCACTTTGGAAACAGAAAATAATGGATGTCTTCCGTTCCGAGATTTAAAAGTTAAAAGACATAACAATAAATTGAATTTTGGCATTTATGGAAAATTTACTCATGCTGATAATTACATAAAAAATAAGTTTTAATTCTTTTTCACACAAACTTGCAGTTTTCAATAGTTTAATTTATAGGTCCATAAATATACCCCTTAATAAGGAAGAGTTTAACACAGTATAAACACATAATTAACACTGCAGTAATTAATGGTTTTATTACAGATTTTATACATAAAAAGTAGAACAATTTAAATATCAAAAGGCTGTAAAAGAGGTTTCTACCCTCAAGAAAATAAAAGATAGTTATATATTTGAAAAGTTTACTTAGCATTCGTGGGCTAACAAAAAATTTGCAAACATTTTTAAAGAATATGGAATAACCTTAGTCTCTCAAAATAAATTTAATACACAAAATTGACTAAATTTTTCTAAAAAGGATGGAATTCCAAATTATAAAAAAATTTGGCATTTATTTGTAAGTCCTAGGAGGTGTAAGTCCTACATAAGGGGAGGGTAATCAAGGAAAGAAGAAGTTTTTAGAGGTTGGTGACAAATAGATCTTGTAAGTTGAGCATTGGTAACTATGGTAACTTGTTTGGATAGCTTTGAGAATAAGTTGAAACTAGTCAGCATTATACCACCTTGCAATATTAATAAGATAAGTGAAGCTTTTAGTTTCTAATTTGTTCTTAATGTAGATTCTGTTGCTTCGCTGTTATTAGTTTCAATGTTTCCTTAATTCTACTGGATTTTTATTTATGGAGACATTTGAAAGCTGTTACGTATTGAGCCCCAGTACCAGATGTTCAGAGTCTCCATGTCTGTATAATGGAAGGCTGTGAAACCATATGCAATACTCCAGGGATACATCAGCACATCGGACTTCACTATGAGACAGAGTTGCAGGTGGTATGCTGGTATGTTCTATTCTTGTGTGTTTCCCATGACTAATGAGTTGGAGAAAATAAGTTGTAGCATGGAAACGAAGTGTTTCCAGATCCCTGTTCATATAACATAATTTGTTGGTCTACGTGTGAGGAATATGTCCTGCAATTTGTGCTGTTCATTTTTGTTGCACCCTGAATAACTACTCAGTTCCTAAATGTCTGCTCTAATGTGACTGGTTCTTCACAAAATTGTTACTTAAAGTGTATTAATATGTCATGCTCCTTTTCATCATTTAACATTTTGCTAATAAGTGTGCCATGTTAGCTCAGTAGTTTTGTTTGCGACTTGTGCTGAGCATCCATAGCTTGTTTGGCACTGTAAAATGTTAATTTATCGAATTCAACAGAGCCTAACAAAAGATACTGCATACTTTGATTTCAGCTAATATTTTAAAATGTCTAGAGAAACACCTGTTAAGAATTGATGAATAGAAATTCATACCTAAACTATACTTAGCTTAGCTAGACAGCAACTGAATGTTAAAACATATTCCTAATAACTTATCCAGTTTATATGTTTAATTTTTGTAATTGTCTCTGTGGACATATTTGTTTTGGCAGGCAGAGGAAAGTAATGATATGGTGGTGAAGCAGCAAACTGTGGCAAAGCCGTTATTCCCGGAGCTGTTCAAATTCAGTGCTTTCTCCAGGTTAGTGTTCACATTATCATTCTGAAAGTCACATTCAATTTCACATATCGTTGATTAATGTAACCTACAGGAAAATTGCATGTTTGTTGTTGTTGGTGGTGTGAACTGAGAAACCTGTTGTAGTAGCAGTTAAACTAGTAGATCCTCAGCCTCTTATTCCTATTATAACACATGTATCATTCATCCAGAAATTTCAGTCCCAAAATAAGCCAGCGTTAGGCAACAGTAATATTAGTAATTATTATTTATTTATGCCAACAAACTTACTGTTGGTGTTTTCAAACACACAAGCTGTGTGTGGCCAATGTTTTGGAGGTAGTACAGGCACTTAATAATTCAATGCCACAGCTGGGATTTGAACCACAGACCCTCCGCTTGCTAGGCAGGTACTCTAACCATTAAGCTACTGTGACAACCTACCAGTTCTAAATCTCAAACATTGCCCACACACGACTTGTGTGTATAAAAACACCAACAGTAAGTTGCAGTTCTACCCCTCAAACATTGCCCACACACGACTTGTATATTTAAAAACATCAACAGGCATTATTATTTATTAATGCCAACAAACTTACTGTTGGTGTTTCCAAACACACAAGCCATGTGTGGGCAGTGTGTGAGAGGTAGTACTGGCACTTAAAAATTCAATGCCCACAGCTGGGATTTGAACCACAGACCCTCTGCTTACCAGGCGGCTGCTCTAACCATTGAGCTATTGTGAAAACCTGCCAGAATGACATTGAATTCTCAAACCAGTTCGTATTTTTCCTTGGTAAACCACAAAGGCAGCCTCACATCAGAGACAAATTACCCCAATGGTGACTTATTATTGCAAGTACTTTATGTCCTGGGATTAAATAATCTTCAGATGGTAATTATTATTTATTTATGCCAACAAACTTACTGTTGGTGTTTTTAAACACACAAGCTATGGCATTGAATTTTTAAGTTCCAGTTCTACCTCTCAAACTTTGCCCACACACGGCTTGTGTGTTCGAAAACACCAACAGTAAGTTTGTTGGCATAAATAAATAATAATTACTAATATTACTGTTGCCTAACACTGGCTTATTTTGGGACTGAAATTTCTGGATGAATTATACTCGTACGTGTGTTACAATAGGAACAAGAGGCTGAGCATCTACTAGTGTATCCCTGTTTTACTCCTCAAGTTATACTTCAAAATTAGTATTATTGGAGAGCTGTATAGCAGTAAAAGTAACTGTTTTAGAGTGCACCATATTTTTACATTTTGGCGGTCACATCGCTCACTCACAACCCCCAGAATGTCTGGAGGGTCACACCTGTTGTTGGTTATGGGTCTCACCGACCTGACCAGGAGAGTTTTCAAAATAAATGCACCGACCATATCCTCTGATTACCAATCAGAGGACACATTACATGCCATGACAGATCAGCATGTTAGGGGTTAAGAGGTTGTAGAGAAATTAGAGACATAGAGAGGTTGGAAAAATAAACACTACCTAGCCCTCGGGAACCCTATTAGCATCAAGGTCGGAAGAGAACAAGAGATGACTAAGGTAACGTCAGATAGAAAATCTACAGCGAGGTGCAAAACACCAGTAAGTGAAAGCAATGTTCTGCTCAGCTGGGGTACCTTTTGGTCACTATCCACATATCCCCTAGACACCAGTAAGTGGAAGTAATGTTCTGCTCAGCTTGGGTACCTTGTGGTCACTATCCGCATATCCCCTAGACACCAGTAAGTGGAAGTAATGTTCTGCTCAGCTTGGGTACGTTGTGTGCACTATCCACATATCCCCTAGACACCAGTAAGTGGAAGTAATGTTCTGCTCAGCTTGGGTACCTTGTGGTCACTATCCACATATCCCCTAGACACCAGTAAGTGGAAGTAATGTTCTGTTCAGCTTGGGTACCTTGTGGTCACTATCCACATATCCCCTAGACACCAGTAAGTGGAAGCAATGTTCTGCTCAGCTTGGGTACCTTGTGGTCACTATCCACATATCCCCTAGACACCAGTAAGTGGAAGTAATGTTCTGCTCAGCTTGGGTATCTTGTGGTCACTATCCACATATCCCCTAGACACCAGTAAGTGGAAGTAATGTTCTGCTCAGCTTGGGTACCTTGTGGTCACTATCCACGTATCCCCTAGACACCAGGAAGTGGAAGTAATGTTCTGCTCAGCTTGGGTACCTTGTGGTCACTGTCCACATATCCCCTAGACACCAGTAAGTAGAAGTAATGTTCCACTCAGCTTGGGTACCTTGTGGTCACTATCCACATATCACCTAGACACCAGTAAGTGGAAGTAATGTTCTGCTCAGCTTGGGTACCTTGTGTGCACTATCCACATATCCCCTAGACACCAGTAAGTGGAAGTAATGTTCTGCTCAGCTTGGGTACCTTGTGGTCACTATCCACATATCCCCTAGACACCAGTAAGTGGAAGTAATGTTCTGCTCAGCTTGGGTACCTTGTGGTCACTATCCACGTATCCCCTAGACACCAGGAAGTGGAAGTAATGTTCTGCTCAGCTTGGGTACCTTGTGGTCACTATCCACATATCCCCTAGACACCAGTAAGTAGAAGTAATGTTCCACTCAGCTTGGGTACCTTGTGGTCACTATCCACATATCACCTAGACACCAGTAAGTGGAAGTAATGTTCCGCTCAGCTTGGGTATCTTATGGTGCTATCCACATATCCCCTAGACACCAGTAAGTGGAAGTAATGTTCTGCTCAGCTTGGGTACCTTGTGGTGCTATCCACATATCCCCTAGACCCCAATAAGTGGAAGTAATGTTCTGCTTAGCTTGGGTACCTTGTGGTCACTATCCACATATCCCCTAGACACCAGTAAGTGGAAGTAATGTTCCGCTCAGCTTGGGTACCATGTGGTCACTATCCACATATCCCCTAGACACCAGTAAGTAGAAGTAATGTTCAGCTCAGCTTGGGTACCATGTGGTCTCTATCCACATATCCCCTAGACACCAGTAAGTGGAAGTAATGTTCTGCTCAGCGTGGGTACCTTGTGGTCACCATCCACATATCCCGTTGACATCAGTAAGTAGAAGTAATGCTCTGCTCAGCATGGGTACCTTGTGGTCACTATCCACCTATCCCCTAGACACCAGTAACTGGAAGTAAAGTTCTGCTCAGCTTGGGTACCTTGTGGTCACTATCCACATATCCCCTAGACACCAGTAAGTGGAAGTAATGTTCTGCTCAGCATGGGTACCTTGTGGTCGCTATTCACATATCCCCTAGACACCCCTAAGTGGAAGTAATGTTCTGCTCAGCATGGGTACTTTGTGGTCGCTATTCACATATCCCCTAGACACCAGTAAGTGGAAGTAATGTTCTGCTCAGCATGGGTACCTTGTGGTCGCTATTCACATATCCCCTAGACACCAGTAAGTGGAAGTAATGTTCTGCTCAGCATGGGTACCTTGTGGTCGCTATTCACATATCCCCTAGACACCAGCAAGTAGAAGTAATGTTCTGCTCAGCTTGGGTACCTTGTGGTCGCTATTCACATATCCCCTAGACAGAGACCTCTGAGTATATGGAAAAAATTATGCAATGTGTGAAAATCGAGATTCATGGAAAAGTTATAGAACAAGTGTCAAATTTCTCATACCTAGGAGGTATATTTGCAAATCACAAGAGTGATATTGATACAAAATTCCGAACATATAATAAATTGAACAGTGTAATAAGGCATTTTGGCAAACCGATGATGACTGATACAAAACTAAGACTACATGACATGAGATCAAAAGCTACTCTCAAACACGGAAGTGAAATTTGGATTTTAAATAACAGAAATTCACATACGGTGTGGGGAAGCGGTGATCCCATTGCCCAGTGGAAAACCACTGCAAACAGCCACCCAAGTGTTGGTGAGAAAACCAGAACTTTTTGGGGTTGGAAGGAAATGCCCAATCCCTACTTCAAGAACTGAGGATTTACCCAAGTACCCTGGGGATAAAACAGAGATCTTAAAGTGGGATTCAGAAGGAAAATGTGAGCATCATAAGATTCGAGGTGAAACCCTGATGCCATGATAGGGGGATGTTGAAGATATTCACATAAACTTGCATTTCTTATGATCACTGTTAGGAGATATTAGGTTGGACCACCAAAGGAATACGGACATCAAAGTGCCAAGTTTGGCTGAGGAGAATGGAAAGAACTGGTCACAGAGACCAAGGAAGACCAAAACAATCTTTGCTAGGTTTATCGTTATAAGCTATATGGCCTAAAACAAACTTGACCATGATGATGCTCACCTGAGTAACTTGAACCATTTGGCCAATTAGCATGAAACTCACTGTGGGGAGATAGTCAAGTGCATGGACATGAAAGCGAAAGATCTCTGCCCTGCTGGGACACAAGGAGCTGATTCTCCATCAGCCATATGCTTCAAAAAGTTATTTAGGGTGTGCACTTCCATATAAAGGACATCTGTCAATTTGTTATGGATAGAAAATTTGATGTCGAGATTTCACTGGAAATATAAGTTTTGAGACCCCCTGAATCCAAAAAAAAGCACTTTTAGAAAAAGGTGTGGGTGTGTGTGTGTGTTGTTCAGCCTGTGGACAGCATAACTCAAAAACAAAAAGTAGGTTAAAAACCAAAGTTGATATTTAAGTTTAATGTCTTTCAAGGATGCGACACGAAGATTTTGAAGAAAATAGCCCTAAACTACCTTTTACATGGAAAATTGTTTGATAGTTTTTATTTTCTTGAAAATGGCTAACGATTTTGATTAAATGTCATATGTTTGACATACTTTTATGATAAATTAAATGCATATTTTGATTTTTCTAGCTATAGCCTCTAGTTGTATTTACTCTGTATGACTTTTGTATAACTGGGAAACCGTTATTATACAAAAATGTAGATCTTGCTAAAACACAAATTTATGTCTCAATAAATTTTTTTGTAGGGTGAACCATTTCGAAGATATTCCTTGTTATGTGTGTGAGTTTCAGAAAACTTAAAACTTTCGTGAAATGGAACATCTTTCATTTTTTTTATTTTAAGCGTGCAAATAGAATGGAATCTCAAAGCTTTAAAAGATTTGGCTATCACACAAAGTCTACTGTTTTCTAATATTCCCTGATCCGGAGCCCGTCTGTGCAATATCCAATGTCCTTATATTCCACCACACTTGTCCTTATTGATTGTCTGCGGTATGCTCCTGAGCGCCAGTCCCTTGGCCTGGTTCTTACACTGTGCACTGTGTTAGGCAATGACCCAGTAGCTGAAAATACAGTACTGTGGTTTGTTGCCAGTATCGATTGTGGTAAGCAAGTGTAAGATTTCTTTTACCTTGGCAGATATAAACTTTTAGGATAGTTTTATTTGTGATGTTATTTCGTTTTTTACCTTTTAAAGGTTTTTTCAGCTTCTGGTATTACAAAGTTATGTTTTTACCAGTTTTTTAACCTTTAACTTTTTTAGCTCTTGTTTTTAAATCTTTTAACATATTTCGTTATTTTAACTTTTGCTTTTGAGGCTGAGCTTTTATTGTTCGCCTGTTTTACTTTGGGACTTTGGGCCCTAATGACCTGGTTGTCGACAGGCCCTTAAACAAAACTCATTCACTCACTCACTTCTAATATTCCCTTTGCACCTACAAGGAAATAAGCAATAAAATTTATTTGTACAAATGTTTATTTGAACTAACACGAAGATATAGGAATAAGAGTTTGTAAGAATAGTTAGTACAAGAGTAGAGAAAGTCATGTGAGTGCAACACATCAAACTTTTTTTTCTTTCCTTTCTCCTTTTTTAACATAAGATGAATTTTTAAGTTTTATTGGATGCATCTTTACTTTCTGTACTACGTATAGTAAGTAGAGGAAGTATTGTATTCCACCCAAAAATTTTATGTCAAGAATTCACTGGAAATACATGTTGTTAGGTCCCCTGAATCCAAAGAAAGCATTTGTAGAAAAAGATCCGTGTGTCTGTTTTACTTTTCTCAATTGGAAGGTCGTTATTCAATTTTTTTATCTCTTAGTTGTGTAAAGAGAACAGAATTTCAGAGCTTTTATATCGTGACCAGCTTTAAAAGATTTGACTTGTTGAAAGTCTGCTGTATTTCCATACTCCCATTGTACCTGCAAGGAAGTAAGCAATAAGATAATTTCTGCAAATGTTTATCTTGACTAAGATGAAGAAGATATAGGAATAACAGTTTGTAAGAATGGTTAGTACAAGAATAGAGAAAGTGATGTGAGTGCAGCACATCAGATTTTTAATTTTAATTTGATACAGTTTACATATTTATACATTTTGTTGATGGATTAATTTTTTATTATGACTTGCTTATTGGTGCTTTTTCTAGTGATGCAGCATCAGCAGAACATACAGTACAGGCAGTGCCAGCGGTAAAGGCAACACCAATGGCAAAGACAGCACCAGCAGCCAAGTCAGTACCAATGGTACAGGCAATGTCAGTGACAAAGACAGTGCCAGTGGTGAAAGCGGCACCAGCAGTGAGGAAGATAGCAATGATACATGAAGTACCAGCTACACCAAGTACTTCAACTATGAGAACAGTAAGTTTCAGTAACAACAGTAAGTGGAAGCAAACACACCTCCACAATAAAAGTAGCTAATCTTAAGGAAAAAGAAGTGCTGATTTTGAAAATGTCCACCGAAATCTCCTATCATGTCAGATTTAAAAGATATGAAGACATTAAGGCTCTCACCTGGGAGGTTTCAGATCAGATATTATGTCATATTTATAACTGTGATATAATATATATGATATAGTACTATATATAATGATGAATTAAGATTAATTCAAAATATTGTTTTACATACATGCAATAATATTTGGACTATATATTTACGGGACATATCTGTAACTGTGCTTGGTAGTGGTGTGGAATGGTCTATGGTGTCTCGGATAGTGGTGCATGGAAAGATGAATTATTGAACTTGATTTTTATGTTTGCTGAATTCTTTATTCACACCTTCGTAGATTATTACAGTTTTTAAATCATAGCACAATGTAAAAATGTTTAATTTCACTGACTCATATTTCCTAGCACGATGGAGGTTATGCTTAATTTGCTCAATCTATCTTCTTTTCTCATTGATTCAACAGTTTTTTATTAATTAATATGCATTATATAGTTTACTTCTCAAAGTTAAATTGATAAATAATATCTCCTTCACTTTAAACCCTGGACCACAAATATTAAATTATTTTACAATCACTTATTTGGAGCCAGTATTAAAAAGGTATCCACTCTCTTTGAAGTCGGCAGACCAAGAGAAAGTTTAACATAACCATCTCGCTAGGGTAATGTGTTGGTATGTTTTCTTCCCTGTGATGTCATACTTTGCATCTCGCTATAATCTCGAATTTGCTAAGAAAAGATATATGTCTTTTTAACACTTTTTGCATAAAATACACACAAAATAACCCTTATTTATATGAATACAATTGAAATATAAAATTTAACAATAGTTATCAATAAATAGACAATCTTCTGGGCAATGAAAGAATGTTATGTGACAAACATATACGGATAAAGTCAAGTTGATGATTAATTTGATTACCTCCAGGGACACATATACTCTTGTACCCTGTCTGCTTTCTCTCACAAGAAACCAACATTACCTTGGTGCTTCTTTCCATGACAGAAATATCCTGATGTCATCACTAACATCGTCCAGATGGAGGAAATAGATTTACAAACACTTTCTACAGCCCATAACTTTGTAACATTTTGACTCTAAACTTTTATGTTTTTTTTTCTTTGTGTTTCCAAGAAAACCACACATAACCCTTGTAAATTGTTGCCAAACTGCTAATTCCACCATTGGTAAGGTTTTCTCAAACATTCTGAGTGCAGCCTGTGCCAGACAACCCAGAGGGGATAAAATACCCATGCTGGTACCGGGGATTGAACCCAGGCCCTCTATGCCAGAGGCAAGTGCACCACCAGCTGCACTAAGCAGGCGGTATCTTAATTTATACAGCACATATAATTATACTGTATACATTTTAAACTAACCTGACCTAAATTGTAGAAAGAAGTATCTTCCAGGCTGTTATGCCGTGGTCTGCTGGAGATCTGTCTTCCAGACGTTTCATCTACAACTGCGATAGACATCCTCAGTGGCGTTGTCGAAGTCTCCTCGTGGAAGGTATCACTGCGACTGATGTGTCGACTGTCTGTGGGGCTCCATTTATACCATGCGCAATGTGCGCTGATTGGCCCGGGGCGTCCAGAGGCATGGTGGCTGGTGGAGGGGGTTTTATCTCTCTTATGCTGCTGGTCTCTTCTGATTGGCTTACCTTGCTATCCTGCTTCTTATGATCTTCTATGACCGGATGCCAGTTGCTGTTTAATCTTAAGGCCTCTTCCTTCTTATTAAAGTTGTTAGGGTGCTTGTAAATTTCAATAGCCTCTCGCTGTAGTCGGGCATGGTAATGTATGGTAGATGCAAGGATGTGCGTATCCTGGAACTTACTACTGTGTTCAGCGACTGCATTAATGGCATGTTCAGCAACCGCAGACTTGTCAGTTTGGCCCAGGCGGCAGCTTTTCTTTCACAAGTGCAGTGGCCAAGGTCAATGCTAGGAGTGAGGTGGCCAAGGTCAGTGCTAGAAGTGCAGTGGCCAAGGTTCAATGCTAGGAGTGCAGTGGCCAAGGTTCAATGCTAGGAGTGCAGTCGCCAAGGTCAATGCTAGGAGTGCAGTGCCCAAGGTCCATGCTAGGAGTGCAGTGGCCAAGGTCAATGCTAGGAGTGCAGTGGCCAAGGTTTAATGCTAGGGATGCAGCGGCCAAGGTTCAAAACTAGGAGTGCAGTGGCCAAGGTTCAATGCTAGGAGTGCAGTGGCCAAGGTCAATGCTAGGAGTGCAGTGCCCAAGGTCAATGCTAGGAGTGCAGTGCCCAAGGTCAATGCTAGGAGTGCAGTGGCCAAGGTCAATATTAGGAGTGCAGTGGCCAAGGTCAATGCTAGGGATGCACTGGCCATGGTCAATGCTAGGAGTGCAGTGGCCAAGCAGTGGCCAAGGTCAATGCTAGGGGTGCAGCGGCCAAGGTAAATGCTAGGAGTGCAGTGGCCAAGGTCAATGCTAGGAGTGCAGTGGCCAAGGTTCAATGCTAGGGTTACAGTGGCCAAGGTTCAATGCTAGGAGTGCAGTGGCCAAGGTTCAATGCTAGGAGTGCAGTGGCCAAGGTCAATGCTAGGAGTGCAGTGCCCAAGGTCAATGCTAGGAGTGCAGTGGCCAAGGTCAATATTAGGAGTGCAGCGGCCAAGGTTCTATGCTAGGGATGCAGTGGCCAAGGTCAATCCTAGGAGTGCAGTGGCCAAGGTCAATGCTAGGGATGCACTGGCCAAGGTCAATGCTAGGAGTGCAGTGGCCAAGGTCAATGCTAGGAGTGCAGTGGCCAAGGTCAATGCTAGGGGTGCAGTGGCCAAGGTCAATGCTAGGAGTGCAATGGCCAAGGTTAATGCTAGGAGTGCAGTGGCCAAGGTCAATGCTAGGAGTGCAGTGGCCAAGGTCAACGTTAGGAGTGCAGTGGCCTAGTTCAATGCTAGGAGTGCAGTGGCCAAGGAGCGTCTAACTAACTGAGGTCAATCCTTGGGATGCAGTGGCCAAGGTCAATGCTAGGATTGCAGTGGCCAAGGTTCAATGCTAGGAGTGCAGTGGCCAAGGTCAATGCTAGAAGTGCAGTGGCCAAGGTCAATGCTAGGAGTGCAGTGGCCAAGGTCAATGCTATTAGTGCAGTGGCCAAGGTCAATGCTAGGGATGCAGTGGCCAAGGTCAATGCTAGGGATGCAGTGACCAAGGTCAATGCTAGGAATGCAGTGGCCAAGGTCAATGCCAGGTGTGCAGTGGCCAAGGTTCAATGCTAGCAGTGCAGTGGCCAAGGTCAACACTAAAAGTGCAGTGGCCAAGGTCAATGCTAGAAGTGCAGTGGCCAAGGTCAACACTAGGGACCAGTGGCCAAGGTCAATGCTAAGAGTGCAGTGGCCAAGGTCAATGCTAGGAGGGCAGTGGCCAAGGTCAATGCTAGGGGTGCAGTGGCCAAGGTCAATGCTAGGAGTGCAGTGGCCAAGGTTAATGCTAGGACTGCAGTGGCCAAGGTCAACACTAGAGACCAGTGGCCAAGGTCAACGTTAGGAGCACAGTGGCCTAGTTCAATGCTAGGAGTGCAGTGGCCAAGGAGCGTCTAACCAACTGAGGTCAATGCTCCGGATGCAGTGGCCAAGGTCAATGCTAGGATTGCAGTGGCCAAGGTACAATGCTAGGAGTGCAGTGGCCAAGGTCAATGCTAGAAGTGCAGTGGCCAAGGTCAATGCTAGGAGTGCAGTGGCCAAGGTCAATGCTATTAGTGCAGTGGCCAAGGTCAATGCTAGGGATGCAGTGGCCAAGGTCAATGCTGGTGATGCAGTGACCAAGGTCAATGCGAGGAATGCAGTGGCCAAGGTCAATGCTAGGTGTGCAGTGGCCAAGGTTCAATGCTAGCTGTGCAGTGGCCAAGGTCAACATTAAAAGTGCAGTGGCCAAGGTCAATGCTAGAAGTGCAGTGGCCAAGGTCAACACTAGGGAGCAGTGGCCAAGGTCAATGCTAGGAGTGCAGTGGCCAAGGTCAACCCTAGGGGGCAGTGGCCAAGGTCAACACTATCAGTGCAGTGGCAAAGTTTTACACTAGGGGCAGTGCCCAAGGTTCAGTGCTAGGAATGCAGTGGCCAAGGTCAACACTAGGGGGCAGTGGCCAAGGTTCAATGCTAGGAGTACAGTGGCCAAGGTCAACACTAGGGGGGCAGTGGCCAAGGTTCAATGGTAGGAGTGAAGTGGCCAAGGTTCAACACTACGGAGCAGTGGCCAAGGTCAATGCTAGGAGTGCAGTGGCCAAGGTCAACACTAGGGGGCAGTGGCCAAGGTTCAATGCTAGGAGTGCAGTGACCAAGGTCAATGCTATTAGTGCAGTGGCCAAGGTCAATGCTAGGGATGCAGTGGCCAAGGTAAATGCTAGGGATGCACTGACCAAGGTCAATGCTAGGAATGCAGTGGCCAAGGTCAATGCTAGGTGTGCAGTGGCGAAGGTTCAATACTAGGAGTGCAGTGGCCAAGGTCAACACTAAAAGTGCAGTGGCCAAGGTCAACACTACGGACCGGTGGCCAAGGTCAATGCTAGGAGTGCACTGGCCAAGGTCAATGCTAGGAGGGCAGTGGCCTAGGTCAATGCTAGGGGTGCAGTGGCCAAGGTTAATGCTAGGACTGCAGTGGCCAAGGTCAACACTAGGGACCAGTGGCCAAGGTCAACGTTAGGAGCGCAGTGGCCTAGTTCAATGCTAGAAGTGCAGTGGCCAAGGAGCGTCTAACCAACTGAGGTCAATGCTCGGGATGCAGTGGCCAAGGTCAATGCTAGGATTGCAGTGGCCAAGGTTCAATGCTAGGAGTGCAGTGGCCAAGGTCAATGCTAGAAGTGCAGTCGCCAAGGTCAATGCTAGGAGTGCAGTGGCCAAGGTCAATGCTATTAGTGCAGTGGCCAAGGTCAATGCTATTAGTGCAGTGGCCAAGGTCAATGCTAGGAGAGCAGTGGCCAAGGTCAATGCTAGGGATGCTGTGGCCAAGGTCAATGCTGGGGATGCAGTGACCAAGGTCAATGCTAGGAATGCAGTGGCCAAGGTCAATGCTAGGTGTGCAGTGGCCAAGGTTCAATGCTAGCAGTGCAGTGGCCAAGGTCAACACTAAAAGTGCAGCGGCCAAGGTCAATGCTAGAAGTGCAGTGGCCAAGGTCAACACTAGGGAGCAGTGGCCAAGGTCAATGCTAGGAGTGCAGTGGCCAAGGTCAACCCTAGGGGGCAGTGGCCAAGGTCAATGCTACGAGTGCAGTGGCCAAGGTCAACACTATCAGTGCAGTGGCAAAGTCTTACACTAGGGGGCAGTGGCCAAGGTTCAGTGCTAGGAATGCAGTGGCCAAGGTCAACACTAGGGGGCAGTGGCCAAGGTTCAATGCTAGGAGTACAGTGGCCAAGGTCAACACTAGGGGGGCAGTGGCCAAGGTTCAATGGTAGGAGTGAAGTGGCCAAGGTTCAACACTACGGAGCAGTGGCCAAGGTCAATGCTAGGAGTGCAGTGGCCAAGGTCAACACTAGGGGGCAGTGGCCAAGGTTCAATGCTAGGAGTGCAGTGACCAAGGTCAATGCTATTAGTGCAGTATCTAAGGTCAATGCTAGGGATGCAGTGGCCAAGGTCAATGTTAGGGATGCAGTGACCAAGGTCAATGCTCGGGATGCAGTGGCCAAGGTCAATGCTAGGATTGCAGTGACCAAGGTCAATGCTATTAGTGCAGTGGCCAAGGTCAATGCTAGGGATGCAGTGGGCAAGGTCAATGCTAGGGATGCAGTGACCAAGGTCAATGCTAGGAATGCAGTGGCCAAGGTCAATGCTAGGTGTGCAGTGGCCAAGGTTCAATGCTAGGAGTGCAGTGGCCAAGGTCAACACTAAAAGTGCAGTGGCCAAGGTCAATGCTAGAAGTGCAGTGGCCAAGGTCAACACTAGGGACCAGTGGCCAAGGTCAATGCTAAGAGTGCAGTGGCCAAGGTCAATGCTAGAAGTGCAGTGGCCAAGGTCAATGCTAGGAGTGCAGTGGCCAAGGTCAATGCTATTAGTGCAGTGGCCAAGGTCAATGCTAGGAGTGCAGTGGCCAAGGTCAATGCTAGTGATGCAGTGGCCAATGTCAATGCTAGGGATGCAGTGACCTAGGTCAATGCTAGGAGTGCAGTGGCCAAGGTCAACACTAGGGGGCAGTGGCCAAGGTCAATGCTAGGAGTGCAGTGGCCAAGGTCAACACCTTCAGTGCAGTGGCAAAGGTTTACACTAGGGGGCAGTGGCCAAGGTTCAGTGCTAGGAATGCAGTGGCCAAGGTCAACACTAGGGGCAGTGGCCAAGGTTCAATGCTAGGAGTGCAGTGGCCAATGTCAACACTAGGGGGGCAGTGGCCAAGGTTGAATGCTAGGAGTGCAGTGGCCAAGGCTCAATGCTAGGAGTGCAGTGGCCAAGGTCAATGCTAGGAGTGCAGTGGCCAAGGTCAACACTAGGGGGGCAGTGGCCAAGGTTCAATGCTAGGAGTGCAGAGGCCAAGGTCAACACTAGGGAGCAGTGGCCAAGGTCAATGCTAGGAGTGCAGTGGCCAAGGCCAACACTAGGGGGCAGTGGCCAAGGTTCAATGCTAGGAGTGCAGTGACCAAGGTCAACACTATTGGGGCAGTGGGCAAGGTGAGCACTAGGAGTGCAGTGGTCAAGGTGAACAGTAGGAGTGCAGTGGTCAAGGTGAACACTAGTAGTGCAGTGGTCAAGGTGAACACTAGTAGTGCGGTGGTCAAGGTCAACACTAGGAGTGCAGTGGTCAAGGTGAACACTAGTAGTGCAGTGGTCAAAGTCAACACTAGGAGTGCATTGGTCAATGTCAATACTAGGAAAAAGTGTATTCCATTACTGGTCTTTGAAGAAAATTTTGAACCTAACTTTCAAAAATAAAAAGTACAATATATTTTCGGAGGATCAGGACCACGTTCAAGTATGGCCGGCCACTTCTAGTACCCTTCCCATCCATCAGTGAAAAATATTGGAGAGTAAGAGGATTAATGACTTCATTGTCAGAAATCCAGCATTAGCTAACAAATTTCTCCTTGCGTTAAATCCAAATCTGTGGTACTTTGAACAATGTTGTTGTTTGTTTTCTAGTGCCTTGCATCTGGCAATGAAGCCATTAGCATTCGTGCTTTCCAATACATTTGAACTGTAGTTTTTTCTGATCTTAATGCTTCACAGGTCTTCAAGTGGTCTTCGTTCATTTCACTTTGAACAATGTTATTTCTCTCTTTTTTGCATTTATTGATGAAAAAAATGCTCCTCATATGTATGTACAAACAACAAAGTTTAAGAGGTAGAACTGGAACTTAAAAATTCAATGCCACAACTGGGATTTGAACCACAGACCTTCCGCTTACCGGGCGGCTGCTCTACCACTGAGCTATTGTGACAAACTGCCAGAATGGCATTAAATTCTCAAACCAGCTCGTATTTCTCCTGGTAAACCACAAAGGCAGTCTCACATCAGAGACAAATTACCCCAATGGTGACTTACTATTTTAAGTACTTTATATCCCAGGATTAAATAACCTTCAGATGGTAATAAAAACACCAACAGTAAGTTTGTTGGCATAAATAAGTAATAACAAAGTTTAAATCATATTTTTGACCTTGTGTCACAAATTTTTCTTTAACATAAGTTTGTATCCAAAATGAAACTTATCAGATACTATTATATGAGCAAATTAAAATGTTTAATGTGAGTGTGCTAAGCTTGCTTGTTTGGTTTGTTGTAGAGGGAGCATTTGCCACCATCATTGACATTGCAAGATGAACTTGACAAGGCTTGGACGGAGTTCAGCTATGAGAAAGGCAGTGTGGTTATGAGAAAGAGCACACCCACCGTTAGGAAGGAAACCAAACCTCAGTATACAGAATCAAAAAATTTAATACCAAAAGAGAAACCACTCACAAAAAGTGTTACAAGTCCAAAACCAGCAATTCTGTTATCTGCAGCATTACAGAAAGAATTGGGTCAAAGGGAAGGTGAACCCCAGAAAGAAAGTACTCCTCAGTCAGTCTATATCTCACATCTGTTAGAAAGACAAAATAAATCGCTCTATACCAAAGCAGATCTGATGAAGTACCCTGGAAATAATGTGGTAAGAGTTAGCTCGGAAGGCAGTGAAATGAAAAAACTGGCACCTCCCATGTCAGGCTTCAAAGTAGGTGTATTAGGCCAAAACGTTGATATATATTGGATTCCTGGCCAGAAATCCAAACCGCTAATAAGTAAACCAGTTGTCTTGGATGATACTACAAATGAAAAACAAAGTGAAGCAGAAGAAGTGGGAACAGTGAAAGAGACTAGTGAAGAACATTCACAGGATGCTTCTGGTGAAGGTGCAGTAGTGCCAACAGACTGTGATGAGAAGTCTGCAGATTGTAAACGAGGGTTAGACAGGACAGAGGACGAACGACAATGTCACATCTGTGCAAAGTCTTTCCCAGCCTCTGCATTACAGCATCATATTGCGAGCCACTGGTGTGAGAAGGACTTACTTTGTGAGAAGTGCAGCATCTTGTTTTTCTTTCCAGCTGATTTAGAGCACCACATGATCAGTCACGGTCCCCAAGAACTCGCTGGCAACAAAGAGGACTCTGTCCCAATGAAGCAGCACCAGCCCCCACCCAAAGTCAGCAGGCAAAGGACATTTACTTGTGGGGCTTGTGGCTTGGACTTCACCAATTGGTTTCAGCTCCGAGATCACAAGCTGGTCCACAAGAAGGGTAAGAGACATAGGTGCGGGAGCTGCAGCAAACATTTCCGAACAAAGTATCTCCTCCAGAATCACATGTGGGTTCATACTATGTTGAAAAAGCCAAACTGTGAACTTTGTGGCCAGACTTTCTCGTTACCGTGGTATGTGGACAGACATATTACAGAAGAACACTTATAATGTGGGAAAGATCCCACAGTTACCCTGCACAGAAAAGTTTTATCATAAAATGCACTAAATGGACAGTTAGTAAATAATGATATTATTTCATTGCAGTGAAAATACACTTGGAACCATAGAAAACATGAGCTGTGTATGAATAAAAGTGATTTTTTAAAATCTATAAATATTACTCTTATAATTTGGATATGTTTCAGTCGTAGTTTGATGATGTGTAAGTGAAGAAGTACAGCGTACTGGTAGTTTGATATAGTGTTTTCCATACGTGGCTTTGCCATTTGAATCTGTTTACATTAGGGAATATCTTTGCTTTACTTATCCCTAATCCATAAAATGAATATTTATATTTAGTCCTTTTCTTGTACTCTTTATACATAGCTGTTGTATTATTTTTGTCTGTTTATGTGTCATAGAGTTTTACGTAATACACTGGTACAGGTTTGTACTCCATTTTAAAGAAAGAAAAAATATACAAGGTCTGGTAAGGAATTCAAAAGCACATACATCACGTTTATGGGTCTTTAGAACTGAAGAGTGGTTCTCATTGTAATTAGACTTAAATAAGAGCATTGTTTTAAATTTGCAGAAATGTTTGTCTTTTATCTGTAATGCTTCTCATCAACTGCCATGAGATGTAATGTACATAGCCTTGCATATCCTATCAGTGACAAATTGCAAGGATTCAGGTACAATAATTATACCCTGGGAGAATTAACTTGGCACCTGACAGTCACGTCGCTCATGTGGGGGGTAAGGGGACTTGCCTTATCGCATCCAATTGCATTATAAATACATCATGTGAAGGTGTGTACTCACGCATGTTGCAATATGTGCATGTATTCCCGGCTTCTGCCTTACACGTGTTTGCCACTCGCAACAATATATTATTTGATTGTTTAATAGTGAAAGAAGGTGACTCACGGACAAATTACATACAATGGTGTATCTGGAGGGATTGTAGATTTATATTTTATATGCTTTATATAGGTTACTGCTGTATATTTCAGTGTTTTGTGGCATTTGTAAAAGATTTTAGTGGTCTCGGTTACACTGCATTTTGTTTAAAACTGCCTTATAGTCCTGGTAAAGCCAGAAAGCATGTATTGGGTACAGGAATAACCCTAAGAAGTCAGACCGAGGAGATGGTATGTGCAGTAAGAGAATACTTTGAAAAAAAAAAGGAAAATGGTGGAACTCTTATTCCTGTGCAAAAGATAGAGAGAACCGGCATAACTTTAAAAATGTCCAATAAGAACGGTGAATGATATTTTCAGGGTATGCTTTTGAAATGTTGATTTATCCAAGCATCTCTTGGAGGACTGTAGAGGAGTTCAGCTTTAGCTACTATCTGGAAGTGCTCCAGTGTTACCAGATGTGCCTGCATGTCATGCAGGGACCCTGGTGATATCTTAAATTGCATTATCTAGTGTTATAATCTCTAAGAGACCAAACACAAATGTTCTAATGGTGTGGCAATGAGTCGCAACGTTTTTTGGCCTGGTGACTAATTTCATCCTCTATGTATGGAAGAGGATGGAGTAGTCTCATGGGGAAGGAATGGCATATAGAATGAGGCCTTTATTCTGTACCCACTGCAGTTATAGCAGACTGGAGCCTACGGCCATGCCCTAGATCTTCCAGGTATATGCAAGGTTAGGGATTTTAAGAGCTTGGGAAAGGCGCAGCTTTAAGGAAACAGACATCACAGAACTTAGCATGGGAAACAGAGGCCGTAGCTACAGTGGTCCAAATGCTATGGGTCAATGATGTGCATCTTAATAGTTAGGACCTTATCCAGCTTAACACCTAAGAAGGAAATGGGTTGAGTGGAAACAATAACTTAGCTATCATCTTGTTTTGTTCTTCACTTTGCCATAATTTCAACTGCTTCAATTGTACTAGATTTGTGCAGTCCATTACTTGCAAGACACACAATTAGCTGGAGAAAAGTAGAGAAGGACAATGAGTGATGTTTAAGTACAAGTATGAGGCAGGAAGTTAGACCAGAATTTTCTGTCCTTTTGCAGCTTCAAGTTATTTTCTTTTACCTATGATACATTTTTAAGTCAACAGAATTTCAGGTAAAATTTTTGGGAAACAAAGTGAGGATGGAAAGGAAGTCATGTATCAAAAAATGTTTAAATATGTCCATAAGTCAATGTATTAAACATACTTTTTATTTTTAAAAAAATTGTTAAATATTTAACATTGAAGTTGAAAAAGAAACTTATCTACAAAGTTAATTTTACAGTCTCAACCAATTTCTTACATGCTGTACACTGGAGATGGCACAAAATGGAAAATGGGCACTCTTTTTAAGTGTTCACATCATGAACATAAAATGATATGTAATTTAAATATGCCTGTTTGGGAAAAGATATAAAAGTCCACTTGAGTATAAAACCTGTAATGTATTAATGTCACTCAGACCAAATTGTGCAAATCTCAAATTTTGCATTATTCAACAGCAACTTGACATTATCTTGAAGCACACATTGATTTTAAAATTTTAAATGGCACAAAAGTTTCCAAAAAAATATGTATGTGACTAATCAAAGTAGAAAGTAACACTTATACAAAAATGGCAGTAATAATAAACCTAAAGGCTAAATTAAAATATTTTGTTACAATACAGACATTTTTTTAAGTTTTTTTATACTTTATTTCACAGCAGCTTTAGTTTGGTACCTGTGACCCAGAAACTCTGGCTTTGGTTGTGGATTGCATTGAAACAGTATACTGTCTTGTTAAACCGGAAGGTCAAGTTTAAATATTATATTCACTTCAATTCAGCAATGTTTATTCCTCAAAAACAAGGTGCACAATAGAATCCGTAGCTCACTGGAGAAAACCCGAAAATTATTCTTATGCTTCTGTGTGTGCTTTGATTACATCGCTTATTTCTCAATTCGGCTTTGCAAGTTTCACATATTTTAGTTGGCATTGCTGTTAATGAAAGCTTCCTTGTGACTTGTAATTTGACTTCAGAACATAGGACTACAATAATATCGAAAAAATATCTCTTTAGTTACGTTCAGTATTGATCCACTTTCCTTATTTGTATTTATGAGAATTGTTAGATATTTTAAAGCGTGATTTGTATGCTTTAATGGAATAAAAATCAACATTATGGTGTTTTAAGAAAGTGATAACACATTGGATTTGTACCTGACCACTTAGGTGCACTTTTCTGCCATTCTTTTTGCCTCAAAGATTGAGAATTTTTTGTGGTATATTATAAAACTACTTTATCAGTCTGAATTACAAATATTTTACAGCATATCAAATGTGAAAAAAATAGGTACCTAGCATTAATATCTTAAAGAATTAAGAGTTTATTGAACTAGAATATATTAGACAAAGAGTCCATTTAGTTCAAAGATCTTATTTACTTGTGTTTACCTGAGAGATTTTAAGATTCTTGGTTAATGGCTAATAAATATATCTGAAAGACTGAAAAAGTAAATAGATAAAAAGTTTGCTCTATTTACGTATTCTGAAAGCCCACAACTTGGGACAAATGGATTTTCAAAATGGTAAGGTACCTGTTGAAGGATGCAGAGAATTCATAAGGAAATGGAAAAAAGATTCCTTTTCTGACAACCTTTTCCACAGTTAAATAGGTACTCTTAACCAAGGGATGGACAGCATGAAACAAACTGAGTAATATGAAATCTTAAACAAAAGGCTATGTTGAGAACCATCAAGAGAACAGACAATGCTCAATGATGGTGAATAATGAAGTATATAACTAAAGGGTTATCAACAAGTTCCTCTGCAAAGCGATGGTGCCCACTGCTTGAGATACTGTTGGTACGGCTGTTTATCTGCATTACCTTTCATGAATTACATATGTGAATTTATCAGATTTTTATTTTGCTGAACATTAAAACCATAAGATTACAGTAACCAGTGCTACCACCGGAATTTCCGTCTCTAGAGGAATCTTGGCTACACAAAAGCTGCGGATCTATTTCTCAATAACCCTATATTATTGTACACAGTTATATACTCCATATTATAAGCTGTAGCACATAATGCTTCCCCAAGCCTTTTAAACTGAGGTGCACATTATATTTAAGTAAATATGATAACTTAACTTTTTGAAAGAACTGTTTGTTGAAGGTATCTGAAGATTGTTTTGAAAAAAAGGTGAGTATGTATTAATAATCTGCTCTCTATTTTATCAAATTTTGATGTAATTACCTGCACTTTAGCAATATTCATGCAGATATGACAATACTGTTGGTGAAAAATAACTATGGAACTGCTGAAAGATAGGCACATGATGAACCAGTTTACCACACACTTTTATGAGGTAATACTGTTCCATTCGAATGAACTGTCAGAAAACTTAAGCACTAAATGAATGAGAGAATATTTTAATAGCAGCAACTTATTCATGAATTTTAGTTCATAATGAGATATTGACATTGGCAAGACAAGTACTTACCGATAAAGAAACTGTTAAGGCTAGCATGCAATACTACCTCTGTATAAAAAATCTGAATTTAAATAGTATGAGGCTCTTTTGGGTAGCAAATATATATAAGATACTGTATCAGTACTCTTGATTAATTAGCAGTCGTAAAAAAGCTATTTAACACTTGTTGTTTTAATGGAACTCTCTACACAAATGCAAACACAAACATAAAACTGGCATCAGTTATCTGCACTTTTCTTTGCTTTTGAGTTTCAAATCAAGGATCACAAGTATAGTTGTGTATTCAAATGACTAGTCACAATAAAGGTTCCGAAACTTGTCGGAATGTAATTAGCTCAATGTCTGTAGCAAGGGCAGATCTCCGTACCTGGTCAGAAAATTCAAAAGCCATAAGCTGGTTGTAAAATCATTTTCTATGCGACATTTGGCCATCCTATTATCCAGCAACTAATACTTAGCATTCAAACAACTTCAAAATGATCAAGCCTCAGGTACAGCCGAAAGCTTTGAACACAATCTCACAGCTGCCAACTTCTGCATTTATTTGTGTGAGGTTTCTATCCCTGGTGTGAGCAAGGAACAATTTTCTTAAAACTTTGGAACATTTTACACATTCATTTGCAAATGTAGGCCAAATAGTGATGCTCTTTGTAAATAAAATGCTTTCAAGCATTGTTAAAGTACTGTATAATGGAAAGCTGCAAAATATTATGAAAAATTCTTATACATGTATATACCCCAGGTGCCAGCCATACCTCATTTAAGTTGGCATCTTTGTTTTGGGGAGGGAGACAGAAAACACAAAGGTGCATTAGTATGAAGTTCTCTGTCTTCCTGCCATTCTCATTTGGCCCCAAGTAGAATTTGAACAGTGTCACCAAACTGGCACCAAACACAGCAAGAGAACAAATTATATTGATACCACTGTTTCAGTCACCAACACCGTCAGCAAGCACAGGTTTTGCCATTCTTCTGGTCTCGCTGGTTCTTCCCATCCAGAGCAATCTTATCCAGGTCTTTCGATGACTTACTGTGGTGTATCAGTTTATCATTCTGTAAAATCTAAATTACAAAATGAAACATTTTAGCATTTCATTTATACTGTAAAAAGCTAGTAACAAAACACTCTTAAAAGTAAAGGAAAGGAAAGGAAAGTAAAAGGGAGTAAATGGTGAATTGTTGCTCCCTTATGCCTGCATCAGAGTCTGAAAGATTCATTTATTATGTTTTGCTCTATAGTATGTGACAATATTTGAGTCTAACTGTTAAAAAGAAAGTGGTGGAACTGAATAGAAACATGATGTATTGGTTTTATGATTATGTGATTGTCATTACATTACATACATTTTCATTTGGGATAGCAAACACAATGCTTTATTTTTACTAGGAATGAGTGTTTTAATCTTTCATTCAAGACACCACACACTGATACATGCTCCACGTGTAAGATGGGACTAATTTCCATAAAGCAAGAGACATATTTGGAGAAGAAGAATGAATATAGGATAAACTACAGACTGACAAATACAAAATTTATAATACACCTTTTATTTCTAACAAATTATTAAAGCATGATGTTCTATCAAATTTTTATTATGGTGTGGAGAAAATAAAGTTTTTGGTGTAGAGGGTAGTTCAGGGAGGTGAAATCCAGTAATAAGACATGCATTTAACACAGAGGAATTTAAGTTAGCATTGTGAAATATTCAGCCTTTACTGCGGAGGAACAACCTGATATGTAAAATTCACATGACTTTCTCTAGCTAACATTTGAGGAGCATTTTTTCAAAACTTGATAGAGCACAAATTTTGAGAAAATGAGTTATTATGCGATTCCGTATGTTTTCGATGCCATGAATCAGTCTGTGAAATCAGATTTTGCATAACTCAATATTTGCCGTGTGTATAGCATGGTGAACAATGAGCGTTTTTTCATAACTTAATAGAGTGCATGCACAGCAATTTTACAAAACTTGATACAACACAGTCTAAATGAAAAGATTTGCCACCTGTCAAGACCTATCACTGACCTGATAACAATTTGCAATATTCTGCTTGTTCGATTTTGCTTTCCTGGAATTAGATGCTATACAAAAACCATATCATTATTTCAAAGCCTTCCCACAGCTAAATAACATAGAGAATGATTCATTTAGTATTATCGCTGCACTTTTTCAATTCAAAGCGAAGAGAATGACAGTACAACTTGGCATGTAATTTGTATCACCAACAAACTCTGTTGTCACATACTCTTTCAGAACCTTTTATCAACATCGCTCTCAAAGCGTCATCACTGTAACATAGGCTGCTGTTTAAAACCATTGTTTATCAGACAGTAAAGCACGTTACATTTTCTGAATCACTTCTACGACTGTGTCACTAGTGTTATGTACATAGATTGAAGCAGTCTCTCACAAGCACAAGCTAAGTCATGGACAAAAGTACAGGGTTTGATTCTCCAGTGACTGAATCTGATGGTGGCAGGAAAAGTAGAAGAATACGTCTTGTTCAAGCTGCAAAACCTAATAATAAAGGACCGTCCATTAAATGTAATCATGGAATTCAAGTTTATCCATCTAAGTCAATAAAGAGAGAAAGAAAGGAATGTAGAGTACAAGATTTGACATATGAAGACATTAATGATTCCCAAAATAAAGTAAAACATCTAAATAAAGTGGACCAAAACAATTCCTGACATGACAATTGATTCTCCAAAATGAAGGAAAGTGAAGGATGAAAACTCTAAAAGAAAACAATCTGTGAGTATTAAATATAGCATCAGAAAGAAGAACATCTGTGCTGCAAGTTTTCAGGGAATAGCAGTCATGTCTAAGGATAGACTGTCCCTCCTTGCAAGAAAATTTTATTCTACGGGGAATTCACCTAAAGAAAATCGAGGAGGGCATAGAACTGGTGCAAAGGACAAGGAGCTTATCATTGCTGCAACAAATGGTGCAGAGAAAGCCACTACAGTAGGCAAAAATCTTCAAGGAATTAAATATTAGAAAAAATGTGGAAAATGTTTTGAGAAAAGAGAGAAAAGGAAAAACTATTCACATGTTCTTTATCCTAATACAAGTTTATTCTTTATAAGTGTTTTAATCTCTCATTCAAGACACCACACACTGATACATGCTCCACGTGCAAGATGGGACTAATTTCCATAAAGCAAGAGACAGATTTGGATAAGAAGAATGAATATAGGAAAAACTACAGACTGCATAAACTTCATGCAAAGAAGTTTTATACTATAATGAAAGAAGAAAATCCTGATGTAATCAAAATCTGTTTTGACATGCAGCAAAATCAGCCACTACCTAAATTATCAGTAGGTGAAGTGTATTATTCCAGGCAAGTTTGGTTTGGTTCTATAATCTTTGCATTATGATTCACTCTAAACCACAAATGAAAGAGAATATACATTTCTACACCTGGATGGAAACTGAGTCATCTAAGGGAGGTAATCAAGTGGCATCTACTTTGTTGAATTTTCTGTTAGACCTAGAAAAAAAATGAAGTGTCCTTCCATTATTCCTCTTTTCTCAGATTCATGTCCAGGTCAAAATAAGAACAGTGTAGTAATGAACACACTCATTACCTTTTTGGAAAGAAGTACAAAAGTATGTCATTTCTTTCCCATATGAGGACACAGTTACATGGCTCCTGATTGTGCATTTGGTATGGCTGAGAAGGAGTACAAAAGAAAGGAAGATATTTTGTCACCCAATGAATGCTAGCGAATTCTGCAATCCCATGGAGTTATCAAAGTTTTCAACAGGGACTGGCAAATCAAAACACTGAAGGAGACTACTCGGAAGATTGTGAAAGCAAAGCTGCCATTAACACAGGAATGCAATGGGTCATATCATAGAAAGTCTTCTATGTTTCTGTAACTGTGAAGAACACTTACACTGCGTCACCTGTGGAGGTTTCTATTTTCAAACCTGGAATTAAAACATGCCACAAAGAAATGTTGAGATCCTCATGTCTATAGAAGATGAACGTGGTGTCCAGTAAGAAGTAGAAAGATGTAAGAAAACTCATGCAATTTTTTGAAATTCCAGAAGAAGCACAAGGATTTTATGAAGATGTTCTCGGCAACTGTTAAGATATCAAAATAAGCTTACACATTACTTACTAGTTTAATCACTTTGTACTCTTAAATTTCTGTATTTATTAATTTAATAATTTTGTAACTTTTTATAAATGTCTACTATTTCATTAATATAACAATGTTGATTTAGCCATTTATTAAATTTGTATACTGCACATAAAAATATATTATGAAGAAATGAAAATAAAATCAAAATAATAATAAAGACAATAAAAATAGTAGTATATTAAGGTTCAGTCAAATTCGCTTGTTTGATAGTCCATGTCCTCTATCGACTTTTGAAAAAACAAGCATTTTTTACCTGGCCAATACTATTAAAAAATATGGTTATCCTCTAAGAGTTTCAATGTTCTCTGAAATTATCCCATGATAATGTTTAGTATTGCCAAAAACAAAGTTTGTGTAATGAAAGGTTATGTACTAGAATAAAAAAATGTAATTTCTGTAAAAACATCTTTTTGTCCTCTATCGAGTTTTGAAAAAAATGCTCCTCATATCTTCTTCATGTTATTTGAGATAAACATTTGCAGAAATGATCTAATTTGCTTACTTCCTTGTAGGTGCAAGGGGTACATGGGAATACAGTAGGCTTTGAGGGATAGTCATATCTTTTAAAGCTTTGAGATTTCATTCTCTTTGCACAGCGAAGATATAAAAAAATGAATAATGATATCCATTTGATGAAAGTTTAAGTATTCCAAAACTCACACAAGTAACAAGGAATATCTCCAAAATGTTTCACTTCACAAAAAAATTCCTTTGAACATAAATTGTATTTTAACGAGATTTACATGTTTTGTATAGTAAGATTTGGTACATCTCTTACAGTTCATGAGTTATACAAAAGTCATCAAGAGTAAACAGGACTACAGAGGCTATAGCCAGAATATTCAAAATACATATTTCATTTGTCATAAAAATATCTTAAATAAATGGCATTTTAATCAAAATTGTTAGAACCATTTTTGAGATAATCAAAAATGTCAAAAAATTTTCCATGTTAAGTGTAGTTTAGGGTGGACGAATTTCCTTCAAAATCTTTGTGTTGCATTCTTACAAGATTTTAAACTTAAATACCAACTTTGGTTTGTAAGCTACTTTTTGCTTTTTAGTGATGGTGCATGTTTCACCTGTTTTAGCAATGCTTATTAGTGCTGTATGGGATGTAAATTGTGTGAATTGCTTCAGATTTAGCCAAAGGTGTTTTTTTCCAATTTTTTGAAGGAACCCCTATCAAGCCAACACTAGTCACTCTTGAAACCATGGGCATTGCGAAGGGGGGAAAGGGGGCCTCTAGCCCCTCCCCCCTTCCCCTTGAAAGCTAATGAACTTAATGTGCAATCAGTTGCTAACTATTACACTATTATTTTAATTTTGATATAAAGAACAATTTTTATATAGTACAAATTAATATGGTTATCCACAATAAATATAATAACTTTTGACAACAAAATAATGAATTAAATATTGTCTGGTTGCATGGTTGCAAACTTCCAACATCCCCCCCCCCCTGGAAAAAAGTCTGCTGATGCCCATACTGATTAAACCATTAAGTGAGAGTGATATAATTGCTTTCATTTGAATGGAGGATATTTAAAGCTATAATTATGCTTTACTACACAACAATAACATCAGAAATGCACACATTGTCACACAGACAGATAAACATAATGGAGCTGTCATGTGATTTTTGTGCTGTGATTTACAATTATAGTAGAACCATAACTTGACCTAATGTGGACTGAGCTATCAAAATGTCTAGTTGCATGAAATAAGGGACCTGTTATTCATAACTCATAACATAACACTGCAAATTAAATAAATGCACATTCTAGCACAAGATAGGAAATAAAAACATTAACATATCCTAAAATGTAGTGTGTATTAATGCATTGGCCTTTCTCTGGTCTATTTAATGCATCCAATTCAATTTCCAGTGTCATGTTAATTTGTCTTTTCTTCTTGTTCAACATTTTCATCGGCGTAAACATAACTCAACACAACACTAGCAGTATCCTGAAATCTCAGAAACAGTACTGTAACCACAAATATGTACCTAACTGAAAGTTTAGTTTGCCATGTACTGCGTAAAGTAATAAATAGGCAGTGAATCTCCATAGAGGAAACAAAAGCTTGTGGAGTATGGACTATAGGAAGTGGGAGAGGCCAGTCTATCACATGATCACAGCAGTTAGGAGGCCGGGTATAATCAACGCATGAACTTTGCAATAAAATATTCACTCCCAAATGCTTGTACAATTAACAACTTTTTTTCTGCTTCATGGAATTGAGAGGTAAACCAGACAGAAGAGAACTAGTTCACATGTGACATCACCTGCAGCCAGCCCATGATTGACTTTAGAAGAAGGAATACACTATTGTAAAACTGGGATGAATTGCACTATTTATTGTAATTCGTTATGTATTGTATTGTATATAAATGCACCTTTTATTGTGTATAAGCTTTTGTATAGCATGAATTGTGACATATCCTATATCTTCCTGTAAGATAAATTGAATGAATAAATTGATTGATTCATATTAGTGGAGGAACCCATACCACCCACAGTCCACAATCCAACTTCAATAGCAGAAGCTTTTAATGATTATTTTATAGATGTTGGAGAGCAGTTAGCTAGTAAAATCAAATAAAAAAATCAAAGTGAAGCACAATCATCACTTTTGTTCCATCAAAGTATGGTTTTGCAACCAACAGATCCAATAGAAGTACTCTCCGCAATAGCTGAACTAAAAAACAAGTCTTCACATGGAATTGATGATGTTCCAGACTTTCTTATTAAAAAATGTGCTCACTTGATAGCATATCCAATAATTGATATATGCAATGCCTCATTTGAAAATGCCATCTTTCCAACCTCTTTAAAGGTAGCAAAAGTAAAACCCCTGTTTAAGAAAGGTAGTGAGATGGAGGTTTCAAACTACAGACCTATTGCATTGTTATCAGGTTTCTCAAAAATAATTGAAAAGCTGTTCTATAAAAGACTATAAAACTTTATAGAAAAGAATAAATTGATATCCAAAACATCATGGTTTCCGAAAAAACAGATCCACAGAAAGTGCCATGTTTCATTTTGTAAATACAGTTATAGATATACTCAAGATGTTCATCACAGCTTCAAATCATATTTTAGTTACACATACCTTAGACAAGAAAGAAAATATATCAGGCCTTTTCCTTGACTTATCCAAAGCTTTTGATGTCCTGAACTATGAACTACTTCTTACCAAATTATAAAAATTAGGCATTAGAGGCATTGCATTAAAATGGATAGCCTCATATCTTACTGATAGAAAACAATTTGTAGAAATTACACACAATAAAGATGAATCATTAAAACATTATCGATCAATGATAAAAAATATTAGATTTGGTGTTCCCCAAGGATCAATATTAGGTCCAATCCTGTTTTTACTATTTGTAAATGATTTGAAGGATAATTTGACAATGGGTACTGTATTCCAGTTTGCAGATGATACAAATATAATTTAAAAGGAGTAAACCAGGAACTGCTTTTGAAGCAAGTGACGAGTGAAGTCTCAAACTGGTGTAATCACAATTGGCTTATTGTAAATACTGATAAAACTGTGGTAATGTATTTCCATATTACACAGAATAAAACTTGTAAAGAATCTAGTGTTTATCTTAATAATGCAGAAATTGGAAACGTTAGCACTACACGTTTCCTGGGTATCTCGATACAGAACAACGTAAAATGGGATGCACATATTAATATACTAACAAAGAAACTTAGCACTATCTGCTATATGTTTCAATTATTAGTAAATAATGTACACGTTGAAACTATCAGGAACATTTATTTTGCATATGCCTATTCAATAATGCAATATGGAATTGTGTTTTGGGGGAGCTTGCCACATTGTAAATCCTTATTTAAAGCTCAAACAGGATTGCTAAGAATAATAATGGGAGTGAATTGTAGAACCACATGTAAGCCTATCTTTAAAACATTGCACATACTACCCCTCCCAAGTATATATATCTATGAATTAATCCAGTTCCCAAGAAAATACTTAATCTCTGGCAACATATTTCCTACAAACAATGAAATTCATAGTCACCAGACAGAAGACAGATATACATGTAGCGAGAACAAATACAAAGCTTTTGCAAAATGGGCCAATTTATGCAGGTACCGAATTATATAATGCTCTTCCTAGCAGCATAAAGTTACTAAATAATTCCTCCAATTTTAAATCAGCTTTGCTGGCATATTTGCTTGACTACTGTTTTTATTCAGTGGAGGAATTTTATAGCCAGGTACATTAGGAAAATACTTGGATGTTAAAGCAATTATTGAAAAGTGATACATACTATATTTTGGTTACTTAGAACTATATATGTATTTCGGTATTTATTGTAATGTTACTGATTTATAAGTTAATTCTGTACCTCTTACTAGTTTTATTAGTTATATTTTATAACTTTAATTGTAAGAGAACTGTATATATACTCAATGTTTTGACGTGTCCTATATCATTGACTGCTAGTGTAATAGATGATTTACAGGATCCTGATTTACAGGAACTAACTAACCTATGTTGACATTCAACAACAGTTAACGCTCACTGGGAAAATTCAAAGACTTACATTTTCTTTGGTATGCAACTGGGTAAAACTTCCATGGAACCGAATTCTACCCAGTCTCATTAAGAGGTCAAGAAATGCTGTATATCCAATAAAATGGTTGGATTGGAGGATGATGCAGTCAATGATAATACTATAGTATTTTTTATTCATCCACTGATCATTTTAGATGACATGGGATATATCATATATAGCACACTATAATTAATACATAATTATTATACAATATACAATAGTACAACCTTGTATCATTTATGTAGTTTACAATGCCATTGGTTATTACAAGATACATCATTAAATACTTACATCTAAATACAACATTCATTATAGTTCAGCAATATTATACAAACATTTATCTATTACAAATGATTTTAGAGTAGCTTTAAATTTTGAGTCTGTCTTATTTTTAACTGCTAATGGCAATTTATTATATAATATAGCTCCTATTTTATATGGGTCCTTATTGGTTTGACTTTTATTCGTGCTCACCCTATGGTAATCATTTGCACTTCTTGTGTCATATTTATGGCAGTCTTTATTGAAAAAGTTAAATTTATTTTTTTCTTTAACAAGCATAATAGTTCTGAACACATAAAGTGAGATCACAGTTAGGATATTTTGAGTTTTGAATGTTTCCCAACAGGATTGTCGAAAATGAAGATGGTATATAGTTCGTATGCATCTTTTTTGTATCTTTAATAATCTGTCCATGTTGGTTTTACTTGTTCCCCCCCAAATTTCAATTCTATATGTTAAGTGCGAGTAAACAATGCCATAATAAGCTGATTTAAGAATATTAATGTCACCATATTTTGCTGTCTCAATAGGTACAGCCCTGAGTTCATTTTATTACAGAGTATTTCTATGTGTGTATTGTAGGTTAAATCATCTTCTATGTGTACTCCATATAATTTAAAGCATTTTACTTGTTCTAATGCAATATTGTTAATGTTTATATTCACATTATCTTTCTGAAATATCATGACTTTTGTCTTCCCTATATTTAATGTTAGCCCATTATTTAGTAAGTACTGTGATATTTCACAGACTGCACTTGTCATTTTTTCTTCTAAGCCTTCTCGACATTCATTCCAACATAATATAGATGTATCATCAGCATAAGAGATCACCTATTTAATGGGCCAATTTCCGCAGGGGAGTCCAGCAGTGACTGCGAGGATTAGTTACCTACATAGGTAATGTAAATTAATGTGATTTATTGCGCCAGTTTATCAATTTTACATTGCCTTTGGACATGTCAGTTATACATACAGTTATACAATTTTACAAAGACAAATAATTTACAAATATAACAAATTTACATATTCATACAGATAACACATTTACAGTTCATTTAAATCATACAAGGCTTTGTCTATTAAATATTTTTTTAGCTTACATTTAAAGTCTTTTTGAGCTGACAACAAATTTTAATTGTGTTGGTAACTTGTTGAACATCTTTATTCCTCTTATGCTAATGAGGACACAATATAAAAATGTGAGTAAATTACTTAGATATGAATTACATTGACCACAATTCACCATTTTATTCTGTGTATGTTTTATTTGTTTTTGGTCATCAGCTTGCATACAACATTCTTCCTGCCATATAGAATACTATGGACACAATCAAGAGCTATTCTTCTTTTGTACATTTGTGAATAGTTTTTAAATAATGGAAATAAACTTGTATGTATGAGTCTGTGTTTGTAATATGTATACTTCACCACAATTGTTTGGGGGTGGGATCTTTGAAAAATCAGATGCACATCTTACTTGTGTGCACGTGGTACTGCTGGTGAAAAAATTACAATCACTTTGTGCTTCTGAACTTTGCTGAAGTTGCAGGCAGGCTACTACAGATCTGTGATTGTCAACAGTATTGATATGAATCAAACTCAATCATTTTCTCAAGTACAACACAAATGTTTATGACTTTCTCCACTAAAACCACAAGAGTGAACAAGTGTTGGGTTTGCACGGATTAAACAGAATAGAGTTGGGGACTGTTTTCTCTGTTTAAAAGCATATTGGAAATACAAAATTTACTCATTGTCTCACAGTGTCTTCACAGTTCATGTTGAATCATGGATCATAGCGTGTTGCACAGGTTTGAATCTCACACACTATCTTCAATTTTTAATTTTAAAACTTTTATTGTTTGCATGAGTAACAATTAAGTAAAGGGTGAATTTTTAAATAAAAGAGGAAATTTCAGATATTTTAGTGTTAAAATTCATATTATTGCTGCATTAAGATCTTTCCCCTTTGGCCTAAAGATCATTATTTGCAGTGGAGACACATTTCGATCTTTATTAAAAAGAAAGAACCAGGAAAGCGACACGCTGCCTTCAATTCAGCTGCAGTTGAAAAGGATCCTCTTTCTACTTCAGCCTGAAGACATTCCTCATCCTCTGGAGTAGAAAGTCTTTTGTGAATTTGTGTGTGTGTGCATGTGTGTGTAATGCTCTGGAGTTAATAATAAAAGTATTCTCTGTCTGGCTTCCCAATATTTGAAGATTTAAATCGTGTTGGATCTTAGACCTTCATGTACTGCTAGTTGATTTTTATCCATATCCTCTTTGGTGCACAACATGCATAGGGGAGAAGTTACTAATGCTATTTTGTATAGATGTTCACCAAGACAATCATAGCCTAAGAGAAGACGAAAAATAGTGACAGTTGATTTTCTTGGAGAGTTTGGGATTGAACTGAATTTTTTTTTTCCATTTCTTGCCAGTTGAAATTTTCAAAAGAGGAGAGATATCTTTCAAATTTCAGTGTGTATATTTTATTATTTGCTTAATTGACATGAATGGAATTTTTTATTTTACTTTATAAATAATTGTGTATCTTTTCTTTGCTGACATGTCTGCTCGTTCATTGCCAGTTATTCCACAATGAGCTGGAATCCATTGGAAAAATATGTTGTTGTTGTTGTTTTCTAGCGCCTTGCATCTGGCAATGAAGCCATTAGCATTCGTGCTTTCCAATACTTTTGAACTGTAGTTTCTTCTGATCTTAATGCTTCACAGGTCTTCAAGGTTTATCTTTAGGACTCATATTCATATATGTGGCTTTCATGTAACTGTTTTCTTAACGGGCACCAGTTTTACAATGTGGTAGTTACATCACCCGACTTAAACCCCCATTTTGCAAGGGGGACCACACCTATCGTTGGTCAACGGGTCCATCGGACCTAGCCGGGAGGACTAAATTGGTGGTATTTAGATCCACCGACCTTCCCCTCATGTGCCTCTGAGGGACGCTGTTGTGCTGTGATAGGCCAGCACATATGTAAATGACATTTCCTCCATTTTAGATGAAACAGTTATACCGCTGTGATTCGGTCCAGTTAAACAATGTTAAACAATGATATTTTGTGAATATCCATCAAACACGTTTGCAACTATCTTAGCAATGTTCCCCGTTGTGTTTAAAGAAGCACGGAATATAGATAGATGTTTAAAATGTTGTTGTTTTCTAGTGCCTTGCATTTGGCAATGAAGCCATTAGCATTCGTGCTTTCCAATACTTTTGAACTGTAGTTTCTTCTGATCTTAATGCTTCACAGGTCTTCAAGTGGTCTTCATTCATTTCTGCTGGATCGTTACACAGGACACATATTGGTGAGGCTGAGATACCTATTCTGTAGAGATGACTTGCCAAGCAGTCATGATTTGTCAATAGTCGGAAGGCTGCAACAGCTGTTTTCCTTGGTCTCTGGGGGATTATATCTGGATTGGAAAGTAGTGTAATCCATTTTTTATCTTTGGCATTTGTTTCTATTTCTTGTAGATATGAATGACAAAAATTTTTTATGATCAGGCGTTTTATTGAGGAATATGAGAAATTGAAATTAGAATTTTGTTTTATTGTTGTGCCTTTCTTTGCAAGTGAGACTGCAGCTTCGTTCCCCATGACTCCACAGTGTGCTGGAATCCATTGGAGATGAACAGTCTTATTAACTTTTTGGAGTTGTGTTAACATTTTGTAGCATTCTCTAATTTTTGTTGACTTCTTTGTAGTATTTGAACATATTCCCTGAATTGCAGCTTTAGAATCTGAAAGAATTACTGCCTTGTTAAATTTATTTAAGGGAAGATTTAATAATTGTCGGAGAGCAATGTATATAGCCTCTATTTCTCCATCATAATTTGTTGTGTCTCTGCCAACAGAATGATAAAAGGAAAAATGTGAACACGTAACTCCAGCTCCAGTAACGTTTTCCTTCGAGGATCCATCAGTATATATGTGCAGTCATTCTTCTGTGGGATACCTAGTATTGATTGTTTCCAGAGCTAGAAGTTTTTGTATTTCTTTTGGTGTGTCTGATTTACATATTTCCTCTATTAATTCCAAACTGAAGGTAGGTTGTAATAATTCCAATGGATTTTCTCTTATAAGTAGATTTTCTCTGGTGTTAGGAATGTTCAATTTGGATTTAATGTGTGTTACCTTTTCTAGGAAACTACTATGAGTTTTAAGGATTGAAGGGGGGAGGTTCTCTTCTGTCCATTTAGAGTTTGGCAGTCGTAACATTTTCTCGTGTTGGAGCAATGCTTGTTCTTCTATTTTTGTTGTTATTGATGGGGTCCGTGTTAAGGCACGCATGGCATCAATAGGTGTGGATTTAACTGCTCCAGTGATTAGGCGAAGAGCCTGATTTTGTATTTGTTCAAGTTTATTGATGTTAGCATTTGCTGCTGTTATTAAAGCTTCAGAACAGTACAAGAGGTTTGGTTTAACATACATTTTGTATGTTGTGTTAAGGACTCTCCTTGAGCAGCCCCATTTAGCACCAGCTAACCTTTTCAGGATTTGCAGTTTCTTTTCAACCTTCTCTGAGATGTTTGTTATATGTTTTTTCCAAGTTAGCTTTCTGTTGAAAGTGATGCCTAAGTATTTGGCATCATCAACTGCTTTGAGTGGTTTACGATTATAATTTATGTTAATATTAACTGGTTTGTATTTTAGTGTAAATAATTCATAATTTGTTTTTTCCACATTGATAGTCATCAGGTTTTTGGAGCTCCATTCATGTACTTTGTTTAGGGCTGTTTCTATTCTGTCTTTAATTAATTCAGGTTTTTTTGGAGAGCCTGGAGTCCAAATGACTACATCGTCAGCAAATAAAGCAATTTTGGTTTCTAAAGTTTTTATTATTGATGGAAAGTCATTTATATATATGTTAAAGAGTGTTGTGCTCAGAACAGCACCTTGTGGAAGTCCTCGGTGTGTTTGTTTATATTTGGAAATGTATGTATTATATTTTGTGGCACAAAATCTTTGTGAAATAAACTGAGTTATCCATTTAAGCATGTTACTTTTCACACCTATTGATTGCAACTTCTCAATTAATTTGTTTCTCCAGACTGAGTCATATGCTGATTTGAAATCAATGAATACTGCTAAGGTATCCTCCTTTCTATTGAAAGCTTCCTTGATGTCTTGGCTTAGTAGGAGTACATTTTCACTTGTACTATGTTTCTGTCTGAAGCCGGTCTGTGAACTATTAATTAAGTTGTAATATTCTAGGAACCAGCTAAGTCTAGATGCCACCATTCTTTCCATCACTTTTGCAATAACACTGGTCAAAGATATTGGTCTGAAACTATTAATATTGTTTGAGGGTTTGTTTTTCTTTAAAATCGGGATGATAATGGCTTTTTTCCGGTCGGAAGGCACAGTCATTCTCCAACACGTGTTATACAGTTTAAGTAGGATTTCTTTTCCTTTCCTGCCGAGGTGTTTAATAAACTCTGGGAGTAACATAATGTTGTGAAAGAAAAAGGCCCTACTGCTTATGCTAAGAGACATGAAAGGGACAGTAGCCATGCATCTGCCTGGAAGTTGTTCATTCATGAGTCGATTCTTCGACATATCTAAAACTGTACCGAAATTGAAGCAAGAGAGAAGCAAAATGAAGAGAAATGGACTGTTTCCTTGGATGAGTTAGACGCTTTCATCAGCGTAATTTACTTGCCGGGTGCACTTGGGTGGAAGCCTTGAACTAGCTGAACTATGGTCCAAAAGGAGGGGGCCACCTATATTTTCCGATACCATGGCAAGGGACAGATTCGTGGAACTGATGAGATTTTTACGA
Organism: Tenodera sinensis; assembly: GCA_030765045.1. NCBI lineage: Eukaryota > Metazoa > Arthropoda > Insecta > Mantodea > Mantidae > Tenodera > Tenodera sinensis. Next base: position 367,515,346 of record CM060964.1, on the reverse strand, counting down.
TTTGATGTCAGGTCATCCCGTTCTGAAAGGCTAAAGACGGATGGGTTTGCACTAGTTCCAACTATTTGGAACAAATTTATTGAAAACTGTAAGGCTTGCTACATATCAGGTGCATTCCTTACATTAGATGAACAACTTCATCCTAAACAATGTCACTGTACATTTATTCAATGCATGGCTAATAAGCCTGATAAATTTGGTGTAAACTACTGGATGCCTGGAGATGTGAACTGAAAGTATCCCTGCAACTATATCCCATACATGGGGAAGGATTATCAGCGGCCTAGAACGAATCTGTTCCAGAATGTGTTGTGATGTCTCTAACAAATCCTTTTCTAAAAAAGGGAAGAAGCGTCACCACCGACAACTACTTTACTTCACTATCACTAGCCAAAACACTGAAGGAGTCGGGCACTAGTATTGTAGGAACTGTGAATAGATCGAGACGAGAAGTTCCTGATCACCTTAGAAATTCCAGAGCTCCTCTTTATGATACCATTCTCATGAAGAAAAACAATGATATTTTGCTAACCAGCTACCAAGGAAAGTCACAGAAGAATGTAATTATAATGAGTACACTTCACAACTCATGTGCAATATCTGCAGCCTCCAAGAAACTTCCTGAAACAGTTGAGTTTTACAAGAGTAAATATGGAGTGGACGTGATTGATGAGATGGCACAATTATATTCTGTTCATGCTGGTATCCGCAGATGGCCGATGCATGTTGTTTTACAACATATTGGACCTAGCTAGATCAACGCTTGGATTGTGTTTCAAGAAATAACTGGCAAGGAACTTTCACGCCGCAGATTCATCCTTCAACTCGCTAATGAGCTAAGAGAATGCTACTTGGGAACTAGACAACGTTGTATACAGACTAATCCTAGTGAAGAACATCCAACCTCTAATCACCGACGACAACAGTGTCAAATAGGTCATAACTGCACACAGAACAAAGCAAGCAATTATTATGATATTTGCAAGAAACCGTATGTGGAAAATGCACAGCAGAAGTTAGAAAAGTTCTTACGTGTGTAAAATGCAATGCATAAGTGAATGTTCATAACAATGGAAGGAATTTTCTGTGTAAGTGCTAACATAGTTGTCATACTGTAATAGGTTTACTAATATAAAGATATGTGTTGGAATATTACTGTTCTATTATACACAAAGTTGTGTTATCACGTTCATAATCCTAAATATTCTTAGTTGCACTATTGCACTACATTCCGCCTTTCTGAGAATTTGAACAATTTTTTTATTTGAAGAAACATACTGTTGAAAAATAGAGATAAATAAAGGATATATGTTCATCGTACAGGCTTTTTTTATATACTACCAAATTAAATATTTTTTTCTCCTGACTAACTCTCCATTACCACAAGATTATTAGAGAAAACATTTAGCATAGAAAATACGAATGTATGCCCTAGAAAGGCAATTTTCCAATAATTTATACACACACAGTGATAATATATTGGGCCTGGTTGCCTGATGATGATGATGATGATGATGATGATGATGATGATGATGATGATGATGATGATGATAATATCAAACTGGTAAGAAATAAGTTGTAAAATGTACATGGAAAAGGTAATGAAAAAGCGAACGGTAAAAAATGACGGCTACTGTAGTTAATGGTAGCTAGCGAGCGCCGGGGTTCTAGTTTTAAGTTACCTGACATTCATCTTCTCAGGGTAGGGAAACCCTTGGAAAAAAAAACCTGGCTCAAGTTTAGAACAGCTCACTTTCCAGTTGCCAGCCAGATTCTAAGGCCAAACTTACTTACTGCGCATGCGCCGACAGTAGTTTCACAATCGCCCACTAGATTTCACTGCATGACTAGCAGACGATTTTCACATCTGCCAACATTGCTTTTTACACTACACTAGTTTTCGTTGCCAACACATTCAACACAAATGCACTCACTCGCGTCGTTGCCGCCACAGACATACCGCTATCGCGTATGATGATTATTACATTTATATTATTTATATATAGTACTATATATTATACTTATATTTATTATTATTTTATTATTTAATGTTATTGTATTTATTATATATATATATATATATATATATATATATATATATATATATATATATATATATATATTACATTTATTATATTTAATATTATTATATTTTTATTATGTTTACTATTTATCGTTCTTTTTTTGTTTATTTATTTATATTATTATTTTTAATGTTATTACATTTATATTATATATATCATCTTTATATTATATATTATATTATTTTTATTATTTATCATTCTTTTTTATTTATTTTATATTATAATATAATGCTAATAGCTTCATTGCCAGATGCAAGGTACTAGAAATCAACATATTTTATTATTTTATTGTATTATCATTATCATTATTATTATTATTATTATTATTATTATTATTATTATTATTATTATTATTATTATTATTATTATTATTATTATTATTATTATTATTATTATTATTATTATTATTATTATTATTATTATTATTATTATTATTATTATTATTATTATTATTATTATTATTATTATTATTATTATTATTATTATTATTATTATTATTATTATTATTATTATTATTATTATTATTATTATTATTATTATTATTATTATTATTATTATTATTTAATATTATTATTATTATTTAATATTATTATTATTATTTAATATTATTATTATTATTTAATATTATATATTATATATAATATTATATTTAATAGTATTATATTATTATATTTATATTAATTATCGTTCTTTTTTATTTAGTTATATTTTAATTTTCGAGTGGAGAAAAAATCCATTTACGGAGCCCCATGCGCTGGGATGGCACAGATGGGGGACTGTAGGCTTCGCCCTAGGGCACATCACATTCCCTGCATAGCATTCGAGTTCTCAGCAGGCCCTCGTTGTACAGGAACGGCGTGCATGACTCCTCATTAAAGCACAGAGGCGCCAAATCCAATATACTTATAAAGCGATCCGATGCACTAGTTGCTTCTAAGGTCAGCAGCATACTGCCGACTCCCGCAAAAACATTCAAACCTACTATTGGCAACAAACTCCTAGGGACATTCTGCTGTTGGAAGCGCTGCATTAACACAGTAACTTCGGCAACTTTCGTGACCATTCGTACACACTGCCGAGTGGGACTTTGCCGAAATTCTGACCAAGTGCTTGCGTAAGCTTTTCTAAACAATATCCAAAAACCTTACCTGGATAACTTACCCTAAGCGAGATTCGAACTCGTGACCTCTTGAACGTGAGGCAGACACGCTAACCATCACGCTACCGAGGCGGGCCACAAATTGTGTGCTGTACTGAGGTTGATATAATGCCAAATAGTCCATATTACTACTTGGCAAAGCCATGAGCTGTAACAGGTGGAAAGTGAAACTGCCCAGCTGTTTTACGTGAGCTTATCGTACAAACATGGCAAGACAGTGTATGTACACTGTTCAGATGCAATCATATCTTCAGGACAATAACGTCTCATATATCGGCAGGCATGAGAGATAATGTATGTGTGTTTTATCACTGACTATACGCCAAGTTCCTATTACTTTGCTCTTCTAATAAACAAGATAAGAAGCAGCACTCGCAGCACTCGACTACCGAGGTCAATACGCCTTGTTGCTTTGCCATGTAGTACTTGTATCAATCCTATATCAAAACAAAATCTTGTAGATTCGCTGCCCCTCAGAGAAACAGTTTGCAAGGTTGTCAACAGGATGTATTCTTGATAGTAAACTGAAATCACTAAAACCTCTTGCAGTGGAAAGACGTGGTGACATCAGAGATAAGTTACAGGAAAGTCAGCCCATGTGCCTGAGAAGTGACCAATGTACCTGTCTGTGACAAAGGTCTCTGACAGATCGGTGATCTGCTTCTACATCCATAATGAGCTTGCTGGTCATTCTGAATTAGTAACCCCTAAAATATTGTTCTGCTAAGTATTGCTTCATAAGTTTGCCATATTTGGAGAGTAACAATAATTTAATTACGGAACAGAAGAGAATAATACCAAAGTTAAATGTTTCATGCTTAACATAAGGGTTAATAAATTTCCCACCCTTGAAGGCTGTGTTCTAGAAGGTTGAAAATACATACTTTTGCCAAGGACCACACTTGGCATCTTTAGGGCAACGGTCAGACACGTTCTAGAGATTGTCTGACACCAGAGTATTTTCAGTCCAATGAAAATTAATTTCTTAAAAACAGTGCCACAAAAAGTTCTATTTGACACTAACTGAAATACCTGGCACTACCCTTGGTTTGACAATCTATCCCTACAAATTTGGGCTTAGGTTGCACTTTTCCAATGGTCTTGTGTTTCTTTGGAGACATTGTATGAATTGTTTGTAGAAGACTAAGTACAAAAAGACATGTATATATTACATAACAGAAAACTGAGGAGAAAACCATGTGAATATATGTTGCATTTCTAATTCAATCATAGAAAATAGTAGGATCGTATGTTGAAGAGCGAGCAGAGAAGAACATGCGAATAAATTATGTTAAAGAAAAGTGTATCCACTAATTTGTTCAAACTGCTTGTGCTCTGCTTATTGTAAAATAATTTGACCAGCTAGAAACCTTTGCAGCAGTGTGCACAACTTATGTTACATTGCAATTGGATGAATTGTATACAGGAAACCCATTCAATATTTTTACTTTCTCTACTGTGTACAGTAAATAATGGAAGTAAATTTTGATGACAAGATTTCACTGAAAATATGTTTTGAGGCCTCCTGAATCCTAAGAATCCATTTGTAGAAAAAGTTACATTTGTATGTTTAATCCTCCTGTTGTCTGAGTCGATATGACCAGAAAAGAAATGTATTTTTGTGGCACTAGTTTAAATTTAATAGCTAATACTTGTAACTTTATGTAGTTGTTACTCTTCATGTGTACTACTCATAAAACCTTCAATTTAAAAAAATATATTTTTTATAATTTTAAAATTGAAATTTTTATATTTGTGTTCTTTGGGTCATAATGACCTGCTATTCCTCAAGCACAAAGAGTGAAGTATCTAGGAATGACACTAGACTCAAAATTAAATTGGAGAAAGCATATAGAAACTAAAAGAAAAGAGTTAAATATCAAATATAAGAAACTTTGTTGGCTCATTGGGAGAAATTCCGAACTTGACATGTACAATAAGTTATTAATATACAAGCAGGTGTTAAAGCCAGTCTGGACCTATGGTATACAGCTTTGGGGCTGCGCTAAGTCGACCAACATAAAACACATACAGACTTTTCAAAATAAAGTTTTAAGAACAATAGTTAATGCACTATGGTATGTACGAAATGATGGCATACATAGAGATCTCAAGATCGACACTGTTATAGAAGAAATAAAAAGACTGCAACAAAACATCATTTAAAAGTGCAGCACCATGAAAACAAGGAGATGTTGAAAGTTCTTAGTAACTGTGAAGTTCGAAGACTGAAAAGAATAAAACCAGACGACTTAATGTGAGACCGCAAGAACTATGTGTAAACTATGGGGGCCTTCAATGGAAGACTCGCCTGTACATGTGAACCTACTTAAGAAGAAAATATTACTAGATAAGCTTTTGCTTAGTTGAAATTTGATAAATTAAAAAAAAAAAAAAAAAAAAAATAATAATGACCTGATTGCTTTTGAAACTAGCTACTACATTTTTTCCATTGTATTTCATGTTCCTCTATGTCCAAATCAATGTACACAAAAATATAGCAGTGGTTTGCTTTTGGAACAATGTAAGTACACATTGTTGATGATGAAATAAATACAGGAGAATACAAATCAGTTATGTTATACTAACTGTTGAAAGAGGATGCAATTTTAGTTGTCGTAGTGAATGGTGATAGAGTTTAGTATCCTTTTCACAACATGCAAGAGCATCCAGCGCATACATAACACACAGTCCAACCAGATGTCACATCCAGAGTGAACGATATCAAATTTGCTTTTCAAGTAATTATGTACACAATGCTTCGCAATATTGTGTCGAAAATGACTAATATGCAGGGCCAGAGTGTACAGTGACCAATGGGAAGATTTAGATGAAATTACATTGGTGTACTATTGTTAGCTGGTGTTTGTACCTCATGATGAATCAACAAGTTTGTGGGATCCAGAATCAGATAGAGCCACTTTTTCTGCTCCACTGTCACTAAAAATGTTCTTTTGCATATCTCAAGTGTTATGTTTTGATGATAAGTGGTTGATGGGCATGAAGTACAAATGACAAACTAGCACCTATAAGGGGCTTAAATTATTGATTTTATGGTAAATTGCAAATAAACACTCATTTTGTGAGTTGCACTAAAATTTGCACTTAATCACGAGAGTAAACATTGGTAATTATGTAGAGTCATAATAGAATTAATTCCGACACATTTTATTGCGTAATGACATATTTTATGTCATGATTCACCAAAAAAAAATTTTTTTTTAAATTTATTTATTATTTAAAGTCGCTTTAACATAAAAGTCATATCACGACTAAACATTGAGGAAAAAAAGGAGGAAACAAGTTATGAAGTTGACATTGAATTGAAACATTAACTTTGCATGCTTTGATGAACTTGATGACTTTCTTGTGATATTGTTGACCACCCAAAGCTAGCTGAAGGTTCTCAGGAACTCCATACTGAAGTCGCTGGTGAGTGTATCTTGGGCAAACAGTGAGGAGATGCTGAACGGTAAGAGTAGAATCACACAGAGTACATTGAGGAGGAAGTTCACGGGACAGAATGTAGGAATGAGTAAGCGCAGTGTGGCCAATGCATAATCGGGTTATTAGTACCTGGTCTCGCCGGGTTAGTGGTCTAATTGTTGTGGACAGGTTAGGTATTGGACAGATATCATGCAGTTTGCTGTTGGATGTAGTTGTCCAATCTGTCTTCCATCGGTGTAGGATAGTTCTTTTAAGATGCCGTAAATAGTCTTCATGTGGTTGCTTAAGATCTGGTAAGCTTGGAGGATGCTTGGTAGCTTCTTTTGTGGCAGTGTCAGCAAGATCATTTCCTGGTATGTTACAGTGAGATGGTATACATGCCAAGATCAGTTGTTTACCTGATGAAATAAGCTCACTGTATAATTCACGTATCTCCCTTACCAAGGTGTGGCAAGGAGATCGTTGTTGCATAGCCATTAATGCACTAAGGGAATCTGGTATATAATGAATGATTTGAAGTCTCCATTCTTTGATATATAATCCATGGCGAAACATATAGCAAACAGTTCACTAGAGAAAATGGCGAGAGTGTCTGGTAGACTATACATCATGGTGTGGTTAGGAGCAACCACAGCAAAGCCATTAATTATTGTTGCCACACCGGGAACCATCGGTATAAATTGGCTCAAAATTGGCATATGTGTCACACAATTCTTTGAACAGCATGGTAAAACAAGATTTTTGGGTATTAGCCTTCACATATTTTGTCAAAGAGGTGTTGATGACAGGTAATTGTATTCTCCATGGTATATCATTTATGTTGAACGTACGGGAAATGAAAGAAGGAATAGTCAGATTAAACTCTTCAAGGTATGTAACAAGTCTTTGGGAGAAGGGTAGGATAGGCAGAATTAGGTCTGGTTAAGGTCTTGGTAAAATAAGTAAGACTTAACATTTTATGTCAGAAAGAAAGTGGTGGTTCATCTGCTGCAATTTTTAGACTCCCTGTAGGGCTAGTATGGAATGCCCCAAGTGCAATTCTTAGAGCTGTGGTTTGAACAGTGTCCAGCATTTTAAGACTTGATAGTTTGGCGGAGTTATAAATAATATAACCGTAATCCAACTTGGAGAGGATGGTCATTCTGTAAGTGCGAAGTAGAACACTGAGATTGGCTCCCCACCCTTTGGCAGATAAGACTTTTAAAACATTAAGCCGCTGAACACAATCAGCTTTAAGAAGCTTAAGATGGTGTATCCAAGTCAACTTATGGTCAAAGTGCATGCCCAGTATACGGACGGCATTTACTACTGGGAGTTGGTAGTTGATAATGTGTAGTATAGGGTTTGGGCTAGGAGTTTTCAATCTGGGGAAAAGAATAGCTTGACTTTTTTGGGAAGAAAAAATAAGGCCAGTGTTTTGGCTCCAATTTTTAAAATTGTTGAGTGTTGATTGTAGTAGCTCTTGTGTAGTAGTAATATTCTTTCCTTTACAATATATTGTCAGGTCATCAGTAAACTACAGCGTTTACTGGAGGTTGAAGACATGAAAATACTGAGTTAACAGCCACTAAAAAAAGTGTTACACTCAATACCGAGCCCTGCGGTATACCATTGTCCAGGACAACACTTTGTGACAAGACACCATTGGCTCTCACACACATCCTTCATTCTTGAAGGAAGTTAACAATAAATGCAAGCATATTTCCTTTGACGTTGGCCTTAAGGAGTTCTAGAATGATGTGAGGATGTTTCACCGTATCATAGGCTTTAGCAATGTCGAGACACACAGAAAGCATGTGCTGATGGCTGACAAAAGCATTGCAAATTTCAGACTCCAGTATCATCAAGGTATCTAACGTAGATCTGTATTGGCGGAAGCCACTTTGTAAATCGTTGAAGAATTTGTTGTGTTCCAAAAACCATCGCAATCTTCTATTAATGATCTTCTCTAGCAGTTTACACATGGTGCATGTCAGTGAAATAGGGCGATAGTTGTTAGGATTCGAATGATCCTTGTTTGGCTTTGGAATAGGAATCACAATAGACGATCGCCACTGACTGGGAAAGCATTGTGCTTTCCAGATGTAATTGAATACCTTCAATAAATACTGTAACCCCCTATGTGGCAGTTCTTTTAGAAGCGCATAAGGAATGTTGTCAGGTCCAGCACTTTTGCTCTTACAGTGATGTAATTCAGCAAGCATTCCATCCATTGTAAGGTCTTCGTTGAAGGGCTGACTGAAATCTGTGGAAGCCGAGGAAAGAGCTGTTCGTAAGGGGCAAGGAGTTAGAAAGTCTGCCTGGTTATCCTTGGATTCACTGGATACAATAGAAAAGATAGATGCAAGAGTATCTGCAATAATCTGAGGTTCAGTGGTGGTTTCGTCAGAGGGTGTTCTTCGAAGATGATTGATCGAAGGTTTCCGAGGTGTACCACATATAGCTTGGAGTTTATGCCACAGTTCAGTCTGAGAAGTTTTGTTGGTAAGGGATGAGACATAGGTCAACCAAGATTCCCTTTTACTTCGCTTAATTTCACGTTGTGCAGCAGCTCGAAGTTGCTGGAACTCAGATTTAGTGACTAAGGTAGGGTTTTGTTTGTATTTATAGTATGCCCTATGTTTTAACTTAATAGCTTCTTGGCATTTTTCATTCCACCATGGAACAGTCCTGTTGTAGTTGCCAGTTCTGGTTGTAGGTATAGAACGTTCTGCCGTCCCAACTAGAGCGGTAGAAAATTTTAAAACAATTTCATCGATATCCATTTGTGGAAACAAGTCAGGCGTTGGAAGCTGTTGCAAAGCTTTTAAAAGTAAATCTTTATAAAGATTCCAATCTGCTTTATTAAGCTTCCAAGTGGGAAACCGTAAGTGAGAAGTAGGTGTAAAATGGTGAGCAGAGATGGTGATCGGAAAGTGATCGCTACCCTGAGGGGTGGAACAGACAGACCACTGGAATAAGTGTGCTATGCTGGAAGAACACATGGTGAGATCAATGCAGCTGTAGCTGTTATGGTAGATATCATAATGGGTTGGCATTGGAAGGAGTGTTAAATCCGAAGTGTGTAATAAAGTTTCAAACTTTTTACTGCCCCATACAGGATCGTGACTGTTAAAGTCACCAAGTAGTACAAATGGTTTAGGCAGTTGAGCAATCAGTGCATAAAGCGTAGATAGATCAACAGTGATACTGTTTGGTAGGTAAAGATTGCAAATAGAGATCTCTGTTGTTGAAAAAACAGACACAGCTACAGCCTCCAATGAAGTATTAAGAGGTATATCTTTATGTGGTAAAATATCTTTAATGTAAGTCGCAACACTGCCACTTGCTCTCCAAGCTCCTGTGCGGTTACGATGATATCCAGAATATTGTTTAAGAGGAGCTATATAATTTTCATTGAAGTTGGTCCCTTGTAAACAAAGAATAAGAGGATTGTGGGTATGCAAAAGCAGCTGTAGGTATTCAAGATGTGAGTGATAACTATTGATATTCCATTGTAGTAGGGTAAGGTCGCACTTCATTATGAAGAGAGAGACCCTTCAGCCTCATCAGCATCCATAGGGGATGATTTTGGTACATCAGTACTGCTCTCTATTAATACCATTAGTTTCTTTTGCAGTCTGGTTGTGCGATTTTTAATGCTATTGCCTGTAAGATGGAGATATATCTTGCGAAGCATTTCCACTATTCCTTGCAAATCAGTAGTATAGGTTAGGGCTACTTTGGTGAAGTCACTTGACCCGTATGCGTTCTCATAGAAGCTGCAAAGTTGAGTAAAGGTGAAAATAAATTCACTTGGCACGGCATCCAAGATCGGTTTGATGGGCGAAAGTGATATACTGATAGATAGCACAGCATCTGAAGGTTTTGGTTTTTTGGCTAGTGGGGTAGATTTGTGGGATATTGTTTAGATAAGCTTACGCAAGCACTTGGTCAGAATTTCGGCAAAGTTCCACTCGACAGTGTGTACGAATGGTCACAAAAGTTGCCGAAGTTGCTGTGTTAATGCAGCGCTGCCAACAGCAGAATGTCCCTAGGAGTTTGTTGCCAATAGTAAGTTTGAATGTTTTTGCGGGAGTCGGCAGTATGCTGCTGACCTTCTTAGAAGCAACTAGTGCAATGGATCGCTTTATCAGTATATTAGATTTGGTGCCTCTGTGCTTTAATGAGGAGTCATGCCTGCAGTTCCTGTATGACGAGGGCCTGCTGAGGACTCGAATGCTATGCAGGGAATGTGATGTGCCCTAGGGCAAAGCCTACAGTCCCCCATCTGTGCCATCCCAGCGCATGGGGCTCCGTAAATGGATTAAAAAATAAATAAAAAAGAACGATAATTAATAAAAATAATATAAATATAATAATATAATATTATATATAAATAATATATATAATATTAAATAATAATAACACAATAAAATAAAAAATATGTTGTTTTCTAGTGCCTTGCATCTGGCAATGAAGCCATTAGCATTATATTATAATATAATATAAAATAAATAAAAAGAACGATAAATAATAAAAATAATATAAAGATGATATAATATAAATCTAATAACATTAAAAATAATAATATAAAATAAATAAACAAAAAAAGAACGATAAATAGTAAACATAATAAAAATATAATAATATTAAATATAATAATATTAAATATAATAAATATAATATATATAATAAATATAATAACATTAAATAATAAAATAATAATAATAAATATAAGTATAATATATAGTACTATATATAAATAATATATATAATATAAATGTAATAATCATCATCATACGCGATAGCGGTATGTTTGTGGTGGCAACGATGCGAGTGAGTGCATTTGTGTTGAATGTGTTGGCAACGAAAACTAGTGTAGTGTAAAAAGCAATGTTGGCAGATGTGAAAATCGTCTGCTAGTCATGCAGTGAAATCTAGTGGGCGATTGTGAAACTACTGTCGGCGCATGCGCAGTAAGTAAGTTCGGACTTAGAATCTGGCTGGCAAGTGGAAAGTGAGCTGTTCTAAACTTGAGCCGATTTGTGCTTTTGGACAATATCACCAACAGATGATTCAGCTTTTGGAGAAAGGTGAGAGTGATAGCTGACAGGCCCCTCAGACAATTCTGTATCAGCACTACTGGTAGTGGAAAGTGGATGTTTTGCACAAGCGTGAGATGCCAGAGGCTGGTCGTTAGTTTGTTTCGGAGGAATGTTCAAACATTGCAATGCTGTGCTAGGGAAAGCAGCAGAAACCGTATGGTCCAATATTGGAGTCGGAATATGTGGCTCTGTTAGACTGGTTTTGTCATTGACCCCTTCTTTAGGCAAGGGAGGCTCATCAGGTGGCACCATTCTCGGTGAGAGAGGAGGAAAGTCTACAGTGTTAAGAGTCGATAGTGGTAGGTATCGGCAGTTTAGTAATTTGTTGAGTGCATTGTTTAGTCAAATGACCCTCCATTTTGCACACAAAGCACGTTGGAGTATCTGAAGATACATATATCCAGTATGCAGTACCCTCATGATGCACCTCAAAACTATCTGGAAGCTTTTCAAAATCCTCAGGTTGAACATAGAGTTGTCGTCGGAAGCTCAGTATGTGAGAGTAACCTGGGAGGTTAAATCCTGCTTGAATAAGCATTATTGCAGAGGTGGTGTTAATTCCAAAGTTACTTAAAGCATGTTCAAGAACAGAGTTGGGTATAACTGGGCATACGTTTGACAGTATGATTCTACGTTGTTTAGTTAGGAGTGGCCGCAACGTCAATGTAATGTTAACTTTAATTTTAGGATGTTGGTTACATAGGGTTTCAGCCAGTTGTTTACTCGCTAAGTAAATGCAACTTCTGTTATTTGAGATTCTGGATACAAATCGAATTTGAGAAGGATCCATGAGTTTGTCAATAGCATAAATATATTCTTTAAGAGGGATACCATCATATGCTTCAATTACAATTGCCTGATCTTAAGTCTGTCCACTACTTGCAATTAAGGAATAACTTTGAGTTGGGTTAGTCATTGGAGAAGACATTTTTAGGTTACCTTAGTTTGCTGCAGGTTTTTTGTTAAAATCCGAGCGGCCCAAGTCAAACCCGGATTGGATACGAAGAAATCCTTCAAAACCTCTTCTATTTTCACTCAAAGCACAAGAACAACAGATGATACACACTGTAAAATCCTTAAATACTGAGGATTAAACAAAATTTTCAACCATCAAACAATCATACATGGCCTCCTGGGAAATCGTGTACCTAGCTAACGCTCAAATTCCCCTTTTACCTACAAGCAAATACGCAATAAGATAATCTCTGCAAATGTTTATCTCAACTAACATTCCAGGTTAAAGGACATTAAACTTAAAAAAATAGAGCATATAGGAATACATTAGGCTTTAAGTGACAGTCAGATCATTTAAGAATTGGTCGCTATGCGATGGCTTTGACATACCATTCTCTTCCCTTGTCTAGGACAAAAATTAATATATTAAATACAAAAATGTATTGCATGCTTTGGCACCAGACAGCTTTTTGTCAGATTTACAAATTATACATGTTCTGCTTTGATCATATTTTACGGTAACAACAATAATAATAGTAATAATAATAATAATAATAATAATAATAATAATAATAATAATAATAATAATAATAATAATAATAATAATAATAATAATAATAATAATAATAATAATGTTGTTTTGATTTCATAGAAGACTGTTCGCATACCACCTAGGCGACCTGGGTTCGACCTCAGGGAATCACATATGGTATTCATGGTGGATGAAGCAGTGTCTGGGTGGGTTTTCTCCAGGTTCTCCAGTTTCCCCAATCACTCATTTCACCAACTTCTCCATAATCACGTTTCCATTGATCAATTTTGCCTACGTTTCATTTCACCCTCTTCCTCACTCTCATAACTGGTACTTGGTTGACTACCCACTTTCAGGTCATCACTGTGGCCCATAGGTTTCTCTGCTCCCAGTCAAGGCATCTGATTCTAGGCACAGGCTTGTAAGTCCTAGAGGGTGTAAGTCTTACATAAGGGGAGGTTAATCAGGAAAAGAAGAAGTTACGTGATACTCTTGGAGGGAAAATTTTAAAAATAAAGCTTGATAAGTATGTGATCTGATGGTCAGTAATGGCACAAATCAGAAACAATGCTTGGAGGAATAGTAAGTTTGATATTTAAGTTCAGCATCTTTCGAGACACACTTAAGTTTTTCAACAAAAACAAAACCGCGCTTGGCAGCACCCACTACATAGAAGATATTTGTGTATATTTGGTTTTCTCAGAGGTGGCAACAAAAGTTATCTATATCTTGAGTTTTCTGCAAATAGCATGTGAGGTACTCTTCATTCCAAATGAGTTTAGTATAATTGATAAACTGTAAGATCAGGTAACTGATGTTTTACACTCACATGACTTTCTCTATTCTTGTACTAAATAACCAATCTTACATACCCTTATTCCTATACCTTCTTTGTGTTAGTTAAGATAAACATTTGCAAAAGTTATCTTATTGCATATTACCTTGTAAGTGCGAGGGGAATATGGGAATACAGCAGGCTTTGGGCGATGTCAACCTTTTAAAGCTGGTCACTATATGAGGGCTTTGAAATTCCATTCTCATTACACAGCCAAGAGAAAAAAGTGCATACTGACCTTTCAATTGAGGAATAAGAGTTTGTAAGAATGCTTATTTAAGAGTAGAGAAAGTCATGTGAGTGCAACACTTAAGTGACCAGATCTTACAGTTTATCAATTATATACAAGTCATTTAGAATGAGGACAACTTTGTGAGCTATTTGCAGAAAACTCAAGATATAGATACCTTCTGTTCGTCACCTTTGAAGAAATCAAATATATAGACATATCTTCTACGTAAAGGATACATCGAAGTGGGGACTTTTGTTGAGAAAATTAGTGCCATATCCTTGAAAGATGCTGAACTAAAATATCAAATTTAGTATTCATCCAACTTTTGTTTTTGATTTGTGCCATCACTGATTGACTAATCACATACATACATATGGAGCCAGTCTGGGTGGCTCAGTTGTTTAGATTCTGGCTTACTGATCCCAAGGCAGGCCTACTGATCCCATGGTAGCAGGTTCAAATCTGGCTCAGACCAATGGTTGTTAAGTGTGCTTAAAAATGACAGCTCCATGTCAGATTTACTGGTATGCAAAAGCACTCCTGCTGGACAATATTCTGGCACAGCCTTGGCACTGATGTGACCCTGGCAATTGACCATCATTAACCAGTAAAATAATTTAATTTAAAAACACACATATGGAGCTTCTTTTAGAAATTTTCCCACAAAGAGCATCACTTAACTTTTGTACATAAAATCAACACATCATTATTACTTTATTATTATAGTAAAACTTGATTAAAGCAAAACATGTTTAATTTGGGAAAGCAACAAATATATTGGTGGTGATGCATAAAATACATCTTTATATTTTATACATTAATTTTTTATATCCCAAACAAGCAAAGGGAATGGCGTGTCAAAGCAATCAGATAGTAAACAGTTCTTAAAAGATTTGACTGTCAATTAAAGCCTACTGCATTCCCATATTCTCTATTTTTTAAGTTTAATGTCCTTTAACCTGGTAGGTCATATTGAATGATGAGTGAATGAAATGAGTAAAATGATGCCCAAATGAGCTCCGAGTCCATAGAGCTTAAAGATACCCAACATTTTTCTTCTCAGCATAAGGCAAAACCTCCAAAGAAACCTTATCATCACCTTAACTGAAATTCAAACTCAGAACCTCTTGAATGTGAGGCAGACATATTTACCACCACACCACAGAGGTTTGCCATATGCCCCTTGTACCTACAAGAAACTTAAGTTTATTAACATGAAGTAGGTAGAGGAACAAGTGTTTGTACAAGAGTAAAGAATGCCATGCAAGGACACACATCACATATGTTTTACATAAAGTGGAGCCTCTTTACTGTAGAAATGGACTGCAAATTAGAAGATTACGGATAATGTTTAGAAACGTTCCCGCGATGAGTTGGTCAGAATTTCGGCAAAGTCCCATTCGGCAGTGTGTACGAATGGTCACGAAAGTTGCCGAAGTTGCTGTGTTAATGCAACGCTGCCAACAGCAGAATGTCCCTAGGACTTTGTTGCCAATAGTAAGTTTGAATGTTTTTGCGGGAGTCGGCATTATGCTATTGACCTTCGTACAAGGAAGAAGCAATGGCTCGTTTCATAAGCATATTAGATTTGGCGCCTCTGTTGTCGGACGAAGAGGCATGCATGCAGTTTTTATATGATGGACTGTTGAGGACTCGCATGCTATGCAGGGAATGTGATGCCGTGCTACACCCCGTAAATAAAAGGGGAAGAAAGTTTCAATAAATAAAAAAGAACGATAATTAATAAAAATAATATAAATATAATAATATAATACTATTAAATATAATATATATAATATAATAATATTAAATAAAAACACTAAATAATATAATATAAAATAAATAAAAAAGAACGATAAATAATAGTAATATAAATATAATAATATAATAAATATAATATATATAATATAAATCTAATAACATTAAAAGCAATAATATAAAATAAATAAACAAAAAAGAACGATAAATAATAAACATAATAAAAATATAATAAAAAAATATATCCCACTGCCGAGTGTGACTTTGCCGAAATTCTCACAAAATCATCGCGTAAGCTTTCCTAAACAATATCCATTTCGGCTCATAATAATATAATAAAACTAATAATATAATAAAATAATATAATAATAAAGAAGGAGCCAGCGTATCGTATAATAATAATAATCCATAATAATGGATTAAAAATAATAATAATAAATGCATTTCGGCTCATAATAATGTAATAAAGAACGAGCCAGCATATCGTATAATAATAATCCATAATAATGGATAAAAAATAATAATAAATCCATTTCGGCTCATAATAATATAATAATAAAGAACGAGCCAGTAATAATGTATGGAGTTGCGCTACGTGATAGCGGTGTATGTCATTGTTATGTTACTGCTAGATTGCAGGTGGTTGCTGCAGGTGGTTGCATCACGTGTTAAATAAATATCGGTGTTTAATGTGTTGGCAATGAAAACTAGTGTAGTGTAAAAAGCAATGTTGGCAGATGTGAAATAGCGTGTGGTGAAATCTAGTGGGCGATTGTGAAACTACTGCCGGCGCATGCGAAGAAGGTAGGTTCGGACACTTAGAATCTGGCTGGCAAAAAGGGAACGTTTCCAAACTTCCTCAAATGTCAACTAGCTGACTAAATCAACAGCAAAAATGTGTGCATACTAAAGAAATTACAGCACGTCAGCTATTATATAAGTGGAAGATTGAAATAATACCTTCCATTCAAAATGTATGTAGGAAGATTAAGGGCTCTTTATATCGTAAACCGATTCAAATGTTTAATTGCACAACAGACACCTAGTTTGACATAGGATGTTCAATCTAAGATTGGGTGCTTACCCCAGCAATACAATCATTTATATTTGGAGGTGGCTCTTTCTCTCTTCCAAATAACCTGTTCATCTTGTTGATGTTAACACAAAAACTTGTGAAAGAATAGTAAATACGTAAAATTTACGACTACGTCCTTCTCTGCTGTTATATCTTATGAATATGAGTAATGACTAATTGACAGGTGCACCAACACAACATAAAAATAAAAGTTAAAAATAGTTTGGAATATTCCAAACATCCATATATTTTACTTTATTAAGACTATAACTAGGTTTTTAATGGACGAGAATTCAGTCTGTTTAAGAGAAAACAATAAACCCATTTCATCAAATAGGAAAACTGTTCGTGTTTGATTAAAAAAAATGAGATATTACTGTTGGTGACATCGGTAGAACATGGGTAAAAATTGGCGGGATCTTCGAATAAGTGCTAAAAAGTTAAATTTATGATAGGCTATTTGACCACAGCATGAACGAGATACTGCCACGAACCACTATAATGACCACATTTAACAAATTATACTAAATGCAATAATTAATGCCGATATTTTGGTGAAGAAGAGTATACATATATCAACACTTTTCATCATATGAAGGTACTCATAGAATTATATTTAATAGATTGACAGCTAGGAAAAGGAAAATCAAACTTTTAAGATTGAGTAACAAAGAACCTACATGAATCTTGCACATCGGATTGATATGTACAAATGATTTAAAAAGTTTACTGGAACTAGTTTGCCTCTCTAGACTTTAGCTTTTCAGCAATCATTTTTTTTTACAATCATGTTTTTACATTCTGTATATTCTAAAACAATGTCACCATTTATAATGGTAAATAATAATTTGATGTGACATGTGCCAAGAGAAGCAGAGGAACATTTTCTCAGACACTTTTAAACCCAGAAGGCTGAAATTTTTAAGCATGTGTTACATATTTTAACAGAAAGGTTTCTGAAAATTCCTGAAGTAAACAATGAAATAAATAAATAAATAATAATAAAAAGACATTTAATTAAAAATATGAGTAACAACAAGCAC
This sequence comes from Tenodera sinensis, assembly GCA_030765045.1. Taxonomy (NCBI): domain Eukaryota; kingdom Metazoa; phylum Arthropoda; class Insecta; order Mantodea; family Mantidae; genus Tenodera; species Tenodera sinensis. The sequence goes on along the minus strand of CM060964.1, from coordinate 367,497,140 downwards.
AAAAAATTACTGTGTTAGACTGTTTATAAATGCTCACTTAATGAGCTGCAAAAATTTCATTGCGACATTCCTAATAGTTTCTGAGAAATTGTTCCTTAAACTTTGGAATTTTAACATTGTAAACCTATAACCTTCCACATTCCCTGCTGTCTGTTCACCAGCTTATGGCCTTGGGGGAGTGAAGGGGAGAGGAGAGACATTCCACGTAGCGTAACCCCAGTGTTGTATACTTCCTCACAAATGTTGCTGCTTGTTACGTTGCCAACTTATGTCCAATGTTATTCTCACTATATTTAGTCACTAATATGCTAATATTTCTTAATTTTGATTTAAAATTGGACAAGTCACTGATCTTGTGACAAAAAAAAACAGTTTAGAAATAGATATATCCCACCTTAGAGTGCTGTGAAATCTGCTATGATAGTGGTTGCACAGCAAAGGGGTTCAGAGTGACAGTTTCGTGTGTAAAACAGAACCTGAAGAGGAAGGGAACAATTTTTGATTTCATTGGGCTGCACTGTCGTTTGTTTGCCCCCATAATGTATGATCTAAATCACATAGAACTAGCTTGGGCCAAGATAAAATAAATAGTTACAGAAATGTAACAGGTGACTTATCCTTGCACGAATTGCATGATATAACACTTGAGGATATATCACTTGATACCGAAACAGACTGGCAGGGTTTTTGAAAAGTATAGAAAAGGTAGAAAATGACCAGTGGGAGAAAGACAGAGTAATTGAAAACATTACCATTTATAAGCTAAATTTACTGCATAAACTGAAAATAACATTTTAAGTTCTGCTATTTTGAGCAACTTCTTTGCATTAATACACATTCCAAGGTTGGCACTATTATCATAAGCATGACTAGGAGCATGACTCCAGCTTCAGATATCACTGTATACCTGGAATTCTTTACTGACTGGCTGTGCTCCTGCCAAGAACCTTGAGTTGTGGACAAACTGTAGTGCTACTGGCAAGTTAAGTCTTCATGTAGCTTTGACCTTGGTCAGAAAGAGTACAAGTGGAAGACTGGCATAAGTCACATGTCAACAATCTCGCTATCGTACCTGTGAGCAGCACGTATCTAAGGTGTAAAAGTGTGACTTCAGAATCTAAAATTGAAGTGTTTTAGGAAAAATTCAAAGATAGTTTTGAAAATCAAGGTGAATTCCAGGTTTTCAAGCTGCAATTTTAAATTCAAGGTGATTTCCAGAATATTCCAGGACTTCCAGGGTGCTAGACACTATGTATAATATAAATAAGAGAAAGACTTATTTATAAAAGACTGTTTTATTGAATCTTTATTTTTTGAGCACATTATAATAATTAAATTTAGTATTTCATAATACATAAACTATGTAACATCACAGACTTTAAAGTCAAATTATAATATGCTGGAAATGACTAATATAAAATACATTAGTGTTAAGTTAATATAAAATACATTAGTGTTAAGTAGAACATAAAAAACTGAATCTATGCAACAGTGCTACTATATAGGACAGGGGATGAAAAGGATGTATTATGGAGAGGTTAAGACTCAAAAAACTAAACTCTCATTTATAAAACTTTGCATGGATTTGCACATATGTCCTAAGTATTTTCTGTGCAAGTATGATTTATACTGGTTTAAGATATGAATCACTTATTTATGAAAGGCCTGTTGTCCACAAATGGTCAATTTTCAGTGAAAAAAAGAAATGGTATCCTAAAACGAAGGTGCTTCATATATGCAAGAAAGGCCCCTTGTCTGGCTCACTCTGTGTAACATGTGGCTTCATAAGAACCAAAGCCCAGTGTTGGAATCAAAGAAATGAGCAACACCAATATGTTCCAGTCCAATATGACCATCAGAGTTAAAGGCGGGATACAAATACAACATTTATACATATTATATGTGTGTGCATGAGGGTGTGTGTGTTAATAACCTATAGATTCACTTTCAAATTGAAGATAGATCTAACACATTCTCATTTGAGAAAAAAGAGAATGTTTTGAAGCCATTACATCTTCATGGCCGACAAAGGAAAGTAAAGGTCAACCAAAACCAACAGAGAAGGAAAGAAAACCATAAGCAAACAAAAATGCCATGTAATCAGTTACAATTGTGAATAAAAAATCATTGAATTATATAAAAGCAGTGTTTACTTAAGAAAGGCCCTTAGTCTGTTTTTGAAAGGCTCTATAATTGGCAGTTTTCATCAAAGTGAAGTACAACTAATCTTAAAATGTTCCTTTTATCACGTAATATAAAATATTTTTTTAGATGTCCATCATTAATAGTATTTTCAATGGGATGTTTTTCTTCACTTTCCCAATAAACTATGTTTTGGACAAAGGGCTCTTCCTAAATAAGTGATTCGTATAAGGTGTATGAACCACAAAATACTACCAAACAAACTCCACAAATACAGAATATGATACATTGACTTAGAAGAGTTAAAATTATATTTAGCAGACTGTAAATAGAAAATATTTGAAGATAAAGCAGGGCTATATATACAAAATATAAATGCTTTAAAATTGGGTTCTGTACTGGTCTACTTCTTTATGTCACGTATACATATGGTCTCTCATTCAACATTAGCAGACACCCAATATTTTATATTGACAACATTTTAATTATTCTGTTCAAATGATGAAAATTTAAAAGTGAATTTAGACCAAGCCGTAAAACAATTGGATGCTTGGTTTGCATTAAATGGCTTGAAATTGAATAAAACTAACACATTAAAACTGCACTTTAAATTAGCTACTTAACATTAGCTTAAATAAGCTTGTTAACATCCTCAAACACAAAATATACAAAACTTTAAGAAATAGTTATAGACGAGTCTTCAAAATGGATTGGCCAACTAAAATATGTAGAAAGAAAGCCAATCAATATTTGTTTCAACATGTCATTCTTGGCACAAGTTACAAATCTACAAACATATTTCCATTCAATACTTTCATATCAAGTAACTACATGGAGAAATGCAATGTGACAGTCTCTTGCAGACCACTTAACAAATTTGACCCATCTTACCTGTATATGTATAATCTAGTTATATAGGTACATGCACAAGTTATAAGTCTTTTATATAGTCAGCATCAACATCATTAAAATAAAAGAGGTAGAAGAGACGTACAATACCCCGCACAAAGATTAGTACTGCTTGGAAAAAGTCCACGATGTATGGATATGAAACATATGGCCTCAAACCACAGGGGAATGCAAAACCAATATCTCTTCAAAAAGACTGCAAAACATTTATTTAGCAATAAAGTATATTATTCAATTAAGGAGTATATGTCAGATGAAGTGTAATCTCAATATAACTGCGTCTGTATTATTTTTGAAACATTTTATGCGGCACATGTGATGATTTTAATGTAGTCTTTTATCTTACACTTGCAAATGTAGTTTTAGTAGTAGTTCTAAGTGGTAACTTAATACTGATACAAATAATAATTTTACAACAAAAAACTGAAGCAAATAACAATATAAATCAACAAAATACTAATAATTAATCTTTGGTAATTGATTAAATTCTAAGTCTAGGCATGTTTTACGAGTCAATTTCTCACATCCTCAGTAGAATTATTTTTATCATTGTCATCGTAATGACTGCGAGGTGATGGTTTTCTTCCCATTGCATTACCAACTATGGTGGCATCTTGAATGAGAGGTTAAGACCGTTCACCTATCACCAAGGCAACCCAAGTTCGATCCCAGGCATCTGTATGTGGTATTCATAGCAGACGAAGCGACGTATGGGTGGATTTTCTGCAGGCTCTCTGGCTTTCTCCACCACTCATTCTACTAACTAATCCATCATCACCTTTCCATTCATCTATTTAACTGCATTTCAAATCTCTTTCCTCACTATACTGGTTTCACCGAAAGAATTGGTCATGATGTAAACAGAAGCACATGTACAAATAGAATTAAAGTGTATGTTCATTGGCTGATGCCACGTATTACAAGGTATATGGCTACAAAATAGTTTGCTCAATAGTAACAAAAACTACTGGATCTTCTCTGTATTATGTAACAATGATATGTTTAACGCATTATTGTATACCATGTAGAACTGCAACAAAATTAATCTAAAGTAATTAATTGCACTTAATCAGAAAATGAGCGAAGAAAATGCGCAGACTGCCTTCTGCTGCTTAGCTTTGGAATGTTAGTGAACCTTCATGGTGGAGCAAGTGCAGTTTATAAAACATTGCAGACGGAAACCTCTAATGAGTGGTGAAAGAGTTATAATTCTCAATGTGTTCCACGAACTATGCGAGAAATATCCCAATTTAGCTATCAAAGATAAGGTTAACCTTACAGCAGAGTTTACAGGCGTATCTGCATTAAGCATACATTCCGTGCACAGTGAAAGGTTAAGAACAGGGAAGTTAACCACGTCTAAAGCTGTTAAGATTCTGAGTTTACCACTGGTCACACCAAATCACCTGAGCGTGTGAACGTTCGTTATATGCTTATAATCTGCTATTTATATAAGCTTAATTAGCAGCCACTGGGTGTACTAAAGATAAAGGTAGAGGGGAGGAGCAGAACTCTCATCTAAATGGAATACAACCTCTTTCAGATTTGGATTAGATATGTTAAAGCTTTCTTTTCTATATTGAATCTAAATTTATATTTGTTGTTATGTTTTTAGTTCAGAGTGCTACAAGCAATTGTTATGTAATAAGTAGCGTGTTTTAAACTATCATGTAAAGGATTGCTGGGTCGAAGGCAGGTGATGATAATTGCAGGCTCCGCATGGCTTTCTCTCTTAGCAACACGTGATTACGTAAGTAGTTCTGCTACTGCTCCAATCAGACCAGAAAGCGGAAGGATACATTTTTAGGCATTGTTTCATCACGACCAATTCTTTTGCTTAAACCAGTATAGCATACTGACCACCCGCTTCCAGGTCTTCACTGTCTGGTTTATAGGTTCCTGTGCTCCCCATCTGCACAGGCTCGTAAGCCCTAGGGGGTGCAAGTCCTCTATATGGGGAGGGTAATACGGTGAAGAAAGGAAAAAAAAGTACTACAAACCAGAGGAAGCAATACAAACTTACTGACAGAATCAATTGATGTCGATAAAAACATTTCTACTGAGGATGAGAGTAAATGATTGTGTAACATGTCTAGGATTGCAATTTTAATTCACAATTGCCAAAGACAAGTAAAGTTTAGTCTCTAAATATTTATTAATATTTGTTCATTATTAATTTTACTTATTAAATTCATTTTACCTATACATAATGTTTGTCGAGTCACCAATGTATGGTTGTATGGTGACATACAAATGCAAATAACAGTTTTGCTCTAGTACATATATACTAGGTGACTGCCTCCGTAGCGCAAATGGTAGCGCACTTGCCTCTGGTGCGGAGGACCCCTCAGAGGTCTGACCTTGTTAGGTCCCAGGGGGACCAATTGAGGAGCTACTTGATGGAGAAGTAGCAGCCCCAGGTCTAGAAGACTGTATAACTAGCCGGGAGGGCTCAGGGCACTGACCACGTCCCATCTTCCAGTACTGCACCTCACCAATGACGCCTGTAGTGGGCAGAGGTGGTGGACGCAGCGGCTGGGCGGTAGGCCTTGGCCCTTCATGGGCTGTCGCGTCAGGGATTAGTTTATGTATATATACTAGAGCAAAACTTATTTGCATTTATATTTATTTACATCACAACACTTCCATGATACTCATACATACATACATACATACATAATATATATACTCTCTTTTTTAAGAAATAATATTTTGATGTAAATCTCAAAAAATATTAACCTAAACATGGAGATATCAAAAGGAAATAATAGAAGTGAAATATAAAGATTTAACGATGAATATGGCACTTTGGTCATAAGCATGAAATTAAGAATTAACTATGAAAAGGGTTACGTTAGGGTATTACAGAAGAAGTCTAAGTGAAAATATAAAAATACAAGTATTATTTGTATAAAATTATTAATATACATAGTCATAGAAATAAAGCACATTACAAGGCTTTATATGTTTTATTTATTTTAAAATAACATTAAGAATCACACTTTCAGTCAAAATTAATGGAGAGATTCAAAACTGGTAGGAAATATAGGATATGTAGCAGCACTGATGCAAATTACAAAGGAAACTAAATTACATACATTCAGCATTTAAGATGCTTGCAATTAATAATAACAATAAAATCTTGCTTTTGTAGTTGTGAAATTAACATACAAAGCTGCCTTATTAATACCATGAATGAGAAGCCACAAGCCTCAGTAAATATAGTAATTACTCACATTTCTTACACCCCAGCCTGAACTGATGTCATTATTTCCATTGTTGGGCACAGCTTAGTGCTGTTTCATATGACATGACCATCTTACTCATAGCAGGCACATATTTTTATATATGTATGGGTGTTACACTCAGAAAATTCTCAAGCTTATTTGCTTATATTAAATTCTTGAATTCAGTCCTTTATTGGAAAAGCTGTATAACACAGTACGACAAAACAAACGACACTGAAATTATCCATTTTCTGTCCATGTTTCTATAGCAACAAAGTATTTACATCTTTTATGTAATAGTTTGACATATTGTGAATTCCATTTTGTGTTCATTTCTATAATCAAGGTCCACACAACAGAAGAAAAGTTAATACAACTTATGATGAAAATTAAGAGTTTACAACAGTGGAGCATGTCATTAAAATCTATAAAACTTAGGTTTGTCGACATTCAAAAGCAATTTTGCTCCACAATTTAATAATAATACCTAGGGCCTCTCCTCTATGCAGAGGTTACCCTCATCGCTCGGCCTTTGCGCCCTCCAGCCACGGAGGAGTGCAGGTTGGGGGTGGCAGGGGTCAGCAGGCTGACTCCCCCAACCGTCAGGCAAATACTTGACCTTTTAGGGATGCTACCTTTCTATCATTATAGCTCCTCAATTGGTCCCTCCGGACCTAATGTGGCTGAGTGCACCCTGTACCAGACCTCCCAGTGGGAGAAAAATCCCATGTCGGTACCGGGGATTGAACCTGGGACCTCCATGACAGAGGCAAGCGTGCTACCAACTGCGCTATGGAGGCGGTCAAGCTCCACAATTTAAAAATTCTTGAGGACTAGTTTTGGAGATGCTCCTCTCCATCCTGTGCTGGTCGGCTGACTGATTTCCTCATCAGGTCACAGTCTCCCTTTTCCTTCAATGCCTGGTCTGCTCCCTTCCCATTGGTCAGTCACAAGGCATTGTCTACTGCTAGTACTTCAGAGTTCGTTATATTATACAAATTGGGTAATGAATATATTTTTTCTGTCCTTATAATCAACCTTTGTTCATCATGTTCAATCATTTCTTCAGGAACATTTTCAACACATACTGTACCAGTGCTATGAACTAACATTCCAGTGTCAAATGTTTTGCCACATACATAGTTTCAATACAAATTAAATAATTAAATACAGTACTCATCCATAAAATACCATAGTAATATAAACTTATGAATCTTAAAACATTCTTGCCATGAAAATAGTAACCTATTCATTGTCTTAAGAGTGGTTTGTCTAGGAACTTGTATCCTCCTCAGTCCTGAGTTTAGTTACTTTAAAGGCTGAAAGCACAGGATAACTGTCAAGCAGAAAACAACCTTATTGGTCTGGAATTCAATTTCCCTTAAGGTCAAATTGGCACGTATAAGTGCAGCACAAAAACAAATAATGTTGTCTATAGAAACCATGGGACTGAGGAAGATATTACATTGCTGCCAACAAGGAGAAATTAGTTTACATCCATTATAAAGCAGTATATCCTCAACTGTTCTTTGCTTGCTCATGATTCTATCTTGTGGCAATGAGCAAGCTGATTGAAAAATACACACACAGTGTGATGCATTATAGGTTTAAGTATTCATATTTTGAGACCATTTCCGGGGAAAACAATGAAGTTATATTGACATTTATATGCAAGAACTTGGATCTGTTTATTACTTAAGCTTCCCCTTCTGTTGAAAATAGTAATATTTAAAAAAGAGATAAGTTAAGAAGGGATGAGAAATGGATCCTAAATGGAGAGATACTGGAAGTAGTTAAAGAATTTGACTATTTGGGGTCAGGCTGTCAAGCAGTGGAGGATGGGAACCCCAAGTAAAGAATGTCATTGTTAAAAGACAAGGCCTCTCAGGGTGCATGCACCAGCGCGTTGTACAGAGAAAGGTGCAAAATGCAACTACAAAAAGTTGACTGGTGCAAACTTCCACTCCCTTTTTTCAGACTTCTGTCTTGCTTGCTCTGCCATTTCCCTCTTCCTCATTTTCAGCACTGTTTCTTACTCACTGCATAATGTGTACATGCAGTGCACAGTGTTAAACTGGCTAATTGGGTTTTAATACCAAATCTGGTCTTTTGTTTTAATGATCTAAACAGCACTAGTACAAACCTAATTTTTGGATAAAAAATGATCTCTAGAAATACTTAAAATGGTATGGACATTTGTTAAGGATGGACCAACAGAGGAAAACAAGACAGATATTTGCAGCAAGAACTATGGGAAAAAAAAAAGGGGAAGAGTGAGGTTGGAATGGGAGAGTTATGTTAGAGATGTGCCAGAAAGAAGGGGAAAAGGAGAATGGCACAAGGTCAACAGCAGTATAAGAAATGGATAGAAAGCCTGACGCCGTGAGGTACGAGGGAAAGCTGAAGAACAAGAAGAAAAAGAAGAAGGCTCTTCTCTAAGATGTAGCAACCTCTTTAATTTTTCCTCTCTAGCATCCTCTATGATTTCATCATGCTTTTGCGTGCACTCTGATTTTCTCACTCATGTGATTACTGTGCTGCAGATGAGATATTTGGTTCTGTGTCATGACTTCCAACAAAAAATTAGAACGTTCCCACTCTTGATTTAAATTGACTTTCAGCATTCTTTACTTTCTTTGGAGCAGGCTGCTTCATTATTAGTAGTTGTATTGCACTTGGCCACATAGTTCACTGATAAGCAAGTCATCTATCAACACAAGCTTCCTCAATCCTTCACTCTGCAGTACACAAGTTGAACCAAGCTTAAGCAAGTGCACTGTGCAAGGAGGCTCTGCACCTTGGATTGCACCCGGTGTGATTTTAAGCTTTGAGAGGCCTTGGTTAAAGGTAAAGTAGCAATGAGAACCATCAGAACATGTTTAAAATGATCTATCACAGCTGATTTATCCATCAGCTTAAACTTAATAATTCTAAAATGTTCCTTTATTCTAGTTTCCAAATCATCATTTAATCATGAAATAAATCCAAAGGTTAAATTATCAAAAAGATTAAATGGACACATAAATTTAATGGTTTGGGAATAGGTATTCATTTTGAAGACTAAAGCTCACATAAGAATTTTGAAATACTGGTGATTTATTCTGTCAATAAATTTGTCTTGCTTTTGGTAGTTGGTAATACAATAGGAAAAAATCCATCACCGAACGTCCATAGCAATGACGACCATAATAAACAGTTCTACTGAAGATGCAGGTGATTGAATCACGAAACTGGTCTAGAATTTAAAATAATTCAAATTTTTGCATATAAATGTTTTTGGTAGTTTTAGTTAGATACATTTGTTTCCTGTAAGTGTGGGCATGAGGTCCATAGTTGGGTTGGTAGGCCCAGGCCCTTCATGGATTTACCACAAGATTTATTTATTTTACATTGCTTATTGACACTAACCCTGCAGGTGTGCCTGCTAGCAACAAAATCATCCATTCCACTTGGCTTGTAGGAAAGCTTCAATAAATCTTATCAGTTTGTATCAGGTACTGAGAAACAAATACAAAATGAACAAATGACTGCAGTACAATTAACTTTACAATTATGGAATGACCAAGAATTAGTAAGGTTAAACTCTTCATGGAAATGTTTAGGAGAGTCGAGGGGGCTATTCAGGCAGATATGTGATAAATTTGACAGTGTTACCACATTTTGGACAGGTCTGAAATACATTCTAAAAATTACCACTGAAGCACATATACAAGGGCCATCCAATAAATAAGTTTCCTCATTTTTTCTCTGCAAACCACATGTTTTAAAATTAAGTTAGTATCGTAAGAACTTTCATTGGAGTATGGTGGCTGCACTTGACCTTCAAAGCACATGCTTGTTCCACATTTGCCAGTGTAACACCAGCTGCCAAGCAGCTACCACTTGAAAGAGTCTCCTTGTGAACTCTGTTATTTGTTTTTTCATGGTGAAAAATGAAACGGCTATCAACATTCATCGTCATTTAGTGTGTGTTTATGGTAAAGGATGCATAAGTTTACAAATGGTTTTCTGCTGGTGTTCATGGTTCCTGGAAGGATGGCATAGTGAAGAGTGCAGCAGGCCTGTTGCTGGAGAGGGCATGCAGCCACCGCTGCAGGTTGGAAGAGGTGGACAAAGATCAACACGTCAGTATTGACGAGATAATGAATTGAATGCCTCCTGGTATGGAAAACGGATGCTCCTCTATTGTGACAAACGTGTCAGATGTCTTGCAGTATTGAAAAGTCTGTTCAAGATGGATCCCATGTTTGCTTACTGATTCTCACAAGCAACAATGGACCGAGGCAGCCCAAGCTTTCCTGCAAATGCTTCAATGAGGGGGAGATCAATGGTTTTCCTGCATTGTCACTGGAGATGAAACCTGGGTGCATCTTCAACTCCAGAAACAAAACAACAAAGCATGGTATGGAAGAAACCTGGCAAACGTGCACCAAAAAGATGACCTGCTGGCTATGGAGACAGGATCCAGCCTGGTATGACGAAGGTATCAAAAAACTGCTGCCAAGATACCAAAAGTGTTTGGATAGAAATGGTGACTGTGTGGAGAAGTAGTGCACGAGTTGTAGAATTAAAATTAAATATTTCACAAGTGTAAATAACCTGTTGTATTTTTTGTAAAATAGGGAAGCTTATTTATTGGATGGCCCTCGTAGTAATTATTAGCTGCTTAGAAGTCACACAAAATCTTACCAGTAACACAAATCTGAACCTTGTTCTTTGACACTTATTGAAACAGCGAGAGGTTTTACATTGAAAGTTATTAAAAGTGACTATACATTGTGAAACTTTTGAACATAAAAGAAATTGTGAGTGGAGTAGTCGCACTTTAGTTTCACTTTCACAAGTTTTAACAATCAAGTTTCAAAAACTTTCGTCTCTATTGTCAGCTGGTTGGAAGGGGTTCCATGGGACACTATCAAACACTAAGAAATCAGGGTTATCGAGATTGAGTATAAAGACTGCCATGTAATATATATACATATCAGAAAAACTAAAAGAAACCTATAAACCAGTCCACAGAAATTCCTAGGAAATTTAAAATTTAAGCAAATAGACAAATCTGAAGTAGCTCACAATTTCTGGCCAACAGAACATGTCAAACAGGAAATAAAGCTTTTAAAACATGTCAGAACACCAGCAAAACTCACAACATGGGAAAAAATGCATACACAATAATGAATTCTGAAATTCCACCAGCAGATGACAGAGTTAAGTTCTCCACGAGACAGCTAGATGGCAGTACAACCAATACTAATGTAAGGAATCCCCTTCCAGATGCCAGTGGATGTACAGCTGATGATGCAGTCTAACACCAGCAATCCACTCGTATCATTGTTTGCATTCATAAATGTTTCCTACAGCATCCTGTATTAAATTGCGTGTTTTATTAATCCAAGTTTTTTTCAAATTTCTTCTCTGGAATTTAAAACATGTGTAACATTAGCACAAGTTTACCTTGTAAGTTACATTTTTATTTCGTTCAGTTCTGATTTGCTAAAGGGTACCCACAGCTGAAATTGGTCCACATTTTCAACAAACTAAGTTTTAATGTCCAAAAAATACTCTGAATACACTCAATGAAGCTCCAGTACGTGAACATTTAAATGCCCATCAGCACATGGGCTGTATTTACTTTCACTCTCTTTTACTCCACTTATATTTTTCTTTCTTTGGTTACAAACTACATCATAAACATTTTTAATTCCAATTTTGTTCAACTTTTCGGCAGAAATTCAAGAGAGAATGAACTTAAAAACTGGCATATTGTTTTTCGTCATTTTTAAATCACTAAAGATATGGCAATTTGTTCAAATACTGAGGATAAATTACAAAAATATTTTAAGGTTTCAATTTTTTTTCTGAAATAACCAAAAACTACAACTGATTAATTAGCATAACGTAAAACAGTCAAAATTCAACCTACTGTTCCCAGAGCTATCATTTTGCGGCATTCATAATTCAATTTATGTTGTGCCAGTTGGCTTATTTTGTAACTAGTATAAATAAAACCCATTATTCACCATACTTTAAAATATTGTTTTCCCTATTTATTAAAAAAAAATTTCATTCCCATACAAATGAGGAATTCAAACAGCAACGTTCACACCCATTTGTTATGGCAAAGGTGGTGGATATGAATAAATGCAACAGATGTGTGCCATTGGGTGCTGAAGCAGTTATGAATAACAGACATGCAATAATATTCTTGGATCTATCTCTCTCTCTCTCTCTCTCTCTCTCTCTCTGGTAGCATAATCCTCATTCATAATTATAATCTTCTGATTTGGCTGACTGTACTTTTGTTTATTTTAATACAATTTGTGCACTTGCCTTATCGATTATTTTCCTGCATTCATTGTTTTTTTTTTTTTACCATCTCCCTCACAAAATGGGAATCAAGGTTCCACTATTAATTTTAACTGCTGAAGATAAATGCATGAAATTTAACACACACCAATAATCATGGTAGAGCAGCATGTGACAAGATTCTGAAAACAACTAGATAAAAACAAACAGTTTAGAAAATGTTGTCTGTGGGTACCCTGAAGTAGCTGTCATTTTGATTTAAACAACGTTCAAGAGCTGTACATATTGCTTTTAATACATGGATAAGGGCTCAGATTGTGGCATAGAAAACCAATCCATGCCCTAGTAATCAGATGACATTGCAATTTTAACTGGCATATAGCTGCCCAATGTTTGCACAACACTGTTACAACCAACTCCAAATCTCTTAAACATTTCCACAGTTACTATAAGTCTTTTTGTAATGTTCACAATTATCTCAAAATTTATGTACATCAGGCTGTTCTGCAATTAGCTAACATATATGCACAGCTTTCATTCGAGCAGAACAAAACTCCACTTATTGTCATAACTTCATTTACTTAGCCCTTCATCAAGCACATTGTTGCACAATAGCTGTATTTATCCTCAACCTTTATCTGTACACCTCTGCAATTAATGTTTTAGTTGATTTATACCCATTACATTAATCTCCAAGTTAATAAAAGGATTTGCACTTAAGTCTTCTCTTAGTGGTTGTTGGATGCTTAACTGCTAAATGCAATAGAGATTAGTTTTTTGTTTAAAAAAGTTTGTTTAAAGAATCAAAAGAAAATGCAAGCACATCTTTCTTTCATAGAAGTTTGAAAACAGTGTTGTTGTAATTAATTTAATTTAAAAGGTGAGTTAATTAGTAACACTGAACAACACTTACAACATATTTCTCCGGGACGCGTTTCGGAAACGCGTCCCGGAGAAATATGTTGTAAGTGTTGTTCAGTGTTACTAATTAACTCACCTTTTAAATTAAAAAAATGCAAGCACATGCCTGAAAGAAGTACACAGAGGCACTGAATCATTTGTATATCATGCTACATTATCATGAAGTGTGTGTCAAAAGTTAAATCTTGTGTTTAAACTTGAGTCGTGAGATGTTCACTTTCATTAGATTACTGCAGCTTATTTAGTGACTCTGGATTAATATGGTACCATCAGATTAAGTGGCCACACTTAACAGCACCTGGGTCATGGTCTCACATTGCTTTCCTCTTAACACTCTTTTTCCCATGTGAACTGTCTTTGCATTGAAACAAATAGGATGAATGGACATGGTCAACTAGAAACATTATTATTTCACAAGTTACAATGTTCTATGTCCTTACATTGCTTATGTTTTAAAAAATTATGTTAAAAAAGTTCTCCTTGTGCTTGAAGACAGGCATTGCAGCGTCTTCTTCACAAATTGTTATAAACATGTTGCAATTATTCTTGGCATATATTGGTTATTTCTTCACGTGTATTATTTTGCAGTTCTTGTAATGTTTGGGGATTAGATTTATACAGTTTCTGTTTCAAATTGCCCAACAAGAACAAATTGCAAAGCATGAAGTCTGGGGATTGTTTTGTCACCAAAGACATCAATTGCATTCAAAGTGTGAGATGTACGGCCTTGTTAAAATATGCCATAATTTGAGTACATTGTGCTGATCCATAGCTGACTCCTGCTTGCTGCGCTAACATCGAGAGAGACTTTGATGGCAAACGTTGTAACTGCATACTGATATCAATCTTTTAACTGTTGTTAGCTAATGCTGGATTTCTGACAATGAAGTCATTAATCCTCTTGCTCTCTAATATTTTTCACTTTTAACTGAGAAAACATGACATTTTAATTTTTTTTCCAGTCTACCACTGATACTGTAATTTTGAAATTCATTATTTTATGAACTTTTGCTTGGCAGGTCAATATCAAGAAAGCATTCCCAAAATGCTCTACAACACAGAGATGAAGATTTGGTATCTTTTTTCTTAGAAGTTTGAAAAGTCAATGTCCGGTTGATAATGGAGGAAAGTCAGCCTCCGAAATATTCCAGTAAATTATAAGTGCTGTGTAGTGTTGTTAATAGACTCACCCTTTTGGTTTTAAGTGAAGATTCAGGTTTATAAAGTTGCAACAAATAAAATAAACATTTTATTGTAGTAAACTGGACCATGCATGGACTAACACATGACTGAAAACCACCATAGAATGTTATTTGCTGCCCTTGTCATACGCAGTGTGAATCATAAGGTCATGTCATATGTGAAGCAGTAACAGGAAGTGGAATCTTAGGGGCAAGTGGCATGCACCCAGAAATCAGGTGCTGATAAGAGCATGGCTGCTTAATTTGGTCACCTGTACTTCAGCAAGTGTAAAGTAGAAGTGTATTAACACTGGCTGTAACTCACTGACAACAAACTACCCAAGTTTTCTATGTATTGTACATAAATGATGCACAATAATGTCTTTTTGGAAATCTAACTCTACCAACACAAGTTAAGGAGCTCGTATATGAGTTTATGGCTGAAAGTGTTAGCAGTGTAGAGAAATCTTAAAAAACTAAAACTGGAAAGTTCCTTTTCTGATAGTGATCCAAAATTAATGGTATCGATTCAACAGGGAAGGAATTGCACACTAGCAAGCACTTCATAACTATAACTAAGTTAAATATTATTTTATAATACTTTACAACTGCATGCTTCTGACAATTCATTTGTAACAGTGCACATTGTTAAAATTCAATAGCAGCTATTTTGTCGATTAGTGCCACAGTAGGAAATGGGCACTTTATAATGCAAACAGCTTTAGCCAATCAGTGTTAAGCGTGCAGAGAGTAACACAGTTTCGCATGTTTACTTGTGAAGTATGCTTAGAGCAAACAGAATGTAGTGGGTTTAAAGCAATAGGAGCCAAGTGCTGTAATAAACACAGCATACCCTTGTTCTATTGATGCATGTAGGCCAATTTCTGGTAGGAAGAAATATGCAAAGGTAACATGACTATACTCAATCCAGCCTAGATCCAAACCTTGTAACCCTCCGAGATAATCTGATGGGTCGTATCAGCTGCGACAAACACAAATAAGCATCTGCATAAACTAGAGCCTGAGTGTATACTGGTCTCATATTCCTATTTTCACTCATCTGGTTCTTCTACATTAAGTATTTGCTCCATGTATTAATAAACAGTAATAGGCTTGAAGCTGTAAAATCGTTGTGTCCTAGTTAGTGGATCGCCATTTGAAGCTGAAGTCGTTGGTGATGTGACGTTGCCCTTTGATGTAGCTCGCTCCGGCTAGTTCTGCAAGAAATCTCTTTATCTCGGGTTTGCGTAAGTGTAATGGACAACCCAAGAACAACTTGATATATTATTTATTTTAAATATTTTCGGGAGCTATGCCGAAAATATTTGTATCTGTAGAGGAATCGCAATCACATCCGCGCAGCACGACCTCCCGTACTGGTCTCTGGTTGAGTAATCACCCGACGCTTTCTCTCTTACCCACGCTAAGAAAAACCGTTCGCTCCATTTGAATGTCATGACGTCATCCAAGAAAGCCTCGTATCCAAAATGCTATTTCCTTTTCCCGCAATTTAGAAATGTCCCTTTCTATTATAACATGTTCTTTTATGAATTTCGAATATATAATTACCTTTTTAGGATTAAACGATGTTTACTTTATATTTTATTAAATATATCGACTTTTAAGGTTGGTAGACTTGACTTTCGAACGTGTATTTAAACTATGTGGTATGACGTCATGACTCGTTAATTTCAAACCAATAATGCGTTTATACTACAAATTTAACGACTATCATTTACTCATATCTTGCTCACCTTACAACACTTGCTACTCTATTATCTATGTATGCTACTACCTAACACTTATCGCAAATCTCACATCCGGCAATTAAATTAAAACGTGTCTTTTTCAAAAGCCCATTCGATCGGAAATCTAAATTTCGGTATCAAATGCCCCCATTTATATTATTTTATTATTTCATAATAAAATAATGTAAATGTCTTGCCCGAAAGAAAAATTAAAAATTACTCCTGTATTTTGAATAATCGGCAACACTCCCATTATATACAATTTTCAATTACACTGTTTTTGAAATTGGTTATTAACACATTTTCTCATTAATCTTTTTAACATGACAAACAATTATACACTTGACTTAACATTAATCCTTAAATACTAATTACAATATGTTATGGTTTCTTCTGTGAAGCTTTTATATAAAGGTTAAATTTCAAGAGTCTTTCTTTATACTTGCTTCTTTCAGTTCATGTTTGCTCACTTCGCTATCACTATCACTTGCACTGTGATTTTTTTACTTTTGTTATTGTAACACATATCTGTACTATATCCTTTAAGCACTAAAATGTACATATATTTATATAAATCCATTACACTCTTCAGACAAATTCTTTCTTTGTCTTGCTGTGATAACTATCTATACATCTAAATATTTTAACAAATGTTTACAAAGTAAATATTCTGTTTTCTCTCTATGCGGAAATGAACAATTTAACAATCTTTCTGAAGCTGTTATTGTGAGCTCTATACAATATATTCTTAAGCTCTTTGTAGTAGATAGCAATTCACATTCTGCATTTTTCATGAATATGTAAGTACCTGACCAATATATGATTTTCAAGTAAGCTAACAATTACATTTTATCTCAAAGCTGATTGGGCGCCAATAGACAAATGACATTTCCAATTTTTCTTTTACATTAAATCAAGGTTCCAAGGCACCACACGGTTTCTTGTATGGTCGAAGGAGTTGTTTATGCCATCTTCCCAGACATTTTTCATTTTTAACATCTTTTAATTCGTAGGTATGATAACCAAAAATTGATATAATTTCTGCAGGACCTTTATATAACAATTCCATCCTTTTGTTCCTACCTCGCAATGCACTTGATAACTTATGGTCTTTAACTAATACCCAATCGCCTATCTTAGGTTCCCATTTATGTTTTCTACTCTTTTTCTTTAATTTTCGCTTCTCTGCCTTTTTCTTGATTCGTTCAAAAGCAATTTTCGCTCTTTCTTCTTCACTTAACTGAATGTCATTAATTTTCAGTGTTTTTGGTACCCCGATCAATATTGGTTCTGGTTCAATTCCTAACATTAATTTTATTGGTGCAAACCCAGTAGTTACATTAATGGTGTGATTGATAATCTTTTCTATCAATGGACAATATTTCACCCAATCCTTGTGATTATGATGTGTAAGTACACGTAAATAAATTCCTATATCTCGGAGGACACGTTCTGTTGGATTCCCTGATGGAAAGTATGATGAACACTAATTTAGTTTTCTCGAGTCTAATGTCACCCTGATTTTTCCATTGGCCTTATTTACAATACATAGGGGATTCACAAATTCTGAATTCGAAATTTCAATAACCTCATCTTCTAACATTGACTTTATAACTGCATCTACCTCTTCTCTTATTGTACTAGGGATAGCTCTCGCTTTATGTGTAAAAGGTTTGATGGGTATCATCTCAAACGAATGAGTATAAATATTACATTTACCAGGTTTCTCAGAGAATACTTCTTTATTTCGGATTAATATTTCAAACAATTTATCCCTCTGTTGTTCATTTAGTTGATCAGCCTGAGTTACTTTTTTTCTCAACAATTCTTCTAAGTCTTCACTACTCTCCCTATCATAGTACCTAGTTGCATCAGAAACCCTCAAATTGTCTATGAAATCATTTTTATCCCATTCTACATTTTCTTTATTATCGACACTGTACTCTTTGACATTTACTTCAGTTAATTCCATAGCTCCTACTTTAACATATTCTACAAAGAATGTATCCCCTTGGATTTCTTCTTCCTCTTTTTCTCTTACAATAGTTTCTGAACTACTATCTTCCACAAAAGGCACTATAATGGTCTCATCTTCAACTTTCATTTCTAGAATCATGTTTTTAAAATTCACCACAGCTTTCCAGGCATAAAGACAATCACAACCTATTATAATATCTGTCACAAGTCTTCCTACAATCAGAAATAAAATTCCTAGTATTCTCCCATTTATTTCAATATTTATCATTGCTTGAAATTTTACTCTCTCTTTTCGTTTTCCCACAGCTAGCGAGCAATATATCCCATTAACTGGTAAAGACATTACTTTAAAACCACTACTTTGTAAATTATCATAAAAATTTTGTGAGCATACTGTGCTATTTGATCCCGTATCTATAATTGCATTGTATTGTTTTCCATTTACTCCAATTTTGATTTTAGGTGGATCTCCTACTTTTTCGTTTTCGTCGATTCTATTTTTACATTCTCTTTTCTTTTGTATCATCATTTGCCTTCCAGGACTATTTATTTCCGAGTACTTATCACAATCATTACTAGGATACCCAGTTCTCACTGAAGGCGCGTTTGACCGGGTCTGGCGTTTCCCTGATTTTTAGGTATTGCTCCTGTACTATTTCCCAAATTGTTACTTCTGTTTTCCTGCATTAAATCGGGGTTACTTCCTACCATGTTTTTGACCGTGTTAATGGCCTCAACCATTTCTGCATTTTCGGGGGAATTTTGTCCATTTGAATACCTTTCTTCCTGTCTTGGTGACCTCGTTCTAAACTCATTATCTCCGTTTGTCCAATACCCATCATTTGAATTTCTACCATGTCCAAAATAACGTCCCCGTCTACCTCGATCAAATCTATTTGTATTCATATAATTCACCCTTATATTTCTTCCCCTTTGATTACCATTTCTATTTTGGTGATGCCCTTCCTGGTTATATCTACCTTGATTTTCCCACCGGAATGATTCCATCCTTGGTACTGGTCCTTTATATCTTTCCCTAATCTCACTTCTATTCTGATAATACTGTGCCCCTTGCCCGAAAGAATTTACAGTTTCTTTTCCTTCATATTTATTTCCAAATGAGTGTTTTGGCTTATTGACTTCTAAGGCTGATAATAATTCGATCATAGCTGCAATGCTATCGGGTCGGGCTATGATTAGGTAATGTTGAAGCGTTTCCGGAAAATGTGGAGTAACTATATTTATTAGATCTTTTTCATCCAAGGGAGGATCCAACATCTTCGATTTTCTCGCTATTCTCATAAAATAGTTGACCATCGATTCCTCCGATCTAGGATTAAATTTTCCATTGCTTAATTCAACTCTAATATTAGCCTGCCTACTAGCTCCCCAATATCTGGTTAAAAAGATGTTTCTAAAGGTCCTGTAATCATTATTGTTACCCATAGAAAGGCCTAGCCAATTAGCAGCATTACCCTTTAGGCATTTTCTTACTATCACCATCTTGTACTCCTCTGGTATACGTTTCACCGTGAAGTACTCTTGTAACCCTTCTAAAAAGGCTTTAGGATCATCTGAATCTTCATTTTCAAAAACTGGAGGTGTCATTTCATTTAAGACATGGTTAGGCCAATGTAAATTTGAATTGTCACCTATCCCTGAGCTATTTCCGAGATCAGAATGGGAATTACTGTTACCCCTATTTTGCATCGAAATGTCAGCTGATACACCTGGTATTGCCTCGTTTCTTGCAACTTCTTTACTAAGATTGTTGTGATTACATGCATTTTCACTTAATTTCAAATTTTCTAAGGCCTCTTTTACCTGAGTAATTTCTGTTACTACTCCTTTTATTTGGTCTGTAACATCCTCCAAATTTCTAGCCTGCCTTTCACTTTCTACATCAGATCTCTCTATTCTAACTTTACACCCCTGTAACTCTTCTCTAATTTCTTCCCTGTCTTTATCTAACCTTTGTACTACCTCTTCCCTTTGTTTGTCTAAACTATATGTTACTCTTTCCCTTTCTTTATCTAATTTTTCACTAACTTGTTGACCTAATTTCTTTTCAGAATTCTTTACTTCTTGCCTTATTGTCTCTAATTCTCCCTTAACCTGTTCTCTATTTTCTTTTACTTCACTACTGACTTTATTAATTTCCTCCCTAACTTCTTCCCTAAAGGTTTCGAAAACTCTCCTCTGATTCTCCAATTGCATTCCCAATTCCTGTTGTCCCTTTTCTAATTTCTGTCCTAACTCTATACTAGTTTCGTCTATCTTACTCATCTTTTGGCTTAACTCTGTTCTTAATTCTTTACTATTTTCATCTATCTTTTTACTTAACTCTGTATTCATCTTTTCCACTGTTCTTAATTCTTTACTATTTTCATCTATCTTTCGACTTAACTCTGTACTCATCTTTTTCATTATCGTTTGAAACATATTCTCTATTTCTGACATAAATGCTGGCCTTTCTGAATTACTACTAAACATTTCTGAACTACCTCTAGGTGTTTCTCTAACGTTCTGATCTTCTAATTCTTGGCATATTCTGCTACCAATTACATTCTGATTAAATTCTTCCATCCTACTTACACTTTTCTCAATTTCCGGACTTTCAAAACCTAAAAAATCTGTATCACTGTCTTCCATTTCTAAACTATTTACATGTGTTTTTCTACTCACCAAAATTTTCAATATTTTCACTATTTCACTTTAACTGCACTTAAACTTGTTCACTACACGTTTCACAGATGTTGACACGCTGGGCACCTTCTTGTCTGCTGGCTCGATGCTGATCTGGTCGTCTTGGGGGGTTGGTCCATTCTTTCGAGGCCACACGCTGGGATGCCAATTTGAAGCTGTATTGTCGTTGTGTCCTAGTTAGTGGATCGCCATTTGAAGCTGAAGTCGTTGGTGATGTGACGTTGCCCTTTGATGTAGCTCGCTCCGGCTAGTTCTGCAAGAAATCTCTTTATCTCGGGTTTGCGTAAGTGTAATGGACAACCCAAGAACAACTTGATATATTATTTATTTTAAATATTTTCGGGAGCTATGCCGAAAATATTTGTATCTGTAGAGGAATCGCAATCACATCCGCGCAGCACGACCTCCCGTACTGGTCTCTGGTTGAGTAATCACCCGACGCTTTCTCTCTTACCCACGCTAAGAAAAACCGTTCGCTCCATTTGAATGTCATGACGTCATCCAAGAAAGCCTCGTATCCAAAATGCTATTTCCTTTTCCCGCAATTTAGAAATGTCCCTTTCTATTATAACATGTTCTTTTATGAATTTCGAATATATAATTACCTTTTTAGGATTAAACGATGTTTACTTTATATTTTATTAAATATATCGACTTTTAAGGTTGGTAGACTTGACTTTCGAACGTGTATTTAAACTATGTGGTATGACGTCATGACTCGTTAATTTCAAACCAATAATGCGTTTATACTACAAATTTAACGACTATCATTTACTCATATCTTGCTCACCTTACAACACTTGCTACTCTATTATCTATGTATGCTACTACCTAACACTTATCGCAAATCTCACATCCGGCAATTAAATTAAAACGTGTCTTTTTCAAAAGCCCATTCGATCGGAAATCTAAATTTCGGTATCAGGCTCAAGCTGTCTCCTTGTTTTACTCCTCTATTAATTTCAAACGCTTCCTATCTGGCACCTCCTATTCTTACTGCCCCTGTCACTTTATTATAATTATAGACATTTTATCTTCTTTAGCAGGGTTTCTGAAGTTCCCTCATCTCTTAGGACTTTCCACAGTTGTTCCATAGGTACTCTGTCGAAGGCTGATTTCAGGTCTGTAAAAGTCAGGTATACTTCAAAATGTCTATATAATAAAGTGACAGGGGTAGTAAGAATAGGAGGTGCCAAATCTGAAGAATATGCAATGAATAAAGGAGTAAAGCAAGGGGACAGCCTGAGTTCATCATTGTTTATTATATACATGAACCAAATAGTTAATGTAGAAGAACCAGACGAGTGGAATAAGGCAGTTGGAGTGAGACCAAGACTGTAGTTTATGCAGACGACATTGTCCTAATGGCCAGTAACGAAGAACTCAGAATTCAGTAATAGAGTGGTACAATACATGTAAAGGTACTAGCATGGAGGTAAATGTAAATAAGAGCAATGTAATGCGTGTAACAAAAGGGGCACAGAGAAGAATAAATATTGAATGGAACAGAGAAACTATGAAGCAAATTGAGAATTTTGAATATTTAGGCACAATTATCAATTGAAAAGGAAAAATAAATACAGAAACAAATCATAGAATAAATAAGGCAAACCAAATCTATTACCAAGTCAACCGAACACTAATAGGAAAAAAGGAAATTAACAATGATACAAAAATGTGAATATATAACACAGTTTATCTCCCAACATTTCTGTATGGCTCGGAAAGCTGGACAGTGTTGTTGAAACAAAAGTAGAATTACAAGTACAGAAATGTAGTATTTACGGAAATGTATAGGAAAAACCAGAAGGGACAGAATAATAAGGAATATCCTTAATCACGAACCAGAATGAAAAACATAGAGACAAATGTTTTAAGATGGTCTGGACACATAAATAGGATGGATGGAAGCAGGAAACCGAAACAGATATGAAAGGCCAGAGGGGAAGGAAGAAGAGGGAGAGGGTGACCAAGAATAGAATGGAGCGATTATGTGGAGAAAATAGTGAATAAGAAAGGAAAGACTGAGGGAAGCTAAACAACTAGCTAGGAACAGGACAAAATATAGGAAATGGATCATGACCAGCTAAGGAAACCAGACGCCCGAAGGGGCATAAGGGATAGGAAAAGAACTGTGGGAGAAATTCTGGCACACCGACAATGCTGATGAGATCCTGGCAATTGACAGTGTCATTGAACAACAACATAATTTAATTTAAAACAAAAGAGATTATGTACATGTATCAAATGAACAAGATCACACTTGTAGTTTTTATAGACATCCCAGTGATTCCTGGTTCGTGATCTTAGTCAGCAAGTCAACCATGACAAGGAAAATCTGTTGCAAGATGGTAGAATGGTGATGAGGTGTATGAAGAATTGCTCTCTAATTGCATAAATTCTTAATTTTGATGTAGATATGAAAGCTGGAGCTCCCAATACTATGTTTACACTACAAGTTATGTACTGGCAGCTCATGCAAAATTTTACCAATGTGCTACAATTTACAAAAACAAATGGAACAACTCATTAATAATATATTAAAATAAGGTTGTTATGCAGATTAAGGGCAGCTCAAAAAAATGAATGGAATACAGTAGAACCCCGATAACTCAAATCTTGTTAATTCCATATTCCGTGTAACTTGACTTTATTTTTTTTTAATATTATTAAACTTGACTGTAATAATTTTTATAATCCATTATGCAGCATAAACAGTATAAGTAAATTTTAATATAGAAACAAAAGGGATGACTGCGTATTGACCTTTGATTCTAATCAGAGCATAAGCGGCCAGCAGAACATTGTCACACAATCAAAAGATTGCCGCTAATAATGTGGATACATAACAAACATTTCTTTAGAAAACTTGGAGGTTTATTCCTATACCCAGTACGCATACAGTAAGTTCAACTTTCCGTTACATAGTTCTGGTTACAGTGCTGTTTTTCAGACTTACTGTTAGTGTTGTGATGAGCTGTGTTTGTGCCAGTGAAAATGTCAAAACGAGAAGAAAAGACAAGTTAACTTAACAATGGAAATTAAATTGGATGTGTAAAAAACTGGACAAAAGGGAACATATTAATACATAATAAATTGTAGGATATGTTATATCCTGTTTCCTATATTGTTCTAAAACATGCATTTATGTTTTGAGTAGTGAATAACAGATCCCTTATTTCTGAAGCTCGACATTTCGGTAATTTGACGCTCTCTCAGCCCATATTAGGTTAAGTAATCAGGAGTATACTGTATAATGAAATTGATAGATTTTTATTCCTGGTAAGTTTTAAAGTTTTATTTGGCGGTCAAACTTTGTCTTTTGATTACTGCAAATTTCCTATGTATGCTGGAAAGCTTTTATTTCACTTATGCAGCACAGATATTTAGCAACTCTTTATAAATCAGTAGTGTGCACATAAAAATGGTATTGTGATGTCTTTATACAATGTGTACATTAGTTTCTAAAGAAGACGTTTGAATTCATGAATAGTGCAAGGTGCTGAAACTATTGGTATGCAAAAACATTTATCTCTATTTGCAAATTACTGCAGTGTGCTTTACAGTAGGCATAATTTGGCTACAGAAGACTGGCTGTGATACTTGCAGCACGCCTACAACTCATATCAGAGCTGTGTGTGGTAAAATAAAGGGCCATTGCATCCCTCCTCTGCGGCTGAAATCTAGTCACACCTGAGAGAGTATTAAAAAAATTTTTGAAAAGGTGGAATCAGGCTGAAAAATTGAATGCCATAGCCAGTATTTGAACCACATATCTTCTAATTTCTACCCAACTGCTCTAACCCCTGACTACCATGGCAATATGCCGGCACAGCATTAAATTTTCAAATGACTCACATTTTTCATGGTAAACCACAAGGATTTCTCAGCTTATAAGAGATATCATAATTTAATGGCAACTTACAATGCTGTAACAGGAATTATGTATCCAGGTGAACTAATGAGAAAATTCAAATTAATATTTCACAAGTCAAGTTATATACATGTAATATGTGTAAATTTCCTGTATAATGTGAATAATAAGGTTACATTCCATAATCTCAAATCCAAAGCTATTCAAAGGACAAAAACATGGCCAACGTCGATGGTAAGAGAAAGTTATGATCTATATATAATGAAGAAGCGATGATTGTTAGCTAGGTAACTATGACAAATAAAAAACCCTATAGGCATTGCTGACTAAAACAACGTATAAGACATGTGTATTTGAATGATAAAACATAATGAGCTACGTATCAGCAATCAGCAATAGTGGATTGCATTGCCAAGAGATATTAAACGAAGCATTGCACAATATCTGCCACGCGTAATCGTACCCAAAACGTAAATACTATTTACGAGAGATGCTATATTGAATTTAGCACATCCAAGAATCATGAAGATATTAAACCAAATAGCTTCGCATACTTACTACAGTTGTATTTGTGAAAAGTGAATTTATTGCTTATGATATTGCTACTTCATTACAATAACGATAATTTCTGTGAATATTTTTATGAATCTAAAATAAGAACAAATCAGAAACTAAACGCTTCACTTATCTTAGTAATATTACAAGATTTTCCACAGCTGACATGTTTCAAGTTGCATCCAACTTATTTTCAAAGCTATACAAACAAGTTACCATAGTTACAGATGCTCAATTTAAAAATCTGTCGCCAAAATCTGAAAACAAAAACCTATAAATACAATCTATTGGTGGTATTTCAAAATTCATAACACAGTTCTTGTTTTTAAAACATCTTTTCCCAAACCATTCAATCTATAGGTCCATTTAACTGTTTTAATAATTTAACCTCTGGAATAATTTCATGATTAAATGACCAAAAATAATCTCACACTGTTTATCAATTTGTTTATATTTAATATTTCTAAAATGCTCTTTTATTCTGGTTTCTAAATGATGTTTAGTTTTACCAATATAAACCCTATCACAATCCAAACAGCTAAATTGATAAATGCCAGATTTTTTATAATTTGGAATTTTATCCTTTTTAGAAAAATTTAGTAAATTTTCCATATTAAATTTATTTTGAGGAACCAAATTTATTCCATATTCTTTAAAAATTTTTGTAAACTTTTTATTGGCCAGTAAAATACAATTATCCTTTTATTTTTTTGAGGGTAGAAACCTCTTTAACAGCCTTTTGGTACTTAAATTTTTCTATCTTTTTATGTATAAAATCGGTATTAAAACCATTAATTACCGCAATGTTAATAATGTGTTTATATTATTTTAGATTTTGTTGCTTCAGTGTCAATAGCTTCAACTTTCCCTTAATTTTTATGAATATTTATTGAGAATACATTAATCATCGCCATCTTCTATTCACTAACCCATTAACGCCCTGAAGATAAAGAGTAACATAGCTATCCTGCCAATAATAAAAAACCGCCACAGTACTTAAGTTCCAGGTTTTATATTTTAAGCGACTAAGTGTTTAAAGCATTGTAAGTTGCCATTAGGGTATAATATCTCTTACAAATTTATATCTGTGGTTTGCCGTGAAAAAAGTGGGTTAGTAGGAGAATTTAATGCCATGCCGGCATTCTGTGATGGTAGCTCGCAGACCAGAAGATCTGTGGTTCTAGACTTTGTCCTACATATGGCTAGTGTGATAGAACAATTAATTGCCAAAACATATATTTATCCATTTTTTTTCTTTCTTTCCATATCGGCTTGCATTCAAAGAGAGAAATTGCATCATTTTAGTGCAATTTTTACAGTGTGCTGTAGCTCATTAGTACAATTCACCTCCGCTGCTGAGTGTATGTTAACGTTACCCAATGTGAATTTGTGCATTAAGATAATATGACAAGCTTACGTTACACTTATATCACAGAGTACAAAATTTGTGTTACGCAATTAATGTCATTAACAAGAAAAACCACAACCAGCTTCAAGGAAGACTTTACTTTCTTGTTGTTTAATAGAAAACTTTAATAAAACATAGTTATACTACAAATGTTATAATTCATTGCCACATTAAAGTATCACCTTTTTATATCACAGGCATATACCCCTAAACCATTTGACCTTAATTAGGAAGCCCTTTGCTAGGTATAAATTTGTGCAGTTCTATTTCATTGCAACACAGTTGACAATTTAGTTGTGTTTTCTTTCCATCTTCTTTCCTTAAAAGGTTAAAAACTAGCATTTTTTGTTCCTCGCTTTAAAACAAGCATTTATCATCTTAGATAAAATACAATAACTTCCTAATTTTTATATAAAATTTCCAGTCTCCATATATATAAAAATAAAAATATAAAAATATAAAAAAATATATAAAAATAGACAGCCAGCTGTATTTAAACAATTAGAAGTTCTGACTCATGTATATCGGGTGTATATCAGTCAATTTTAGGCGTTTGCGGCACATGGGACATGCCTTCTTCTTACGCAAACAGGATGTAATGCAGGGCTTACAAAACAAATGGCCACAATTTGTGGAAAAGATAGGCTTGTCTATCACAGGATTGGAGATATCTATTTCATCCCTGCAAACAGGACACCACATTTCCAGCGTATTGCGACATTTCTTTGTCTGCGACACTCCTGCAGCTGCTGCTGACGCTCCTGTTGTTCTGAAAAATGTAAACAAGCACAGTGTGATGCGTAACACGTTCATCTACAGTCCAATTTTTAAAAGAAGATACATGACAGCCATCAGCCTCTCCACGTGGGGAGCTGCACGGTTATCAAGAAGCAGATAACAGATCACCCTCAATACTCGGGACATATAAACAAATGTTGGGGTTTATCTCATGGCAGCAAAAAAATAGACATAATCCATATTGGCCTGCCTTCAGAACAAAAGTAATTCGTTCTCAATACCAAAAAAGTGATGTGTTTTCATTGTCTTCACAGTTTTGATTCTGAGTGCCTAATTTACAGTTTAATCTATCTCTCAAGATTATAATACAGCCTCTTGTGCTACTTTCAAGTGTACTGTTAGTCCAGCACTTTGACATGGTATGACCAGCATTTACCCAAGTTTCATCCAAACACACTATTAACTTCCTGTTTTGCATTTCTCTTAAAAATAAAGCCCTTAGCGCTACAATATCTGGCCATAATAATATTCAGTTTTCTATCATTTATTTATCTATTTATTTATTTTTTAACTTAAGTCCCAAGATCATGGAGTGAGTGTGTGAGTAGGGTTTAAGGGCCCGTCGACAGCCAGGTCATTAGGGTTACAAGTCAAACAGATAAAGAACAGGGAAACTACACCACGTAACTCAGAATTAAAACGTTAAAATGGGAAAATTAAAATCGATAAAAGTTAAAACAGTCAAAAAGGTAAGCAGTTAAAATGTGAAAAAGAAATAAAACATCCTAAAAGTTCAAAATAAAACAATGAAATAAAATACAAGTTAAACCTGCTTACCGAAGCCAATACTGGCGACAAACCACAGCTCTGTATTTACAGCTACCGGGTCGTTATCTAAGATTCACTTCAGAGTTAAACCCAGGCCAAAGAACAGGTGCTCACAAGCGTATTGCGGACAATCAAGGAAAACATGTGCCACAGAAAGTTGAATGTCACAGGTGGAACAGACAGGTGCTGGGTCACCATGCAAAAGGTGTCCATGTGTGATGCATGTGTGACCTATTCTCTGCCGGGCCAAGATGACTTCTGCCTTCCTGGTATCCTTGCAAGATGTAATCAAAGGTTGCACGGTGTCCTTAATCATCCGTAATTGAGTGTATGTAAAGAATTAAGGGTTATTTTGACTATTTAATGCCAAAAATGTTAAAGATAGATTAAAATCGCTTTCTTAGCATTTTCGGGATTATGAAAGTATGCAGAAAATGACGTCATAGAATGATGTTGCAAAAGAGGAACATCGGTGGATTGTTACATGTGAACAGAACTCAAAAGGTGCAGCAATATCAATCTTTCTCTTTGCCGATAACATGGGTAGAGTATAGATGTGTTTTATATGTGCACATCCAAAACTAGTAATAGTGAAACAGCTAAGTGCTTAAAGACTGTCAATTAGAGAAAAATCAGTAATACATCAATTAACTTCAAGAAGTTGATTAGTATGAAGTGTACAATTTAGTGAAGAAATATAGGATCGATGAAATATAAAGTGATAGAAAATGCATTGGGCAAAATATTGCTAAATCTTCAAACACGAAATCTCGACATGCTAAGGAAGTCGATCCAGTGAAATATAGGATTTGTTACTGTGATACGATTTAAAAGCTGTAAAAGAGGTGAAAATAAAATAATATACAAAAGTTAGACCCTAAGTCCACTATTCATTTCACCCTGTACCACGACCCGAGATAGTGAAGATTAAAAGGCTCAGAGACCCAACAAACTACACATTCTTTTTAAAATTGCACCAGTATGTTAAGTTTAATGTAGTGCTTCTCAGTGTCAATATTTTAGCGCAGCTCTTGTACAGTGTAAATAGCTGCATATATAGCAACAGGAGCAATTGTATAGTTGTGAAAAGGTCTAGGCAAAAAAGCACTAGCTACTTATAAAGCTGGACACTTCTAGGAAGGTCTCTAATTCATTTCTGCTTAAAATATGAGGGCCGTTCAGAAAGTAACCTCCGATCGGTCACAGTGCGGGTATTGGTGGGAGTAGCGATGCCATCTGTGCATTCACGCACTCAGCAGGTCAGTCGGCATCAAGCCGTGGTCGAGTGAACGTCGTACCTGCGCTAGTTTAGTGTTTGTGGCCGTTTGAAATGTGTGCTGCAATAGAAAACCCCGCCAAATGTGAAGTGCGTGCTGTTATAAGGCTTTTTACAGCCAAAGGATATTCTGCAGCAGCTATTCATCGTGAGCTTTGTGCCGTGTACGGACCAAGAGTTATGAGTGAAGGAGTGGTCCGTGAATGGGTACGTTTATTTAAAAGTGGACGAGAAAACGTTCATGATGAAGAGAGGAGTGGTAGACCATCATTGGTGACGGACGAACTCGTTCAGACAGTTGATGCAAAAGTTCATGAAAACCGACGTTTCACAATGTCGGAGTTGTCTACTGATTTTCCACAGATTTTTAAGACTCTCTTGTACGAGATAGTGACAGCAAGATTGGGTTACCGTAAGTTCTGTGCACGATGGGTGCCCAAAATTCTTACCGACCACCACAAAACTCAAAGAATGGCCTCTGCATTAGACTTTCTGTCACGTTATGAGGACGAAGGTGAACCATTGTTAAACAGAATCGTGACCGGGGACGAAACCTGGATTAAGTACGTGAACCCTGAGACAAAAGAACAATCAAAGATGTGGGCACATTCAAATTCGCCTACCAAACCAATAAAAGCCCGGCAAGATTTTTCTGCCCGAAAATTGATGGCAACAGTGTTTTGGGATGCAAAAGGGGTGTTGTTGGTTGAATTCATGGAACGTGGGACGACCATTAATCAAGACGTATACTGTGAAACACTAAAAAAATTACGACGGGCTATACAGAACAAATGCCGTGGTATGCTGACTTCCGGTATCGGTTTTTTGCACGATAACGCCCGTCCTCACTCTGCTCGCAGAACAACAGCCCTTCTTGAGTCCTTCAAGTGGGACGTTGTCAACCATCCACCTTACAGCCCAGATCTGGCGCCAAGCGATTATCACCTCTTCATGCATATGAAGAAATGGCTCGGGTCCCAGCGGTTTGATGACGACGAAGAGCTCAAAGATGCGGTCACAGGCTGGTTCCAGGCACAAGCGGGTGATTTTTATGCAGAAGGAATTTCAGAGCTTGTGAACAGATACGATAAGTGCCTCAATCGTTATGAAGACTATGTAGAAAAATAGTACAAAGATGTAGTTGTAAGGTGTATATATTAAAATATTTCTATTTAACTTGGTGAATTTTTTGCAATCAACCGGAGGTTACTTTCTGAACGGCCCTCGTACATGCAAACTTTTAAACAAATTTTTCTTCACTTTAATTTCTGCTTTGCTTTTATTCATTCAAAACAAAATCACATCCACAAATTAGGTGCTAGAAGGCTCAAATTTCTGCTGCACATTGTATAAAACATGACAAAAAGATGACCATGGAATTTAGGATTAACTTAGTGCTTTTTGAGATAAATAAAATGTGGCAGTAATTGCAAAGTTTCTCAAAATTTTACCATGCAATTCATAATACTCTCTTTTTTTTTAAAAAATTTCCCCTTACAGCTGAGATATTACAAAACCCATGTACTAAGTTTTTTAAATAAGTTTGATTTTGTAAAAGAAAATATTCAAACTTGTTTAAAAAAGTGCAGTGTATTTCATTTTGAAATTTGCAAATTTTTTTTAAACAAAATTTTCAATAATTGAAAAACTAATTGACATGCAAAAATGATACTGCCAAATAGTTTCACATAACATCAGAAATATGTGTACCAAAAATTAAGTATATAACTTTAAAATTGTGTAAAATAGATATTTCACCCCTCGTATAAGACCATGGAGAATCAAATGGTTGAAAGCTTGAATTTTATAAATTCCACGTGGCGGATCACCCAAGAAGCAATTATTAATTTCACTCGTCGCCCCCCTAAGGAGGAATGGATGCATTACTGAGGCAAGAGGAGCTATTTTCTGACTTACGGGCGTTTCCTTAAGTTTGGTTTTGAGGTGGGCTTAGAATGACTCACTGGAACACGTGTGCTGGGGCCACCTCCCAACACCACTGGTGGCTGTCCTCGACGACCTGATCGTGGAAAATTACAAGTGAGATCTACCACCTCTGAAATTAGAAACATCCAAAGGTAAAATACTACAAATTTACTTATCACCTTTCACGTGTTTGACAAGTTCAACAATGTTTGGAATAAAATATTAAATTGGCTCCATAAATACAATATGAGAACTCTACTCAATTTACTCATTGACTCCATAAAAAAATGTATCTGACAAAAATACATTGTTCTATGAAGATAATGTATCAGTTTTTATTGATTTCCAAAGTATATGTAGAACAGACTATTAAAGAAAGTAAAAAAAAAAAAAAAAAAAAAAAAAAAATTAGGGATACAAGGTCCAATGTTCTCATGGCTATGTCATTTCCTAACTCAACGCTTTATTGCTACCAGATATGGAACGTATATATCGAAACATAAACAAGTACACCGTGTAAATCTAAAGTAAAAGCAAATTAGAAACTAAAAGCTTCACTTACCTTAGTAACATTCCAAGTTGTTAGCACCAAACAACTTGGAATATTACTAAGATAAGTGAAGCTTTTAGTTTCTAATTTGTTTTTACTTTAGATTCCTGTTGCTTCTCTGTTAATAGCTTCATTATTTCCTTAAGTACACCATGGCGTACCACAAGGTGCAGTTCTCAGCACAACACTTTTTAATACATTTATTAATGATCTGCCACAACAAATATAAAAATCAGGTGTGAAGTGTGCTGTATAGCCAAAAAACAAAAGTACAGAACTAGAAAAAACCACGCACCAATCCTTAACCAACCAACAAAAGTGAACCAAAGAAAATTTAATGACTGTTTATACAACAAAATCAAACTACCAAACCTTTTCACTAAGAAAAAAACCACTAAAAATAAAACAAAATTTTGAGGGTCAACAATTACCAGAAACAAAGGAAGCAAAGTATTTAAGAGTTACATTTGATACCAAACTTACATGGACCAAACAAATAAAAAATTCAATACAAAGAGCAGAGAGGCATCTTTCACTGTTAAAACGTCTAACAGGAATGAAGTGGGGATGTTCCAGAGCAACTCTTAACATGACATGCAATGTATATATAAAGCCATTATTTACTTACTGCAGCGAAGTTCTTGTAACAGCAAATGCAAATGCAAAAAAAAAAAAAAAAAAAAAAAAAAAAATCAAATCTTTCAAAAGTCAAAGTCTGAGATTAATTACAGGTGCTATCAAAACCACACCAATAGGAGCTATGGAAATACTAACCAATCAATACCCCATTGAATATGAAGTAGAAAAAGCAGCTCTTATTCAACACAAAAAGTTGATCAGACTCCCATTCAATGCATGGAACAAGAGAAATTTTACACATACACTAAAGACTCAGGAGAGCTTTCTTTCCAAAATTCAAGACATCAAGAAGAATATATACCTTCCTAATTCAAAGGAAAACTTCATATCTGAAGCCAATCCGACACATACATTAGACATCACATATTATTTACACCTGACAGAAGAAATTAAGAAAAGTGATACTCCAAATAGTGTTCTAAAATTATTGGCATTAGAAGCAATCCATACTAGATTTCCAGAACACGAATTGCTCCATATTTATACTGATGGATCACTGATATCAAACCAAGATGGAGCAGGGGCTGGCGTCACTTGTCACCTCTTTTTCTATGACATACAAATCTTTAAGTTATGGAGCTACAAACTTTGATGGAGAAATTGAAGTAATTCCAATGGCCCTACAAAATCTTTTGTACAGAATTCCACATTTTCATCAAGCAGTTATTCTCTCAGATTCCAGGGCAGCAATTATAGCAATTACTTCCAAGTTGTCACCAAAAAAACCAAACAATTATAGAATGTTGGAAAATCCTTACCCATCTAACAGCACTTCAAAAACACCTAGTCTTCCAATGGATACCAGCTCACTGTGGACTGAGTGGTAATGACAAAGCTGATTTTCTTGCAAAAAAGGGTACCAGCAGTGTACAGAAATCTATAGTTAATCTACCATTTTATGCAACTAAAAGATTAGTCAACTCTGAATTCAAAAAAATTATTGCAAAATATTACTATGAAAAATCAAAGAATAAAAGATGGGAACTACCAAACATTCAAACAGTAATTTCCGAGTGTCCTCGAAAAACGGCACTTGCAACCTCCAGGTTGATTACAGGACATGATTGTCAGGCAAAACATTTAAACAGAATTGGGACATATTCTTCACCACTATGTCCTCTATGTGATCTGCAAGAGGAAATAATAATAATAATAATAATAATAATCTTTATTAGCTTATAGACTTTGTTACAAGTTTCAAGCCTCGTCAGAGATAAACAAGCAAGATTTACAATCTATATACAAGCAGTTTTATACAATCTAGTATTTCATTTACAAATTATTTACAGTTCATCTATTCTATACAAGCATTTTTTAATTAAGTATGTTAATGGATCGAGACCACCTTCAAATATGCCCGGCCACTTTTAGAGCCCCATCCATCAGTGAAAAATACTGGAGAGCAAGAGGATTAATGACTTCATTGTCAGAAATCCAGCATTAGCCAACATTTTATGTAGTAAAACTCTGTCAAACTCTAAGTTTACCAGTTGTGCAAAAGTCATCCAGAAAGAAGTTGACTTCACAGACTATTCTCAAAAGATTTAAGATATATATTTCACTTGTTACAAAACTCTTAAACATACAGCATTTTAATCAAAATGATTAGCCATTTGTGAGAAAATCAAAATTTTCTAAAAATTTTGCATGTAAGGGGTAGTTTGGGGTGGAAGAATTTTTTTCAAAATTTTCTGGCTATGCACTCAAAAGATGCTGAAGTTAGATACCAAGTTTGGTACATAACCGACTCTTCATTTTGAAGTCGTGCTCTACAAGCACCCTCCCCCCCTCAAATCTTTTTTTTCTAAAAATGTATTTTCTTAATTCTGGGAGTTTCCCAACATGTGAAATTTCACCAACGAATTTTTGTGGTGGAATGCAATACCTTGTATACATACGTATACGTCCTACAGAAACAAAAAAGATGCTCCAAGGTAACAAGAGCAGCGATGTGAGGAAGTGACATTGCAATGACCACACACAACAATGTACTCTTCTGACTTGTGGACATAGCCAATTGCATGCAATAATGGCAGTACATAGATAGTCAAATTTGTTTCACTATTATTAGTGGCCATCCTTCAGTAATTTATGCTGTTTGCTCACAAATTAATACAGAACAGGCATTTGTGTTATACTGTGACAAATAAGTACCAACTTGGAATAATTGTCTCTGATGTGAGACACCCTCTGTGACTTTCCGGGAGGTATACGAATCAGATTGGAGAATTCAGTGTCATTCTGGCAGGTTGTCACAGTAGCTTGGTAGTTGGAGCACCCACCTAGCAAGTAGAGGGTCTGTCATTCAAATCCCAGCTGTGGCACTGAATTTTTCAGTTCCGATTCTACCTCTAAAACATTGCCCACACACAGTTTATGTATTTAAAAACACCAATAGTAAGTAATTAAGGAAAATTGAAGCTATTAACAGTTTGGATAGCTTTAAGAATAAGTTGGATACAACTTGAAACTAGTCAGCAATGCAACAACTTGCAATATTAATAAGTGATGCTTTTAGTTTCTAATTTGTTCATAATTTAGACCAATAGTAACTTTGTTGGCATAAATAAATAATAATTACGGATTTTGTGTTCAGATTATCCAGAATTTTGGATTTGCAGTGTTCTACTGTATTCTGCATTTAATTGACATCTCCCTTTAAAGGCACTGTTCCTGAGTTTATAGTGCACCAAGAGAGGCCATTGAGAAGTCCAGATCTGAATCCACTGGATTACCAACTATGGGACATTGAGAGTAAAGCTTGCTCAACACAACACAGAAATCTGGAGGCCCTAAAATGAGTTTTGAGGTGAACAGTGCAGAATTTGGGCATAAATGTCATACATGCTGCTGTGGATGATTGGCTGCACCTGTGTGGTCTCCAAAGGAGGACATTTCGACTATCTGTTCTTTGTATTCACTATATTACAGTTAATAAATGGTATGAAAATGTTTTAGATAATGCTACCCATGTTTACAGCTGTGACTGAACTTATAACTAGATATATCTGAAAAAACCGTAGGCGTGAAAATGTATAAGTTCAACCATATATTAATTCTACATCCCCTTATACCCTAGGAGAAGTAACCTGGCACTTGATGTTACAGCTGCCTGCCGGCTGCTCTGTCACAACATTGCCGCTTGGCCAGTAGTTCCACCATGGTAAGAGGTCCACCATTTAACTTTCCATTTTCAAAGTATTCTCTTACAGCACATACCACCTCCTGAGCCTGACCTTTTAGGGCTATTCCTTTACCCAATACAAGCTTTTTGGCTTTATCAGGACTATAAATTATTTTTAAACAAAACGTAGCATAACCAAGGTCACTAAAATCTGTTACGAATGCAACAGAACACTGAAATATTCAATGGCACACTATATAAAGTATGTGAAATAATAGAACTACAATCCTTCCAGATACACTGTTGTATGCAATTTGTCCATAAGTCACCTTCTTTCACTCTGCACTTATTAAACAATCAAACAATATATTGTTGTGAGCGAGCGGCCAAACACACAGAAGGTAGAGCCAGGAATACATGCACATATTGCAACATGGGTGAGTACACACCTCTGGTCATGTGATAGTTACTTGGTGTATTTGTAATGCGATTGGATGTGATAAGCCAAGCCCCCCTACTCGCCCCTTATGAGCCACGTGAGCGACATGATTGTCAAGTGCCAGGTTAGCTCTCCCACGGTATAAATATACATATATAAATACAGGAACACCATTCTGAATTTAAATCCAGACTCTAATAATTTATAATAATTACTGCACCAACTTTTAGTTTCTGTGGGAAGTGAAAGCTTGTAATTTAAATTCCTTTAAGATGTTTGAGATGCCAACATGCTGAACACTAAACCAATACTCACCTTCTCCACTACCAACTGAATTGTTTGGCATCGGAACCACATGAGGTACCAGGGTGGGAGCTGTGTTACGCCGAGTTGTCACTGGCGCTACGCTGGCTGCACGGGGCCGATGACTTTGACGAGTAATAGGTGAACCATGGTGGGCAGCACGAGAATTATGATGGCCAGTACGTGTAGCAGCTCTCACTCTAGCTACGACGCCACTAACAGGTATAGAGGTGGCTGCGCTTATACCCACACGCTCCACAGAATTACTTCTTCCTGTTCCAACATGACCTCTAAGGCCATGGACAGAGCTCATTCTGAGTATTCAATCCAAAATTCTAAAAATGAAATTTCACCATATTATACATCTTACAAAAGACATTTGCACTTTAGAGTATTAAATATTCTAATAACTGAAATAAGAAACAAAAGCTTCACTTTGCTGGTCAATTACAGGGATTTGAACTTCACTATGTGCAGTAAACCTGCAATTATTCAAGCTACTTGGGATTAAGAATACCTCAGATATGGAAACACTGATTATATTGAGATGATCATAAATGATGAAACGAAAAGACAGAAGCTGCCATTGTAACAATTTCTAGAGCAAAATTTTTCTATAAGTTGGGCTGAAATTTAGCAGTCTACTTCAAAGCATATAGGAGTGATTTTTAAGTGGTGCAGAATTTATGGTACATAATGGCAGATGGGGCACAATTTTATTGTGAATAAAAATTGTGAATGTTGGTATAAAAAGAATGCTCGAAGCGCGGAAATAAAATATCAAATATTACTGTTATAATTTACATTTCAAATGTTACATGTAGCATGTTCATTGAAATAACAAGTAAGCATGGCTTCTAAGTTGCCTGCTATAATATTGGTTCTTTTATCTGACAAAATATTGTACACTGAAAGAGCTCCTTCACAATCACCATTAGAATTTGAAATATAGATACATAGACTGTGGTTCTCAGCATCTCATTCTACATTGGACATGAAATATTGCTTGATTTGCTCATAGGCCTCTCTATCGAGCTTGAGGCTCTTTTATAAACCATAAATCTATGACACGGAACCCCCAGTTTTACTTTCCTTCCAAATAAAGCTGTGCTAAGAATTTTTATGCCCGTAAAATTTCATCACCCTCTGCCAGGTTTGAACCTGTGGCCTAGGGAACCAGAGGCTAGCATGTTACCCATAGACCATAGAGGACGATGTTCATTGCCATAGAAACTTTCAAGTGCATCTGTGCACCTAGCTGTTTGTTTTAATGTAACAGTACAATCACACACCTTGGCTTTACAGTGCATCAATACACAAAACAAATTCAGCGATAAATTCCCACCATTTTTTACATTAAACTTGCACTCCCTGTCCATTGCAGCCTTCTGTAAAATATGTGTGAACTTATCATTCAAGTCTAAGCTCTGTGTGTTTATGGAGTGCAGGAAAACCAGTAGAGGGGGGGGGGGGGGGGGGGTGTTGTCTGGCACTTTGCTCCAGTAGTGCTGCTGTAGCATGGTAGATATATTATTCTATGCATTCATTGAATGCTCACGTACGCCACTGGTTATCAACCTGCCTTTCCTGATGCTCTCATATACCTTTCCAGTTTATTGTAAACACAGGTGCACTTCTTCCAGCCACACAGAACTTGAGATTTGAGCACTTCACCTTGACCTCTCACCTGACTTTGTTGTAGAAAGTGAAACGACCTTGTTTTATTCCCGAAATAAATCTTTTAACATCAGTTTCACAGAAACATCACAATGAAATGTTAATTTCATATTAAACTGTAAATAAACGTTCCATTTTGTGAGTAAATATATAAATGATTAATTTTGTGGTAAATCACTAACAAATTCATTTTGTAAGTTGTATTAAAATTCACGTTTGTGAGAGTAAATGTTGGTAATTATGTGGACAGTCACAATAGAATTAATTCTGAAACCTTTTTATTACATATTAACATATTTCGTATCATTGCAATCCACCAAAAAATTGTATCCCTACAGATGCAGTATCATTTTTAAAAAACACTTAGAATTTAAGCTGGTGCCTTGAATCATGAAACACATATCCAATTAATGAGGAAACCGTAATTAATAAGAATGAACAAAGAATTAATAAGCTTACTTTTTTGGCAATTTTAATCATTTAGTTTTCTCTTAAGGCATGCACCCTCAATCCAAGGCACAGAGACTTTATATACTAGCCTAAGGTTACCAGATTATTTTATGGAAATGTAGGACACAACGGTAAAAAAATCGGATGTGTTGCACTCACATGACTTACTCTACTCTTGTATTA
Source organism: Tenodera sinensis (assembly GCA_030765045.1). NCBI lineage: Eukaryota > Metazoa > Arthropoda > Insecta > Mantodea > Mantidae > Tenodera > Tenodera sinensis. The sequence goes on along the minus strand of CM060964.1, from coordinate 367,458,053 downwards.
ACCATTCTTATAAACTCTTATTCCTCTATCTTTATCATGTTAGTTGAGATAAACATTTGCAGAAATTATCTTATTGCTTATTTCCTTGTATGTACAAGGGGAATATGGGAATACAGTAGACTTTGAGCGATAGGCAAATCTTTTAAAAGCTTTAAGATCTCTTTGCACGGTTAACATATAACAAAATGAACAGCAATGTTCCATTTGACGGAAGTTTAAGTTCTCCAAAACTTACACAAGTAATAAGGAATATCTCCAAAATGGCTCACTCTAAAAAGAAATTTAATGAGACATAAATAGTGTATTTTAGCAAGATCTACATTTTTTTGTACTGTAAGATTTGATCCATCTCTTACAGTTTACCAGTTATGCAAAATTCATCCAGAGTAAATAGGACTACATGGGCTATAGCCAGAAAATTCAAGATATATATTTCATTTGCCATAAAAATATCTCAAACATATGGCATTTTAATCCAAATCGTTAGAGCCATTTTCAAGAAAATTAATACTTTCAGAAAACTTTCCATGTAAATGGCAGTTTAAGGGTGAAGTAATTTTCTTCAAAATCTTTGTGTCGCATCCTTGAAAGACATTAAACTTAAATACCAATCTTGGTTTTTAACCTACTTTTTGTTTTTGAGTTGTGCTGTCCAGACTGACAGACACAGACCCCATTCTCAAAATGCCTTATTTTTTTATTCAGAGGGCCTCAAAACATGTATTTCTGGTGAAATCTTGACATCAAATTCTTGGGTGGAATACAATACTTCCTCTACTTTACTATACATAGTGGAGAAAGTTACAATGTAGGACAAAAATGTAGAATATTGTCGGCCAATGCAAAAATAATGTAAATTTATATATATACCGATAGGCATATACAGTTATATTTTGTTAAAATCCTGAAACACACAGTGTTAAATGTGATAATGAACAGTCACTTATACTTCTCTGAAGAAGTAATCTTGCACAAAACATCTAGCTTGTTTGAAATATAATCAAGAAATTTCACACAACTGAAGTTTTTAAAATTATACTTCACTAAAACAATACCTCTAACTGAATCAATAGATAATCTGTTCCTTTCATCTGTCCACTCTGCTCTTATAAGTGAAAATATCTTTCAACATCAGCATTGTGTTGCTTTGCCTCCACAGAATACCAATCTTTGGGGTGCAAATGCTGTATTGCTAAATTGTCGTTCAATGTTACTATGAGTATTCTCTTTGACTGTAGCTGGTGTAGCTCTGTTGCCATAGCGCGTTGCAGTTGCAGCTAATGACCAATTATTCATTTCTATTTTCGCAGTTGCCAATTCATTTTCTAACGATCACTGCATATTTCTGAAAATGTACATTAGACATTTTTCAAAAATTCCCCCCAGATGCCGGACAAATGGTTAAAATGTAGGGCATGTCCAGGAATTTCTGGACATCTGGTAACCTTACACTAACCTGATGCCTAGACAGATGGAAGTAAGCAGAATAGAAGATTAACAGTACTGTGTAAACAAGGTGAAAAAGAAATATTTCATAGCGGATTCTTCTGGTTGCTTAATAAAGCAAATGAACATTCCATTCCACAGTTCTGCCATTTTGAGTACATAATGGTATTACATTTCAATATTTACAATTATATTCAATCATAATTCAGACATCAAACTTTTTGTACCATTTTCCCTCTTATTATCTTTGCACTATTAAGAATAATTGTCTTTCTTGAACAACGGCAAAGATTTCATTTTAATCTGTTATATAATTGGTTTCTGTGACTAGGTTTACAGGTTTCACTAATGAACAATCTATTCGCACAGGTAAGGAGATCCAAACAAACTTATAATCATAATCATCTTTATTCACCATTAAGCTTACAATAAGCAATAGGTTTCATCGGTTATTTACAAACGTATTTACAGCTACAGAATATTTACAAATTTATATACATAGATATAAGAATCAATGCAGGTTTTACACACATGTGCACATTAATATGTAATCATAGTAACAATTATTTACTAAATAGGTTTCCAGTAATACAGACAACTATATTTGCTTATGGCCTAAAACATGGTGTACAATATACTTTGATGATGATGATGATGATTAATCAGTTAGGTCCTACCATATTTTACACTAGTTACATAAATTCACTAGGATGAATATTGTATTCCAAGTATTCAACATCATTATTATTGGAGAGCAAGAGGGTGAATGACTTCATTGTCTGAAATCCAGCATTAGCTAACAACAACTTTTAGCGGAAGGTCTGTGGTTCAAATGCCAGTTGTGGCATTGAATTTTTAAGTTCCAGTTCTACCTCTTAAACTTTGCCCACACACGGCTTGTGTTGTTTACAGTAAGTTTGTTGGCATAAATAAATAATAATTACCATGTGAAGGTTATTTAATCCTGGGATATAAAGTACTTGCAATAGTAAGTCACTGTTGGGGTAATTGTCTCTGATGTGAGACTGCCTTTGTGGTTTACCAGGAGAAATACGAACTGGCTTGAGAATTTAATGCCATTCTGGCAGTTTGTCACAATAGCTCAGTGGTTAGAGCAGCCGCCCGATAAGCGGAAGGTCTGTGGTTCAAATCCCAGTTGTGGCATTGAATTTTTAAGTTCTAGTTCTACCTCTTAAACTTTTAATAACTCTATTTTGTGGAAGTTCTTTTAATTCTAAACGATGCTTGTTAAATAACTGTTCATATGTGAGCAGTGGAAGTTTGGATCAAGGATATTAAATAAAAAATCTGATGTGTTGCACTCACATGACTGTCTCTGCTCTTGTACTACCATTCTTACGAACTCTTATTCCTATATCTTCTTCGTGTTAGTTGAGATAAACATTTGTACAAATTATCTTATTGCTTATTTCTTGTAGGTACAAGGGGAATATGGGAATACAGTAGGCTTTGTGCAAGTCAAATCTTTTAAAGCTTTGAGATCCCGTTCTCTTTACACGCTTAACATATAAAAAATGAACAATGGTACATTGCACAAAAGTTCCAAGTTTTCTGAAACTGACACACAAAACTAGGAATATCTCCGAAATGGTTCACTCTACAAAAGAATTTATTGAAACATAAATTGCATATTTTAGCAAGATCTACATTTCTTGTATAGTAAGATTATGGTTTAAGAGTTATTCAAAGCTCATCCAGACTAAAAAGGACTACAGCGGCTATAGCCAGAAAATTCAAGATATACATTTCATTTGTCATAAAAATATCTCAAACATATGGCATTTTAATCAAAATCGTTAGAGCCATTTTCAAGAAAATCAAAATTTTCCATGAAAAGGTTAAAGTTGGAGAAATATTCTTCAAAATCTTCGTGTTGCATCCTTGAAAGATATTAAACTTAAATGCCAACTTTGGTTTTTAACTGACTTTTCGTTATTGAGTTATGCAGTCCACAGACTGACACACTGACACACACAGACATGGACCTTTTTCTAAAAATGCTTCTGCTTTTATTCAGGGGGCCTGAAAACATATTTCTGGTGAAATCTCAACATCGAATTTTTGGGTGGAATATAATGCTTTACCTACTATATGTAGTAGCAAATGCCAAAGATAAAAAATGGATTAAACTACTTTCCAACCCAGATATAATCCCCCAGAGACCAAGGAAAACAGCGGTTGCAGCCTTCCGACTATTGACAAATCACGACTGCTTGGTGGGTCATCTCTACAGAATGGGTATCTCAGCCTCACCAATATGTGTCCTGTGTAACGATCCAGCAGAAATGAATGAAGACCACTTGAAGACCTGTGAAGCATTAAGATCAGAAGAAACTACAGTTCAAAAGTATTGGAAAGCACGAATGATAATGGCTTTATTGCCAGATGCAAGGCACTAGAAAACAACAACTATATGTAGTAGAGAAAGTAATAAATTCATTCCTAACTTTCAAATATCTCATTGTGGAAGATCAAATACTTCATTTGAAATACTTCCTTCTAAACAATGTTGAAGCTTTTAATATATTTTTTATATTTTGTTCATCTCTATCCACTGAATGAAACAGATACATACATACTGCCCGATACATCTAGCAGTGCACAGTTGATGTAATCCAGCCTTTTCACTCGGTCAAGGGAAGGGTGGAATGCATTGCTGTGTGCTGAGTTCAGATGGGGCAGCGGAGATTATTACCAGTAAGTATTTTCGTTTATCCCTACATTCCCCCTATTACTCCTTGCTTGCCGAAATCATCCACCTCAAGCTATTTACATCATTGGAAGGCAATTTACTTCATACTATTCTGAAAGCATAGATGGCACCATGATCGAGTTGTTAGATCATTCATCTACCACCTAGGAGACCCGGGTTCAATCCCAGGGTCTTGTATGAGGTATTCATGGTGGATGAAGCAGCATCTGGGTGTGTTTTCCCCACCACTCATTCCACCAATTGCTCATCACCTACTTTCCAATCATCGATTTTGCTTACTTTTCATATTATCCTCTGCCTCACTCTCATACCTAGTGCTGGGCTGACCACCCACTTAAAGATCTTCGCCCTGTTTGGTTCATAGGTTCCTGTGCTCCCCAACAGGCATCTCACCCTAGGCACTGGCTTTTAAGTCCTACATAAGGGGAGGGTAATCAGGTAAAGAACTATTCTCAAAGTAGTGCCGGGATTGGCTAGCATCTTGCGAACACTTCTGATTGTCAGAACAATTCTGAGGACTTCAATAAATCTGGCTACGGTGAATAGATTCTCTTTTACAGTGATTATGTTGTACAAATGATCCTTATTTATAGTTGATATTCCAATAGGATGAAGAGTCAGGGCATTGCACATTAACTGGAAAGAGAAACTCCAAGTTTTCTGGCTGCCTAATTATGGCAGCTATCACCATGGTATAGCTTCAACTTGCAATTAACGAAATTAAAAGATTCTGTGACGAACAGTGTTTAAAAATTGCAAGAAATCAAAAATAATAGTTATCAAAAGTGGATTAAAACTAAGAGATGAGAAATGGGATACAGGGTGAACAAAACGTATGGAATATTGGCCATAGCTTTTGAATTGGTGAATAAACTTTACTGCTGCTTCTTTGATTCCCATGAGAGGTAGGAGCCCTCCAGACAGCTTAAGGGGGAGCACCTCTGTGGACTCCAAGTGAGATGAAGGGAGTGCAACCAAGATATAAATTTTAGAGCACATTTTTCATATCCAATAGTAAGTATATTACATAAAAGTCATTACAATACCTTTACAGTGCATTTTGGATAATATTTCAGCACTTCCAATGACGGTAATACTCCCAAATTACCTTTTTAATGAGCACAGTTACAAAAATCATGTTGTGATGCCAACAAACCATGCAATTTTCCTTCACTACCAGTCCAAGCGCAGGAGCTGAAACCTACTAGAATGGCTATTTTTGTACTGCTTATTATTCTCCTGCTTCTTTCAGGTATTGCAAAAGACTATCAATCAGAAGTGTAGTCATTATTTGTTTCCTAAGTTGTTATAGGACTGTATAAACCTTGTGTGTTGCTCTTAAAGAAAAGATATTGTGTCAAAAAATATAGCACATTGATGCATACAAACCTGAGAATGGCAAAAAATTGACAAAAATGTTTTTAGAGAGGTTCTGGGATTGCCAAAAAGATCACATAGAGGAGTTAAGTGGCTCTGCACTATGCTAAATGGAAGTGCTACTATGAAATCCGAATGTATGTGGTTTGGTTCCATAAACATAGGCACATCCAACATGGTTGGTGCTCTTAGCTCCATCAGTGTAGATCAAAATTTGTTTATTGCAAACTGACAAACAAGAACTGATAAAAAACAAACGTTGATAATAAATGTAGGCATCATATATTTCGACTACACTGTCATAATGTCTACATGGGATGTGACACATAACCCAGAGCAGTACTGCCTCTTCCCTTTGGAAACATGCTAGGCATTTCAATAGCATGCTTTCTAAGAAGCTCCTAGAAATGAAAACCAGCTCACCTTGGACTCCAATTAGGACTGTGTCTAATCTTCTCAACACATGGTTGTGCTGAAGAATCTAGCTTTGGTTGGATCCGTGCAGGATACAGTTGCAATAAAACCGTCTGGTCTGCTTCCCATGATTTGTCACTTAGTACCCGTAAGATGTTCAGAGAACGGTCAAGTTGTGCTTTCAGCTGCATTACATGCTATGGCCAGCCAAGTTTATTGTCAAAGGTCAACCTAGGAAACATGCCTCATCTGCAAAAGGAAGTAAACTTGGAGCCAAGATGGTAATTGTCTCCTATGCTGCCAGAAGTTAATGCAAATTGACTTCTCAGTTGAAAAACAAAACCCATTTTCTAGCTCCATTCTCTAACATTGTGTTAACATTGCTATAGATGGAGTATACTGAGAAGTACAATAGACAGCAAAGTCATTTATAAATATGCATGACAAAAATCTTACAGGAACACATTTCTAGAACAAATGAACTGCTATAGCTAACAGCGGGACCTTTAGTACCAATCCTTGAAGTCTCTGTTCTCCTTGAAAAAAGAAATAAAAAGACCTGACCCAATTAATATTTGCAGTATCAGTCAGTTTCCCTCATGAAGAATTAGCGTGTAGGATGGAATATGGCTCTCTTTCTACCACTGAACAAAGGGGACAACGGGGCTTTGGATGTTTGCTGCTGCAGCCTTCATAAGGGTAGACAGGAGTGAGGCAGGGAAATGCAGGAATAAGCATGCCAAGGCTTCAGAATCCCACATTGTCATACTCACATAAGTGTCTCCGAAATGTACCATGTAGACACGACTGGCTATAGCATGTAGAGCTCAAAAGCAAGAAAGAGCATGTTTTCAACTGTGCAATTGTTGTAGTCCTCAACAGATTTATTAGTATTATTTATTTCATAGTGTACAATGTACTACGACAGTTGCTGGTTTTATTTGTTCGAACAATGCGTAATAAAACAATTAGTAAAATGGCCATACTAGCAGTTGAAATAAGAGTATAAGTTAGTACAGTAAAACAGGGAAGGCATACTCCAGCTCTTACACACTTGAAGTGTGAGCAGAAGAAAAGAAGTAAGAAACCTTAGAAAATATATTTTAGTAAAATCTGATGTGTTGCACCACATTCTTACAAACTCTTATTCCTATGTTTGAGGTTATTTTGAGTCACTTATTTACACTCACCTTCACTACTGAATTGCTTTTTTAAAGCGGAAACGTTTTCAGGACCATTCGATCCCATCATCAGCCGTTGGTTGACTGACATTCTCTTGTTCCTTTTCTCTGCTGTCTCTATTCTGCTGCCATATGGTGTTAGGGGTGCAGAGCTTTAACACTTCATTCAATGCTGGTATTTCAAAATTAATAACTTTATTACTGTTCTTGATGATGTATATTTTTTCCCAAATATTCAATTCTATTGGTGAATTAATAGATTTTAACAGTTTTATATTAAGGCCGATGTTGTGGTTTTCAGTCCAAAAATGATGTGCCACAGCAGACTTTTCAATTTGTTTTAATTTTATGTTTCTTTGGTGTTCCTTAAGTCTTATATCCAAATTTCTCTTTGTTTTCCCTATGTAGCTTTTGTCACAACTATTACAGTTGATCTGGTAAATCCCCGTTTTTTTATTGTATGGGATGGTATTGTTTAGTGGCTTATTAAGCAGGTTTTTTAAACTGTATTGGTTTTGCGGTGCTAGTTTTATGATTAGTTTCTTGAAGATGTTTTCAAATTTCTTGAAGGTCCAGGGATGGTACGTGAATTTCCTAAATTTCCAGTTGTTTGTGAGTGGTGTTAATGTAGTGGTTTGCGAAATTATCTTGAGCTTTTTTGCATTTTTTGACATGCTTCTAATGGTGGCTGGGTTGAATCCATTTAATATTGCAATTTCTTCTATGTGTTGTTGTTCTTTCACTGTCAATAGTGCTTCTATTTTTAAATTCTTATTCCTATATCTTTATGTTAATACAGATAAACATTTGCAGAAATTATCTTATTGTACACACTTTGGAGAACATGGGCATACAGTAGACTGATAGTGAAATCTTTTAAAGCTTTCAAACTCTATTCTCTTTGCACAATTAACATATAAAAAAATGAATAATGATGTTCTGTTTGACAAAACTCACACAAATAACAAGGAATATCTCTGAAATGGTTCGCTCAACAAACAAAATTTATTTAGACAAATTGTATATTTTAGCAAAATCTACATTTTTTGCACAGTAAGATGTCTATCTCTTACGGTTTACTAGTTATACAGAAGTCACCCAGAGTAAACAGGACTACATAGGCTGTAACCAGAAAAATCAAAATATACACTTCACTTGTCATAAGAATATCAAACATATGGCATTTTAAAATCGTTGGCCATTTTCAAGAAAATCAAAATTTTCAAAAACATTTTCCATGTAGTTTAAATGGTTCAATTTTCTTCAAAATCTTGGTGTCGCATACTTGAAAGACATTAAACTTATATACCAACTTTAGTTTTTAACCAACTTTTCGTTTTCGAGTTGTACTGTCCACAGACTGACACACAGACCTTTTTCTAAAAATGATTTTCTTTGGCTCAGTTGGTTAGATGCTGGCCTACTGATCCCAAGATCTCAGGTTCAAATCCGGCCCAGACCAATGGTTTTTAAGTGTGCCGAAAAATGACAGCTGCATGTCAGTAGATTTACTGGCATATAAAAGAATTTCTGCAAGACGAAATTCCAGCACACCAACGACACTGATGCGATCCTGGCAATTGACAGCATCGTTAAACAAAATAATTAATTTAAGAAAAATTAGAAGTCATACTTGTATACTCACTCCCCATACACAGTGGAGGAGTCCTTTAATATCTTGTCAACAGGTAAATACTAAATATATACGGCAAATTAGACATGGCGATTTACAGCATGTTGTCAAGTTTACTATTGCATTGGTAGTGGCCAAAAATGTTCATTTTTCCCACCTTTCTTTCTTACAAAGATAGAGAGAAATAATTATGGGTTATCGAGAAGCCGCTCTGCAGCTCTCGTGTAACCAAGTTTCCCCAAGACAGGAATTCCAATTGCAGCTCTGGTTGCTGCACCTTATACACACGCGAGTACCATCAATACTTACATCACAATAACAACTCGCCTACTGATACCCAATGACTATGTGCAATAAGCATGCTGGAAGCAATAACAGCCGATTGGTCATAATGGAGTGGGAAAATCTAGGAGTAGGTACCAATGTTATCTCGAGTGATAAGCATCAGCACAATGTGGAGGAAGTGTTCATGACCAACAAGTGGACAAACAAATGATAAACGATCCAAGGTCCATAAACCTGGAACTACATTTCAAATGTTTTGAACATGTAGTGAACTGCAAACAATTTGGCATTTTCAAAATGATGAATAGAACAGTGTATTGAGGCATGTTCTTTCACAATTGCACTGCAGTAAGTATTTGCAGCACCTTACCACTTTGGTACGGGAACAAATTGGACATTCTGTTATGCGGGCCCAATTTGAGACACTTAACAAATGTCGCTGTCGTCACTATGCGGCATTTGACCACAACTGCTCCGCTCGTCTCCTTATAAAAAACATCTCTAGGATACGTTTTTGGCGTAGTGGCAGCGATCTCTGTTAGCTTTACGTTGGCATTAGTGACATCAGGGCGCACAGCACATCGGACTGAGGAATTGGGCCAGCATACTAAAGCATGTTTGCCGAAATTTAACTGGCATTTTGTCATTGTTTTAACGAGCCGGCTGCAGCATAAAACTATCAGATTTTATTCGCAAAATTTGGTGCTTTAGACAAAACGCACGATTACGTTTGTAAATAACAAATTAACGTTAATAAATTATACATGACATTCGTGATTTATATTGCATTTTCGTAAATCACATGTTTGTTACATCAGTAAGGTTATGTCAAAACGTACAAACAACGGCTTCTTTTAAATAAAATGATTACTTTAAAATATTACTCTGCAGGAAGTATTATGTTAAGTATTAAGCCAAGAACACCAAATACCTCTCGATTCCAATATCCGTGACAAGCGACAAAGCCAATTTCAACTAATGAACTAAAAAGTACTGTCCAAGTTCAAAACCAAAGAAATGCTAGGCTAATGCCAGCTGTGATGCCAGCTATCTGTTTCGTAAGCGCTACATTCTACATTAAAAGGGGATAACTCGATTGTCAAAGCGAGCCGTTGCAGCTTGGCCAACCTCCAAACACAAACATAGTTTTAAAATACGCCGTATTCACACCATCTGGGCCGTTTGTCAGTAACTTTAATATTAAACAGCAAATTTAAAATATATAAAAGTAATTTTAGAGTTAATAAAAACAACAAATACCTGCAGCAATAAAGTTGTAAATATTACGAGTCAAATCCCCACAACCGGACAGAATGGCTCAGGAGGAAACATCTCCGTCTGCGGTGCCGTATGTAGTAAAAACAGGTGTCAAACACTATTTTAAAAGGCAACTTCTGTGGTCCACATTCGGAGATTGGCGTCGATTCCGAGCGGCCTTATAAGACTGGATATTTAATACCATGACCCAAAATCCCACCTTAAGTCTAAAAATAGTAAAAATGAAAATACATGACAATAGCGAATGCTGTGCAATTTATCCACAAATAATGAAAACAGACTAGAAGGAGAGGGCACCCTAATGCCATCTTCCCGCCACAAGTAGAGGTATAGGTCAAATTGCATAAGCTTTCACGGCCGGTGTCAAAAAATACAGAATGAATATTTGGGCTTGTGGGCCGTGGTCTAGCGGAAATTCTTCCAGACGTTTCGTTCGAACCTGCGTCGAACATTATTAGTGGCGTGACCGTACTACTCTGCTATTCTCGGCGAACTCATCGGAGCTATTTGGTTTCACAGGTTTTATACGCTTAGCATGTGTGGGCTATGACGGTTGGTCTGGTCCTTTCTCTAGTTACCTTGGGTCTGGTCTTTCTTTATTGGCGTGGCTGCTGCATGGGTTGGTTTAAAGTGGGGGCTGCTTCCATTGGAGTCCAGGAGTGAGTACGAGTCGCCTGGGTTAACCCAGGTGGATGGTAAGGTGGCTACGGTACCTATCCGTTTAATTACGGATTTACCCGTGAGGTAGTATAGGTTATGCTTCCATTGTTGCCGAAGGGCTGGCATTTATTGTAGCTGAGGCTGGCGTATGATTTTGAATTTGTCTCCGGTCAGGTTTTTTGCGTGTTTTGTACAATCGACAACAACATTTTCCACTAAAGTTTACATTGTAAAGTACCAATAAGTGCCTTATTTCTGACTTCTCAATATGGCATACTTTGTGTTATATAGGTACATGATAATACTGGCACTAGTGGTCCACATGTGCTGCCAATGATAGCCTGACAGGTACTAATGGGTCCTGCTCGGATTTAACGCCTCTGAACTTACCGCTAGTGTTCAGAATGAACGTCCACAATGCTCTCCATCTGAGTCAGAACTTAACTGGCACGGATCCATAGAATAGTGGTATAATAGCGTTGGAGAGTTACAACTTGTAGTCGTTTCCTTCAGCTACTGCAATTTTCTGCTGTTAGGCAAGACATTTCATTGTGTCTTGTAGAATAATAAACCTGACTGCATTCGGATTATACAAACAGTTTAAATGCCGTATTTCCTCCTCTTTTTAAGGTAGTGCCATGATACGGAGACGCTTCCCACACAGTCGCCCCTGCTGAATTGCATGTTTGAAACTTGTGAAATTACATCGGAAGAACTATATGTTGTAGCATATTGATACAGTTTTGCATGAGCTGGCACTGAGTAAATATATTCATAATATACTTTATTGCTTTCTTTAAAGCTCATATGGAAAATATTGACATAACACACAAACCGAGTATTAGTGCCTCCTAAGTTTATCGCTTACATATTGCACTATAGTGAAGTACATTATTGTTTGTACCTCTATACAATAGAACACTTCAGAAATACAACATACAATGCTTATGTCTCTGGTATGACATTTTTCTTTTCCTGAACTCTTTATAGCAGCTATCTTAGCACAATATGTGATTAACATGCGTTTAAATAGATGGTTCCTTACCTGCTCTGTAATAAAAAGCTTGATCCTAAATGAAATGTCTTTCCTTGGGAAGTACGGAACCAATCCACTATAGTTTATCGTTATGGACGTACTACCAAACTCTGTTTCAAGATTTTAGAAACATACATGAATATTAATAAGTAAACAGCTGACTTTCTGTGATGTGTAGCAGTAACGATGTTGGAAAAAAAACCAACTGCTAATGCTTGGTTGTTCAACATAAAACAAAGAAACAACACAAAGTTGTTGTTGTTGTTGTTGGTTTATTTAATGACGCTATATCCAGTGTATTCTGGATTTCCGCGTCTAGTGTCTTTGATGAAGTAGAGATGTAGATGTAACATAAGATGTAATTTGAATATACGTACGTTCTTATTATGCTGTTAGTATTATAGTTTCATTTTACATTTTTTGAGGAAACGAAGAAGAAGTATAACGTATTTTCCAATTTAGAAGTGAGGAAATATTCCAGGGACCGTGTCCAATACGTGCACATATGTGTGAATATAGAGATGTCGAATGTTGGAAATTTTTAGGGCATTGAAAGAATATATGATCTGCATCGCCAAACTGACCACACTCACAGCAATCTGTATCGCGTTTTCCGATCTTAAATAAATAAGCCGGGGTGGGTGCTACGCCTAATTTCAATTTCGTTGCCAGAGAGATAGCCTCTTTATCTACATTTCCCACTAAAAACCATGGTGTTTTAGATGATCTAGGTAGATGGAAATAAGTATCGATATGATGAGTAATATGTTGTCGGACGTCCTGGATGTGTATTCCTGGTGATGGATTTGGGGGAGAATTATTGGCAGCTGCTTTGGCCAGTTTATCTACGTACTCATTACCTGTTATGTTGGAATGGCCAGGTATCCATATCATATGTGTCATGTTATGTCGTTGATCTAAAGAATCTAGTTCGTGGAAACATAATATTTCCCACCAATCAAGAGAAGGTTTTATTTGGAATCTATTAAGAGTTTGTATAGCACTGTAGGAATCGATACAGAGTAGGATTGTGGAATTATGTATATGACGTAAAGAATATAGAGCTTGGTATATTGCGTATATTTCTGTTGAATAATTAGAAAAATAACGTGGAAGAGTGAATGAGTCTCTGGTATCCGTGGTTTGATTGAAATATGCAGCTCCCGCCCCATGGTCAGATAGTGATCCATCAGTATATATAATCTGAGGGGGTGATTGTAAAGATTGAGAAAACTGGTCTAGGAAGTATGCAAACTGTTTAGGGGTAGTAACATCATGTTTTTGCCAGTTAGACAGAATAAATTTGGTTTTAGGGATCAGCTGATCATATTTGAGATAATATAAGGGAGGTCTCCTATGGGACATCCCTCCCTGGAATAATTTGAAAGCTTTAAATATTTTTAAATATGTCGGTGTCTGCTTCCGTGATCCTATTTTGCACTGTAAACGGATGTTAAGGCCTAGTTGCAATTTAGAGAACAGTGGTGTCTCTGTGAAGAGAAAGAGTTTTGCTATAAAAGGAATAGTTAGGGTTATCTGCCGTTCGGAGAAATTTTGTAGTGCTTATTCGGCAAAAACTTTTTGAGTAGCAGGTTTACCGCCGATCCCTAAAATGAGTTTACCAATTTGATAAATTATGGATGTAATTTTATTTTGCAGTCCAACTGGATATGCAGTAATAGTGATAGCTCCGTAATCTATTTTCGATTGGCAAAGGGCTTTAAATATGATATATAGGTATCGTGGGTGTGCTCCCCAATGTCGACCTTGTATGTATTTAAATATGGGAAGGGTTGATCTAAGGGTGGAGTGAAGATACACAGCATGATTTTTCCAGGATAGTTTATGGTCAAAATATAAGCCTAGGAATTTGGTTGACTGCGTGAGAAGTATAGGATGTCCGTTAATATGTATCGGTGATTGTAAAATTGGTGTGCCGCGTTTAAAGAAAATAGAATGACTTTTACTAACATTGAGTTGTAACCCTAGTCGTATGAGGGTTTGCACTAACAAGTCTAAGTCATGTTGTAACTTATGTGTCGATAAACGGATTTCCTGAATCGTTGCCGGAGAGTAAAGGAGGATATCATCAGCAAAAAGGAGCAGTTGACTCTGTTTAAAAGGAAGAGTACTAAGTTCCTGGATATAAATAATAAATAGTAGCGGACTTAGAGGAGTACCTTGGGGTAATCCTTGAGAACTGTAGCGAATTTGGGTGTATGAGTAGTGTAGACTTAATTGAATTTTACGATCAATAAACAGGTGGTAAATACATCGTACTATAGGTGCTGGAATGAAAAGTTTCCTTAAAATAGGGATGAGGATGTCCAACTGTACAGAATCGTATGCGTGGGAAATGTCTAAGAAGGGGGCTAGAAGTCCTCGGTTGTGGGTCCAATTGACGTGTATGTCATGCGTTAGTTGAAGTAGGTTGTGATGTGTGGAGAATAGTTTTCTGAATCCGTGTTGTCCTTTGGGCCAAAAACCGTAACGTTCCATATAAAACGTGAGTCGGGTTTTTAGAATTTGTTCAAATAGTTTCCTTAGTGTGTTGGCTAGGACAATCGGTCTATAGTGATTTGCTGCCCTTCCTGTTTTATTTGGTTTCAGAAGTGGTATGATGTAGAAGTGTTGCCATGAATCTGGGATATGACCTGTGTAAAGAATGTATGAATACCCATGTGTAATCAAAAGATTTAAGGTATGTGGAAAGTGTTTGATCATTTCGTATGATATTCTATCTGGTCCTGAAGTGGTGGATTTATGATGTGAATTAAGTGCATTAGATAGTTCGTGTGTTGAAATTGGTGACATGAGTGCTAGTGCACCCTCAAATAAAGGCTCTTCCTGTGTCACGGAATTCAGAAAAAAGGATTGTTACGTACCGAGTCTGGAGTGTGTTGTTCTAGAAATTGTTGTTGAAGATGTATGTCCATGAGTATGGGATTAGTAGGTTGTCCGGTATGTCGTGTGAACCAACGTAGTTTACGCCACATTGTGGAGGTAGTAATTGATGGTGACAATTCCGTACAGAATTTTCGCCAACCTTTGCGTTTATGGTATCGGATGATGCGTCGAGTGGATGCGAATTGTGCTTTTAAAACTATAAATTGGTTACAGGTTGGTGTTTGACGGTATTGGTTTAATGCTAATCTACGTTTAGCAACTGCCTCGGAACATTCTGGAGACCACCAAATGGGTTTGTACCTAGTTGTATTGGAAGAATGTATCCGAGTTGGAGATATATGTGATAGTACCGTTGCTACAATGAGACACGTGATCCATAGGATGTTGTGTTGTGTATGATTTGTTAGACGTTAATGAAGTTGCTATTAGCCTGTTGGTAAAATCATTCCAATCCAGTATTTGCTGACGAGGAATGGAAGGTCGACGAGCATCTAAAGTAGGTGGTTTGTCTATATTTATAAATATGGGAAAGTGATCACTTCCCATAGGATCAAGTCTTACTCTCCAATGGGTATTTTGCCATAGCGATGATGATATCAGTGATAGATCTGGATATGATGGAAGTTGATGAGCAGGACCAAATCGGGTTGGTGAGTCGTCATTAAGCAAAAGGAAATGTTGTTCTATTAGCTGATGAAGAAAGGAAAAATTATGTTGGGAACAACGAATTTGGTTCGGAGTAAGGCCAAGATTAAAATCGCCACAGATTATGGTGTTTTTGTTTGGAAGTAATGGTATATGATTCATCCAGAAAGTACGAGAAATATAATGTTGTGGTGCATTATAGATTGCTATTAGTTGCAAACTAGGAAGTTGGAGCAATATGGCCTGAAATTGCTCGTCGAAACTGTTGATTGTTTGAAAAGAGGACACCAACAAAGAAGGATGAAGAAGAACCATGATTCCTCCTCCTCCCCCATGCAAGCGATCCTGTCGGATAACCTGGAATGGACGATATCGAAATGTTTGTTGAGGGGTTAGCCATGTTTCTGAAATCACTATAATGTCTATGTGATATCTCTCTAAGAGATGTTGTAGATCGTGTAATTTTGGCTTTATGGAACGGGCGTTCCATTGAACTATCGTGAAAGGAGCCATGCTATGAGTGTGATCAATTTAGTTAGCTCTGATTGAGGATATCAATTTGCATAGAAGTTGATTCAAGGCCTCGCTCGGAATGGGTTCATTTTTTCTGGTGAGTTTTCCCATTTCTTCTAGATAACTGAAGAACAGTTGACTGTCCACTTTTTGAGTGGACAAAGGAGAAAGGGAGGGTTTAATAGGAAGTGTCTCGGAAGATGTCTCCTGGCGTTCTTGGTTTTGTAGATATATGGGAGTATGTGATTCACGGGTACTATTTCTCCCCGTAAAGTAGAAAGGTTGATTGGACGGAATCTGGAAATGTGGTTTAGTGTTATTCGATTTGATTCGTTTGTGTTGTGGAGGTGTCTGGGGTATCTCGAAGGGTTTATGTTTGTAAGGTCTTGTAACAGTATTACGAATTATGATGGGTTTATCTGGGATGAATTGATTCATTTTGGTAGAAGCGGGGTTTGTGAAACAGCACAAAGAGAGAGAGAGAGAGAGAGAGAGAGAGAGAGAGGGAGCAAAAGAAAGTGAAACAAATTTAACCTGTGTAGATAACGGTTACCAACCACTGAATTTAATATGTATCGATTGGAATTACAACCAATAGCTTGATAGACAAGCTTTGATAAATTTTCTACCGTTACCCAGGCTACTGTAATCAAACCAAGCTTGATGCAGAAATGCTTTATAATAAATGTGCATCTACAGCAAGCGGTAATTTACAAATATGAATATAGTACATTTTAACTAGGCTAACAACAATACAATAAGAGGAACTAAAACAAGTTAGCATGCAACACCAACAAGTCATCCCAAATAAATATGGTTACTAAACGTAGTTTCAAGCATTCCAAGATGGCGGACGAGGCTAGAACGTGTCTCGAATGTGCTCTGTAATGTTTAGTGAATATCCCTCAAGAAGGCAAATATCTCAAGAAAGCGTTCTTAAAACGTGGCATTAGAAACGTTTTTAAGGAACTGTAACTTACCCTATATGATACAATCAAGGGAAACAGGGGATCTCAAAATGATGTTAGAACAGTGGAAACAGCGTTTAAGGAGGGAGAACAGGTGCGGGAGCGGCGTTTATAAATTGGACAACACAAACGTCTGCGATCTACTCTTTGTATTTCCAATTCCACGATCCTGTTTTGTTCGGACTCTTTGAGTTCCCTTCGAAGCATCAGCTCACCCAATATGCCTCCGGGGGCGGATTGGTGGCAGGTGATGTATCGCTTAGAAATCTCCAAACACCTTAATCGAAGCAATACAATTCAATTCTTGTGGGTCCAGGGACATGCAAATATTTCAGGCAAAGAAACTTCCGACCAAATGGCTAGGGGGTGGCTCATCTCCCCGCACCGATGGAACCGGTCACCCTCCCTTAGAGAGATGCTGAACGGTATATATCTAACCACGTGGTTTTCCATCTTTCTAACTATTCCGATATACCTCCCCTAACGAAGCGATCTCCATGGTTTACGAAATCCACTCTCAGTACAGCTTCCATCTTTTTGATCTCAAAAATCCGACTTGGAGTTGCCATTACACCGGCCTAATAATTTAAAATCCGCCAAAGAGCCTCCCTAAATTGTGATTGTGCTGCCTACAGTGATATCAACCACATCCTTTTTAACTGCCCCCTACATACACTTTCTGTTACGCAATTTATCAGCACACTAGCCCAACGTTATGACAAAGGCCCATGGACCATCTGCTCTCTGGTATATAGTGCTGATACCAATTTGCCACGGCTACTACTTCGACATCTCGTTAACTTCAAAATGAAACTATGAACTGGGCTCCGATCCTTCTTTAGTGCTGCATCGTTTCTCTCAGTACTCCTACTCTATTTCGATTCGACGCAGACATCGATTACTCCTGCCCGGAGTGTGATAGTGCGTCCATAAACCCCAAACAACAACAACAACAACAACAACAAGGATGGAGATGACAGCCAATCTACAGACAGGTGGCGGCAACCAGCCACTACCAGCGTCTAGCGGACAACAATGGAACTACAACAGCCGGGAGTCTGGAAATCTGGAAATGAATCTTACATAACAAAACTATAGAGGAAATACAGACCAAATGTAGGACCACTGATACCGAAATGGAGGACAAGATCATAAAATATTTAACGCAGAAACTACAAACTATGATGGAACGTTTCTCCAATAATGTAAGAAATATGATGAGAGGAAGTTCAAACAACAAAGCAAAAATCCGTGGCAGAGCATGAAATCGTCCAGGAACCAACACCAACAGAACCTTTCAAGGAAAGAACGAGCTATGGTCAGTTATAGCTGCCAATCCCTCCACATCGAACTACTGGGACAACGCTCGAACGCAGACCGCAACAATCGTGGGTACAAGGAAGACTGAAAATGGAACTGACAAACCACCAACAGGTCAACTACAAGGCGCAGACCGCAGAGCTTGGTTACATGAATGCTGGTGAGGTGTTTTCTAACCGCTTCTTCCGTTGTGCTGTAGTGTATCTCCTATATATATAGCATTCATGTAACCAATATAACAGAATGCGAACAACTTCAATCAAGGGGCACACTTATGGTCTACAAAGTGGTGATTCCAAAGCAAGAGCTAATAAATGTCAACACAGCAGAGGCGTGGCCAGGGGGAGTCGTCGTAAGACGTTACCGCCTTTTTCGCTCCCTGGAGATAGGCGCTAGACTCCCAACTTAGTCTGCTTCAATGATGCAGAAGGGCTAACATGGCTCTAGCACTAACTAATAACAACTTTCTGCACGCACATGACATAATAAACCTCGTAGAAACTCTGACAACCAAAGCCTTAGAAATAAACGAATTCTGCTCACAACATATACCAGCAACACAAGGGCCAAGAGGACGGCCGAAACGAGGAATCTCGTGCTTCTTCAAGCCAAAAATGGGAAAATTACAAAGCACACACCAGGATCAAGACACGTTGGTGATGAATTTCGAAAACCTCTCCGTAACCGAGAACCACTAACGCCAGTAGAAGACACAATAGTAGCGACTATGACCGGCTTAAGACACGTGACGCCAGGACAGAATATCATAGCCCGATATCTCAACTGCAGATTAGACGTCATTAGTCACAGAGCAAGCGAGCTGCTAGACATGACAGAAGGATTCACCCTGGTCAACAAGGCAGACGAACGAACATATTTCACACACTCAGGATGTAGCACCATAGACTTAATATTCTTTGAAGGACCCAACACCACATCAAGTATGTTACTCAGTAGATGAAGCACTGCCCAGTCGTGGCCAACTTTCGCTTACCAAATACGGAGAGCAGAGTAAACCCACAGCAACTGAAGCCTCTCGGTAGCTAAATAGCCACGTACCAAGTCAGAAGGCAGAAGAATGGAAAGAATATGAGAACTACATAAAGGGAAACGACATTGAATCGGCCGCCATAACCCTGGGAAAAACGGTTCAGTCCGCCCTAATGTACAATCCGAAAAGGAGAGCGCAGAAATGATTTGACGAAGAATGTTATGAAAAAAGAAAGATCACCCTCCAGTCATTACATACGGCCACATCCAGCCAGAGCCCAGAGGATATCAGATCCTACGGTCAAATCAGAAAATAATACAAAAATCTTCTGAGGGAATACGTAGAACAGGAAGCAATCAATATGGTAGAGGAAGCCAGAAAAGACCCATACATAGCATTGAGGCCACAAGAAGCACAACTACTTACTACTCCAACCAATAATAGATATATTAAACTTATGTCTACAAGAAGGCAACATATCAGAAATATGGAGGACGTTGACAATTAAGATGCTATTTAAAGGGGAAAGGCAACCAAAGGGATCCGAACTCTTATAAGGGAATTGCCTGGAAAAATTCATATTGAAGATACTAATAAGCCCTATCACAAAGCGAATCTCTGAAAAAGTTGTCCAGAAAGTCCCGGAAGAGCAATTCGGATTCCGGAAAGGCAGGAGCACGCTACAAGCCATTAGCAACCACAGAGGAAAATGCCACGCAGTCTCCGTAGATTATACCAAGGCCTTCAATAAACTAAAGACGCGCATACTAACCCCAAAACTAGAATCAACAACAGGGAAGAATAAACTTACAACGTTGATGCATAACATGCTGACGGCCAACTTCATTCAGATCACAGATGACATGAGTACGTCGAAAACGATAACTTAAACCAACGGCGTGTTGCAGGGGGACCCACTAAGCCCTATACTTTTCAATATTGCGACATACGATGGTGTACAGGTGATAAGACAAGGAACGGAGGACGTCAAAACCTACATATATGCGGACGATATGGTCATCCAATAGAACTCCATACTCAACCTACAAAGAGCAACTAACCAACTAGAGAAGTGGGCGCAGGAGGACAAAATAGAAATTAACACGCGAAAAATCGTGAAGTTGACATTCCACAATGTAGGTGGAGAAGCTACATATATAGGACAGAATATATCTTGGGACAGAACCTCTTATGATAGACGATAACTTCAAATGTCTGGGACTGACTCTGCAAACCACCGCCAGATCATCCCGAATACATTAACGCCCTGCCCAGAAATGCACGGTTTGGAAGCTGTGGCGATACCAAGCGTGAGATTGGTTAACGTTCACATTTCGTCAATAAACCCAACATCGAGCAGTTTACATTACAAATGGGCTTCGAACTGTGTACCTCCTACGCCATTGCCTAGCCTTTATCAATGGTGGCGAGCGTCATGCGCATGACCTCATACGTGCGATTGTTTTCGGAAACCAATATCTTTGTCATACCGCACGACATACTAAGCATTGTCGGTGTTCCTTTTGGGGTCATCCTGTATGTATACAGAGTGGCCCAAAAATTGCATGAATTGTATGTTGAAGTGTGAGTAGAGACTATGTGTATCGTCACATAAAACAAAAGTGAGTAGAGGAAATAGTGTGAGTGTAATAAATTGCGTTCCTGTTTCAAACGTAAGAAATTGTATGCATTTTATAATATCTTAAAGTGCGAGTAGAGAAAGAAGTGTGATTGTGTCTTGTGAAAGAGAAATGAGTAGAGATAACCGTGTGAACGTAGTACACTGAATTTATATTTCAATAATAGAAAATTGTATGAATTTATGTTGAAGGGCCCGTAGAGAAGGATATATGTATGTGCTCCGTACAAACAAGCGATTAGAGAAAACCATGTGAAAGCAATATATTGTATAGTGAAAATGAATAGCTTAAGAGCCTTCTCCGTAAAAAAAAAAAAATACACATGTGTGCCGAATTTCGCTGCTTGGTCAAGCAGTTTTCGAGATTAACGATTACGCAGGTAGAAACATCCATTTTGTATATTATATAGATGACATGAATTGTTTGTAGAAGAGTGAGTGAAGAAAGAGATGTGGATATGTAATCCAAAAGTGAGTAAAGAAATCAATGTGAATGTAACACGTAGAGTTTCTGTTTCAAACATACAGAAAATTGTATGGCTTATTTGTAGAAGAGGGAATAAAAAAAGGATTTTTGGTTGTAAGATCGCTTTTTTTTTCAGGAAATACGCCTATATAAATAAACTTAAAAGGCAAAACCTTATCTAAATACAATATTGTCCAAATCGTTGGAGCCTTTTGCGAAATATTGGAAATATAAATACTAGAATTGCTCTGTAGAAGATGGAATAAAAGAATGCTCTTTTGTGTAAAATCATGTTTTTTTTTTTTTTTTTTTTTTTTTTTTTTTTTTTTTTTTTTCCTTTCAGGAAAGACAGCAATATGGATACAGTTGAAAAGTAAAACCTTACCTGAATACAAAATTTGATCCAAATCATTAGAACCGTTTCCCAGATACGCGGAATATATATACACATAAAAGAATTGCTCTTTTAAGATATTAGATAGAAACAATAGCCATTGCAGTCATCTAGCAACGGAACATTTCATCCTGCAGTTTTTCTAAGTCAGTCATCTGCTACATTTTTCGTAAGTACATCGATATTAAATTATTTTCTTCATAATCGTTGAAAGCTGCATAAAATTCTATGATTGACTTGATACACATAGTCGATTCACCATCTTATGGTCCCTGGCAGAAATACGAATTAGTACATCAGTAAGTAATTCTACGTAGGTACAGTGATATCTGAAGTTGTACTTTAGTTTCTGCCTGCACGTAATGTAAAAGCAATCAGAATCATGAGTCCAGCTTCAGATATCACTGTGGACGTATTATTATTTATTGATGTACTGACGCCAGGCACCTTCAGTCGGTCTGGGTGGCTCAGTTGGTTAGACGCTGGCCTGCTGATCCCAAGGTCGCGGGTTCAAATCCAGACCGATGGTTTTTAAGTGTGTTTAAAAACGACAGCTCCATGTCAGTACATTTACTGATATGTAAAAGAACTGCGGGACAAAATTCCGGCACACAGGCGACACTGATGTGATCCTAGCAATTCACAGCGTCGTTAAACAACAAAATAGTTTTTTTCAGGGACCTTCAGCTGGTGAACAGATTGTAGTTTGCATTCATAAATCTATCTGCAGGGCTTTGGTTGGGTCAGTACACAGAACACTTATCAGTACTTACTGTACGGTAGTTACAAAGTAGTCCGAAATGAGTATCGGAAGTTCTGAAATATGCAGTGCGAATTGTTCTTTCAAGAAAATCGGCGTTTACTTATTTGTCTAAAATTCTAATAATTTACTGATCAGAAAATAACCTTATAATACCTAGTGGAGGGGAAACGATATTATTGAAGAAAGATTTGTTTTTGCCGCATGCTGTATGTAAAAGAATGGAAGGAAAAATGAGTAATAATGAGTTAATTTTACCCACCTGAATTAACAATTATTGTCGACCGCTTGAGCAAACCAAGTTAAGTGTAAAATGTTATATCGAAGAATATTTAAAATATTGTCTAGTGTAAAGGATGTGAACTGTCCAATCATGTTAATAAAAAAGCAGAGATTCATTTTGAATAAATGATACACATTCAGTAATTATTGTTTCTGCGGTGGTAATACACACAGAACACCCTAGTAGGTCGTGCCTCTCGCATATGTGACCCGAATCTTTTAATACACGAAAACTCCAGGATCTGTGAAGTTTTAAGAGCGAATGGTTACTCCTCTAAAGTCATCCGTGACCTTATTCGTCGTAATAAGAAACCAAAGACATGTGAAGATAAAAAGGATAAAAAAGTGGGCGTGTCTCCCCTACATCAAAGGAGTAACCGACAAAATAGCAAAAACTTTACGAAAACAAAACATTGCAACCCGGTACAGTGCCGTAAAAAAGATTCAGGGATTCCTACCAAATGTTAAAGACAAAAGTGATATACTCCTTAATGCTGGGGTATACAATATAAGTTGTGACTGCGGAAAATCTTACATCGGACAAACGGGGAGATCCATAGCCACCAGAAGAAAAGAACACATCCGAAGTTTAAAACTCAACCAGCCAGAAAAATCTGCATTGACAGAACATGCATTTGTCACCCGTTATCACATCGACTTCGACGGAATAAAAGTTTTAGCCATCTCTGACAACTACTCTCACAGAACAATCCGTGAGAGTATAGAAATTTTAAAACATAAAAATAATTTGAACCGCGACAACGGAAGAGCCCTGAGCGCTATATGGCACCCACTTTTAACCTATGACGTCACTGGCCCTCCCACCACCAATAGCAACGCTGGTGGGCGGAGCGAGGAAAGTATAAATTAGGACGTGCAGCTGATTTTCTTTGAACACCAAAGCAAAAGATAAATAACCAATGTAAATACTGTCAAATATATCTCATGTTAATTTTAGCCTGTAAGCCGGGCCCCTTTGTACCGGCACCGGGCAAATGTCTTTTATAATAAATAAGTTGAAGTTGAAGTTTCTTCGCACATAGCCCAAGAGGAAGCAGGACACATGACCTGCGAAACGTCGGCAAGCAACGCCTACATGACGCGGCCTACACCGGAAGAGCCAAGAAAAACAATGGACACCGGCCGTGGAAGCCTTCGCAAACATTTAACCCTAGTAGGGTAATACACCAGATTCTGAGGACACATCAGTTCAGTTATGTATAGTTGAGGGGCGTAAGTCTATTTTGTTATTCTATGGTGGCAATGTATGTATTTGTTTACAAGTTTGGTGGTGTAGGTCTATTTTGTTATTCTATGGTGGCAATTTATGTACTTGTTTACAAGTTTACAACATAACCCACCAATTTAAAGACATGATAGATGTTTTGATGATGCAATCTGTGTTTTGACTGTTTTATTTCAGCACATGGTCATACAGGTAAACATCTATCTTTATATGGAAAATATTTCATTATTTTTTACTACCTCAAAAATGACTAACAATTTTTATTAACATACCATGTGTTTACGATATTTACATGGCAAATAAAATGCATAGCTTGCATATTCTGTTAAGGATATGTATAGCCTGAAATTTTCAAATTCTGAACTAATAATGCTAGTTTGTTCAAATTTATATCATAGGTATAACGTAATTGCGAATACAGCCTAAATTTGAACCATTTTGCTCTAATAGTTTAGAAATTATGATTAAATTTCTTTAATTTTTGTTACGCCTGTAAAAAAAACTCCCTTACGACAAAAAAATTTAAATTTTGCTGTAATATTTTAACCTTAGGTTCACGATACATCTATTTTTTAAAACTTCCCTGGGTCTCTCTGTGCTTCCTTCCGTTCAGGCTCAAAAAGTTTTAAACTTACAAATTATATGTTTTTTGGCCTAAAATTGTCATTTCCGTGGTTTGAAAATTATAAATATATGCTTACATACACAACAAAACCTACGGCAATGTTTATTCTTTGTGTCTCTGTGAACATGTATAGCAAGCTTCATTTGTGCAATTCAAATACTGCTCCACAAGAATTTTATACGAAGAAATATGCTAAAATATCAATAGTGAGAAAACAGCGATAAAAGATTTGAAGGCATAATATTATATACCTCAAAAGGAGGTCGCTTAGAAGTTTCATCTTTCAATCTGGCTGACGCATAAATTTCTGATAACATACTCTCACATGCATTACATTTCATAATTAATTTGGAGCAAAAACCCAAATGTTCACTAATTTGTTCAAAATTTACAGAAGCATACTTACAAACACTACACAGTACATTTTTGTAACAGTTGCTCCCAGATTATTGTGTACAAGTGTACGTATATTCAACATGACAAGTGTTGCGTCTATAAATACTCGCTGAGAAAATGCAGACAATTTTTTTCAGTTCTTATTTATGTGTTTGAGCTGGGCAATGAATCGCTAACTTCTGACACTTCAGAAATATTTAGCTTTGTGTAGTTTGATAACTTTTGTTGTGCTAAGCTCTAAGATAACCTTATTGCTTTACTTCTCTTTGACGGGCGCCTTTCTGCTTGCCTGTAACTAGTTCTGGGCGATTTCAACCTTTCTAGGGAGAATGTTAACTGCAAATAAAGTCTACAACATACTCCTGCCAGGAGTGTGATAGTGCGTCCAAAAACCCCCAACAACAACAACAACAAGTCTACAACACATTCATGATATAAACAAAATCACTGGTTTCAAATGTTCACTGTGCACCTCGTGGTATTTGGTAAACAATCGCCATTTTATACCGTACAATCCAAGTTGTTCATTTATATAATTTTAAAAGTGTATTATATAACTATACATTAAAACTAACTGCATCAGACTAAAAGTTTAATACAGGGCTAGATGAATCATGTGGCACGTGGTCAACTCAAACTCCAAGAAAAGAGTTTGCTTTTGTGTACATAAATACTGTTTTGTCTTGCATAGTAAGTATGAGAAATCTCACTGCCACAGTCGACTGCAGCTGTATGAGAGGATTCTACATCCAACATTCATGACATAATCCGAAAATTTGCGAAACTTGTGGGAGTTCAAAACCCACGCGACATTCAAACATAGAGTAGGACATTTAAAATGGCATCAGGAGGCGTGAGTGAGTTTTGTTTAAGGGCCCGTAGGGTAGAGATCTGCACGGGCCGACTTTCTTAGGCCCGGCCCAGCCCGATACCAATCAAGCCCGGGTCCGGCCCGAGCCCGAGAATAGTTTATAGGCCATGGCCCGGGACCGGCCCGAGCCCGAGAATAGTGTATAGGCCACGGCCCGGGCCCGACCCGGGCCCGATTGTGCACTTTTCTTTTAAACAAAATTATCCTGCAGTTATTGACATTATTATTATTATTATTATTATTATTATTATTATTATTATTATTATTATTATTATTATTATTATTATTATTATTATTATTATTATTATTATTATTATTATTATTATTATTATTATTATTATTATTTTATTAATTAATTATTATTATTATTAATTTATTAATTAATTATTATTAATTATTATTATTATTTTTTTTTTTTTTTAAATTGCTCCTTACATACACTTTCTGTCTCGCAATTTATCAGCACACTAGCCCAACGTTAAGGCAATGGCCCATGGAATATCTCATCTTTGGTGTATACTACTGATAACCATTTGCCACGGCTACTACTTCGCCATCTCGTTAACTGCAAAATGAAACTATGAACTGTGATCCGACCCTCCTTTAGTGATGCGACGTTTACATCAGAGCTCCTACTCATTTTGATTCGACGCAGACATCGATTACTCCTACCCGGAGTGTGATAGTGCGTCCATAAACCCCAAACAACAACAACAACAATTACAAAAATTAGACGTTGCATCTTATTTGTGTAGTGAATATTACAGATGCAATGCGATCATTCTATTATGTTACAGTACCTGGGTGACCGAGCTTCGCTCGGATTTTCTTTCTTTTCCTTTTGATTAATCGTGATTTTTGGGAGAAGATACTTATTTAGATAAACTTGAAAAGCAAAATGTTAGCTAAATATAAATGTTTATCCTAATTGTTGGAGCTGTTTCCATGACGAGACCTTTAATATCCTGGCTTCTTTGTTGAAACTGGCCCATTAAAAGAGAAATTATGGCCAAAATAAGGTTTAGAGTAATTGTGACTGTTACTCGTAAAATTGCGTTGTTGTTGTTGTTTTTCAGGAATGACGCCTATATAGATAAACTTAATAAGCAAAACCCTGTCTGAATACAAAATTTGATCGAAATCGTAAGAATTACTCATTTAACTATATAGGAATATAAATATAGTAGGTACTTTAGCTTTTGTACATTGGCACGGTGGGACTTTTGTTTTCGGTATGTTTCACTCGCTTTTGTTCAACTGAAATACACGTTGCCATAGCATTTCAACATTTGGTGTGGTTTCCAAGGGAAAGCAAAATTCTTCAAGTAATCTAATTCGCAACGAAAATCTAAATTGTATACGAAAATCTAAATTCTATACGAAAATGGGGAAGCCAGCGGCACCCGAAATCAGAAAAAGCGTTAAAAAAAGAAATATCCATAAAAAGCAGTGTATGTTAAGAGCGTTCGACGATGTGTCGAGAACTCTTATGAGCTGTCCAACTGACACGAACGAAGAGAAACTGTTTACTATGGATGAAAACCAAAGGAAAACATTTCTAAAGGCATTAAAAGATCGGGGCTCTATAAAAGCTGTGGGTTCCGTTTGTCGGAGAAGAAGATCGTCATGCCGGAAGAGAAGTTGTTCACGAAGGAGAAGAAGTTGTTCAAGAAGAAGGAGAAGGAGAAGTTGTTCAAGAAGAAGGAGGAGGAGTTGTACAAGAAGGAGGAGGAGGAGAAGTTGTTCAAGAAGAAGGAGAAGGAGAAGTTGTTCGAGAAGGAGGCGTAGAAGTTGCTCAAGAAGAAGACGACGTAGGTCCAGTGGCCGAAGACGAGGTGGAGACAGAGATATGTGATGGAACTTAACAGTTACAAATCAAAGCCGGTATCATTAAGCATCAGCTATAAACCTTGAAAAATTTATTAGTGTATAAAAATAATCCTTGCGATACTACTGTATTTAGGCTTCTAAATTATACAAGTAATGTATAACTTCAGTAAATATATTTTGACCAAGCAATTATACCTGTATCAATTTGTAGAAGTGGAGAAAGCGTTGAGACATTGTTTACACATACCTGGTTATTGATAGTAGGAGTAGATGTCTCTAACACAGGTCCCTGTCATCCTGTTCATATACTCACACGAACCTAGGTGTGCTTACCTAATATGGGCCACACGTGGACAGCACGGGGCCGTTTCATATAGGTAGGTACACATTCTCAACTCTGTGTGCAAGAACAAGATCGTGTGGTAAACTATTGCATTTCCTTTTATTAATGTCCAATATTTGGCTGTTCAAATATACATACTACCCAATTCTTTGACAGGAAAAATACAAAGATGCACATATTCACTTGTTAAATCCAATTCATAAAAGAAATACAGATCGAAAGTCTGGCATGTGTTGAGTATAAGACCAGGAACCTATTTATTGAAAAAATCTAACACTTGGTTTAAAACCTTGCCAATCTAACGGATTTCAATCTCTCCATTAGGTTTATACTCGCGTCCGCGCATGCGCTATAGCAGCAAGATGTCGTGAGGATCATAGGCTACAGAATTAAGGTAGTTAGTCTAGTTGTTATTATTATTTATTATTATTATTATTATTATTATTATTATTATTATTATTATTATTATTATTATTATTATTATTATTATTATTACTATTATTATATCATCGTTACTGTTATTACTATTATCATTATGGTTCTCATTATTCACCTTGAAGACATGGGCGTCACGAAGGGGGGAAAGGGGGACCGCGCCCCCCCCCCCTTGGGAATTAGTGAACTTAATGGGCTGACTCTTAAACTATTATTTTAATTTTAATGTAAAGAACAATTTTAATGAGCACAAATTAATACGGTTATACGCAACAAATACTATAACTTTTGCCAACAAAATAATGAATTAATATTATCTTGATTGCAAAATTCCAACATTTGGCCCTCCCCTGGAAAAAAGTCTGCCGACATTCTTGCTGGAATTACCTTGCAATTATACAATACTTTGTTGATATTTCACAAATAAACGTAATTTGCAATTAATCACATTATTTTACAACCTCAAATCAGATTTTCTCTAGTTTTGATCAATGAGGTCATCTATGAAAACGCGCAATATGTATAACTAAAGCGCGTCTCACTCTTAAAAGACAGTACATGTTAAATGGAGCGCAGTGTTGCAACATGTACTATATGTACGTATACCTCGAAGGTCGTCCGCTCGTCCGCTCAGCTGCGACATGTGATCGAAACAACTGAACAACTGAACCTGAATAACACTATTGTTTATTCTCTCCCTCTGACGTTTTTCACCCTGCTTCAAACGTGACATATCCTTTGTTGCCGGGACCATAAATAATATTAGGCGAAGGCGAAGTAGCATCAGCTAACGAGTATTAGCGCATTAAACAAAGCAAATATGATCATACTTTCAATAAGTAAATCTGTTAAATCTGTATACCTAAAACCACACGATATAATATTGTAACAAATAGACAGTAATTTTGAACTGCTGGTGTTCCATCGTACCAAGAGGCTCGACACTCCACATCGCGAAGGCACGTTCAAAGACAAAGACATTCTTCTGAGTCAATGACACTACCAAGTCATCTTATGAATTATACATATCCAAATAGTGAAATATGTATACTGCTATTTAAGGCTATCTACGTTATATCTACCTTAATATCTACGTTAAGTTTCAGCCGCATTTCATATATCTCCTTGGTATTTTTTGTACTTAGTACTTCTAAATGCGATTTTACAGATATAAAAATGTATTATCAAACACATATGGAGAAATAAAATGACAAAAAGCTTTAATAAATTATGCTGATTACCTTTAAACTTCCTCGTCCTCCAATAGTGACGCGATTCTTTCAATTTCATTTCCCATTGATCTTGATGGACCGGGTTGTGAATTAAAATCAGATGATGGTGACTCTGAAGGGGCAGTTCTTGTTGACGAAGACGAAGACGACGAAGATACATTAATCAGAATTATATTCAGCGTGGGTGGAATATTTGCAAACAATAAAGAATGAACAATTCGCCGCACTCCACTTTGCACTATTCCATCAAATTGTGTTAACCTAGCGTTTTTTTGTTTTCCCACCCTTTTTGCTTTCTTTTTCGATGGCGTTCTTAGAGGTCCTTTCATTACTTCCTTTTTAATCCTATACACTGCTGCTTCTGAACACCCGACAGCCTTAGCTGTTTCTTTTACTGCCTTTCACGCATTTTACTTGAAAAATAATCTAACACATTCATAATTATTTGGCGTTCCTTACTTCTTAATTTACCAATATTTCGTCTCTTTCTAGCTTCTCCTTCCATAACTACAAATATTTACAAAAATATTAAACAAATAACGCAATAACAGCTCACAGTTACACACACGACTTCTTTCGAACTAATGTTAGTGCTGCTCCTTATACTATCTTCTGTGTCAGGCCTGACGCTGAATAGATGAATGCCTTTTGTTTGCCCTACTGCATAAAAGAAAGAGGTTACTGCCTTTTGGTTTATTTTAAAAACTTTCTCCAACCTTCCTCAACATTTGTTCTCGCTGGTTCCCTGATGTAAACTCAATAACAAAAAAGTTTCACACTGCGTAACTTTTGCAGTGCACATATATAAAAATTTCCGAAAACATTTAATTTAAAAAATTATAACACTTAACTGGGTAAACATAGATAATTCAAAGTAGGCAGGTAGTAGCACTATAGTTTACTCTACCTAAGAAAAAAATATAGATTCATTCTAGCAGTTAGTTTGTTAGTTAGTGCGTGATGAGTGTAGAAACAGCAAATATCGGACTTCTATTGAAAAAAACGTTTTCTGAAGAAATTTGGACCTATAGAAATGTATAATGACTCTGAAAAGGATATAACCTGATAGAGAAAAAAATTCTGCATAGGATAATGTGTTCAAACCTGAAATTTATAACAAATGAATATTTATACCATGCTATTAGGAATCTGGCAACAGAGCTAGGGTAGAAAAGGACGCGGCTAATGGCAACTTGTATGCGCTAGATAGAGACAGAGATGTCCCATTTAACTCCATACTGTCTTTTAAGAGTGAGACGCTATATAAAATTATTTATAGCTGTTTAATGTATTAAAATATGCACAGCATATATTTCAATGATAAAAATCTGATGTGCTATATACAAATGATTTTCTTTGCTCACTCTTGCGCAAAGTATTCTTACCAAGGCTTATCCTTCTATATATTCATGTTAAGAGAGATAAACTTTCATTACATATTCTAAAGGATTCATAGGTGAAAGCGATAGACAAACCTTCTCCCCCACCCCCCCCCCTCTCTCTCTCTCTCTCTCTCTCTCTCTCTCTCTCTCTTCGTGTCAAATATATTGCTATTTTCAAAAATGATAGCTGTCGTAATTGTGTTATTTATTTCATTTTCCTCTGCGCTGCATTTTCATATTGTTGTGAAAGAGTGGCCACACAGCTATTCTTAGAAGAACAGCTCAGCCAATAAAATACTGTCTTAATAGGGAAAGAATGTCAGTATCACATTCTGTTTTCGTTTATTACATTATTATAAGGCATTTTAATAAGGGCTACGTTGCAATTATAATCTAAATCCTAAAGAAAGTGAAAAAGGCGTGTTGAAAGCTCTTAACAAAATAATAATTGCACGATTATGTGGCACACTGTTGTTCCTTCCTTCTACAGATAATTTTCATTTCTGTTTTACGAAATATTACACAATGAGAGCTTTGTTTTTGTTCAATTAAAACGCCTGCGTTGACATTTCATGTCAGAAAACAAGAAAAGTAGAGTAGAGACACTTAGATACTACCATGGGATTTGAATTATACCGTGAAATGTAAGCTGCACGTGTGAATATCGGTACTACGTGACTCCCGTGTGACGTCATCAGCAGACAGCTCTAGGAAGAGCGATTGCGCGGGAAGCGGGAAGAGGCCCCCCCGGATATAAAGAGGTTAGCTCAGTAAAATGACAGTTTTGCAGTTTTAGTTTAATGTTGTGTGTGGTACATGGCTAATGCTGTTGAAACTGTTAAGAGACAAACCCAAATACAATGTCCACATTGTGGCCAGCTTTATAAAGGGCTTAAAATCCACACCAGTAAAGCCCATCCAGAGGAATACAGGGAGTCCCTGTTAAATAGCAAAATTCACTCTGATACATTAGCTGATGCTGTAAATGCCACTAAAACTTCAGAAAGCAGAGCACATGCAGATGATTCACAAATTAAATCACATAATAACAATGCAAAAACTTATGAAAATGAACTTCATAATTGGCTTAACATATTTAAACAAGATATGTCTAATGAGGAGTTTCAGAGTAACGTTTACGGTTTCCTAGAATTTTTGCACCGTGCTATTGATCTCCTGCCTGGACCACAGAGTCCTGCATCTAAATACTACAGAGCCCGTAGAGATGGCAAGTTAAAAAATAACAATCGCCAATACAAAAACTCTAGTAATCCACAAAGGTCTTCCAAACGTGACAGGGAAAGGAGAAAGGCAAAATACACATATGAACGTATACAGTTTGAGTACTTTTATCAAAGAAGGAAAGCTGTGAGAAAAATTCTACAACAAAATCAGCCCTACAAATTACCAATGGCAAAAGACGACATTGAGGGTTTCTATAAGCAAGTATTTGAAACCCCTAACAACTATGTAAGGGACAGTTATGATTCTTTTACGTGCGATGATGTAAACAGTCCAATAGAATTTTCTCAATTATAAAATCTATAGCTATAGATACAAGCCCTGGTCCAGACAGAGTGTTACTAAAGGCATTTAGGCACCCTGCTGCTGCTGACGTAATTACTCACGTTGCTAACAGAATGCTGAAGACGGGTATAGTTCCTGACGAGACATCCTCAAAAGAAAACCATGTCTCACCAAGAGACTTGACTCACTCTCTCTCTCTGTGAAGCAGTTAGCATCATTTAAATATGCCCCGATAACATCTAGTGACGTGGAAAGAAGTTTTTCACGTTACAAAAGTGTTTTGCGAGATAACAGACGATGTTTTACAGTTGAAAATTTGTGCAAAGTGTTGGTTATGAACTGCAATTTAGCAGTTAATACTAGCAGCGGGATTACTTCTGCTTCAACCTCTAAAGAATACGGTAACTTTATTTATTACTTATACTAACTCGCCTTGTCTACTGCAAAGGGACATTAATTGTTTTAATTAAATAGTGCATATTTCTTGGCATATTTTCAAGTTTTTAAGAGCATATTTGCATGCATATTTCAGTGTTTTTAGGGCATGAACTTACGAGCCCTAGTTATTAATAAAACAATTTTAAGCTTTTAAATCTAAATTTACTCAGCATTTCATGGATCCAAAAATGGGTTAGCTACATGTGCAAACAGTTATGTATGTATGTTTAGCTCAGAAATTCTTACTAAAACATTTTGTATTAAAGAATTCTATAAATGTAATCTTCAATCACCAGGTTTGATAGATTTCCAGCAGACCGGGCAGATGGGGTTCTTCATCAACCAGGAATCAATGCATGGAATGTGATAGTAATGCGCGCATGGTAGAATGCGAAGATTTTCTCCATGTCTGAACACCTCCAGGCAAATTTCACATTCGCGCTCACCATGTGCGTCCTTGTACGTTCCAGTAAGTAAGTGCTGTATGAATTCCCATCTAAGGGCTATCTCTATCTGCTGCTGTTGAAAATGTTGCACCTGTCGGCTGACGAGTCTGTTATTCTGCGTCCTCGCAAAACACCAGGAGGCATATTCGCTTCTTCGAGCCATAGCAGTGTTATTTCTTGGGTTATTTCTTGTATTAGACGCATCATCAGATGCTCTACGGCGGTAAGCTTGTATACAGTTCCCCATTATGTTGCATGTGGTGTAAATCTTTTTCTTCTAAAATATTATTGTAGCTAGGTAGGTATATAGTTATTTTGCTTGGCTTTAAGGCCAGAGCACGAATAAATGCAGTACCTCCACATTCTTTGGATGCAAAACCCGGTGAATGTTTCTTGTAATAATCTTCACATTTTGAATGCTATAGGATTTCGTTTCAGGCCTCTGGTAGCGTACATCAACACGAACATATTCAATACTTGAATAAATTTAGTCAGAAATCATCTCGTATACTATTAGATTTCGTTAAAACAAACGCCTGCTCGTCTGCAATTAATTTGATGTGTATTCGATTATCATATATCAGCTTTTACTATATATATATATATATATATTTTAAATAGTGAACTGGAAATGTAGGCCGAAACATGAGCGTCGGCAGACTTTTTTTCAGGGGAGGGTCGCATATTGGAAGTTTGCAGTCAAACAATATTAATTTATTATTCTGTTGCCCAAAACTGCAAAAGATATGAGTTATAGGAGGATAAGCGTATTAACTTGTGATAAATAAAAACTGTTTTTCCATCAGCATTGAAACAATAGTCCAATAGTAATTGACGAGATATTAAATTCATTAATTTCCAAGGAGGGCCGCGGCTACCCTTCGCGGCGCCCTTGGGCCGAAATATCCCTCTCCCCATTTATCTTTAACATGTTAGGTTTTGTCGGTGGTTTTTCTCCTTAGGAACAATTTCTCGTTAGCAACGTCACTCACTCGCTCTACGGTGGTTTTGATCTTTGGGTTTCTATTACTTTGAATTAACTTCTTGCATTAATGTCACACGCGAGCGCGCGCGCACACACACAAACGCCCACGCACGCACAATTCGTGGTCCAATTAATACTTCCAGATTCTAGGGAGTACGGTGAATAATCGTAGGTAAAGAAAAATTCCCACTCTCCAGCTGGAAATCGAAACCAGGACCTAAATATTTTAATAGTGCTAAGAAAGTATAACAGCCCAAAAGCTGTAACATGAATGCATAACAAATCCGATGTGTTATATTCACACGATTTTCTCTGCCAACTAACTCTTCTGCAACAATTAAATTCTTACAGAAGTTTATTTCAACAAACTTGCGTATCTTAGGGCTGTGACATGCCTGGATAACTAGCGCGTTCGCTGTATTTTGCCTCTTGTTGATGTTGAGTGGGAAAAAAAGAAAAAAAAAGAAAAAAAAGAAAAAAAGAAAAAAAAGAAAAAAAGTCGCAAAGTGACAGGGTCTTGTGGTTTCGAAATTTAGGCCGTCTTAGATTACGATGCCTAGGTTAATGTGTGTATATGAACGGAATAGCAGGGTCCTGTGGAATCAATCACTACTGCAAGTAGGGGCGAAGTCACAGGTGAGACAGCGTCTATCCTAGAAACTCTGCGAAAGAGAATTTAACTTTTGCATGAATCAAGTATTTGTATTTCCCGCTTAGGAAGTTAGGTACGTCTCTATTTGCGCGACTCCATTACGGAGATGCGGTACCGGACTGCATGTTGTAGAGGTTCGCCGATCTGTGTATTTTATCATGCTTAGAGCACATATTATACCAGATGATCAACTCTGTGTTAAAGAATTGATGTCATAAATGGCGCTGATGTCAGATGTTTCGACCGGTACTTTCGCGAACTAACCATTCCGTCGGTAATGCCGTACAACTCTATATCGACCGAGCTGCGCTAGCCACCTCCTCCCCACCCTATGCCAGCATCACATGCCGATTTTCTTTCGTAGCACAGATTATAAGTGTGTTTCAGGTCAGAACTGTTAGTAGAGATTTGTGGCTCCCTCGGTCCCCTGGCCTAACCCCCTGTCATTTATATCTCTGGGGTAACTTAAAACAAAGGTACAAGACAAATGCACACACCCTGAAAGAATTAAAACAAAATATCCTCCAGGAAGTTGCCAGCATTTCTCAAAGTGAAGTATGGCGAGTCATGGATAGCTTAAGAGGTGAAATCAGGACTGAAAAATTCAATGCCATAGCCGGGAACTGAACCATGGATCTTATGCTTATCGAGCGGCTGCTAAATAAAGAATGATGGATAGTTTCTTAAAGAGGTGACAGAAATGTATGTATGGATGACGATGACCAGTTTCAGCATCTTCTTTCATAAAGTTGGTCAGTAAAGCCTTTAAAAATGTTGTATGGTTCCATGTGCACCTTTCTATGATAGCACCAAACAGCAACGAGTGCCAAAGATGCTGAGAGGTCAAACACCACGTAGCCCGTTTGGAGGTGTTTTGCTCTCCTTGTACTTTGGGCATGAAAGACTGCTTAGTTTTTGCTCAGAGATCTGTTTATTGGGGCAGCACCATGGCCCATTGGTTAGAGTGCTTGTCTACCACTTAGGTGACCCAGATTTGATCCCAGGGATCCGCATGTGGTATTCATAGTGGATGAAGCGGCATCTGGGCAGGTTCTCTGGTTTCCCCCGCCCCTCAGATTTTGCCTGCATTTCATGTCATCCTCTTCCTCACTCTCACACCTGGTGCTGACCACCTGCTTCCAGGTCTTCACTCTGTCTTGTTCATGTGCTCCCTGACAGGCGTGTAACTCTAGGCACTGGCTTGTAAGTCCTAGGGGGTGTAAGTCTTGCATAGGGGAGAATAATCAGGAAAAGAAGAAGATCTGTTTATTGTGCTCGAGGTTCATTTATGTGCTGTAAACGTATGAAATGAGTCCACTGGCTTTACTTCCCTTCCAAAGGAAGCCATGCTAAGGATATAAAACTAATGAAGTGTTTAGAATAGTGGAACATGTTAATAAAATGTTGAAAGTGTTAAAAACACTTTTGCTCCACTTACCAGTTAAACAGGACTAGTTTTGGATAGACATCCTCTCTAGCTTCATCTGGCGGTCGACCATTTTCTCATCAGGTAACTGTCCCCTTTCCCAACTGCCTGGCCTGCTGCTCTTCCCATTGGTCAGCAGACGTAAGACGTTGATTGTCTTGAGTGGTTCAAAGTTCATTATTGTTAATGACATTAATATTTTCCCACACTGTAAGTTACCAATGATTTTTTTTTAAAGTTTGATTTCTTGGCTAATATTATAGTTGCATGACTAAAAGTGATGAATCATGGAATTAGGAATTAACAGTGTGACTAAATATTTACATTATTATGATTGGAAAGTGATGTTGGTTATGATAAGGAATATGATGTTGACAATAAAATATCCAAATTTCAAAGAGTGTATGGAACAATTAGCTAAATATTTAGAAACAAAATATATAAAGAAACTAAAGATTACCTGTGCTAGTAGGTGAAGAAGAACATTAAGAATTGAATGAACACTTTGAGTCAATTTGTAACACTTATACAACACTCGTACATCACTTATTTCACTTACATTCAGAACATGCTGTGAAAGCCATTGTGAGCTTCTCAACAGTCATATTGTGTGCAATGGATGCACTTTTCCCTGTTGGTAGATGGACAAACCTTCTTTCGCCTTGGTAGCGTGATGGCTAGCGTGTCTGCCTCATGTTCAAGAACTCACGAGTTCGAATCTCGCTTAGGGTGAGTTATCTGGGTAAGGTTTTTTTCTGAGGTTTTCCCTTATCCTGCTTGGATGCCATGGTGCTTCTGTCAGAAATCCATGTTATTGCTGATTTGTCTTCCTGTTTCATTCTTACATTTCTGAAAAGTTCCTTTGCTCTGATTTAGGTTTTCTCTTTTTTTTTTTTTTTTTTTTTTTTTCTATGTAAATTTTGTTACAGTTCTTGCATTCAAACTGGTACCTATATTCCTGATTTGTTAACTGTTCCAATTTCATCTCTTAGTTTGGAATATACTAGTTTTTAATGGAATGGTTTTTCTTGTTGGTTATTCTGTAATCGTTTATACAACTTTTATGTTTTGTTTTTGTAGCTTAGCAACTCTGTTTGTTCTTCTGATAGCTTGCCCATGTAACGGTGAAACCTTTCTACTTTACGGGGAGAAATGGTACCCGTGAATCACATACTCCCATATATCTACAAAACCAAGAACGCCAGGAGACATCTTCCGAGACAATTCCTATTAAACCCTCCCTTTCTCCTTTGTCCACTCAAAAAGTGGACAGTCAACTGTTCTTCAATTATCTAGAAGAAATGGGAAAACTCACCAGAAAAAATGAAGCCATTCCGAGCGAGGCCTTGAATCAACTTCTATGCAAATTGATATCCTCAATCAGAGCTAACTAAATTGATCACACTCATAGCATGGCTCCTTTCACGATAGCTCAATGGAACGCCCGTTCCATAAAGCCAAAATTACACTATCTATAACATCTCCTAGAGAGATATCACATGGACATTATAGTCATTTCAGAAACATGGCTAACCCCTCAACAAACATTTCGATATCGTCCATTCCAGGTTATCCGACAGGATCGCTTGCATGGGGGAGGAGGAGGAATCATGGTTCTTCTTCATCCTTCTTTGTTGGTGTCCTCTTTTCAAACAATCAACAGTTTCGACGAGCAATTTCAGGCATTTTTGCTCCAACTTCCTAGCCTGCAACTAATAGCAATCTATAATGCACCACAACATTATATTTCTCGTACTTTCTGGATGAATCATATACCATTGCTTCCAGACAAAAACACCATAATCTGTGGCGATTTTAATCTTGGCCTTACTCCGAACCAAATTCGTTGTTCCCAACATAATTTTTCCTTTCTTCATCAGCTAATACAACAACATTTCCTTTTGCTTAATGACGACTCACCAACCCGATTTGGTCCTGCTCATCAACTTCCATCATATCCAGATCTATCACTGATATCATCATCGCTATGGCAAAATACCCATTGGAGAGTAAGACTTGATTCTATGGGAAGCGATCACTTTCCCATATTTATAAATCTAGACAAACCACCTACTTTAGATGCTCGTCGACCTTCCATTCCTCGTCAACAAATACTGGATTGGAATGATTTTACCAACAGGCTAATAGCAACTTCATTAACATCTAACAAATCATACACAACACAACATCCTATGGATCACATATCTTTCATTGTAGCAACGGTACTATCACATATATCTCCAACTCGGATACACTCTTCCAATACAACTAGGTAGAAACCCATTTGGTGGTCTCCAGAATGTTCCGAGGCAGTTGCTAAACGTAGATTAGCACTAAACCAATACCGTCAAACACCAACCTGTAACCAATTTATAGTTTTAAAAGCACAATTCGCATCCACTCGACGCATCATCTGATACCATAAACGCAAAGGTTGGCAAAAATTCTGTACAGAATTGTCACCATCAATTACTACCTCCACAATGTGGCGTAAACTACGTTGGTTCACACGACATACCGGACACCCTACTAATCCCATAGTCATGGACATACATCTTCAACAACAATTTCTAGAACAACACACTCCAGACTCGGTACGTAACAATCCTCTTTTTCTGAATTCCGTGACACAGGAAGAGCCTTTATTTGAGGGTGCACTAGCACTCATGTCACCAATTTCAACACACGAACTATCTAATGCACTTAATTCACATCATAAATCCACCGCTTCAGGACCAGATAGAATATCATACGAAATGATCAAACACTTTCCACATACCTTAAATCTTTTGATTACACATGGGTATTCATACATTCTTTACACAGGTCATATCCCAGATTCATGGCAACACTTCTACATCATACCACTTCTGAAACCAAATAAAACAGGAAGGGCAGCAAATCACTATAGACCGATTGTCCTAGCCAACACACTAAGGAAACTATTTGAACAAATTCTAAAAACCCGACTCACGTTTTATATGGAACGTTACGGTTTTTGGCCCAAAGGACAACACGGATTCAGAAAACTATTCTCCACACATCACAACCTACTTCAACTAACGCATGACATACACGTCAATTGGACCCACAACCGAGGACTTCTAGCCCCCTTCTTAGACATTTCCCACGCATACGATTCTGTACAGTTGGACATCCTCATCCCTATTTTAAGGAAACTTTTCATTCCAGCACCTATAGTACGATGTATTTACCACCTGTTTATTGATCGTAAAATTCAATTAAATCTACACTACTCATACACCCAAATTCGCTACAGTTCTCAAGGATTACCCCAAGGTACTCCTCTAAGTCCGCTACTATTTATTATTTATATCCAGGAACTTAGTACTCTTCCTTTTAAACAGAGTCAACTGCTCCTTTTTGCTGATGATATCCTCCTTTACTCTCCGGCAACGATTCAGGAAATCCGTTTATCGACACATAAGTTACAACATGACTTAGACTTGTTAGTGCAAACCCTCATACGACTAGGGTTACAACTCAATGTTAGTAAAAGTCATTCTATTTTCTTTAAACGCGGCACACCAATTTTACAATCACCGATACATATTAACGGACATCCTATACCTCTCACGCAGTCAACCAAATTCCTAGGCTTATATTTTGACCATAAACTATCCTGGAAAAATCATGCTGTGTATCTTCACTCCACCCTTAGATCAACCCTTCCCATATTTAAATACATACAAGGTCGACATTGTGGAGCACACCCACGATACCTATATATCATATTTAAAGCCCTTTGCCAATCGAAAATAGATTACGGAGCCATCACTATTACTGCATATCCAGTTGGACTGCAAAATAAAATTACATCCATAATTTATCAAATTGGTAAACTCATTTTAGGGATCGGCGGTAAACCTGCTACTCAAAAAGTTTTTGCCGAATTAGCACTACAAAATTTCGCCGAACGGCAGATAACCCTAACTATTCCTTTTATAGCAAAACTCTTTCTCTTCACAGAGACACTGCTGTTCTCTAAATTGCAACTAGGCCGTAATATCCGTTTACAGTGCAAAATAGGATCACGGAAGCAGACACAGATATATTTAAAAATATTTAAAGCTTTCAAATCATTCCAGGGAGGGATGTCCCATAGGAGACCTCCCTTATATTATCTCCAATATGATCAGCTGATCCCTAAAACCAAACTTATTCTGTCTAACTGGCAAAAACATGATGTTACTACACCTAAACAGTTTGCATACTTCCTAGACCAGTTTTCTCAATCTTTACAATCACCCCCTCAGATTATATATATACTGATGGATCACTATCTGACCATGGGGCGGGAGCTGCATATTTCAATCAAACCACGGATACCAGAGACTCATTCACTCTTCCATGTTGTTTTTCTAATTATTCAACAGAAATATACACAATATACCAAGCTCTATATTCTTTACGTCATATACATAATTCCACAATCCTACTCTGTATCGATTCCTACAGTGCTATACAAACTCTTAATAGATTCCAAATAAAACCTTCTCTTGATTGGTGGGAAATATTATGTTTCCACGAACTAGATTCTTTAGATCAACGACATAACATGACACATATGATATGGATACCTGGCCATTCCAACATAACAGGTAATGAGTACGTAGATAAACTGGCCAAAGCAGCTGCCAATAATTCTCCCCCAAATCCATCACCAGGAATACACATCCAGGACGTCCGACAACATATTACTCATCATATCGATACTTATTTCCATCTACCTAGATCATCTAAAACACCATGGTTTTCAGTGGGAAATGTAGATAAAGAGGCTATATCTCTGGCAACGAAATTGAAATTAGGCGTAGCATCCACACCGGCTTATTTATTTAAGATCGGAAAACGTGATACAGATTGCTGTGAGTGTGGTCAGTTTGGCGATGCAGATCATATATTCTTTCAATGCCCTAAAAATTACCAAAATTCGACATCTCTATATTCACACATATGTGCATGTATTGGACACGGTCCCTGGAATATTTCCTCACTTCTAAATTGGAAAATACGTTATATAGCACCACTTCTTCTTCGTTTCCTCAGAAAATGTAAAATGAAACTATAAGACTAACAGCATAATAAGAACATATGTATATTCAAATTACATCTTATGTTACATCTACATCTCTACTTCATCAAAGACACCAGAGGCGGAAATCCAGAATACACTGGATATAGCGTCATTAAATAAACCACCACCAACAACAACAACAAGTAACGGCGAAAAGTGTTAAATTAAATATCCAGTTATCTTAATTGTGTCGTATGTTTTATACATATTAAACCTTCCAGTCCGAGAGAATACAAACAACAGGTTATGGACCCAGGCATATAAGTATAAAGTGCGATACGTGAAGCGGTTTATTTTCAGTTTCGTTACATAAGGTTTAAGTAACAAAATGGCTGACTTTCGATGTGACATCGTAAAGTTGAATAATCATAATTATTCAAACTGGAAATATGAAGTACAACTGCTTTTAATGAAAGATAACTTATTATTTATTTATGCCAACAAACTTACTGTTGGTGTTTTTAAACACACACCAGTTGTGGCATTGAATTTTTAAGTTCCAGTTCTACCTCTCAAACTTTGTCTATACACGGCTTGTGTGTTTAAAAACACCAACAGTAAGTTTGTTGGCATAAATAAATAATAATTACCATCTGAAGGTTATTTAATCCTGGGACATAAAGTACTTACAATAGTAAGTCAACATTGGGGTCATTTGTCTCTGATGTGAGACTGCCTTTGTGGTTTACCAGGAGAAATACGAACTGTTTTGAGAATTTAATGCCATTCTGGCAGTTTGTCACAATAGCTCAGTGGTAGAGCATCCGCCCGGTAAGCGGAAGGTCTGTGGTTCAAATCCCAGTTGTGGCATTGAATTTTTAAGTTCCAGTTCTACCTCTGAAAGATAACTTGTTTAAGAAGGTAATTGAATCTGAAAAACCGATAGATACAGGTTCAAACGAAAGGTTAATTGCCGATTGGGATACAACTGATAGTAAAGCACAAGCCTACATCGGACTTGGTGGAAGATGATCAATTTATCCACATCAGGGGTAAGTCCACAGCAAAGAAAATGTGGAATGCTCTTAAGGAATATCATGAGAAAAGTACGTTAACGAATAAAGTTCATTTAATGAGAACAATTTGTTCTTTGAAACTTGAAGAAGGCGGTAATATTCCACAACATATTACTCGCATGCAAGAATTGTTTTTAAAGCTTCGAGACATAGGTGAAGAATCTTTATCGGATAAATGGAGTGTTGCAATGTTGTTGAGCAGTTTGCCTAGAAATTATGATCCATTAATTACAGCACTGGAAACACGTCCAGAGGATGAACTAACGTTTGCCATAGTACAGCAAAAGGTGATTGCTGAATATGAACGTAAACAATATGCAGAAGGGGCTTCCTGTAATTCTTCAGATAAAATGATGAGGACAGTATCCAGAAAAGATTTTAAAAACACTTCCGTGAAATGTTATTTTTGCAAAAGGTATGGACACATGAAAAAGGATTGCAAGAAATACTCAAGTTGGAAAGAAAAACCAAATAAAGTGAATGCAGTTGAACATAAAGAGCATATATTTACATTTGACATTTCATCAAATAGTTGGATTTTAGATTCAGGTGCCACTCGGCATGTAACCAATGACAGAGAGTTTTTCACATCCTTGGATAGATCCTATGTTAATAAAATTGAAGTTGCAAATGGTGAACTAGTTGATGTTATTGGCATCGGGACAGGAAAATTGATGCTTAAGAATAAAAAGGGAGAAGTGACACCAGTTATTGTTACCAATGTGCTTTATGCATCTAAAGTTGTTGGAAATTTAATTTCTGTTCGACAGCTAAACTTAAGCAATTTTTCTGTTAACTTCAGTAAAGACTATTGTGAAATATGCAAAGATGGAAACCAGATTGGATTTGCTAAGTCCACTGGAAACTTGTACAAATTGTGTGAGCCATACAAAATCCATGCAGTGTTGGAACACAACAGCAA
This sequence comes from Tenodera sinensis, assembly GCA_030765045.1. Taxonomy (NCBI): domain Eukaryota; kingdom Metazoa; phylum Arthropoda; class Insecta; order Mantodea; family Mantidae; genus Tenodera; species Tenodera sinensis. Next base: position 367,414,254 of record CM060964.1, on the reverse strand, counting down.
TTGTATTCATACATGGCATCGGAAAATGGGACATCGTGACCCAGAGACCATAAGGAAAATGTATGCTGAGGGTCTCTTAGATGATTTGAAGATAGTTGATTGCGGTATCCAAATGTCATGTGATACGTGCATGAAAGGAAAGCTGACCAGATTACCATTCCCAAAACAATCTTCAAGCGAGTCTACCAGATCACTTGATTTGATCCATACAGATGTTTGTGGACCAATGCAGACCATGACACCAAGTGGTAAGCGATTTATAGTCACATTTATAGATGATTTTTCAAGGTATACTCATGTATATTTATTGGCAAACGAATCTGAAGTTCCTGATACTTTGAAACATTATGTAGCACTTGTGAAAAACAAGTTTGACAGAAAAGTCAAGATTATTCGATCTGACCGTGGAGGTGAATATCTAAATAAACAATTAAGAACATATTTGGCCAATGAAGGTATCCAGACTCAGTTAACTGCAACTTATTCCCCACAGCAGAATGGCATAGCAGAGAGGAAGAATGGAACTCTGGTAGAAATGGCACGTTGTATGCTGATTGATGCAGGCTTACCAAATCAATTTTGGGGTGAAGCTGTGATGACTGCTAATGTCATACAAAACAGAGTCCTTACTCGAGCAAAGAAATTAACACCATATGAACTGTGGAATAATGAAAAGCCTAAAGTAAAGAATTTACAGATTTTTGGTTCCAAATGTTTTGTTCATGTTCATGTTCCCAGAAATGCCAGAAATTGGATAATACAGGAACAGAAGCAATATTTCTTGGATATGATGAAGAATCAAAAGCTTATCGTTGCTACAATTTAGCTTCACAAAAGGTGATAATCAGTCGAGATGTCAAGTTCAGTGTGGAAGCATATCAAGGGAAACGTGATGATTTAAATAGATCTGAAATCGACATAAATGTTGATTCCAAAGTTAAAATATCACATCGAGAAGTAGAAATTCAGGAGGAGAGTGATAAAGAAAATGATATTCGAAACGCACAAGCCACCCAAGCAGTTGTACAAAGGCAGAGAAGGCCAAAGAGAAGATCAACGGGGCTCGTCATGCCTGATGAGGTTGATCCTGACAGACAGGAGTCCCCAGGCAGAGAGGATGACTACTCGAAGATGAATAATGAGGAGAGTGGTGGTGAGTTATCTGGCCATTCCTCACGTCTCAGTTCAGTGTCTGGAGGTAGCGGCGATGCTTCAGTCAGTAACAGCCGATCGGGAACACCTGCACACTCAGTCAAAGATGGCGGTGAAAACGGTGAACTTGATTACAAGAAGCTGTATGAGCAATCCTTAGCAGAGAATGATAGGCTGAGAGAGAAGCTTAAGAAGACTGAAGACGACCTACATGAGGCAAAGACACAATTAGAGAAAGTTTCTGTTGCTACTGTAAAGAATTCCTCAGAGATGGAGAAACGAGAAAGGAGAGCAATGGAAAGGAAACTTTCGTAAATGGAAGAGGAATTAAAGTTCATGCTAGAAGATGTTCAAAGTAAAAGTGGTCCTAGTGAAAGTACTGCAGCTTATATCAGAAGGCCAGTGGGAAGTGCAAGTACGCCTGTCAGACCTTCCTAAGCACCTGTGGAAGCCTCCACACCTGACGCATCTGATACGTTAGCTCTCCGTCGGCAAACAAAGCCTCCTGATGATAAAGATCAGGATAGAGAAAAATGTAAGGTTGTGTAAACGAGAAGAAGTGTTGGTTATTCTGTAATCGTTTATACAACTTTTGTGTTTTGTTTTTGTAGCTTAGCAAGTCTGTTTGTTCTTCTGTTAGCTTGCCCATGTAACGGCGAAAATGTTATATTAAATATCCAGTTATCTTAATTGTGTCATATCTTTTATACATATTAAAGCTTCCAGTCTGAGAGAATACAAACAACACTTCTTTGGTAATAGGAAAATTTTATGTTATTCAAAAACTTTTTTGAATTTGTTGAGAGCTATGGGGCACAATGTGAATTTTTGGAACATCTTATTTTCTTCTTTAATTCTGGAGAGTGTGTTGGTCTCTTTGATGACTATTAATTTTGGTTTTGTGCACTTTGAAACAGCTTCTTGCCAAAGCCCTCTCAACTCATTATAACCAGTAAAACATAGGTAACACAGGCTGACTTCACTTGTTTTATCAACAACAAGAAAATAAAATGGACAATGATTTATGGTGCATATATTAATATCAAAATTAAAATATAATCCTTCATTAAAATGTTTTAAGTGATGATAACTAGAATTAAAGTGCTTCTTATAAGTTTGGACAGTGGTATAGGGAGAAGAAAGAAAATGTGGATATACCCAATGAGAAACATAAAAGAAGAAAAAGTTAAAGCAGGTAAGATTTTAGTAAACATTTTCTTTGAAGTTCATTCTGCTAAGAAATAAGACAGTAGTAGGAAAAATGGAAAATATTAGAGAGAATATGGAAGGAGTGAGGAAAGATAGAAAGAAGTTAGCATAAGTGTGAAAAATAAAAGAATCTGTTAGAAAAAATTATTCAACAAATGGAAATAAATTTAAATAAATTTAAATATTTTAAGGCAGGATATATGAAAGAGTGAAAGCAACATAGAAAAGAATACAAGTAGTTTAAAACAGGAGATTGATTTATAGCTTTTCTTTCTTTTTTTTTTCTATGTAAATTTTGTTACAGTTCATGCATTCAAACTGGAATATTCCTGAATGATTAAATGATTACATAGACTTTCACGGTCTTTGCCTATTGCTTCTTTCTTGTTTCTGGTATGGGCCGTGTCTTGTTGGCTTGTTTAAGAAATTAAAAATTATGCCGACATTTCACCGCAAAACTATGGGCTTCTTCAATGGAAGACTGCAAAAGATCCATCCAATTAGTCACTGCCTACTCTGATTGGCCTCGTCCTGTCCCACTCGTATTCCTATTGATTCCTTCTCCTCCAATAGGAAGTTGACTTGTTAATGGGGTCTTCCATATCGTGTTGAGTGGTTTGCCTGTGTCACATTCATACTGCTGTTTTCGGTTATCCTGTAGGAGCCCGTCCTCACGTGGTTGATAGGCAGTTGATTTTGACTGAAGCATTGTTGTTATGAGGTTCATTTCCTTTAACTCGTTGGTGACGTATGTATTGCCAACGCTGGAAAACTGAAATCAGCGGAAGTATGAGAATGTTGCCAACCAACTTGTTAACGTTATTTGTTATTGTTATTTAGAGTTACTGTTTTGTAATTAAATGATGTGACTTAAGTTCTTGTGCGGTGCGGTTGTGGTTTTAATCTGTATTCTACATATGTTTGAAAATGAAAAATTGGACTGAGAAAGAGATATTGTGGCTCATCGAAGCATATAAAGATGAAAATTACCACAACAGGCACAAGAGAAGGCGGTAAACCGAGAAGGGATGCTCTCAGAGCACCCGCCTAGTAAGCGGAGGGTCTGTCGTTCATATCCCAGCTGTGGTATTGAATTGTTAAGTTCTAGTACTACCTCTCAAACATTGCCCACACACGGTTTGTGTTTAAAAATACCAATAGTAAGTTTGTTAGCATAAATAATCAACTTTAACTTGTTGCGCATTTTCACAGATGACTACACTTATCAAAGGTACAACAACCCTTATTTGAGATTGTATAGTGCAGTAATTTTATTACAGATTACGCAGTACTAACAACAACAATAATGTTGTTGTTGTTGTTAGCTAATGCTGGATTTCTGACAATAAAGTCATTAATCCTCTTGCTCTCCAATATTTTTCACTGATGGATGGGGCATTAGAAGTGGCCGGGCATATTTGAAGAGACTTAGCAATAAATGTAACCGCTTGAGAGGTAGAACTGGAACTTAAAAATTCAATGCCACAACTGGGATTTGAACCACAGACCTTCTGCTTACCGGGTGGCTGCTCTACCACTGAGCTATTGTGACAAACTGCCAGAATGGCATTAAATTCTCAAAACAGTTCGTATTTCTCCTGGTAAACCAGGAATTTAATGCCATTCTGGCAGTTTGTCACAATAGCTCAGTGGTAGAGCAGCCGCCCGGTAAGTGGAAGGTCTGTGGTTCAAATCCCAGTTGTGGCATTAAATTTTTAAGTTCCAGTTCTACCTCTCAAACTTTGAACACACACGACTTGTGTGTTTAAAAACACCAACAGTAAGCTTGTTGGCATAAATAAATGTAACCCCTTTTTAGAGAGCACCATATTTTTATGTTTTGGCGGTCACATCGCTCTCTCACAACCCCCAGAATGTCTGGAGGACCACACCTGTCGTTGGTTTACGGGTCTCACCGACCTGACCGGGAGAGGTATCAAAATAAATTCACCGACCATATCCTCTGATTACCAATCAGAGGACATATACATGCCATGACAGGTCAGCATGTTATGGGTTAAGGTTTTATAGAGAAATTAGAGAAATGGAGAGGTTGGAAAAATAAAGGCTCCCTAGCCCTCAGGAACCCTAATAGCATCGGGGTCGGAAGAGAACAAGAGTTGACCAAGGTAAGGTCAGATAGAAAAGTTACAGTGAGGAGCAAAACACCAGTAAGTGGAAGTAATGTTCTGCTCAGCTTGGGTACCTTGTGGTCGCTATTCACATATCATCTAGACAGAGACCCCTGAGTTGACAACAATAATGTCGAGGTTGTATAATGCAATAATTTTATTACATATTACGCAGTATTATGCAATAGTGCAACAATAATAATGAAGTAATTAATAATATTGAGTTTGTGTAATACAGTAATGTTATTACAGATTACGCAGCATTAACAAGAACAACAATATTAATAAATAATAGTACATTGTTTTGGCATTTTGTGATGCCTGGTTGGTAGTTTTAGCGACTTGTACAATGTTAAGTTGGCAACAGATATTTCTGCCTTGCAGCGCCATCTTCTTCCGTTGTAGGTCAGTGACATAATAGAACTGTCAGTGAACCACGTGACGACGGTCTCCTACAGTTTTACCCTGTTTTCTTTAAATATTTCTGATTTCCCTCACTATTCAATGAGAGAAATTGTCATAGATTGCTAAAATTTTTAAATAGTCAAAGTCAATGTGGTAGCTAATGTTTCCTGCATGTTTCATGATGGCAGATTTTTCTGGTTGAGAGTGTTTCATGTGTCTTATATGTTCTTTTTTCCTGGTATTCATAGATCTGCCCGTTTGGCATATGAACAATTCACCACAATCACAGTTAATTTTATAAACACCCGGGTTATTTTGCCGAGGGTTCTTATCTTTGATTAGTCTTATAAAGGAATGCAGCTTTTTCACTGATGTGTATCTTGTTTGAATTTTGTGGTGTTGCAATGTTTTTGTAATTCTTCTATTTAAGCTTTCTTTGCATCAGTCTTATGTGGATTTTTCGGTATTGCCATAATATTTCAGCTGAGATAGCCATTAGCCTTTAGTACATCTCGGAGATATTTTAGCTCTGAGTCCAGAATTTCATTGTCACACACACATAGGGCACACTGCTGGAGTGTGGCTCTTTATATAGCTGGACCTGGGTGAAGTGAAGAGGCTTCTATGTACCTCTCTGTATGAGTTGGTTTCCCATACACGGAACATTAAAGTGTTTTCATGGCTATGTCCCGTTCTATCAGCACGTCTAAAAATGGTAGTTTTCCATCCTTCTCTAATTTTGTATTAAATTTGACGCTGTTTTGCAGACTATTGAGATGGTCTAAAAATTCTGGGATGGTGTTTTCTCCATGAGGCCAGATGACAAAAGTATGATCTACATACCTCAACCACATTAGAGGTTTCAGGAAACATTCAAATTTTTCCATAAAGAGATTTAATGGGGGAAAGAGCCCCCCAGTGGTTTACAATGGTAGGTACGGGTTTGGCCCACCCAGGGTCCCGAGTCACACTCTCGATTGGTTCCTCTAAGCTGTGAGAGAGCATATGCTAAACGCCCAATCAACTTTGGTCCACTTTTGTGTTTGACCTCCCACCCATTACCTCCCTGTACACAGTCTGATGGGTAAGCTACGCATGGGTTGTAGGTGGATGGGGAGACACAAGGGGTGACCGGGTAACTGCGTAATTCCCAGCCCCTTGTATTCATTCAGAATTTGTGTTTGTATCCGCTGATAAAAGTCAGTCCCGCGTAGGGGCCATTGCATGAGCTGTTGCACTCCCAAAGGCAAAGGCGATTGGGTCCCACTGTCTATACACTGGGAGGTGAGACCCTTGGTGAGCAAGGCCCAGGCCAGGACTCTCACCTAAGCCGGGGTGGCGCCCAGGATGTCAGAATGCTATTGGAGACATTTGCAATGGAAACTAAATTTTGAGGGTCAACAATTACCAGAAACAAAGGAAGCAAAGTATTTAGGAGTTACATTTGATACCAAACTTACATGGACCAAACAAATAGAAAATGTAATACAAAGAGCAGAGAGGCACCTTTCACTGTTAAAACGTCTAACAGGAATGAAGTGGGGATGTTCCAGAGCAACGCTTAGCACAACATATAATATATATATAAAACCATTGTTTACTTACTGCAGCGAAGTTCTTGTAACAGCAAACACAAAAAAAATTCAAATCTTTCAAAACCAAAGTCTGCGATTAATTACATGTGCTGTCAAAACCACACCAATAGGAGCTATGGAAATACTAACCAACCAATATCCCATTGAATATGAAATAGAAAAAGCGGCTCTTATTCAACACGAAAAGTTGATCAGACTCCCATTCAATACATAGCACAAGAGACGTTTTACACATACACTAAAGACTCAGGAGAGCTTTCTTTCCAAAATTCAAGACATCAAGAAAAATGTACACCTTCCTAATTCAAAGGAAAACTTCATATCTAAAGTCAATCCAACACATACATTAGACATCACATATTACTTACACCTGACAGAAGAAGTTAAAAAAAGTGATACTCCAACTAGTGTTCTAAAATTATTGGCATTAGAGACAATCCATACTAGATTTCCAGAACATGACTGGCTCCATATTTATACTGATGGATCATTGATATCAAACCAAGATGGAGCAGGTGCTGGAGTCACATGTCACCTCTTTTCCTATTACAAATCTTTAAGTTATGGAACTACTAACTTTGATGGAGAAATTGAAGCAATTCGAATGGTCCTACAAAATCTTTTGTACAGAATTTCACATTTTCAGCAAGCAGTTATTCTCTCAGATTCCAGGGCAGCAATTATAGCAATTACTTCCAAGTTGTCACCAAAAAACCAAACTATTATAGAATGTTGGAAGATGCTTAGCCATCTAACAGCACTTCAAAAACACCTAGTCTTCCAATGGATACCGGCTCACTGTGGACTGAGTGGTAATGAGAAAGCTGATTTTCTTGCAAAAAAGGGTACCAGCGGTGTACAAAAATCTATAGTTAATTTACCATTTTATGCAGCTAAAAGATTAGTCAACTCTGAATTCAAAAAAATTATTGCAAAATATTACTATGAAAAATCAAAGAATAAAAGATGGGAACTACCAAACATTCAAACAGTGATTCCTGAGTATCCTCGAAAAACAGCAGTTGCAACCTTCAGGTTGATTACAGGACATGATTGTCTGGCAAAGCATTTAAACAGAATTGGGATATATTCTTCACCACTGTCCTCTATGTGATCTGCAAGAGGAAATGGACTGAGACCACCTTCAAATATGCCCAGCCACTTCTAGTGCCCCATCCATCAGTGAAAAATATTGGAGAGCAAGAGGATTAATGACTTCATTGTCAGAAATCCAGCATTAGCTAACAACAACAACAACATTTGCAATGGCGGAGGATATTATTGCCATGAGTTCTTCAAAAACTCAAAACAAAAGAAATTAGTAAAGTCAGTGTAAAGGAAGTAGCAGTGGTCCTTGCTACTTAATAATAGCTAAAACTGAGGCAGATAAGAAATTTATATCGGTGAGCCCATTTACTATTCAAAAGAGTTTGGATAACATTGCTGGTCCAGTAAAGTCATGCACTAGATCTTGCAATGGCACAATCCTGGTTGAGGCACATTCAGCTACCCAGGCTGCTAAAATACTGAAAGCAAATATGCTAGCAAGTTATCCTGTACGTGTTGAGATGCACAGAACTTTGAACTCCTCACACGGTGTGATAAACACCCATGCATTGGAGGGATTATCCAATGAGGAGATTCAAGAGAATCTGACAGAACAAGGTGTCATTGACGTTCACCAGGTTCAACACAAAGAAGGTGGAGAGTTAAAGCCAACTAATTCCCTGTTCCTGACCTTTGGTCAGGTAGATCTCCCACAAAGAATTAAGGCAAGGTATGAATCCATCGAAGTTAGGGCTTTCATCCCGAATGCAACTCAGATATTTCAAATGCCAGCGCTTTGGACATACAAGTGAGTTTTGTAAGGGACTAGCTACATGCCCTAACTGTGGAAATGAGTTCCATGATGGTGCTTGTACTGCAGCTTCGTCATGTGTGAACTGCAGAGGTGAACAACCATCTAGTTCCTGAGATTGCCCCTGTTTTGTGGAGGAAAAGGCGATCAAAGAGATACAGGTTAGAGAGAAGGTGCCCTTCTAAGAAGCCGGAAGCTCTTGCATATACGCCAACCCTCTGTTCCAAGATCCGGTACCTATAGCTCAGTTGCAGCTAAACTGGTACTGAGGCAAGAGATTGCAAGGCAGACCAGTGATTTCAATGTGGCAAGAATTTCAGGATAGACACTTGTAGCTCGTAGCTCTATTCCAAAGCCCTCAACATCAGTGTGCACATCTGTATCAACATGTACAAAATCTGTGGGTGAAAAAAATACAACTGTTAGATCACCAACAAAAACGTCAAACTCAACACAGAAGACTAGCAAACCTGTAATGTATAATGCCTCACCGATAAAGTTTAAGAACAGCTACACAAAGAATGATTTCCTCAAGGAAGATAGGTCTGATCCCAGCACATCAAAGGAATATAAGAGTCCTCAAACATCTCCTCGAAAATCCTCTTCTGGGGAATCTTCAGAGGTGGACTCAGACCGGCATATTTGATCTTCGCCGGTCCCCATTAGCAACCAGTTTGAGAAACTCAAACCCAAGTTCCCTATGGCAACACGGACATCCTCGGCATAGGACATGGAGCTAGACGAATCTGGCCTCACTGGGAGAACCCCAGTGGAAAAGAAGCGCAAAAAAGCGTCAGAGAAGAATGTCAGCACAAGACAGAAAAAAAGGGCTAAATTAATTCGACAACCACCTACTTCAAAGTAATGCAGAGTTACCTTGGAATACCTGTCCCATAATTATTATTTATTTATGCCAACAAATTTACTGTTGGTGTTTTTAAACACACAAGCCATGTGTGGGCAGAGTTTGAGAGGTAGAACTGGAACTGGCAGTTTGTCACAATAGTTCAGTGGTTAAAGCATCCACCCGGTAAGCGGAAGGTCTGTGGTTCAAATCCCAGTTGTGGCATTGAATTTTTAAGTTCCAGTTCTACCTCTCAAACTTTGCCCACACACGGCTTGTGTGTTTAAAAACACCAACAGTAAGTTTGTTGGCATAAATAAATAATAATTACTATAGTAAATTGTTTATAGGCCTGTATTCTCACCTACGTCTCTCTTAAATCAATGTGGTGGTCATTGCTGTGGTTGAAGTCAGTGGCGAAGCTATACATAACTGACTGGTGAGTCTGAGGCTTACCTTTGTCTTTTTTTTTTTTTTTTGTTTCCCTTTTTAAGATTAACTCCATGCAACATTCTTTTCTGGCAGCAAATACATCACTAACAATCCCTGAAGCTTTGATTCTGGAGAGTTTATTTAGTAGTGATTTGTCTATTGCAAATGTGCTTAAATTCCATAGGCTGGGTTTTATTTCCTATTGTCTTCATATATTATCTGAGTTATACATTCAATAAGATCATTTTGAATATCAAAGTTCCTTTAAATCCTGAGGTGGATTGCAAATTCTCTTATGAACTATTCTTTGTGCCAAAGCAATTCAAGATAATAACTACCTTTATTAGCAAAGGCTTCATTCATGTGGTGCCCACACATGGAAGTTCTCGTTTCCCTAGGTAATACACCACATGAAGTAATCTTCAATAAATCATTTATTGGGACTTAATGATTTGTTGTGCTGCTTCTGTTAAGGCCTGATCAACTCTACATTTTCTAAGAAGATGAAAACACCTACTGTTTGGCATATTCTTTTGGAAATTTTACGTTTACAAGACCTTCTGTGAAAAGAATTTACTTAACTTATGCCAATCTCATCCCATTCACCTTCTCCCTCAAATAATATGCAAACATAATATAATTTACAGTTTGTTATACTTGCTGTGAGTCACAGGTACTCCCTGTAGCATTGAGACTGGAAAGCTCTGATTTGGCTTCCATTCTTCTGTACAATATTCAGATGTGGTGCCTGTCTCTTATTCCTTAGAGTACATTTTTCTTCAAAACAAAGGGATAATAATGGTGTTTTAATAAAATGGATGAACAGATAATTAATCTCAGTAGTTGTTAGGTAGGAAAGAAAAGGCACAGAATGTAGGAAAAACTGCAAATACTTGGAATTTGCAGCACAAATCCACAATTCCATGCTGCAGGAGGGGCAGAACACCTAATAAGCCCCTCCCTCGTACACAAGCGTGAGTCTGGCGTTGTCCAGACTCCTACATTTTTACTCTGTTATAAGATGCTTTAGGAGCATACAAGCAACTTATTGATGACTCTTAGACAGCTTTCTTGCTTTTTACATCCATCATATATCATCCAATTTATCTGTATTTAGTTTGGGTAATCTGAGACTCTCAGACACTCCTTCAGCTTTGCCAGTGCTATCTTCTGGAGTTCGTCGTAGGTAAATGGCGTGACTGTGGTGATAATCTTGGGAAGTGATGATACAGAGTAGGCTATGGGCTTCATGGAGGTGCCCATTTACTGAAGAGCTTCTTCAAGAGAGGCGAGGCAGTGGATTTTGCTGTGAAATGTGTTTTATGTCATGTAGTTCTGCAATGAATCGAGTATGGATGAACTGGGCTGTTGATATATGGCGACTGACTGGAATTAAGTGTACAGTTGCCAGGCCTAGTGTTGTAAGTGTTGTGAACTGCCTTCTTGGATAGCTCAGGCACCCGACGTAATGTCAATTCTGCAGCTTGTGGCGCAGAAGTGGTAACATGTTATATTATACTGCCATGAAATTTTCAACACGGCAGTAATGGCAGCATGGAGGAGGAGGAGGAGATGTAGGTTTTATTGCTCTGAACTACATGGTCATGAGCACTCTTTAAAACAATTCATGGCAAAAGCCAGATATAAACTTTAATAAAAAATAAAACTATTAGTAACAACAAAAATATATAAATACACAAAACAAAGTGGCAAAAGCCAGAATTAAAATAGAATGATAAATATTTGAAAAAAAGCATAAAAACAACATATCTAAAGCCTCAAATCCTCAAACTCATATTGTACTCTGCTAAAAACCTAAACACTCTTTTGAATGCTATTTTGTCATCCGCCAAGACAACTGCAAGTCTGGCAGGCAGCTGCAGAGAGTCTCAAAAGTGCGCTAGAGAGGAACACTCTAGCAGCACATGACGGGCTGACAAAAGGATGTCACATCAGTCTGGGTGGATCAGTTGGTTAGATGCTGGCCTACTGATCTCAAGGTCACGGGTTCAAATCTGGCCTAGACTGATGGTTTTTAAGTGTACTTAAAAATGATAGCTCCATGTCAGTAGATTTACTAGCAGGTAAAAGAACTCCTGTGGGATTAAATTCCAACACACCGGCGATGCTGATGTGATCCCACCAATTGACAGCTTCGTTAAACAACAAAATAATTTAAGAGGTAGAACTGGAACTTCAAAATTCAATGCCACAACTGGGATTTTAACCACAGACCTTCAGCTTACCAGGCGGCTGCTCTAACCATTGAGCTATTGTGACAAACACAAATGGCTTGTGTGTTTAAAAACACCAACAGTAAGTTTGTTGGCATAAATAAAAAATAATTTAATTTTAAAAGGTTGTCATACATGTTGTCATTCCATATCCATGATGGCCACCCCTGCACGGAGCTGTGTCGTTCCATGAAGTGCACGGCATATCCAGATTGATTCACTCCAGGATTCAGCCATCATCATTCATTCACCAATCATGACCATTTCATTTCACCACGCGAATCAGAGCACACCACTCACCACTATCACCAATGACTGCTACCAGGGAGCTCTCAGGGCTTAGGTCATGAGCGTCTCCTGGCCTTCAGCATCACCACGCTGTTATTGCCTCTGGCAAGCTGCTTCCATTGTCACCACAGAATACGCAGGTGCAATATTGCGGTGCTGCAACACCGAGGTTTGGACCTCTGGACTCTTCCGGTGGGTTTTTTTTAGTGAATAGGCTGCCCACGTTCGAAGTCCGGGTAGGAGTCTTACACTCGCATGCGTGCATGCGGTTAGGGCATAAGTAACCTTTTTCCCCACCACAAAAAAAAAATTATAGGTGTTTCTGATGGCTGTTGTCCAAGCGGAGCTTAGTTTGAGTCCGCCATCTCTGTTGTAATTGTTAGGGTGTAATTTGATGTGGATGGCCTCCTTGGTGAGTCTGTCCCAGAACAGAAAATTACTGGATACAACACGAGAATTAAGGGAAACTTGCCTGCCTCAGGGCTACATGGAGCATTTGACCTTATTTATTTTCTCAAAAATTTTTGCAAGTCTTTTGATTAGATACCATATACTTAATATGCTTGCATGCTAAATAGAATATAACTAACCCTGTGGTGCAACAGCACTTTCGCACAGTTGCTACTAATGTACCTGTGCCCAACATGTCAGTCATGACCTGGATACAGTACTAGAGATTGGGACGTGGTCAGCACTCAAATCCCTCTAGGCTGCTACACAAGGTCCTCACAACCAGGAGATGTTTTTTCTCAACCAAGTAGCTCCTCAGAGACTTAACAAGGCTGAGAACACCCTGAAACAGGTATCTCAGTGAGAGAAAATCCCCACACTACCAGGAATCGAGCCTGGGTCTCTTGCTTGTAAGCAGTAGTGCTAGCTACATAAAATATGTTTTATATCATTCATACGTTCATACATGACCGAATCACAGCGGTATAACTGTTTCATCTAAAATGGAGGAAATGTCATTTACATATGTGCTGGCCTATCACAGCACAACAGTGTCCCTCAGAGGCACATGAGGGGAAGGTCGGTGGATCTAAATACCACCTATTTAGTCCTCCCGGCTAGGTCCGATGGACCCGTTGACCAACGATAGGTGTGGTCCCCCTTGCAAAATGGGGGTTTAAGTCGAGTGATGTAACTGCCACATTGTAAAACTGGCGCCCGTTAAGAAAACAGTTACATGAAAGCCACATACATGAATATGAGTCCTAAAGATAAACATTCCGGAGTTAAAACTGTCCCCCAATCGGATCTCCGGGTGGGGACATCTTTAGGCAAATTTTATCACAACAATTCCAATACTTTAAGAATTCTACAATGGAATGCAGGAGGCATGTCCCAGCCTAAAAAACAAGAGCTAATGAAAATATTAAAAGACCAATATATAGATGTCTTCACAGTACAAGAGGCCAATATATCAGAAGAACAGGAAATATACTTTGAAATGGATCAGTACACTACACATATACTTCCAAAAGCTCGTCAAATAGCAAGTGGTATTTTTACAGGAATTAAAAGAAATATGAAAGCTACTATTCAAATCCAAAAAACAATGGAAGAACAAGATAAATCAGAAATAGTTAAAATTGAAGTATGGAAAAGTAACTACCACTATAGAATTTACAGTATCTACAATCTTCCAGACAATACACTAGATCTAAATTCTATTCCCACAGAACCCAAAAGTATTTTAATAGGTGATTTTAATGCACACTCCCCTAGGTGGGGCTACAGAGATATAAATTCAGCAGGAAGAGTCATAGAAGACCTATTAAACTCATCAACAATGGAATTAATATTTAATCCAAATGATCCACCCACTTTCCTTCATTATAATGGTTCAGGTACAAATCCTGATCTTCTGTTGGTGTCATCTGACATAATTGACAATACAAAAAGAGAAATAATAGAAGACCCAGGTTCAGGCCACAGAATCACCATAAACTCCATAAGCGGTCTAATAAATAAAAGTAACAAACAAAAAGTTAAAACTTCTTGGAATTTTAAAAAAGCAGATTGGTCCAGTTTCCAAAATGAGATAGAAGGGAAGTGTAATATACTGTTAGAATCAGAGTTCAAGTCAACAGATGAAATGAATAAAAAAATTTGTGAAATATTATTGACAGCAGCCAAAACACATATCCCCAAAGGAAAGTTAAAGAAATATAGCTACTTTTGGTCTCCATCTTCATCTAAGTTAAAACACGAAAGAAATATAGCAAGAGTCAAAGCCGAAAGAACCAGGTGTCCAGAAGATGTTCAAAACTGGAGAAGAAAAGCAGCCATTTTTATGAAAGAATTAATTACAGCAAAGAGGGCCAGTTTCACAAATTTTGTAGAACATATGGACTATAGGAAAGATGGAAATAAAATATACAAATTCCTTAATAAAACAAAATTATCAAAAAATACAACTGAACCATTAAAACATAATAACCAAAGCTTAACTACAGATAGGGAAATAGGCTATCCAAAAAAGTATCAGAGAAACTAATAAGCCAAAAGGTATATGAAATGATATTTTTATTCAGGATTTTAACGAAACAGAACTGGATTTAGCAATAGAACAATTACAGAACAAAAAATCTCCAGGACCTGACAAGATCCACCCAGTAAACTGTATAACACGTGTTGGAGAATGACTGTACCTTCCGACTGGAAAATAGCCATTATCATCCCGATTTTAAAGAACAACAAACCTTCAAACAATATTAATAGTTTCAGACCAATATCTTTGACCAGTGTTATTGCAAAAGTGATGGAAAGAATGGTGGCATCTAGACTTAACTGGTTCCTAGAATATTACAACTTAATTAATAGTTCACAGGCCGGCTTCAGACAGAATCATTGTACAAGTGAAAATGTACTCCTACTAAGCCAAGACATCAAGGAAGCTTTCAATAGAAAGGAGGATACCTTAGCAGTATTCATAGATTTTAAATCAGCATATGACTCAGTCTGGAGAAGAAAATTAATTGAGAAGTTGCAATCAATAGGTGTGAAAAGTAACATGCTTAAATGGATAACTCAGTTTATTTCACAAAGATTTTGTGCCACAAAATATAATACATACATTTCCAAATATAAACAAACACACCGAGGACTTCCACAAGGTGCTGTTCTGAGCACAACACTCTTTAACATATATATAAATGACCTTCCATCAATAATAAAAACTTTAGAAACCAAAATTGCTTTATTTGCTGACGATGTAGTCATTTGGACTCCAGGCTCTCCAAAAAAACCTGAATTAATTAAAGACAGAATAGAAACAGCCCTAAACAAAGTACATGAATGGAGCTCCAAAAACCTGATGACTATCAATGTGGAAGAAACAAATTACGAATTATTTACACTAAAATACAAACCAGTTAATATTAACATAACAACAAATTATGATGGATAAATAGAGGCTATACACATTGCTCTCCGACAATTATTAAATCTTCCCTTAAATAAATTTAACAAGGCAGTAATTCTTTCGGATTCTAAAGCTGCAATTCAGGGAATATGTTCAAATACTACAAAGAAGTCAACAAAAATTAGAGAATGCTACATAATGTTAACACAACTCCAAAAAGTTAATAAGACTGTTCATCTCCAATGGATTCCAGCACACTGTGGAGTCATGGGGAATGAAGCTGCAGACTCACTTCCAAAGAAAGGCACAATAATAAAACAAAAGTCTAAATTCAGTTTCTCATATTCCTCAATAAAACGCTTGATCATTAAAAAATTTTCTCATTCATACCTACAAGAAATAGAAACAAATGCCAAAGATATGGTTGGCTGCACACTGTATATTATGAATCAGGGTAGAAACAGACACATCATCACAGGGTTGCTTAAGTGGCACAGTCGTAACAGTAAGGTCAGCAAGCAAAGAGGTGGGCTCTTCAAAGGCCAATCAAAAGGATACCATACCAGGGACGGAAAGAAGTCTTTGTACTTCATGCCATTAGAGAGAGTAAGCAAGACTGGTAAATGATCGGAGCTCAGATCATGAAAAATGGAAAGACGGGAACAATGACGGGAAATATTACGTCCGATGAAGAAATCCAGCACGTCCGGAGTCCCACCATTGTGTGGGTAGAACGTGAGTTCAGCTGGACAGGTTACATCTAGGTGTAACTGATGAATTGCAGTGTATAAAAGTTTACCTCTAGGATTTGAGAGGTTCCAACCCCAAAGAGGAATTTTGGAATTAAAATCGCCTCCGATAAGAAAGGGGGCCTTGAAAGCATGAGTAATACCCCAGAAATTGGCTAGACTAACATGATTCTGAGGAGCAGAATAGAAAGATCCAACTTGAATGCTTACAGAAGTAGTAGACAGTTGAATCCGAGCAACCTGGAAGGAGTCTTCCGAAATGGATGGAAGGGCATGGTGAGCCAAACAGGTTTTGATAAACAAGGCAGAACCACCCATTCTAGTCAAGTTAGGGTGATCTGCCTGATATATATTATAGCCAGGTATGTGGAAATGTATGTGAGGAGCCAGTTTGGTTCCTGTGGTGAGCAGGATGTCTACTTCATAAACCGTTCAACAATTGGCAGCTTACTCCCACACCTGGGCAGGCGGCCTGGCAAGAGGGCCGAAGGGCATGCGCAGAGGCAGGTGGGCGGGCTGGCGGGAGCACATCAATTAGTTGTCTTTTATTTAGGTGAATTAATAAATTGAATTTTTTAAAAAAATCAGCTCCTAAAATGCCCTTGCTAGTTTCTGCTACTATAAAAGGCCATTGGAATTGTCTGCGGAGCCCTAAATCAATATTCATGGTTTTAAATCTATAAGTTGGAATCTCAGTATCATTTGCTGCATATAGTTTAAAATTTGAATGTGAATTTTTGTTATTGGCATTTGCCGAAATTATAGAGGCATCAGCCCCACTGTCCACAAGTAATCGCAAACCCGTTTTTTTGTCACGCACAGATAAGCAGGATTTGCAGCAATTATTAATAGTTTCAGTAGCAGTGTTCGCTGCCCACTCGACTACTTTTTCAAGTTTTCCAGATCATTGCATGAGCATGGAGGTTGACATTTTTCAGGAAAGCATTTGTTTCCGAACTTAAAATAATAATAACAATACAAAGATAAACAGAATTCTCATGTCTTTGTTGACAATGTTCAATTTTGGTGGTTATTATAGCCATTTGACTACATAGATTTCCTTTGCTGTTGTAGCTTCCAATCTGCATACATATTTTCTGTAAGAAACAGATTTAATTATTATTTATTTATGCCAACAAACTTACTGTTGGTGTTTTTAAACACACAAGACGTGTGTGGGCAAAGTTTGACGGGTAAAACTGGAACTTAAAAATTCAATGCCACAACTTTAAGTTCCAGTTCTACCTTTCAAACCAATTTAATTTTATTTTTCTCATTCCTAGTGTTCTTTCCTCACATATTTGCTGGCAAATACTAGCTTGTCCTTTTTTTAAATGGTTTTAATTTGTTTTTTTGGTATCTTCCAGTCTACTTGCCATTTATATTCTGTAGCTCATATGTATGTTCGCCCAGCTGTTTTGTTATAACCAACGGTTCAGTGTACAGTAGTTCCATTTTTCCAGTTCCTTTTTTGTCTCCTGGAGTCGTAGATGTTTGCAGTTTGCACCTCATCCCAGTTCTCCTCTGTTTCTTGCAACTCCGGGTTATGAAAAGGAGTTATACCCAGATCACCGGTAGCGTCGTCCACTTGATACAGGTGGGTCTCCACCATCCGTCAGTCTGGACAGGTGCGACAATGTCTATCATATTCGCATCTGTCTACATGATGTATTGCATTAAAGGGACAAACCCTTTTGTCTGCAGTGAGATAATTCACTTTGCATTTTACTATATGTCCTTGCATGCAAAATTTCAAGATTGAATGCGAAGGGTTGTAGGGGCATCCTAACATGGGCTCTTTCTCCTCCATCTTTCTGAACAATTGGCAGCTTACTTCCACACTCCCAAAGCCGTGCGGGCAAGCAGGCAGGCGGTATATTATTATCACATGATTATAAAGATATTAAAGGATCTATCAAAAATCACGTCAACAAAGAGCATTAAGGCAATCATATCCAGACCTATAAATAATGACAAAATAGCACATTTTAGGGAATCTTTGTGTAATATTAAATGGAATGATATGCTCTGCAAATCACAACTCAGTACAATATTGACTGTGGATGTGATGCTTTCTTTGTTCATCGTGGGGCTTACTGCCACAGAGCTGGATCACAATCACATGTTCCTAGTTTCTCATACCCATTATTTTTCCAGTTACTTTTATCTTTTTGCCTGTAAATATCATATATGTTGCTGTTCATCTTTGTGTTGACTCAATTGAAGACATTCCTGTTATTTTTATAAAAATTGCTTAGCCTTTTCTTGTAACACCCTTCCACGACCGCCATCTTGTATTGTGTCATTGTCTGAAATTTCATCTAGAGCAAGCAAATAAACAATAATTTGGGAAATACTATATTTTAATTGTTGATCGACAAGAGATGAAATATCTGGTTTTTCTTCTCCCTACAGTACGAGACAAGCTTATTTTCTCATATCGTCGCTTTTGTTCTGAATACAACACCCGCCAAATTTACTAAGCATTTTTTAACAAATTTCCCATCACTAAAAGTCTTCAATGATTTTGCAACCTCAAATGCAATACACGTGTTTTTCTTATTTTTTTTAAAAAAAATTGGGCATTAATGGGTTAATATTAATGGTCTACTGTAACTAGTAGACTATGATTCTTATGACATTGTTTATAATGTCTCTGTATATTGCTTCTATGTGTTCCTGTAAGGATTTTGTTGCATAATAAGCAAATCACATTTTCTGCATGAGAACAACAGAGTTTTTCTTCCCAGCTAACCTAAAATGTGCAGTTATGACTGTTTGCTGATGTTCACATGTTGAGAGTGGTACACATTCCAACACTGGTAATCACACCATATTACAATAATTGACGACATCACTATATTCATTGTTAAGATGTTTACATTTATCATTATTTGCAAATTTTGCAATACTGTTGTGAATGTTGTAATAAACTCAAACTTTTTGTAGATATTTGGTTTTACTTATGGCTGACACAAAATTTAAAGGCAGGTGGCTCAACACAACATCCAATGAGAAGTTTGCCACATCTTGTGGTATTGTATAGTTAAATGTGTGGTGAAATCATGCTGTAAAGCCACTGATATAAATGTCATTTGCACCACAGGAAAGAGAATGGTAATGGTCAGTCATCAGCCGACATTAAATTTTGTTTCTTCCATAATACTGTGTGCAATGTATAATATATTTAAGACTACACAAATTAATGAAAAGTGTTCAAGTTAAAAGTTGTGCATTTTCATATGTGCTGCTTATCAAGAATAAACCAATGTGATAATCAACGAGAATACAAGCTGCACCACTCTTGCAGGCTTGCATGGAATACAATTTTTTTAGTTTAAACCAAAACTAGTTAATTTTATTGGTTATTTAATTCAATTAGAGTGATCCAAGTAATAGGATTCAACAAATTAAAAAAAGTGAGCACCTGTTTTCACTCCCCTTTGTTCTTGATAGTAGTACTATGTAAGGTTTTCATATTTTTTGTATATTTGAAATCACAGTTTCTGGTTGTAATTGTTAATCAATTTGAAGGTGAGTCAAATTAAAATTTTAAGATGAAAAATGTAGATATCAGATAGAGTAAAGAGTGAATTAATATGTGTATGAAAAATTAGCAGTGCTTACTTGCCCCTGTTTTGAACAGGAAGTTGAATTGTATTCAACACTGCAGCAGGTGTAGAGGTCATAAGTGTTGGAGCAAAATGCAGAACACAATAATGTGACTCTGTGCAATGCTACATAGCAACAGCAGCTTTGGAAATGTTTAGTTTTACTCAGTCATTTCAATTGTGTGGATCAGTGCTCCATACAAGTACACTTTTAAGCTGTGAACCTGTTATTTGTTTAAATAGTGTAATCATTGTCCAGCATTTCTTACACCTATAAGATCAACATTGTCCTGTTCCTGATAGATGGACAAGTGTGTGAAGGGTCAAATCTAAGAAGGTATGTGGAAATGTAGAAAATAAGAAATCATCTGGTGGCCAAAAACCATCAGAACAGCTGAGAATGCCAAACATTTGAGTGGCAATGGAGCCAAGTCCACAGTCCATCAACATTTACTGACAATGCAAGCGTGCCAGTGATTGCTTCCCTGGATATTGAAAGAAGAATTGAAATTCCATTGTTAGAAGCTGCAACTTGTACCAGGATCCTCAGAGCAGAACTGTTAGTGTTAACTGTGAACATATCTTTTGATTAATTTACATCTTTCTGGTGCCTGTATTAAGGGGAAAAGGACATCTTAACACTACATGGTTCCAGCAAGATGCAGCTCCTGCCCATAGAGCTATCCAGATCCCCTGAGCTATCATTCCATATTTCTTTCTATGGGGGTACCTCCACTTGCAAGGAGACAATTGCAGAATTAAAGGTTTCCATTCATCACGCTATTGTATACATCCCATAAGACATGTTCACAAGTATGACGGATACCTTCCTGATTCAACTGTGTGCTTGTGAAGTGAATGGAGGAAATTAAAGGATGTAATTTTCACAAAATAATATGTTTTCATCTAATTCCAAATCGTGAACATTGTTTTCAAATAAACTGCATTTGTAGGTGTGCAGCCATTCGTTTTTAATTCATTGTCCTTTTTGTTCTACATATTTTTCTCCACCTGTATAAGGTATGAAAATGGCTTCACTTCCTTGGAGCCTGGGACAATAGGTCAGCTGAATATTGATAAGTGAGAACCAAATTCTAAACATGAGTGACTCAGAATGGCATATTCTCCTCTACTACTGCAGTTATGTAAGTTGTTCGCTTGACTGTTTGATGCTTGTTAAGTAGTTGTGATGCATTGAAACTGACAATGGATGAATATGCCAGTTGTTGCTATAGACAAGCTTAAGTTCCACTGTTATCAGCCAGAAAGCAAGGTGAGCAGAGGAATGACACAGTTTACCAGAAAACTGCCTGGAATTTCTTTCAGAATGAACAAGAGAAAGTTTCGGAGCTATGAAGCCGAAGGCGGATATGTTATATCTGTGAATTAATAATTTTAAAGACCTTGATCCAAGTGAGTGAACTTTTGAAAGAAACAGTGCCAGGGAAGAACCTGCTGCAGTGGTGGATATGTATGGAACAAAAATATTTTTCTTAAGCAGTTGGAAATCAGTGAAGGGCTCTTGCTGATCAAGTGCAAAAATCACAGCTTACTTCACATTCAAGTTTAGATTTAAAGTACTGAAATGTTTCATTTCACCTACCCTGTAAATACATATACTGGTATATACAATTATATATAATTCCTTGTTTATACATTTCTTTATGTATTATTTTAGTAAACAATTGAGTACTGCTGAGTTTTCGTATCTTAACAATAAAGCTTTGTATCTTACCATCTTAAGTATCTTAACAATGTATCTCTTTTCTTTGGAAGTTTGAAAACAGTGTTGTAATCAGTTTATACCAAAAAGGTAAGTCGATTAGTAACACCGCACAACACTTATATTTTACCGCAACATGCTTAAAAGGCTTGACTTTCCTTCATTATCAACCATGGGCGGTTGGTTACCTTTTTGGTTTAAAAAGCTGAATGTGTTAATACTTTTTTATTATTCCATATATGTGATATGTTTCTGTGATGTGTTTATGTGCTTGTTGCCTTCCAACTATGTACAAGTGCAGCTAGCTGAGTGTGCTTCTTCTGAGACAAACTATTGAACTCAAGCTTTACAAGATAAAAATAAATTTAGAAAAATATCTCTACAGCTTTTTTATTTGCCTATTCCAGTACAGTAGAACCCTGATAACTTGACATTCAGTATAACTTGATTTTTTTATTTTTTATCGTTAAACGTAATGTTAAATGTAATAACTTCAATAATCCACTATGCTATATAAACAGTATAGGTAATCTTTAATTAGTGTACGTACACAACCTACCACAATCTCCCTCATAGTAACAAAAGGGCTGAGTGCATATTGACCTTCATTATCTAGTCCGAGCATAAACAGCCGGCAGACCATTGTCACAAGTTGCAGCTAATAATGTGCAAGCACAGTGCAAACACTTGTTTGAAGGTTTATTGCTTTACCCATTACATATGTGGTAAGCTTAACTTTCAGTTACATATTTCTGGTTACCATACTGTGGAAGTTTTATTGTACCTACACGTTCCTATTTTACTCCAATGTGCCTATTTCATGGTTTTTAAGCCTAAAAATGCCTAATTATAACAGAAGTTATACAATTGATATATTGTCAGTTTAGATTTGAGCCGGAGTTTGAAGCACTGTGCATCCCTAAATAAGAAATACTTGGACATACTTCCAGAACAAGCCAGTAATTTTGGCATAGTAAGAGCATTTTAAAATTACCTTTCCAAAAGCTGAGAGTTGGACCAATAGGTTTCTGACCGCAAGGAAGTGCAGCATTCTTGCACACAACGGGTGACTTCAAAACAGGGTTTAAAATGGGATAATGGGCTGACTTTGAGCATCAAGCATGAATGAAATATCTGGGTCAACAGCTTGTGAGTTTGTAAAAGTGTACAATGAGGTATTCATAATGAACTTAAACTTAAAAATGACCATTTTTCTACTACCTGACTGCTCTAGAAGGGGGTTGTGCTAATGACAGTTCAAGTCTTTAGAAACACTGTCACAGTCAGCCTTTGCTGCCCTTTTACTGTAGAATATGGAAGAGATTAGGTAATTACCAATTTCCTGTGGAATATAGTGCTATCTCTTTCTACTTTGTATGTTTCAACTTAAAAGGAAAGTCATAATAAAAGCAGCACTTTGTAATACAAAACAAGTTTGTAACAACCTTCTTAAGAAGTTTTCCTTGCTGTGCACCTTTACGTGCCAACATGCAGTGTTTGCCGTTTATGTGTGTGTGAATGAGCTTGTGTAAAAACTAAAATATAGTGTCAAAATGCCTAAGGTGAAATCTTCCAAAAGTCCACTGACACAGCAATGGATCTAGAACGTATCAGTACTCACCAGCATAGGGAAAATTGTTTTCTGCAAATTATGCAATAAACAAGTAATCTAATTTTCATACTTTACCAACTGGTAGAAACATCTAACAAAATTGTGTTTCAGTGTTTGGTGCAAAGTTCTCATTTACTGTAACTCTAAAACTATCTTCCATTTCTTTAGTGCAGGTTTCATATGAAAAGAAATCTCATATTTACCAGCATATTAATGGTAGTGGTCATAAAGCTAGACCTTTCCAGACTGCACTAAAGAAACAAACTTTGTTGACCAAGCTTCCTCCATCTACAAGTGAAACTAGTTCTAATGTGGATCTATGCAAAGCTTTGGTAGCTGCCAGCATCCCTTGGAATGTAGTACAGAATCCAATTTTCAAAGGATTCTTACAGAAATACTGAAAGTATTACATTCCATCAGAGTCCACTTTACGAAAACATTGTCTAAATTCTACATATGAGACCACTCTGTAATCAATTTGCTAAAGTATAGGGGATTCCTGCATTTGGTTGTGTGTAGATGAAACCACTGATGCGATGGGGAGGTATATGGGAAATATAATTGTTGGTAAAATGGATCCACATGAACCCTCATCCCAGTATCTGCTCTGTTCAAAACAGCTAGATAGAGTCAACTGTGAAACAATTGCTTATTTAGTTAATAAGGATTTACAATTACTTTTCCCGAATGGAATTGATGATTCCAAAGTTCTTCTGTGTTATGATGCTGCATCTTACATGATTGCAGCTTCACCTCTGCTGAAAATCTTTTGTCCAAATTTAATTCACATTACCTGTTTAGCCCATACATTACAGAGTTGCTGAAACCATCCAAAATGAATTTCCCAAAGTTAACAGTCTTGTGTCATACATGTAAAATGTCTTCTGTAAATCCCCTTTCAAGAGGAGTATTGTTTTGATAAAAGAATTCCTTCTGTCCCCCTCCCTCCTGAACCTGTAATTGCTCTGTGGGACACCTGGATTGGCACTTGTGTAATATGTTGAACATTTGGAAGAAATAGCCAGTGTTGTAAATGGATTGCCAGATGATAATGTGGCATGTGTGCGAGTTGTAAAAGAACTATTGCAGGATAGCACACTAAAGAAAGACATATTTTTTGCACAGTCCAATCTTTCTTTCTTGCCTCCTTGCATAATGAAACTTGAAGAAATGGGAAAGTTCCTTCCCTAGCAAATAGGTATCATTAAAGAAGTAGAAACAAATGTAAATACAGTAGTGAGGATAGTTGATGATAAAGCTAGAAATAAGTGGAGTGCACTGATGAAAAACAATGCTGGGTTTTCTGTTTTGAAAAATGTGTGTGATGTGCTGAATGGTTAGGATGTAAGTCTGCCAATACAAATTAACATGTCAAATTTAACAAAATTTAAATATGCCCAGTTGCTGCAGTTTCTGTGGAATGGTCCTTTTCAGCTTATAAAATGGTTCTATTAGATAAAAGTTGCAGTTCAACACTGGAAAATTTGGAAAAATTAATAGTGATATATTCTAATGCCAATTATAAATAGGGCACAAAATCTGTAACCATTAATAATTGAGATTAAAAAATCAAAAGGTGAAATAAAAAACAGAACATTGTACTTCTACAGCAAATGTCTATCTTTTTCCATTGAATTGTTCTGAATCGAATAGATTTTAGAATAGAATAGAATAGAATAGAAGAGAATAGAATAAGTTTTATTGTCATTAGGCCTGTTACAGCAATAGACAACTATTCCTATATATTCCTCATGTTAGTTGAGATAAACATCTGCAGAAATATTTTTGCTCATTTTCTTGCACGTGCAATGGAAATAAGTAGACTGAGCAATAGTCAAATCTTTTAAAGCTTTCAAATTCCATTCTCTTTGCACTCCTAATGTATCAAAAATGAATAGTGGTGTTCCATTTGACATAAGTATAAGTTATCCAGAACTTATATAAATAACAAGGAATATCTCAGAAATAGTTCACTCTGCAAAAACATTTATTTAGGCATAAATTGTGTGTTTTAGCGAGATCTACATTTTTTGTCCAGTAAGATTTTGTCTATCTCTTATGGTTTATGAGTTATTCAAAAGTCATCCCTAGTAAACAGCACTACATAGGCTATAGCCAGAAAAATCAAGATATACATTTCATTTGTCATCAAAACACCTCAAACATATGGCATTTTAATCAAAATCGTTAAAGCCATTTTCAAAAATATCAAAATTTTCCATGTAAAGGGTAGTTTAGGGTGGAGTAATTTTGTTCACAATCTTTGTGTCGCATCCTTGAAAGACATTAAACTTAAATACCAACTTTGGTTTTTAACCAACTTTTCGTTTTTGAGTTATGCTGTCCACACAATAACACACACACACACACACGCACGCACGCACACACACACGCACACACACACACACGCACACACACACACACACACACACACACACACACACACACACACACACACACTCACACTCACACACACACACACACACATACACACACCTGTGCTTGGACACAACCTTTTTCTAAAAATGCTTTTTTTTTTTTTTATTCAGGGAGTCTCAAAACATATTTCCGGTGAAATGTCAACATCAAATTTTTGGGTTGAATACATGTAGAGAAAGTAAAAATCTGATGTGTTGCACTCATATGATTTTCTCTACTCTTGTACTAATCATACTTACAAACACTTATTCCTATATGTTCTTTGTGTTAGTTGAGATAAACATTTGCAGAAGTTATCTTATTGTTTATCTTCTTGTAGGTACAAGGAGAATATGGGAATACACTAGACTTTGAGTGATAGTCAAATATTTTGAAGCTTTCAAATTCCGTTCTGTTTGCAGGGTTAACATATAAAAAATCTGATGTGTGGCACTTACATGACTTTCTGTACTCTTGTACTAACTATTCTTACACTTATTCCTGTATCTTCATGTTAGTCGAGATAAACTTTTGCAGAAATTACCTTATCGCTCATTTTGTTGTGGGAATACAGTAGGCTTTGAGCAATAGCCAAATATTTTAAAGCTTTGCAATTCCGTTCTCTTTGCATGGCTAAGATATAAAAAAATAAATAACGATCTTCCATTTGTGGGAACTATAAGTTTTGCAAAACTTACGCAAATAACAAGGAGTATCTCCGAAATGGTTTGCTTCTGCAAAAACAATCATTTGCACATGAATTGTGTGTTTTAACCAGATTTGCAACATTTTTTGTACAGTGAGATTTGGTCTATCTCTTTAAGTTTGCAAAAGTCATCCAGAGTAAATAGGACTACATGGGCTATAGCCAGAAAATTCAAGATATACATTTCATTTGCCATAAGAAATACCTAAAACATGTCATTTTAATCGATATCGTTAGAGCTATTTTCAAGAAAATAAAAATTTTCCATCTAAAGTGTAGTTTAGGGTGGAGGAATTTTCTTCAAAATCTTTGTGTCGCATCCTTAAGACATTAAACTTAAATACCAATTTTGCTTTTTATCCGACTTTGTTTTTGAGTTATGCTATCCACTGTCTGATAGACACATAGGCACAAAAATAGACACACACACTCGTGCGTGTAGACGTGTTCCTAATTCAGGGGGCCTCAAAACATTCCCAGTGAAATCACAACATCGAATTTTTGGCTGGAATACAATACTTCCTCTACTTTATGTAGTAGAGAAAGTAAAAATGAATAACGATTTCCCATTTCAGGAAGGTATAAGCATTGGAAAATTTAAACCAATAACGAATCATATTTCCGAAGTTGATAATGCAGAACAATGGCAAGTTGTGTGTTTTAAATGAGATGTGCACCTTTGTGTAGCAAGATTTTGTCTATATCAGTTATAGAAAAGTTAGCCAGAATGAAGAGAGCTTCGGAATGTATGAATGTTGTTGTTGTTTTCTAGTGCCTTGCATCTGACAATGAAGCCATTTGCATTCACGCTTTCCAATACTTTTGAACTGTAGTTTCTTCTGATCTTAATGCTTCACAGGTCTTCAAGTGGTCTTTGTTCATTTCTGCTGGATCGTTACACAGGACACATATTGGTGAGGCTGAGATACCTATTCTGTAGAGATGACTTGCTAAGCAGTCGTGATTTGTCAGTAGTCGGAAGGCTGCAACCGCTGTTTTCCTTGGTCTCTGAGGGATTATATCTGGATTGGAAAGTAGTGTAATCCATTTTTTATCTTTGGCATTTGTTTCTATTTCTTGTAGGTATGAATGAGAAAATTTTTTAATGATCAAGCGTTTTATTGAGGAATATGAGAAATTGAATTTAGACTTTTGTTTTATTGCTGTGCCTTTCTTTGCAAGTGAGTCTGCAGCTTCGTTCCCCATGACTCCACAGTGTGCTGGAATCCATTGGAGATGAACAATCTTATTAACTTTTTGAAGTTGTGTTAACATTTTGTAGCATTCTCTAATTTTTGTTGACTTCTTTGTAGTATTTGAACATATTCCCTGAATTGCAGCTTTAGCAACTGAAAGAATTACTGCCTTGTTAAATTTATTTAAGGGAAGATTCAATAATTGTCGGAGAGCAATGTATATAGCCTCTATTTCTCCATCATAATTTGTTGTGTCTTTGCCAACAGAATGATAAAAGGAAAAATGTGAACACGTAACTCCAGCTCCAGTAAGGTTTTCCTTGGAGGACCCATCAGTATATATGTGCAGCCATTCTTCTGTGGGATACCTAGTATTCATTGTTTCCAGAGCTAGAAGTTCTTGTATTTCTTTTGGCGTGTCTGATGTACTTATTTCTTCTATTAATTCCAAACTGAAGGTAGGTTGCAATAATTCCAATGGATTTTCTCTTATAAGTAGATTTTCTCTGGTATTAGGAATGTTCAATTTTGATTTAATCTGTGTTACCTTTTCTAGGAAACTACTATGAGTTTTAAGGATTGAAGGAGGGAGGTTTTCTTCAGTCCATTTAGAGTTTGGCAGTCGTAACATTTTCTCGTGTTGGAGCAATGCTTGTTCCTCTATTTTTGTTGTCATTGATGAGGTCCGTGTTAAGGGAAGCATGGCATCAATAGGTGTGGATTTAACTGCTCCAGTGATTAGGCGAAGAGCCTGATTTTGTATTTGTTCAAGTTTATTGATGTTAGCATTTGCTGCTGTTATTAAAGCTTCAGAACAGTACAAGAGGTTTAGTTTAACATACATTTTGTATGTTGTGTTAAGGACTCTCCTTGAGCAGCCCCATTTAGCACCAGCTAACCTTTTCAGGATTTGCAGTTTCTTTTCAACCTTTTCTGAGATGTTTGTTATATGTTTTTTCCAACTTAGCTTTCTGTCGAAAGTGATGCCTAAGTATTTGACATCATCAACTGCTTTGAGTGGTTTACCATTATAATTTATGTTAATATTAACTGGTTTGTATTTTAGTGTAAATAATTCATAATTTGTTTTTTCCACATTGATAGTCATCAGGTTTTTGGAGCTCCATTCATGTACTTTGTTTAGGGCTGTTTCTATTCTGTCTTTAATTAATTCAGGTTTTTTTGGAGAGCCTGGAGTCCAAATGACTACATCGTCAGCAAATAAAGCAATTTTGGTTTCTAAAGTTTTTATTATTGATGGAAAGTCATTTATATATATGTTAAAGAGTGTTGTGCTCAGAACAGCACCTTGTGGAAGTCCTCGGTGTGTTTGTTTATATTTGGAAATGTATGTATTATATTTTGTGGCACAAAATCTTTGTGAAATAAACTGAGTTATCCATTTAAGCATGTTACTTTTCACACCTATTGATTGCAACTTCTCAATTAATTTTCTTCTCCAGACTGAGTCATATGCTGATTTAAAATCTATGAATACTGCTAAGGTATCCTCCTTTCTATTGAAAGCTTCCTTGATGTCTTGGCTTAGTAGGAGTACATTTTCACTTGTACAATGATTCTGTCTGAAGCCGGCCTGTGAACTATTAATTAAGTTGTAATATTCTAGGAACCAGTTAAGTCTAGATGCCACCATTCTTTCCATCACTTTTGCAATAACACTGGTCAAAGATATTGGTCTGAAACTATTAATATTGTTTGAAGGTTTGTTGTTCTTTAAAATCGGGATGATAATGGCTATTTTCCAGTCGGAAGGTACAGTCATTCTCCAACACGTGTTATACAGTTTACTGGGTGGATCTTGTCAGGTCCTGGAGATTTTTTGTTCTGTAATTGTTCTATTGCTAAATCCAGTTCTGTTTCGTTAAAATCCTGAATAAAAATATCATTTCATATACCTTTTGGCTTATTAGTTTCTCTAATAGTTTTTTGGATAGCCTATTTCCCTATCTGTAGTTAAGCTTTGGTTATTATGTTTTAATGGTTCAGTTGTATTTTTTGATAATTTTGTTTTATTAAGGAATTTGTATATTTTATTTCCATCTTTCCTATAGTCCATATGTTCTACAAAATTTGTGAAACTGGCCCTCTTTGCTGTAATTAATTCTTTCATAAAAATGGCTGCTTTTCTTCTCCAGTTTTGAACATCTTCTGGACACCTGGTTCTTTCGGCTTTGACTCTTGCTATATTTCTTTCGTGTTTTAACTTAGATGAAGATGGAGACCAAAAGTAGCTATATTTCTTTAACTTTCCTTTGGGGATATGTGTTTTGGCTGCTGTCAATAATATTTCACAAATTTTTTTATTCATTTCATCTGTTGACTTGAACTCTGATTCTAACAGTATATTACACTTCCCTTCTATCTCATTTTGGAAACTGGACCAATCTGCTTTTTTAAAATTCCAAGAAGTTTTAACTTTTTGTTTGTTACTTTTATTTATTAGACCGCTTATGGAGTTTATGGTGATTCTGTGGCCTGAACCTGGGTCTTCTATTATTTCTCTTTTTGTATTGTCAATTATGTCAGATGACGCCATCAGAAGATCAGGATTTGTACCTGAACCATTATAATGAAAGTAAGTGGGTGGATCATTTGGATTAAATATTAATTCCATTGTTGATGAGTTTAATAGGTCTTCTATGACTCTTCCTGCTGAATTTATATCTCTGTAGCCCCACCTAGGGGAGTGTGCATTAAAATCACCTATTAAAATACTTTTGGGTTCTGTGGGAATAGAATTTAGATCTAGTGTATTGTCTGGAAGATTGTAGATACTGTAAATTCTATAGTGGTAGTTACTTTTCCATACTTCAATTTTAACTATTTCTGATTTATCTTGTTCTTCCATTGTTTTTTGGATTTGAATAGTAGCTTTCATATTTCTTTTAATTCCTGTAAAAATACCACTTGCTATTTGACGAGCTTTTGGAAGTATATGTGTAGTGTACTGATCCATTTCAAAGTATATTTCCTGTTCTTCTGATATATTGGCCTCTTGTACTGTGAAGACATCTATATATTGGTCTTTTAATATTTTCATTAGCTCTTGTTTTTTAGGCTGGGACATGCCTCCTGCATTCCATTGTAGAATTCTTAAAGTATTGGAATTGTTGTGATAAAATTTGCCTAAAGATGTCCCCACCCGGAGATCCGATTGGGGGACAGTTTTAACTCCGGAATGTTTATCTTTAGGACTCATATTCATGTATGTGGCTTTCATGTAACTGTTTTCTTAACGGGCGCCAGTTTTATAATGTGGCAGTTACATCACTCGACTTAAACCCCCATTTTGCAAGGGGGACCACACCTATCGTTGGTCAACGGGTCCATCGGACCTAGCCGGGAGGACTAAATAGGTGGTATTTAGATCCACCGACCTTCCCCTCATGTGCCTCTGAGGGACACTGTTGTGCTGTGATAGGCCAGCACATATGTAAATGACATTTCCTCCATTTTAGATGAAACAGTTATACCACTGTGATTCGGTCATGTATGAACGTATGAATGATATAAAACATATTTTATGTAGCTAGCACTACTGCTTACAAGCAAGAGACCCAGGCTCGATTCCTGGTAGTGTGGGGATTTTCCCTCACTGAGATACCTGTTTCAGGGTGTTCTCAGCCTTGTTAAGTCTCTGAGGAGCTACTTGGTTGAGAAAAAACATCTCCTGGTTGTGAGGACCTTGTGTAGCAGCCTAGAGGGATTTGAGTGCTGACCACGTCCCACTCTCTAGTACTGTATCCAGGTCATGACTGACATGTTGGGCACAGGTACATTAGTAGCAACTGTGCGAAAGTGCTGTTGCACCACAGGGTTAGTTATATTCTATTTAGCATGCAAGCATATTAAATATATGGTATCTAATTAAAATACTTGCAATAATTTTTGAGAAAATAAATAAGGTCAAATGCTCCATGTAGCCCTGAGGCAGGCAAGTTTCCTTTAATTCTCGTGTTGTATCCAGTAATTTTCTGTTCTGGGACAGACTCACCAAGGAGGCCATCCACATCAAATTACACCCTAACAATTACAACAGAGATGGCGGACTCAAACTAAGCTCCGCTTGGACAACAGCCATCAGAAACACCTATAATTTTTTTTTTGTGGTGGGGAAAAAGGTTACTTATGCCCTAACCGCATGCACGCATGCGAGTGTAAGACTCCTACCCGGACTTCGAACGTGGGCAGCCTACTCACTAAAAAAAACCCACCGGAAGAGTCCAGAGGTCCAAACCTCGGTGTTGCAGTACCGCAATATTGCACCTGCGTATTCTGTGGTGACAATGGAAGCAGCTTGCCAGAGGCAATAACAGCGTGGTGATGCTGAAGGCCAGGAGACACTCATGACCTAAGCCCTGACAGCTCCCTGGTAGCAGTCATTGGTGATAGTGGTGAGTGGTGTGCTCTGATTCGTGTGGTGAAATGAAATGGTCATGATTGGTGAATGAATGATGATGGCTGAATCCTGGAGTGAATCAATCTGGATATGCCGTGCACTTCATGGAATGACACAGCTCCGTGCAGGGGTGGCCATCATGGATATGGAATGACAACATGTATGACAACCTTTTAAAATTAAATTATTTTTTATTTATGCCAACAAACTTACTGTTGGTGTTTTTAAACACACAAGCCATTTGTGTTTGTCACAATAGCTCAATGGTTAGAGCAGCCGCCTGGTAAGCTGAAGGTCTGTGGTTAAAATCCCAGTTGTGGCATTGAATTTTGAAGTTCCAGTTCTACCTCTTAAATTATTTTGTTGTTTAACGAAGCTGTCAATTGGTGGGATCACATCAGCATCGCCGGTGTGTTGGAATTTAATCCCACAGGAGTTCTTTTACCTGCTAGTAAATCTACTGACATGGAGCTATCATTTTTAAGTACACTTAAAAACCATCAGTCTAGGCCAGATTTGAACCCGTGACCTTGAGATCAGTAGGCCAGCATCTAACCAACTGAGCCACCCAGACTGATGTGACATCCTTTTGTCAGCCCGTCATGTGCTGCTAGAGTGTTCCTCTCTAGCGCACTTTTGAGACTCTCTGCAGCTGCCTGCCAGACTTGCAGTTGTCTTGGCGGATGACAAAATAGCATTCGAAAGAGTGTTTAGGTTTTTAGCAGAGTACAATATGAGTTTGAGGATTTGAGGCTTTAGATATGTTGTTTTTATGCTTTTTTTCAAATATTTATCATTCTATTTTAATTCTGGCTTTTGCCACTTTGTTTTGTGTATTTATATATTTTTGTTGTTACTAATAGTTTTATTTTTTATTAAAGTTTATATCTGGCTTTTGCCATGAATTGTTTTAAAGAGTGCTCATGACCATGTAGTTCAGAGCAATAAAACCTACATCTCCTCCTCCTCCTCCATGCTGCCATTACTGCCGTGTTGAAAATTTCATGGCAGTATAATATAACATGTTACCACTTCTGCGCCACAAGCTGCAGAATTGACATTACGTCGGGTGCCTGAGCTATCCAAGAAGGCAGTTCACAACACTTACAACACTAGGCCTGGCAACTGTACACTTAATTCCAGTCAGTCGCCATATATCAACAGCCCAGTTCATCCATACTCGATTCATTGCAGAACTACATGACATAAAACACACATTTCACAGCAAAATCCACTGCCTCGCCTCTCTTGAAGAAGCTCTTCAGTAAATGGGCACCTCCATGAAGCCCATAGCCTACTCTGTATCATCACTTCCCAAGATTATCACCACAGTCACGCCATTTACCTACGACGAACTCCAGAAGATAGCACTGGCAAAGCTGAAGGAGTGTCTGAGAGTCTCAGATTACCCAAACTAAATACAGATAAATTGGATGATATATGATGGATGTAAAAAGCAAGAAAGCTGTCTAAGAGTCATCAATAAGTTGCTTGTATGCTCCTAAAGCATCTTATAACAGAGTAAAAATGTAGGAGTCTGGACAACGCCAGACTCACGCTTGTGTACGAGGGAGGGGCTTATTAGGTGTTCTGCCCCTCCTGCAGCATGGAATTGTGGATTTGTGCTGCAAATTCCAAGTATTTGCAGTTTTTCCTACATT
Source organism: Tenodera sinensis (assembly GCA_030765045.1). Lineage (NCBI taxonomy): Eukaryota > Metazoa > Arthropoda > Insecta > Mantodea > Mantidae > Tenodera > Tenodera sinensis. Next base: position 367,380,642 of record CM060964.1, on the reverse strand, counting down.
CTGTGCCTTTTCTTTCCTACCTAACAACTACTGAGATTAATTATCTGTTCATCCATTTTATTAAAACACCATTATTATCCCTTTGTTTTGAAGAAAAATGTACTCTAAGGAATAAGAGACAGGCACCACATCTGAATATTGTACAGAAGAATGGAAGCCAAATCAGAGCTTTCCAGTCTCAATGCTACAGGGAGTACCTGTGACTCACAGCAAGTATAACAAACTGTAAATTATATTATGTTTGCATATTATTTGAGGGAGAAGGTGAATGGGATGAGATTGGCATAAGTTAAGTAAATTCTTTTCACAGAAGGTCTTGTAAACGTAAAATTTCCAAAAGAATATGCCAAACAGTAGGTGTTTTCATCTTCTTAGAAAATGTAGAGTTGATCAGGCCTTAACAGAAGCAGCACAACAAATCATTAAGTCCCAATAAATGATTTATTGAAGATTACTTCATGTGGTGTATTACCTAGGGAAACGAGAACTTCCATGTGTGGGCACCACATGAATGAAGCCTTTGCTAATAAAGGTAGTTATTATCTTGAATTGCTTTGGCACAAAGAATAGTTCATAAGAGAATTTGCAATCCACCTCAGGATTTAAAGGAACTTTGATATTCAAAATGATCTTATTGAATGTATAACTCAGATAATATATGAAGACAATAGGAAATAAAACCCAGCCTATGGAATTTAAGCACATTTGCAATAGACAAATCACTACTAAATAAACTCTCCAGAATCAAAGCTTCAGGGATTGTTAGTGATGTATTTGCTGCCAGAAAAGAATGTTGCATGGAGTTAATCTTAAAAAGGGAAACAAAAAAAAAAAAGACAAAGGTAAGCCTCAGACTCACCAGTCAGTTATGTATAGCTTCGCCACTGACTTCAACCACAGCAATGACCACCACATTGATTTAAGAGAGACGTAGGTGAGAATACAGGCCTATAAACAATTTACTATAGTAATTATTATTTATTTATGCCAACAAACTTACTGTTGGTGTTTTTAAACACACAAGCCGTGTGTGGGCAAAGTTTGAGAGGTAGAACTGGAACTTAAAAATTCAATGCCACAACTGGGATTTGAACCACAGACCTTCCGCTTACCGGGTGGATGCTTTAACCACTGAACTATTGTGACAAACTGCCAGTTCCAGTTCTACCTCTCAAACTCTGCCCACACACGGCTTGTGTGTTTAAAAACACCAACAGTAAATTTGTTGGCATAAATAAATAATAATTACCATCTGAAAGTTATTTAATCCTGGGATATAAAGTACTTACAATAGTAAGTCACCGTTGGGGTAATTTGTCTCTGATGTGAGACAGCCTTTGTGGTTTACCAGGAGAAATACGAACTGGTTTGAGAATTTAATGCCATTCTGGCAGTTTGTCACAATAGCTCAGTGGTTAGAGCGTCCGCCCGGTAAGCGGAAGGTCTGTGGTTCAAATCCCAGTTGTGGCATTGAATTTTTAAGTTCCAGTTCTACCTCTCAAACTTTGCCCACACACGGCTTGTGTGTTTAAAAACACCAGCAGTAAGTTTGTTGACATAAATAAATAATTTTTACCATCTGAAGGTTATTTAATCCTGGGATATAAAGTACTTACAATAGTAAGTCACAATTGGGGTAATTTGTCTCTGATGTGAGACTGCCTTTGTGGTTTACCAGGAGAAATACGAACTGGTTTGAGAATTTAATGCCATTCTGGCTGTTTGTCACAATAGCTCAGTGGTTAGAGCGTCCGCCCGGTAAGCAGAAGGTCTGTGGTTCAAATCCCAGTTGTGGCATTGTATTTTTAAGTTCCAGTTCTAACTCTCAAATTTACTATAGCTTTGCAAGTGTTATTGTTGTTAGCTAATGATGGATTTCTGATAATGAAGTCATTAATCCTTTTGCTCCCCAATATTTTTCAGTGATGGATGGGGCACTATAAGTGGCCAGCCATATTTGAAGGTGGTCTCGATCCATTTCCTCTTGCAGATCACATAGAGGACAGAGAATATATCCCAATTCTAGCTTTGCAAGTGTTTTACATTGTAAAGAAACCTGGTATGAGCATTTCAAATATAATTGTCCACTAATGCTGTAACTTTGGAACCTTTACTAAAATTTTAAGATCATTATGAAATTAAAAATCAAAATTTCCTTTGTGTATTTTTCTCAAAATTCAAGTATTGGATTGTAATGCAACTTTATGGTCAACTTCCATATACAGTAATAATGAATCCTTTACTAAGTGATGAGCTCTATACAACAAATGTTATAGTTTTACTATGAAAGAATTCTTAAATCTGTTGGTATGCATAACTATAACTGCCATATTTTACATAATATTAAAAAGTGGTACACAGGACTTTTATTGCACACTTTTAAAAGACACTACAGATTTTTGCTGCTCTCGGTTAATTTATTTCAGGAAAAAGGTGCACTGTCTTTGGAAAATGTAATTTTCTAAAAAAACAGTAGAGATCAACCTTCCACTTTAATGTTATGTAATTGATGTGAAAAATGAGAGGTCGTATTCAGTAATAAAAACTAAAAAGTGTAACAGAAAATAGTGTATCTGCTTGGCCTGAAAGTATTTTCACCAAGAAATGGTGCAGAGTCCATTACTGTGACATTCATGATGCTGGGTTTATGTTTTGTCCCAATGGATTTATTCTAGGAAGAACATGGCAGATTGTGACTTTCATTGTATTTTAGTTCTGTAATTCCATTTCCCTTTCATTCTATTTCCTTTACAGCTTTCAGGTGTGTTTCTAGCTTTTGTGGCATATGGCAGTGCCGGATCGATGATGCAAATGCTTGTTCCATGTAAGGACACCAGAGGACTGCCTAGTTGCAAGGGTACTTCATTGCCCTCTGTGACATTCAAGATGCCGGCTTTATCTTTTGTCCCAACAAATGTATTCTAAGAAGAACATGGCTGAGTTGTGACTCTGCTTCAAGCAATCCCAATTGCAGTGTACAACTGCCAATATATTAGGTAAATGGGCATTCATAAAATCCATGCACATCATCATCACAGTTATTTCTACCTTGTAAAGGAAAGAATGTTTAGAAACAGAAAAATGGAGCTATACACACCATATCCATATTTTTCAGATATTTTCCTTTCCAACTTTTTGAAATTATAGCCAAAGAATCTCATGGATACACTGTACAGTGTGATGCTAACAAGGCTGTAAACATTACTTCTGCTCATACAAGGAAATTCATAGATATATGCATCATAATGCCTGTAGTGCATGTGCCAAATACAAAGGACCACTGGACAGAGGTTGTTGGCAATCAGTTGATAAATCAGTAAATAAATTTTAACTAATAAGAAAACATGAACATTTCAATGACAATAGCAAATTTATTCTTAGACGTGGAGAAGACTGTTCACGATAGACTGTTCAAACTGAGACCTATAATTGAATTATTGAGATCAAGATTCCAAAGAGCACCTATTGAAGAGTGTGTTTCCTCAGATGAACCGATGTGCCCTACTGAAGCCTGAGCTGCTGTAACAAAATGAGGCTGGCCCAATAATGAGCTGGAACAGCAAATCCAGGCTTAAAGGAGTCGGGGTTTCGCTGCACATATGCCTCTAAGGCAGTGATGTCAAGGTCACAGGCCGCCGAGAGCTCCCCTGGGCATCTTATACATGCTGAGGGCAAAACATGACGTAATACATATCAACACCAGTAGCGTTATCACCCGATACCTGTTTACTTGCAACTTGGCTGCGTCCACGGATAAAACCTTTCTTAGAGTGCGTATATATTATGAATGTTTTCCTTCAGAATTACCTACAAGGATGCACAGCACAGATACAAGTTGGATCTATGAAGGGGAACAATACTTCTCACGCGTAAAAGAAAACTACTTGACAGTTATTCAAGCTGATTAAAATAGTAACATAGTTGCAACTTTCTGATGATTAGGCTGAATTATAGGTATTATTAAACCTACTCTAGCCCTTGGGTTAGCATTCCCGTACTGTGAAGTACACCATTTACGCTCTTTATACCTCTTAAAGATAAGACTTTTCAATCCCAGATGTAAAAATGTCAAAATTAATTTTCAAATGAATGATTAAATAAATAAACTAAATAAATAACAGAATAATTATACAGTATTAACAATAGTGTTTTTTATACGAACTTGTATCACATATACCTATTTTATACAAAAAGTAAATGGCAGCTTTGAAATCCTGTCATCCCTTAAACGGATATTCTTATGTATTTTGATTAAACATAAATGACAATATTTACTTGGATTATCTTCAAACAAGTGAAATAACACGAACCATTATTAGTAACAGGAGTTGACGATTTCCTCCAAAATTAAAGGGAAGAACTACAGGTAGGTTGTTTGAAAACTGCTGTCCTTAAAGATACATGTTTTAGTGTTAAGCGTTTGCATAATGAATTTAAGAGAATCTTACTGAACACCTAACTAAAATACCACATGTTACACATTTTTAGGATCAGTCACTTGGCATATTTTTGAATTCACACGCTTTTCAAAATTTGGCTCAATAACATTACAAAGACAGATTCTAAGACTGGATGCCAAATTGCTATCCGAGAGTCTGTTTTTGTGGCGAGTTTTCAGGAGCTGCATTATAGAGAAACCCTGTTCACAAAGGTAGGTACTACCATACATTGTCATAGTTTTTGCTGTCTTAGGAATCAAATTTGGGTAACGCCTATTGTCAAGTTTCTGGTAAAATTCAATCAGTGCGTATGAGTATGAATAATTGTCAAATTTCTTTTGAAGGCGACGATCACACTACTTCTAACAGCTCCAGCTGAACTGCTGTATTATTTACTTTATCTATTTCATAATGACTTTGTATGTTGTATGTTTAATGCAAGATACTGGTTGCATATTAGGTACTGAATACTACTACTACTACCACAACTTTACAGAGGAATTGTTTTCCCATTCGAAACACGCGAATCCAAATGACTCATGTCTGTGCTCTCGGACGCAGCCATTGCTCTGCCTGCATCACACGGAAAACTGCACTGAACTGGTTTCTAACGGTCTGGCCCTCTATGCCCAGGGCACGGCGACTTGCTCTCTCTGTGGCATTGCCACTCGGGGCCACGATTGACACCACTGCTCTAAGGGATTTACGACAAAACCTGGTGGGACATCTACTTAGAAGTGAGGCAGAGGTACAAAATACTTGGGTGCCAGGGATTTTCACTGGTGATGTGTGATGTTTGTACAAGAACAACTGTATCCAGACATTCCATACTCAATGATTTGGTGGTTCATTACTTGAAGTTAAGAACAAAACTTAGCAACAATAAGTATATTTTAATTAATTAATTAATTAAGGACATATTAATGTCAATTTAACTCTTCAGTGATTCAAAATGAAAAATTCTAATTTTTCCTGATTTGTTTCCAATTACTGTTTTCACGTCTGCACAATGGCTTGTTCACATCTTTTAAGATGTATACCTGTTTTGTTTATTTACTTGTTCCTTCAGGTTGTTTGTATCTAGATAGAAGTGATTAAAATGTGAGGTCACTACAAATGCCACAATAATGTGAAGTTTTGCCCATAAATACATGATGTAGATGATCAGCTACAAGCACTTAATAATTTAATATTCATAGTAATTTCAATCAAATAATTTTTTCAATATTTTTCTCATTTTATAGACCCTAACTGTAACCATGTAAATTTTCTTACTTTAAAATAAGAATTCATGCATTGAAGGGTTAATATGTATCCACTTTGTTGTGTTTAGTTGTTTTCTTTTCATCTTAGGAGTTTTCCCACAAACCAAACTCAAAGTTTACTACCTGATGTTTTTTGCATGGTAGTAACTGCGCCACAAAATGAACAATTCCTACTGTGTATACTATGAGTTTCGCCTCACACCTCAATGCGTGACTTACTGGCTTAGATAGCACATGGTCATTGACTTTACAGAAAGCATTGGAACTTGGTTTGGCTACACCATTTGTTATCACAAGACCAATCCACTCTGTATTATACCTGCTGTGTGACATCTACTTAAAGGTACTAAAGTAATGGAAAACATGCTACTCTTAATAAGTAAAATGATAAGTTCACACTGTCCTCAATTACCAGTAAAAATGTGTGCATTTATACGTGTAATTTCTTGTACAGTTACCCTCAGACTGTAAGCTTCATTAGTTTCTTTAAAGTTTGTTAGCCCAATATTTCTATCATGCATAGAACTCTTAATTGCATTTTAAATAATGCGTTTTGTTTCAGCTTGGTAATTTTCTGCATATAATACACACATGAGATACTGTTATAGATCTTGGAGGCTATGCCCAGGCTAACAGACAAATGCTAATCTCTGTAAGTAGAATCACTTCCCGTCTGTACCTTTCAAGTTTGGAAAATCCACGGTATTTAAGATAGCAGTGCCACAATAGCACTAACACTTTTGCAATGTCTCAAATTCTAGCTTGTATATGAGTAGTTATTTAAATATTAATTTTTAATTCATCTATTGCATACATACAGTAAGGAAAATATTATATTCTCCCCAAAAATTTGATACCAAGATTTCACCAGAAATACACATTTTGAGGCCACCTGATTGTAAAAAGCTTACTATGACAAAATGGCAAAATCCAGTCCAATTACTTTTTCTTACTTTATTTTCTTCTGAAACTTTTGCAAAAACACACAGTTTTTTAACTGACATTAACGCAGTCTACAATCTTTCATGTTATTACAATTCAGATCTACTTTCTTCTCATACCTTGACTCACTGCTTCCATTGTCTTCACTTTTTTTGTCTCTCATACACTAACCTTGATTATATAATCATCCAACATTTGTAACTGCTTAACTATCTTCGTTCATGACATGACATCTCACTCAGCTGATATAAACTAAAACAAGGAACTGACTCCTGTCTGTAACCCATTCACTACTACTCTAACTCATAGCCTCGTTCCCTTATATAGCAAGGATGACGTAACAAACATATCTCAAACTTCTGCAAAAACACCAGCTGCCGGAAACTTCAATAATTTGGAAAACCCTTTGTATTGCCACTCAATTGTTGTTAGTCATGTGTTTGTTCATGTGAGTGGTGTGGGGAAGCTTGATTTTGAGTGCCTTTTTTACGTGCCAGTGGGGTGGGTCAGACAGGCCCCAAGTGTTCTTTGTTGTGCTGCCGCTGCTGTGGGCCACCGCCACAATACTTAGCAAAAGCTTTCTGTATGTGCCCATGTGTATCTGCAACTATGTCTGTCTGTATACGGATAACACAAATAAAGGGGCTTAACAATTAAGTTCAGCTTCTTCCAAAGATGCAACACGAAGATTTTCAAGAAAATATCCCTCCCAAAACTACTCTTTATATGGAATATTTTAGAAAGGTTTAATTTTCTCAAAAATATGTCTTGGACTTTACATAAAATTACCATATGTTTAAGATATTTTCATGACAAAAAGTGTATATCCTAAATTATATTCCAATTGACTTTTCCATAACTCGTGAACCATAAGAGATAGAGAAAATCTTACTGCCCAAAAAATGTAGGTGACAGGAGGCTGTTGCTTTTAAGCATACATAAAACCCATCAGTTTCGGATGAATTTGAACCCACAACGTGAAAATATCTTAAACACATGGCAATACATTTGAGCCATTCTTTAGAAAATAAAAGTTTTGAAACAAGGTTAGTTTTGGGATACAGAGATCTTTTTAACGCACGCAGGCATGCACACACACTCACTCACTCACTCACTCATTCACTCACTCACTCAGTCAGTCACTCAGTCAGTCACTCACTCACACACACACACACACACACACACACACACACACACACACACACACACACACACACACACAGATCACTTCCTAAAAATTTTTTTTCCCCTCCCCTGTATTCAGGAAGTCTCAAAAGATGTACCGGTCTGGGTAACTCGGTTAGATGATGACCTACTGATCACAAGGTCGCAGGTTCAAATCCAGGCTGGACCGATGGTTTTTAAGTGTGCATAAACATGACAGCTCCATGTCAGTAGATTTACTGGCATGTAAAAGAACTCCTGTGGAACAAAATTCCAGCACACCAGTAATGCTGATGTGATCCTGGCAATTGACAGCGTCGTTAAACAAAATAATCGTAATTTCTTTTTTTAAAGATGTATTTTCCATGAATTCTCAGTATGGAATTGTTGGCTGGAATACCATACTTCCTCTGCTTATTGTAAGTACCTAGTAGGTAAAGTAATATTGACATAAAAGCTCAGGTTTTGCAGAAAAGATTTCTCAAATGGATCTGCCATACATCATTTTTACTTTCTCTACTACATATACTAAGTAGGGGTTGCATTGTATTCTACCCAAAACTTTGATGTCGAGATTTCACTGAAAATACATTTTTTGACGCGCCCTGAATACAAAAAAAAATTTTTTAGAAAAAGGCTCATATGTGGGTAGGTTGATGGGTGGGGGTGGGTGGACATTGGCAGGCGGGTGCACACGGAAATGCACGTCGTGTGTGTGTGTGTGTATATGACTACAGTGCAACTCAAAAATGAAAAGTCAGTTAAAAACCAAAGTTCCATCCTAAGCTATCCTGTACATGGAAAATGTTTCAAAAATTTTGATTTTCTCAAAAATGGCTCCAACAATTTTGATTAAAATGCCCAAATGTTTAAGGTATTTTTATGGAAAATGAAATTATTTTTAATTTTCTGGCTATAGTCCATGTACTCCTGATTACTCTTGATGACTTTTGCATAACTGGTAAACTTTAAGAGATACACCAAGGTTTACTGTTCAAAAAATGTAGATCTCGTCTAAACACACAATTTATATCCAAATGAATTTTTTTGTGGAGTGAACCATTTCAGAAATATTCCTTGTTATCTGTGTGAGTTTTGCAATACTTATACTTCTCTCAACTGGAAGGTCGTTATTCAGTTTATCCCTTGGCTGTGCGAAAAGAAAAAAATTTCAAAGCCTTCATAGAGCAATTAGCTTTAAGAGATTTGACTGTCGCTCAAAATCTATTGTATACCCATATTCCCCTTGCATCTATAGCAAGATCAGCAGTGAGATAATTTCTGCAAATGTTTATCTGAATTGACCTGAAGAAGAAAAAGGAATAAGAGTTTGTAAGAATAGTTAGTATTAGAGTACAGAAAGTTATGTGAGTGCTACACATCAGATTTTTACTTTGCCTACTATGTATAATACGTAGGGGAAGTATTGTATTCCACCCAAAAATTTGATGTCAAAATTTTACCAGAAATACATGGTTTGAGGCTCCCTGAGTCCAAAGAAAAGTATTTTTAGAAAAAGATCCTGGTGTGTGTGTGTCTGTATAACTGAAGAGCATAACTCACAACTGAAAAGTCGGTTTGAAAACAAAGTTAACTATCCTTTAAATGGAAAATTTTTTGAAAATTTTGGTTTTCTCATAGATAGCTCTAACAATTTTGATTAAGGTGCTGTATGTTTAAGATATTTTTATGGCAAATGAATGCATATTTTGAATTTTCTGGCTATGGGCCATGTAGTCCTGTTTATTCTTGTTGACTTTTGCATAACTGGTAAACCATCAGTGATAGACCAAATCACACTGTACCAAAAATGTAGATCTCATTAAAACACACAAGTTATGTCCATATGAAATTTTTTCTGGAGTGATCCATTTTGGAGATATTCCTTGTTATTTGTTTTGCAATACCTGTAGTTTTCTCAAATGGAAGGTCGTTATTCACATTTTTATCTCTTAGTCATGGAAAGAGAGTGGAATTTCAAAGCCTTCATATAACGACCAGCTTTTAAAGATTTGACTATCGCTCAAGGCCTACATTACTTCAATATTCCCCTTGTACCCACAAAAAAGAAGCAATAAGAGAATTTCTGCAAATGCTCATCTCAACTAACATGAAGAAGGTAGAGGAATAAGAGTTTGTAAGAATAGTTAGTACCTGAGTAGAAAGTCATGTGAGTGTAAGACACCAAATTTTTTACACACTTTATTTATATTAAATCCTAATATTGTGGGTAAATTATTGCGTTCTTAGTGTCCAAAATCCATAATTTTTGAAAAGTGAACCTCTTTCCAAAATTGGGAGATGTTTATCACTTAAAATATTATGATTTTCTTTAATGCACTTTTGATAGGCAGTAGATAGAGACAAATTAATAAACAATTGTATCTTGTAGAGTACGGAAATATGCCAAAAAAAGTTTGTGAGAGAATGTTTCAAATTTTATGTGCCTATAATAATTCTATGTCTATTGTACTAATATACCTAATGACTGAACCAATAAATAATAATGATGATGATGATGATAACAATAATAATAATAGTAATCATCATCATTATCTATCTATGTATATAAAATGAAAATAACTTTTCTTTGAGGCACAGTCACACAAAAACTACGAAACATATTGATATGCGACTATGATCATTCAAACTGGAACTGATGGAACTAGGCTGTTTATTTTTTTTAATTTCATAGCCCCTTTGTGATTTTTACTTTCTCTACTACATATAGTAAATTAGAGGAAGTATTGTATTCCACCCAAAAATTCAATGTTGAGATTTCAATGAAAACATATGTTTTGAGGCCTCCTGAAAAAAAAGAAACATTTTTAGAAAAAGGTCCATGTCAGTCTGTCGACAGCATAACTCAAAAACGAAAAGTTGGTTAAAAACTTTAAGGTTAATGTCTTCCAAGTATGTGACCTCAAGATTTAGAAGAAAATTGCTCCACCTTGAGCTACCCTTCACATGGAAAAGTTTTCAAAAATTTTGATTTTCTTGAAAATAGCCCTAACGATTTTGATTAAAATGCCATATGTTTTAGATATTCTTTTGACAAATGAAATGTATGTCTTTAATTTTCTGACTATAGCCCATGTAGTTGTACTTACTCTGGATGACTTTTGCATAACTGGTAAACCATAAGAAAGAGACCAAATCTATACCAAAATGTTGTTAGCTAATGCTGGATTTCTGACAATGAAGTCATTAATCCTCTTGCTCTCCAATATTTTTCACTGATGATATTGAAGAGAGCAATAGCAGTAATGGTAACCGTTTTTTAGAGAGCACCATATGTTTACGTTTTGGCGGTCACATCGCTCTCTCACAACCCCCAGAATGTCTGGAGGACCACACCTGTCGTTGGTTTACGGGTCTCACCGACCTGATCGGGAGAGTTATCAAAATAAATTCACCGACCATATCCTCTGATCACCAATCACAGGACATATTACATGCCATGACAGGTCAGCATGTTAGGGGTTAAGATTTTATAGAGAAATGGAGAGGTTGGAAAAATAAAGACTCCCTAGACCTCGGGAACCCTAATAGCATCGGGGTCGGAAGAGAACAAGAGATGACCAAGGTAAGGTCAGATAGAAAAGTTACAGTGAGGAGCAAAACACCAGTAAGTGGAAGTAATGTTCTGCTCAGCTTGGGTACCTTGTGGTCGCTATTCACATATCCCCTAGACGGAGACCCCTGAGTCACTATACCAAAATGTAGATATTTCTAAAATACACAATTAATGTCTAAATATTTTTTTTTTGTAGAATGAACCATTTCAGAGATATGTATTGTTATTTGTGTGAGTTTTGGAGAACTTATACTTCTGTCAAATGGAACACTATTATATCACTCAAAGCCTATTGTATTACCATATTCTCCTTGCACCTACAAGGTAATAAACAATAACATAATTTCTACAAATATTCATCTCAACTAACACAAAGATATAGGAATAAGAGATTGTAAAAATGATTAGTACAAGAGTAGAGAAAGTCGTGTGAGTGCAGCACATCAGATTTTTTAAGTTTGTTTTTATAGACATTTTTTCCACCTGCATATGCTGTTCTTCCTCTAATTCCTAAAGCAGTTTTCATATCCCTTTCAGGGGCACCTTAGCTGAAGTGATTCAAATAGCCGTGATTGTTAGAGTGATACAAAATGGACTGGCCATCCATTCAAAGCCAAATGTCAGAAGTTGGACTCCTAGCAACTGCAGTCAAATGTACCAAGTAAAATAATCTTTGCAATGGTAACTTGAAAGCTGACAGGGTTACATAGTCATTAATTTATAGGTTATAAATTAATGTCCAGCAAAGTGGATGTGTGACAGCAATAATTCCAATGTCCATTTCTAGTGTCAGTTAACCCTTTCCAAGACTGCGGGAAGTGTGCTTCCCACTTGTGTTATTATGTTAGAAAGGTCACAGGAAGCCTGCTGACCACTTCTAATTTGTGCTGACATCTAGCGGAAACTTAAAAAAAACCAGAGAAAAATTGAACACATCCTAGTATTGCTTCCACGCATGGGTGTTGCAAAGGGTTAGGGGGGGGGGGGGGGGGGGGGGGGCAAAGGGAGCCTGCAGCCCTCCCTTTGGAAGTTAACGAATGTAATGTATGGTCAATTAATATTAGACTATTACTTTAATTTTGATGTAAAGAACAGTTCCTAAAGTAAGAACAAATTAGGAACTAAAAACTTAACTTATCTTAGTAATATTGCAAGTTCTTGGTGCGAAGCTAATAAAGTTTCAAGTTGACTCCAACTCATTCTCAAAGCTATACAAACAAATTTGTTACCAAAGCTACAGATGTTCATTTTAATCACTAATCTCTGAAAACAAAAACATAGATACTGATGCTCATTTTAATTACCAATCTCTGAAAACAAAAATCTATAAATACAATGTATAGAAGATGTTTCAAAATTCATAACATGGTTCTTGTTTTTTAAAATAAATATGTTTTCCCAAACCATTAAATCTATAGGTCCACTTAATTGTTTTAATAATTTAACTTCTGGATTAATTTCTTGATTAAACGGCCAAAAATGATCTGCCACAGCTGATTTCTCAGTCTGTTTATATTTAATATTTCTAAAATGCTCTTTTATTCTGGTTTCTAAATGACGTTTAGTTTTACCAATATAAACCTTATCACAATCCAAACAACTAAATTGATAAATGCCAGATTTTTTATAATTTGGTATTTTATCTTTTTTAGAAAAACTTAGTAAATTTTGTATATCAAATTTATTTTGAGGGACCAAATTTATTCCATATTCTTTAAAAATCTTTGTAAATTTTTTATTGGCCCATGGATGGTAAGTAAACTTTTTAAAAATACAATTATCTTTTATTTTTTTGAGGGTAGAAACTTCTTTAACAGCTTTTTGATACTTAAATTTTTCTATCCTTTTATGTATAAAATCTGTATTAAAACCATTAATTACTGCAGTGTTAATAATGTGTTTATATTCTGTGTCAGAGATTGGTAATTAAAATGAGCATAAGTATCTATGTTTTTTGTTTTCAGAGATTAGTGATTAAAATGAACATCTGTAGCATTGGTAACAAATTTGTTTGTATAGCTGTGAGAATGAGTTGGGGTCAACTCAAAACCTTAGTTAGCTTTGCACCAAGAACTTGCAATATTACTAAGATAAGTGAAGTTTTTAGTTTGTAATTTGTTCTTACTTTAGAATCTTGTTGCTTCACTGTTAACAGCTTCAATTTCCTTAAGTAAAGAACAGTTTTTATGTAGCAGAAGTTAATACAATTATCTGCAACAAATACTGAAACTTGTGTCGTTTAGTTTTTTGAAACGGAATAATGAACTAATATTGTTTGATTGCACTTCCAACATACGCCCCCCCTCCCCCCCACTGAAAAAGTCTGCCGACGCCCATGCTTCCACAAGGACTCAAACAGAAAAGAAAATGGCAGAAGCTAGAAGGGGACATGGCTGCAGCTCCTTGTTTTACAAGTAAAGTAATTTATACCAATTTGGTCATACAGATGCTGTCACTTTTGCTCCACTAAGGTGCATGATAAAAGAACATGTACATGTACAAAGGTTGTAATGTTCTATTATGTGCTGATCCTTGTCTAAGAAAGTTCCATGGAAAATACCTAACTTAAAGGATGAAATGAGGGAGAGAATTTATGGAAGAATTCAGTTTAGTTTATACCAAAATGTATACTTCTACCTTTTTGTAGTTTTATTACAATAAAGTACTTACATACAGCATAGGACATGTTTATTCTGTAAATATTTGATGTAAACTAAGACTTTTCCCTTGCATATTGTGTACATCCATTTGGGCTGTGGGAAGTATACTTCCCATCCTGATATTTTTGAACATAGTGAAAATAAAAATTTGAAAAAAGATTTGTGGTGAGTATACCCATCAACAATTATGATGCATACAACAGCAAACTTGTAACACTCATAAAATAAAATGGCTCATGAAAGGGTTAACTGGGAGTTTAAACATAGCACGAAGGGAAAATGGTATGTCATCTTAAAATTTAGAAATCATATTGTTTTGATATGAAAAGAATTACTGTTTCACAAATGTTGGTCAAAATTAACTACTTATCTACCTTTGTTTCTTCTCTTTCCAGATTGGATCTACAATGGTGACATATTTGGTAGTGTTGTTGCAATTTAGCATGTCATCTGATGAAACACAGACATACAATATTCTTTTGGAAATTTGAATTGAACCTAAGAGGAAAAATAATTCAACATCACAGCAAGAGTCTAGATAGGGAATAACAGCATTGTCACTGCTTTATTCTTTATTCATCCTTTTAGAACATACATATTTTGTTGGATATATCAAGTTACATAAAATACATACATTGAAAAGTAAGAAAATAAATTATAGTTTAAAAAAACTAGAGACAGGCTTTTATAACAAACAGAACTAAAAAGTGGAAAATAGTTTTTAAGTATGAAGAGTTTGTTCTATATGGATATAAAGTCAACTAGTTCATTTTTTTTTTTTTTTTTTTTTATTTATTTATTATTTGAAGTCGCTTCAACATAAAAGTCATATCGCGACTAAACATTGAGGAAAAAAAAAAGGAGGAAACATATCATGAAGTTTACAATGAGTTTAAATATTAACTTTGCATGCTTTGATGAACTTGAGTATTTTCTTGTGATACTGTTGATCACCCAAAGCTAGCTGAAGGTTCTCAGGAACTCCATACTGAAGTCGCTGGTGAGTGTATCTTGGGCAAACAGTGAGCAGATGCTGAACGGTAAGAGTAGAATCACACAGAGTACATTTAGGAGGAAGTTCACGGGACAGAATGTAGGAGTGAGTAAGCGCAGTGTGGCCAATGTATAATCGAGTTATTAACACCTGATCTCGTCGGGTTAGTGTTGTAATTGTTGTGGACAGGTTAGGTATTGGACAGATATCATGTAGTTGTCCAATCTGTCTTCCATCGGTGTAGGATAGTTCTTTTAAGATGCCGTAAATAATCTTCATGAGGTAGCTTAAGATCTGGTAAGCTTGGAGGATGCTTGGTAGCTTCTTTTGCGGCAGTGTCAGCAAGATCATTTCCTGGTATGTTACAGTGAGATGGTATCCATGCCAAGATTAGTTGTTTACCTGATGAAATAAGCTCACTGTATAATTCACGTATCTCCCTTACCAAGGTGTGGCAAGGAGATCGTTGTTGTATAGCCATTAATGCACTAAGGGAATCTGTGTATATAATGAATGATTTGAAGTCTCCATTCTTTGATATATAGTCCATGGCGAAACGTATAGCAAACAGTTCATTAGAGAAAATGGTGAGAGTGTTTGGTAGACTATACATCATGGTTTGGTTAGGAGCAACCACCGCACAGCCATTATTGTTGTCACACCGGGAACCATCGGTATAAATTGGCTCAAAATTGGCATACGTGTCACACAATTCTTTGAACAGCATGGTAAAACAAGATTTTTGGGTATTTGCCTTCACATATTTTGTCAAAGTGGTGTTGATGACAGGTAATTTTATTCTCCATGGTATATCATTTATGTTGAAGGTACGGGAAATGAAAGAAGGAATAGTCAGATTAAACTCTTCAAGGTATGTAACAATTCTTTGGGAGAAGGGTTGGATAGGGAACCCTTTGGGTTGAGTATTATCTTGGCGTGATATATGAGCAACTGCACCAGAATTAGGTCTGGTTAAGGTCTTGGTAAAATAAGTAAGACTTAACATTTTACGTCGGAAAGAAAGTGGTGGTTCATCTGCTGCAATTTTTAGACTCTCTGTAGGACTAGTATGGAATGCCCCAAGTGCAATTCTTAGAGCTGTGGTTTGAACAGTGTCCAGCATTTTAAGACTTGATAGTTTGGCGGAGTTATAAACAATAGAACCATAATCCAACTTGGAGAGGATAGTCATTCTGTAAGTGCGAAGTAGAACACTGAGATCTGCTCCCCACCCTTTGGCAGATATGACTTTTAAAAGATTAAGCCGCCTAACACAATCAGCTTTAAGAAGCTTAAGATGGTGTATCCAAGTCAACTTATGATCAAAGTGCATGCCCAGTATACGGACGGTATTTACCACTGGGAGTTGGCAGTTGGTAATGTGTAGTATAGGGTTTGGGCTAGGAGTTTTCAATCTGGAGAAAAGAATAGCTTGACTTTTTTGGGAAGAAAAAATAAGGCCAGTGTTGTGGCTCCAATTTTTAAAATTGTTGAGTGTTGATTGTAGTAGCTCTTGTGTAGTAGTAATATTCTTTCCTTTACAATATATTGTCAGGTCATCAGCAAACAGTACAGCCTTTACTGGAGGTTGAATACATGAAAATACTGAGTTAACAGCCACTAAAAAAAGTGTTACACTCAATACCGAGCCCTGCGGTATACCTTTATCAAGGACAACACTTTGTGACAAGACACCATTGGTTCTCACACACATCCTTCGATCTTGAAGGAAGTTAACAATAAATGCAAGCATATTTCCTTTGACGTTGGCCTTAAGGAGTTCTAGAATGATGTGAGGACGTTTCACCGTATCATAGGCTTTAGAAATGTCGAGACACACAGTAAGCATGTGCTGATGGCTGGCAAAAGCATTGCAAATTTCAGACTCCAGTATCAACAAGGTATCTAGCGTAGATCTGTATTGACGGAAGCCACTTTGTAAATCGTTGAAGAATTTGTTGTGTTCCAAAAACCATCGCAATCTTCTGTTAATGATCTTCTCTAGCAGTTTACACATGGTGCATGTCAGTGAAATAGGGCGATAGTTGTTAGGATTCGAATGATCCTTGTTTGGCTTAGGTATAGGAATCACAATAGACGATCGCCATTGACGGGGAAAGCGTTGTGCTTTCCAGATGTAATTGAATACCTTCAATAAATACTGTAACCCCCTGTGCGGCAGTTCTTTAAGAAGCGCATAAGGAATGTTGTCAGGTCCAGCGCTTTTGCTCTTACAGTGATGTAATTCAGCAAGCATTTCATCCATTGTAAGGTCTTCGTTGAAGGGCTGACTGAAATCTATGGAAGCCGAGGAAAGAGTTGTTTGTAAGGGGCAAGGGGTTAGAAAATCTGCCTGGTTATCCTTGGATTCACTGGATACAGAAGAAAAGGTAGATGCAAGAGTATCTGCAATAATCTGTGGTTCAGTGATGGCTTCGCCAGAGGGTGTTCTTCGAAGATGATTGATCGAAGATTTCCGACGTGTACCACATATAGCTTGGAGTTTATGCCACAGTTCAGTCTGAGAAGTTTTGTTGGTAAGGGATGAGACGTAGGTCAACCAAGATTCCCTTTTACTTCGCTTAATTTCACGTCGTGCAGCAGCTCGAAGTTGCTGGAACTCAGATTTAGTGACTAAGGTAGGGTTTCGTTTGTATTTATAGTATGCCCTATTTTTTAACTTAATAGCTTCTTGGCATTTTTCATTCCACCATGGAACAGTTCTGTTGTAGTTGCCAGTTCTTGTAGGTATAGAATGTTTTGCCGTCCCAACTAGAGCGGTAGAAAATTTTGAAACAATTTCATCGATATCCATTTGTGGAAACAAGTCAGGAATTGGAAGCTGTTGCAAGGCTTTTAAAAGTAAATCTTTATAAAGATTCCAATCTGCTTTATTAAGATTCCAAGTGGGAAACCGTAATTCAGAAGTAGGTGTAAAATGGTGAGCAGAGATGGTGATCGGAAAGTGATCGCTACCCTGAGGGGTGGAATAGACAGACCACTGGAATAGGTGTGCTATGCTGGAAGAACACATGGTGAGATCAATGCAGCTGTAACTGTTATGGTAGATATCATAATGGGTTGGCATTGGAAGATTAAGGAGTGTTAAATCCGAAGTATGTAATAAAGTTTCAAACATTTTCCCACGTTGATCAAGTTTTTTACTGCCCCATACAGGATTGTGACTGTTAAAGTCACCAAGTAGTACAAATGGTTTAGGCAGTTGAGCAATCGGTGCATAAAGCGTAGATAGATCAACAGTGATACTGTTTGGTAGGTAAAGATTGCAAATACAGATTTCTGTTGTTGAAAAAACAGACACAGCTACAGCCTCCAATGAAGTATTAAGAGGTATTTCTTTATGTGGTAAAATATCTTTAATATAAGTCGCAACACCGCCACTTGCTCTCCAAGCTCCTGTGCGGTTACGATGATATCCAGAATATTGTTTAAGAGGAGCTATATAATTTTCATTGAAGTTGGTCTCTTGTAAACAAAGAATAAGAGGATTGTGGGAATGCAAAAGCAGCTGTAGGTATTCAAGATGTGAGTGATAACTATTGATATTCCATTGTAGTAGGGTAAGTTCGCACTTCATTATGAAGAGAAAGACCCTTCAGCCTCATCAGCATCCATAGGGGATGATTTTGGTATATCAGTACCGCTCTCTATTAATGCCATTAGTTTCTTTTGCAGTCTGGTTGTGCGATTTTTAATGCTATTGCTTGTAAGATGGGGATATATCTTGCGAAGCATTTCCACTATTCCTTGTAAATCAGCAGTATAAGTTAGGGCTACTTTGGTGAAGTCACTTGACCCGTATGCGTTCTCATAGAAGCTGCAAAGTTGAGTAAAGTTGAAAATAAATTCACTTGGCGCAGCATCCAACATCGGTTTGATGGGCGAAAGTGATTTAGTGACAGATAGCACAGCATCTGAAGGTTTTGGTTTTTTGGCTAGTGGGGTAGATTTGTGCTTTTGGACAATATCATCTACAGATGATTCAGTTTTTGGAGACAGGTGAGAGTGATAGCTGACAGGCCCCTCAGACGATTCTATATCAGCACTACTGGTAGTGGAAAGTGGACGTTTTGTACAAGCGTGAGGTGCCAGAGGCTGGTCGTTAGTTTGTTTCGGAGGAATGTTCACACATTGTAATGCTGTGCTAGAGGAAGCAGCAGGAACAGTATGGTCCAATATTGGAGTCGGAATATGTGGCTCTGTTAGACTGGTTTTAACATTGGCCCCTTCTTTAGGCAAGAGAGGCTCATCAGGTGGCACCATTCTCGGTGAGAGAGGGGGAAAGTCTACAGTGTTAGAGTCGATAGTGGTAGGTATTGGCAGTTCGGTAATTTGTTGAGTGCATTGTTTAGCCAAATGACCCTCCATCTTGCACACAAAGCAAGTTGGAGTATCTGAAGATACATATATCCAGTATGCAGTACCCTCATGATGCACCTCAAAACTATCTGGAAGCTTTTCGAAATCCTCAGGTTGAACATAGAGTTGACGTCGGAAGCTCAATATATGAGAGTAACCTGGGAGGTTAAATCCTGCTCGAATATGCATTATTGCAGAGGTGGTGTTGATTCCAAAGTTACTTAAAGCATGTTCAAGAACAGAGTTGGGTATAACTGGGCATACGTTTGACAGTATGATTCTACGTTGTTTGGTTAGGAGTGGCCGCAACGTTAATGTAACGTTGCTAACTTTAATTTTAGGATGTTGGTTACATAGAGTTTCAGCCAGTTGTTTACTCGCTAAGTAAATGCAAATTCTGTTATTTGAGATTCTGGATACAAATCGAATTTGAGAAGGATCAGTGAGTTTGCCAATAGCATAAATATATTCTTTAAGAGGGATACCATCATATGCTTCAATTACAATTGCCTGATCTTTGGTCGGTCCACTCTTTGCCATTAAGGAATAACTTTGAGTTGGGTTAGTCAATGGAGAAGACATTTTTAGGTTACCTTAGTTTGCTGCAGATTTTTGTTAAAATCCGAGCGGTCCGAGTCAAAGCCGGATTGGATACGAAGAAATCCTTCAACAAATCTTCTATTTCCACTCGTAGCACAAGAACAGATGATACACACTGTAAAACTCTTAAATTCTGAGGATTAAACAAAATGTTCAACCATCAAACAGTCATACACGGCCTCCTGTGAACTAGTTCATTGTGTTTCAAAATGTTGTAACAAGTTTAAAATAAAAACTGATTTATATTAACAAAATAATAAATTTGATTGTGAAAAAGCGTGGGGTGTTGGGATATCCAATGCTATAGATATAGTTACATTGGTAGCTATTTATGAAAGTAAAGTTATGATAAAAGTAATGTGAAGTGCATTCCACTACCTGATTCAGAACACTATTGCTGAATTGTTTAAGTGCTACTGGTGCCAAAATATCTGAAATGGTGACCTCGACTTTGGATGTTTTTGAGTGTTTGCTTCCTGCAGTGTCTTTTCAGCATATTGTGCACCACACCAATCTGTATGCAATGCAGAAACCAAAGGATTCACTGGCTTTCAGTCTACAAATAAAGAGGAAATGAATTTTATTGCAAAAATCTGTTGATGCAAGTGAAGAAACTAGTCAGCTATACTAACTGCTGGTTCTCAGATCCAGTGATAAGGGATAACTACATTGCTTCTATCATGCCATGGCTATTGACTTACATGCATCTCAACAATAACAGCCAACTACCATCAAAGAAAGAAGAATCTTTTAATAAAGTGTATAAAAATTATGAATCGGTTGGGGAATTTAATGTCATACTGGCAGGTTGGCCATGATAGCTTAGTGGTTAGAGCAGCTGCGAGTGAAGCAGTAGATCCGTGGTTCAAATCGCGGCTATGGCATAAGCTGGTTCTCCAATATGAGAAAAGCGGAGTCTCTCTTCTGGTGAACCATCAGAGGAGAAGAAATGTGATCTTAAGACAGCAGAAAGCAGAATAAGACAACATAAAGAAATGTGTCATCTTCGATTAGAGCTCAATGTGCGTTCAGAGACATTCTTCTTGGAATCATTAGGAGCACACTTGATCTGCTTCATCTCCATGTGATGTAGCTTCTAATAAACTCTGTTTCCTTGCTGCCGCAAGAGCACTTCGTGTCAGAAAAAACCACATGTAAGGGCCGTCAAGTACTCTATCACTTTCTGCACCCAGCAGCTGAGTAGTTGTACTAGATGTCCTGTGCTTTCTTGACCTCAGATAATCCATAATTCTCTTGTTTATCGTCAGCCTATCAGAAATTCCTGAGCATTGTCAGCTACGAAGGTGACGCCAAAGAACGTGCTCTCAGCGCAGAGAACACTCGCTGAGAAATGTAGAGCAGGTAACACCTAGCAGGATGGCTCAGACGGTAACGTCTGTGGGTTCAATCCTGCGGCCGAGCTTCCTGACATTGAGGATTTTTAGAGGGGGTTTTCCTGGGTCACTAAGGTAAATCCTGGGAAGGATATTTATCTTTCATCCCCCATTTCATTCTCTATCGAGTCTTTCCAGGTTGTATGAGTCAACAAGGCTGTCGGCGGGCTATGCTACAATGCTGCTTGCGCTCTGGAAATACGGTGCTCAGTTGAGGTGAGGTGCTGTGGTCGGCTTGCCGCCCTTCCAGGGAGGCTGATTGATCAGATGGACCTGGCTGTGGCAGGCTGAAAGCTCCAAATAAGTAACTGTGAAACTTGATTTTGCATTAAGTGAGATTAATACTGTGATAGTATCAGTTAGTCAATGTGTTCTAGATCACAGTGGTGATTATTTATGTGAAAGGTGGCTCAATAAATTTTGACATTGAAGAAGCTTTGACCTTCATTTTCTTGACTTTTAAGAAATTGTGTTTGACCCACTACAGTTCTCAACCCTTCTGAAGTACAAGAATTATAGAGGGCTATTTCCACGATGACGACGATGACGATGGTGATGATGATGGTGGGGGTGGTGGTGAACAGTAATAAGAGTAATTGCATTAAGGTGCAAGTTTTCAGCTGCCATTGTATATCAGCCCTGATTAAGTTAAGGAATGCTTTCTGCACCTTAGAAATAACACATTTGTATTTATTACTGAGCACAGCGTGCAAACTTTAACACAGCCTCATCCAAAATACTGTATTGTGTAAATCTGCTAATGTATATAGTGCATTTTAAAATTCAGGCTGACATCACAACTAAGAACACTGCAATACTTACTGTGTCTCGCCACCCCTCATTCACTGGCTGCAGAAAATACCCCACTTCCATCCAGTAGGAATCGCTTCATACCTAACTTTAGCCAATCAGAGACATCAGAATATTTTCCCCTCATGGAGTAAATCTACTACTTTGAACAAGTTATTTGTGATGTCTAATTTTAAAATGAACTATGCACAATGCTGAGAAGGAATCAGTACAAGTGAGACAAACTACTGTGGTGATAGAGCATTGCCAAAGGACAGGTGTTAATGGTCTTTAGCCCATTTTAATATATGGGAATATGGCTATTTGAACAACAATTATTTGAATGTGATGTTACATATTTAGCTTCCAACTGTATCTCAAAGTAACAAAATTGAAGAGACTATAATTATTAATGCCACAACTAAACCCACTATGATTATCACCAACACCATCATCATCATCATTATTACTATTATTACTATTATTACTATTATTACTATTATTATTATTATTGTTATTGTTATTATTATTATTATTATTATTATTATTATTATTATTATTATTATTATTATTATTATTATTATTATTATTATTATTATTATTATTATTATTATTATTATTATTATTATTATTATTATTATTATTATTATTATTAGTGCTACTCCATATTTATTGCAAAAATGTAACCAAAGCAATCGGAGGTAGATAGAGAAAGATATATATTCATGACATCAACCGGTGAAACAGAGTGGAAAAGTGGTAAGGAGAGTAAAAATGAGGAGAAAGAGAAGTGAAGGAGAATGAAATGGGGAGGAAGAGAAGAAGCAAATGAGAAAGAAGTGAGAATTAGGAAATATGTCCACGATAAAAGACAACAATGAGAGCAACGCTGCAGCCTCTACTAGCTTTTTATAATAATAGGAATAATAATGCTAATACATAAGTAGTTTTATGCCTTATTCCATTTTAGAGTGCATTAAATGGTGTTTATTTTGATCATAAACTTTAAAGCACTACATTAAAATATTCAGCTTTTGATTTTTGTCGCCGCAGACGATTTTAATACGTGTAAATTAAATGTATACCTTGTCTCACCCTTAGATGACAGTATGAAGCTAAATGGGATATATCTGTCTCTATCTAGCGCATAGGTATAGTGCTACAACATTTGTTTGGTGTTTTTTTAGTAATTTATTTTGTTTGGGAGAAAAAAAGTTGAAAATTGCATAATTCAATTTCTGAGAATTTTACCAGTTTTACAAATTCCTTTTTGAAATGAAAAGTATTGTATCAAGGTACAGCAAAAATTTGGGGCCATGTTTTAATTCTTAGTGAGCTTAGTTTTAATTCTTCCACAGTGAGTTGGTATCCATTGGAAGACTAGGTGTTTTTGAAGTGCGGTTAGATGGGTAAGGATTTTTCAATATTCTATAGCATTTGGTGACTGGAATCTGAGAGAACAACTGCTTGATGAGTATGTGAGATTCTATACAATTACTTTTGTGCACAAATAACCAGAGTAACAACAAACACTAACTGATTTTAATCTTTTCTCTGAATGGCTGGATTTATCATCTCTTGAATGAAAATAAAAATTAGCTGAGCTAAACACTTTGGTTCTAGATAGCAACACAGGTAGCATTAAACAGAATGAATTTAATTATGTACATAGAATTTCCAGATATTCAGCCAAACAGAAAATGGGCAGCTTTTACCGAAGACTAAAGGAGAGGACAATTAGTTTACTAAATCCTGCTTCACCCATGACAGCAAGCTGCAGTCTATACTACTACCAGCAAGCGAAGGCTTGCATTTATGCCCTTCACATCTTGACCAAAGTATTCGGTTCAATGAACCTCTTTTTACAAATCAAAGCAAGGGATCAGCATAGAAAAACTAGAAAGGTTAATGAGGAATCATGTCCGAGTCAAAGGAGCCGTGAAATCCTAGATTCGAATGGCGCTAAAGGATGGACTAAATTTGGGATTTATGATATTGGGCTGGTGTCATGCCCGATGTTGGAGTTATGCCAGTAGTTATGTTAGCTGAAGTCATGCCAGAAGTAGTTATGCTAGCTGGAGTTATGCCAGCAGTTATGCTAGCTGGAGTTATGCCAGAAGCAGCTATGCTAGCTGGAGTTATGCCAGCAGTTATGCTAGCTGGAGTTATGCCAGTAGTTATGCTAGCTGGAGTTATGCCAGAAGCAGCTATGCTAGCTGGAGTTATGCCAGCAGTTATGCTAGCTGGAGTTATGCCAGTAGTTATGCCAGATATATATGTAGTAATGCTGGGCTGCAGTAGTGCATTCCTGATGCCTCTCTGAATCTAGTTAAGAAAAAATAATATAACTAAATAAAATTTAGTTGGTAAGGATGATGAAGGGGCAATTTATAGCCAACTTCTATAAAATCTAATCAAGATGAATTTGATTCACTTTTAACAAAATTAAATCCTATGATGTCCAAAGAAAAGAATATTAGAATACTTTGAAATTTTTTCGAAATTAAGTAGAATGTACCATTATCTTTTAATACAGGTCGAAACTTTTAAGACAGAGGCTAATCTTGCCAAAGGGATTTTTTTATAAAGAAGGTTAATATTCCCACTACAACTTTTGGACAGGTTGCCGTCTCTGCCCTGCAAATAAAAAAGATAAATGTACAACAATCTGTACAAAGGAAGATGCATATATTGTTTATTTCTTCCCCTAAGACCTATGACATAAGAGAGATTAAAAAATCTGTGACTAGCAGCTTAAAACCCAGCCAAGAAAAGATACATATTACAAGCTGCAGATTAGCCAGAAGAAAAGTGTAATAATTGAAATGGAAAAAGAACAAGATCTAATCGAGGTCATGAATGGTACATAATGGTACAGGATAAAGATCTCAAATTTGAGAAACCCAGAAAATGGAATCGCTTACTTATAAAGTATGACATTATGCGTAGTGTCAAAGAGGAAGATATATATACACAAAATTTAGACCAGGATATGACCCGAGAGGAATTTGATAAATAATTTAACTTTAAGTTTAAGACTGGCCCAAGAAACAAAGTGACGGTTGCTGAAGTTTCATCTAGGGTAAGAAAATTAATATTGCCAAAGGGGAGGACCTATATTGTATTCTAATCTGTAAGCTAATCTGTAAGTAAAAGACTTTGCTTCAGTTGCAAAGTGTTTAAAATGCTTTGACTATGGCCATATAACAAAAAAATGCAACATGAAAGAGTCAAAATGTGGACACTACGGAGAAACCAGATACAAGAAAAATGATTGCTCCAAGAAAGATCAGCCAGCTATTTGCATACCCTGTACAAATCATGTGTGGGCAGACAGGACTGTCAGATGTATAAAATGATGTGGGATAGAGTTATTTCCCATACCGATTATGACTGAATTTATCACAACAGCTAAGCATACAAAATTTATTAAGAGAATACTCCCAGTGTACTCAGGAGATATCTACGAAGAGTAATTGGGCATAAAAATAAATTACAATTATTCAACCAAATTAATAAACATACCCAAACTGATATTTTGTATTCAAACAATGCAAGCAGTAGTTGAGAATGTTAAGGAACTAGAAAATATAAAACCCCAGTTACCACCGAAAACTAAAATCCATAAGCTAGATAAGCAAATGGGAATAAAAAGATGAATTATGGTAGATTATGATGCAATTTTGTATAACAATTCAACACAAGAGGACAATTCTTCAGAAAATGAAAGCAAAGAAAAACCTTTAAAAATTGAAGCCAAAACACGTAGCACATTTCTGGCTAGATTATGGAAGAACAACAATGAAACAAAATTAAAAGCAGCAACATTTCATATTGTTAGTAGTGATGCAGCCATTGCAACAAGTAATTTAGAAATTAATGACATATTGAAAAGCCAGGAAATGTGTTTCAATGAACTTAGACAAGAATGCATTACTCAGACACCTGCTGCCGTCAAGGATGCTGACACACGTCAAGTGAATTTACGATGACATTAGTAATAAAATAAAAAAATAAATAAAATAAAAAATCTGTATAATAAACCTGGCACCTAATTACCTAAACCACGGCGAACATGCCAGATTTTTAACATTTATTCATTCTACACTTTCATACATACAACATACTTCACAGATCATATAAAATAAGAATAAAAATTAACATGTCACAAATTATAAAATAGAAGGAAAAAAAATATTTTAAAAAATTGCATTGTATATAACATACAAAAACAAGAAAAACAAGATTAACAAGAACACAGGTAATAACATTTCACACATAATCACTCTCAAAAATGCAAGTAGTACTAAACAATCAAAATTCATTCTACACAATCATAATACAATAAAATTTCTAAATAAATTTATAAAAGGAACTAACTTTTTATATAAATACATAACAATTTATAGCATAAAAAAAGGTAAAGACAATAAAATTAAAACAAATTTAACATTTCATACATACCAACATCACTCACAAAACTACAAATTATTACTAAACAATAAACAAATATGTAAAATCAAATTATTAACTATAAATATTACATGCAGTTATTAATTATATTGTATATTATAATTTTTTACTATAATTATTATTACTGTTATTAACTATTATTTATTATAATTATTTCTCATTATTTCTTCTTCTTATTATTATTATTGTTAGAACAAGAAGAACACTTTTGGATAAAATCACTTCCGAGCGCTAAATATCGTAATATACGTTTAATGCACTACTGCGTAGCGAACACAAATATAACAGCAGTAACTACAACTGCATACACTGGTCTAAAAGAAATCAAGACAAAACCACCCAAACACAAACAGTACGTCCACAGATTAATTAATATGGCGTCTAAACAGAATCTTGTTTTAAAATCTATCGGTTGGCCTTTCTGCAACGTGTTCATAAACAACTTCTGTGGCAACATAACAGATGCAATTACACCAGTTATGGCCGTAACTTTACCGTGACTATATGTTACGAATAGTTGACAGCACTAATGCTTATGACGTTACTCGTTCTCGTGGCTAACAAAAGAGACAGGCCGCAGCGCAAATCGGAGTCACGTAGTAATGGTAGTCTGATATATGGCCAACATCGTATACCATCGTGATTAAACTGTGTCTTTTGTATGAACTTAACGAGCAATTATGTTGGTTGTTTAGAATATGGATGTATTGGGCGATTGTGGTTTTACTTCATTGGGCCATGACCAGACTGGCAGAAATACGCCACTCCAGTTTGTGCCATAGCCTGTCTTTTTGGTTAGCCATGGCCATTCTACTCCATCTCTATGTTCTAAAGACCTCACTTATATAAAAGATATTTCAGCAGGATTAGTTGATTTAACCCTTTCAGTCATGGTGTGTACTATAATGGACACAGGCATTTTTTTCCTACTTGTAATGCTTTTAACGCTTTGTTCTGCTATATTCTTGTTATACTATCTGTCAGCAATTAAACAGATGTATCTGAGATGTTCTGAATTGTACAAAATTATTATTTTTACAATTACATTGTAGTGTTTTTTGTTTTTAAAGAAAACAAGCAAAATCCATACAACTGCAGTCAAGTGATACCCCGTCATCATCCACACATGCCATCACACCAACTATTTTATGTGGGCCCTCCCCATTCTTTACAAGCACAATTGACTATGGTTACCAAGACTCGAACCCATGATCTCAGGCTTTGAGTGCATGGCCAGTGCACTATGTGTCACCTCAACGATCATGGCTATTCAAGTCAGTTGGCTGAAGGTGTCCCAGACTACCTACTCCAAACTGGTTTTGAATTAGAGGAAGAACGGCATAAGCAGCAAAATAATTCCTGACTGAAAGGGTTAATATCTTGTTTGCAGAGGTAAGAGGTAGTGTTTTAAGCCCATTAGTGAAGATGCTAATCTTGCAATCTTTCAGATATGTATACTTACAATGTCTCAATAAAGCAGTAGGAACTAAACAGCATTGCCCTAGAATGAAAATTGACGCAGAGCTAAGTAAAATTGTTTTGTGTTTGTTATAGATGCTTCTTGCAGGTCAACAAGGCTTTTGTAGTTTGCATGCTAAGTGTGTTCAATTTGACCGGAAGTCTTCTTCGAGGTGAAATGCTGACTAATGGGAGGATTTAGATGAAGACATCTGATGGTGTCATTGGTCAGCACATTCCTGGTCCAGTCATCACATTATTCAAGAAAGGAGAATATACATTGCTTGACCATGTATGAACTATAGTGTACTAAATATGAAGGAACAGAGATTAACTATGATTTCTATAGGCAGCTTCCGTGATAATTTTAATGACCATTTTGGAGGATTGCACATAAGCACTTGTACATCAGAAGAGCTAAAATTAGAATCCCCACCTGAGTGACAATGGAAAATTAGCTGGAGTTGGAGGTACACCCATGGACACAAAAATGAGTCTAGTCTGGAACATCCAGTTCGTCTAATGCCTGCATGGCATAGTGCCTTGTTTACAGCATCTACAATACAGTTGTATATGGGCAACATCAAGTTGTCACAAGTTCCACATAACAGTATTACTAACCCATATGATCTAAGCACCTTGCCATGTAGAGGTCAGATGAATTTGGTGTCCAGACATGACTCAGGGTAAAAGAAATTCCGACATTCCAGTAGTCGGGAATCGAACTGGCGAATCTTGATTATTTAGCTACGGAGAGTTACGATAATTACATGAATGCGCTACTGATGTACCTTATGGCTCGCGACATTACGCGTCCTTGGAAGCTTAAAGTTAACTCTTCGAGCACTTGAGCATATTAAAGAATTTTGACTCACGTTTCGTCTGCTGCGCTGAAAGGCGATTAAGATTCATATGAAACTTATTATTTAACTAGCAAGTTTAGATATGATTTAAACACATACCATTAAGGATGCCTATAGACACCATTCAGAGCGGTTGCATGCAATATCATTGACTTTTGAAATATTCGGCAGATTAAAGAATTTTGATCCACTTTTCGCCTGCTGTGGAGAAAGAGCGCCCTTCAGCTTCATATGAGTCTGAATATCAACAGTTAGTATTTAATTAACAAGGATTATATGCAATTTACAAGCACTCACCTTCAAGCATATATGTAAAGGACGCCATCAAGAACAAAAAGACAAGGGAACCAGCGTTTCCGGTTTTGGAGCCACTATACGTTTGATACCGGAAATCGAATGTCTAAGGCAGCCATCAGATAGCGCGGACGAGTAAGGCTGCGTTTTCTTAATACTTAACAATCTCTTCTATAATAACTTCGCTATAAACTTTCCCAACGTAGAGAATTAAACTATGTACTCTATGGCTAACTAGGGCAATGGGCAATGTCGAGACATCTTGCAGGGAAATTAATGAAAAGTCGCAACTGGGAGTAAACACAAAATATCTGGTACCTAATATCTGTAAAGAACTTTTGATCTTAGCAAAAATCATTCTTACTTACTCTACAACGCACTTTCAGTAGGTGAAGGAAGTATTGTATTCCAGCCAGTGTGAGATCTGTGTTTTTACCACTAGGGGCGCCAGGTTCGGATCCAAGTGGGGAATAGGAAGGTTGTATTCCCCCCCCCCCCCGAAAATTTGAGAACTATTAAGGTAACCCATCTGTGAAATTTGAAAAATTGCCATTTTTCATCCAATTCTTCCCAACTTTTTAGAATATGCTTGTTGCTCAGAGTTAAAACAATATTATGAGTTTGAAATTTATATCTTGAATAGTTTTTTTTAACCGTTTCAGTCCCGGTGTCCATTATAATGGACATAGGCATTTTTTGCCTGCTTGTATACTTTTAACGGTATTTTCTGCTATATTCTTGTTATACTGTTCATCACCAATTAAACCTATGTAAAAAGCATACTCTGAATTGTACAAAATTATTTATTTTTTACAATTTACATTGTAGTGTTTTTTTATAAGAAAAGAAGCAAAATCCATGCAACCGTGGTCAAATGATACCCCGTCATCATCCACGCATGCCATCACACCGACACCATCAGGACACTTCATTGTGCCTTCCAGAACAGTAAGCATGAGTGCATTCAGAGTATACGAACAATTTAGAATACATATTTCTTCCCTTTTTAAGAAATCATTCAAGTCGGTTGAGCCATTTTTGAGTTTTTGTGAGACTAACACATGGCAATTGATTTTTGTATGGACAGGATGTCCCAAAAAAACACAGACAATGCATAGTATGTTGTATGGGATGGCAAACTGACTGGTTTTCAAAGGGGAACCCCTGTCTGGAAAAGTACGGTTTGGACGTTGTAGTGTATCCAAGTGTGAGATCGGTGGGCATTCAAATTTCGTCAACAAACCCAATATGGAGCTGTCTACAGGATCCCTGTCTAGGGGATATGTGGATCGCGACCACTAGGTACCCAGGCTTAGCAGAACATTACTTCCACTTACTGGTGTTTTGCTCCTCACTGTAGCTTTTCTATCTGATATTATGACCTTACCTTGGTCATCTCTTTTTCTTATCCGACACCGATGCTATTAGGGTGCCCGAGGGCTAGGGAGTCTTTATTTTTCCAACCTTTCCATTTTTCTAATTTCTCCATAACCTCTTAACTCCTAACATGCTGACCTATCATGGCATGTAATGCGTCCTTTGATTGGTAATCACAGGATATGGTCAGTGAATTTATTTTGATAATTCTCCTGGTCAGGTCAGTGAGACCCATAAACCAACAACAGGTGTGGTCCTCCAGACATTCTGGGGGTTGTGAGAGTGATGTGACTGCCTAAATGTAAAAACATGGTGCTCTCTAAAAAGCGGTTACTTTTACTGCTAATTTCCTCCAATTCTAGCACCTCATCCAACAGTGAAAAATATTGGAGAGCAAGAGGACTAATGACTTCATTGTCAGAAATCCAGCATTAGCAAGCAACATTACAAAGGGGCTTCGAACTGTGTACCTCCTACGTCATTGCTCAGCCTATATCAGTGCTACTGACCCTCACACACACATGACCCAATACCTGTGGTTGTCTTTGAAGATTTTCAATCGCTCCATGGACTTGAGCCATTATGCCCTCCGCTGACATTACAGGAGTGCCACACACCATATTCTCCATACAACTCCACCAGAAATAGTTGAGAGGTGTCAGATCTATTAACCATGCTGGCCATGGAACTGGTCCACCTTTACCAATCGATTGGTTTGAATATGCGACCTTGAAGTGATTCCACACATTTACATCAAAAAGTTCTGGAGCTCATGTCAGCTGTGTTCTGATGCACGTCGTATTGTTGTTAAAAATGTTACTGTGCTGGAAACTACATAAGTAATGCTATAAGATGCGCACTTAGTACTGTATGGAGAAGTTTAGTGCATGCACAGGAATGTTACTATGCTCAGTTCAGTACACAGATGGCTAAAGGGTTGTATAGCTTGCATATTAAGATACCAAAGTGAATGTTAAACTATCACAACCATTCATTCTGAAACTTCGACACTCTCCAGCTTCCAAACCTTGCACTTCTGGACAGGGGCTCCTATTTGAAAACCCATCAGTTTACCATCCTGCATAACATACTGAGCATTGTCGATGCTTTTTTGGGACATCCACTGTATACATATATATACATACATCTGGATTTAGTTTGCTTCATTGTTAATAGATTCAGTTTTACTTTCTCTACTATGTATAGTAAATGGAGGAAGTATTCTATTCCACCCCAAACTTTGATGTCAAGATTTTACCAGAAATATGTTTTGAGGTCCCCTGAATCCAAAAAATCATTTTTAGAAAAAGGTCTCTGTGTGTGTGTCTGTCAGTCTGTGGACACCATAACACAAATACGTAAAGTTGATTAAAACAAAGTTCGGTATTTAAGTTTAATGTCTTTTAAGGATGCAACATAAAGATTTTGAAGAAAATCACTCCACCCTAACCTACCCTACAACAAAAATAACAGCAATTCAGACAAGGAAGATGTGGGAGAAAAGTTGGGAATAGAAGAATGCAAGAAAGTTAAGTGGAAACAATTGATAGAGGTATAGTGTATAATACGTGTGACTGATATTACTGGAAGTGTGATAAATTGATTTGTAGTGCTGTACTACTTCAGCTCAGAAGCATGTGCGTCATCTCACTGCAGACTGTACCTTCTCTCTTTCGATGCGAACGTTCCTGGAAAATCTGAGTAGTGACTCGCATTCAACCTTTCATATACAATTTTCATTCGTCAAGAAGTAACGCGGGACCTGTACACAGTCCTACCCTGATCAAGCACAGGTTCCATTAGGTGCATTACTATGGAGCCAGATAAGCCCAAATCTTTGTCTCCAGTATTGTCAGTCCCTTGACCAATGTAAATGCAGCTATTGTAAAGATATCCCATTTTACTTTCACAAACATCAAAACTCTTTATGCCAAATCTGGCCCTTTTTGTTTTGATGTATTGCTTCCAACCTAAGCAGCCCTTTCAAAGCATTAGGCTTTCATCAACAGTGACCTTTTCACCAGACACATAATTTTCTTTGAATTTTGAAATAATATAATAGAAAACAGGCCTAATTTTGTGCAGTTTGTCATTTACATTCTCTGTGCAGGTGAAATGAAGGAACCGCAAAATTGAAGTAAACCTGTTACTTGACATACATTTTCCAAAATAAGGAGTAGCTAGCATGTCATCTGTGGACCAGTACATGTATAATGTAGGTTTACGAATAACACCCATAAGTATAATTAGACCAATTAGCCTGTAAATCTCATTGAGTGTTACTTCTGTCCACCTTTGAATTCTGCTCTTAGTCCCTAATGTACCTTTAGAGAGCAGGTCTTCCTTCACCTTACTCGCATACACATTTGTTTCCATAACAATGAGAGACACTAAGTCACTAGTAAAAAATTTTGTGAAAATGTCAATTGGTTGGCTGTCAGAAGTCAGCTAAGCCTGAGGTTGAACACCAGAGCCTGTGCTCTTGAAGATGTGCCTATTTGTGTTGCAGTTGTTTTCAGCACTCCACAATGTTGATTCTTCACTAACACCTAAAGGAAGTTGGTCACGTTCTTCCTCACTGCTGCTCGTACCTATATCCTCAACAGCCCCCTCAAATTTGGAAAATTTGCCATCAATATCCAAATCGCTGTCATACAGCAAGAAGTCCTCCACATTATCTTGTGTAATTTCAGAAGCCCTTACACTTCCATCACTCGCTAACCTTTTTGTGGCACTGCGTGTTGATGCCATGGTTTAGCTCTGAGATGTAACATTCAAAAGCTTCTCACTTCAGCTAAAAGCAGGAAAGCATATGCATGTATTTCAACATAGAAAGAAACAGAGCCTGCTACCCAAATTAGGAAACACGTATGAGGAAAGGTTGCAAACATGCTTTATTCCGATGACTCACAGACCACGCTATATTTCATAAGGCTACACATACAATGGCTCGACTACTGTTTCTTTCAGAGAACTTATATTAGATGGGTTCGACACAGAAAGTTAACTTTTCACCACAGTAAACAAAATACTGCTATCTCAACATTTTCTTAATGCAGTCCTACTTTGCTTATGATGTATATGCATACTGCACATAACGAGGTTTATACCAATCTTTGTTTCATTAAAATAACTTAATATTTATGCAAAATACAGCTGTGTATTTAAGAAGCACTTTTAGTGCATTTAACAATTTAAATTCCCTGCACTGGATATTGGGTAGCAGTTCTCGGCCTGCAGAGCTTTCAAATGGCCAGCGCTCAAGAGGTTAATATGCATAAGGCAAACTGAAAGGAGTGCAGCTTTTTCATAAAGTCAGTTGTGTTTTGAACAACTTACTCTCCAGTTTGAGAGGACCATTAGAACCGTTGGTGGATTCATTTATAACTTGCACTTCTTTCAGTTTCCTTCCATGGTATTGAAAAGAAGTCGGCAGGCATGATCAATAAATAATGTAGTTAGTTGCATTACCAACTCAGGAAATAGCCCCTATGCAGCACATTGAGTTGGTATTGGTCTGTGTGTTAGAGGAACTGCATTCACCTTGTTAATCCCTGAACAGAGTTTTAACCCTGAGAGCACTTAATATTGTGATTGGGGGTATTCCCAGAATCCACCATGCTGCATATTGTCAGTATTGCTTTCTTTTTGTCCACAATGAATTTCATCAAATTGATGGACTTATGGCTGTTGGAACTTTAGATATACATTTATAATTGTATAAGTGCTTATTGAACTTTAGTCATCATTTAAGTAACATTAGTCATCATTTTAGTAACATTAGTCAAAGCAATTGAAACTATAATAGAAACCTCAATTATTAAGTTTAACCTGCAATATATGTTAGAAAATTATTATGAGTTAAGGATTGTGCAGTATTATCAAAAGCTAAATATAATGCAGTTTACAAGTAACTGTTTTAATGTCCTGAAAGTTTACACACTACTTTAACAAATAGGAATTTATTTTTTATTTATGCCAACATACTTACTGTTGGTGTTTTTAAACACACAAGCCATGTGAGGGCAATGTTTCAGTTCCAATTTTACCTCTCTGGGATTTATTTGATCATGTCTCACCAGGTGTCATGTTTAAATTAAAATTTCATTATACTCTTGCTTGACGATTAAGAAATGTAAATAAGTCTTTTCATTTCCCATTTTATTGGAATATGAGAAATGTCTCTTTCATTGTGAGGAAAATTTTGAGACCACTTTTGCTTTCCATTATCATTTACCACCAATGTAAATGTCCTGGCATAGTACCTTCTAATTCCAGAGGTCCTGGGTTTGACTCCTGGCTGGGGAATGGGTATTTTTCTTTAACCCACCTCTCTAGAGTCTGGAGGTGTGAGTGAGAATGTAAATGCGTATGTGAATTTAAAGTTTATAAATAAAACCTAGTTACATAAATAGTAAACAAGTGAACATCATTGCCAATGAGCAATTGTTCCATGACATGGCCTTAGTTATTAACCTCTTGAGCGACAGCCATTTAAAAGCTCTGCAGCCCGAGAACGGATACCCAACATCCAGCGCAGGGCATTTAAATTGTTAAATGCGCTAAAAGTGCTTCCTAAATACACAGCTGTATTTTGCGTAAATTTTAAGTTATTTTAATGAAACAAAAACTGCTATAAAACTCATTATATGCAGTATACATGTACATTATCAGCAATGTTGAGTTGCATTTACAAATCGTTGAAATGGCACTATTTGTTTCACTGTGGTAAAAAGTTAACTTTGCTTTGTCGAACGCGCCTAATATAAGTTCTGTGAAAGAAACAGTAGTCGACCCATTGTATGTGTGGCCCTTGCATCAGCAAAACAAAGCGTAGTGTGAAATAAAGCACTAGTGTATGCGTGGTCTGTGAGTCATCAGAATAAAGCAGGTTTGCAATTTTTCCTTACACGTGTTTCGACACTTGGATATAGCTTACAGGCTCCGTTTGTTTCTTTCTTGAAATGCATATGTATACTTTCCTGCTTGTAGCTGAAGTGAGAAGCTATTGAGTGTTACATCTCAGAGCTAAAACATGGCATCAACAAGCAGTGTTGCACAAAGGTTAGCGAGTGGTGGAAGTGTAAGGGCTTCTGAAATTACACACGATAATGTGGAGGACTTCTTGCTGTGTGACAGCGATTTGGATATCGATGGCGAATTTTCCGAATTTGAGGGGGGTGTGGAGGATATAGGTACAAGTAGCAGTGAGGAAGAACGTGACCAACTTCCTTCAGGTGTTCGTGAAGA
Source organism: Tenodera sinensis (assembly GCA_030765045.1). NCBI lineage: Eukaryota > Metazoa > Arthropoda > Insecta > Mantodea > Mantidae > Tenodera > Tenodera sinensis. The sequence goes on along the minus strand of CM060964.1, from coordinate 367,344,723 downwards.
GTCAGCATTGTGGAGTGCTGAAAACAATTCCAATACAAACAGGCACATCTTCACGAGCACAGGGTCTGGTGTTCAATCCCAGACTCAGCTGACTTCTGACAGCCAACCAATTGACATTTTTACAAAATTTTTTACTACCGACTTAGTGTCTCTCATTGTTTCAGAAACAAATGTATATGCGAGTAAGGTGAAGGAAGACCTGCTCTCTAAAGGTAAATTAGGGCCTAAGAGCAGAATTCAAAGGTGGACAGAAGTAACACTCAATGAGATTTACAGGCTAATTGGTCTAATTATACTTACGGGTGTTATTCGTAAACCTGCATTATACATGTATTGGTCCACAGATGACATGCTAGCTACTCCTTTTTTTGGAAAATGCATGTCAAATAACAGATTTACGTCAATTTTGCGGTTCCTTCATTTCACCTGCACAGAGAATGTAAATGACAAACTGCACAAAATTAGGCCTGTTTTCGATTATATTATTTCAAAATTTAAAGAAAATTATGTGCCTGGTGAAAAGGTCACTGTTGATGAAAGCCTAATGCTTTGGAAGGGCCGCTTAGGTTGGAAGCAATACATCAAAACAAAAAGGGCTAGATTTGGCATAAAGAGTTTTGATGTTTGTGAAAGTAAAACGGGATATCTTTACAATAGCTGCATTTACACTGGTCAAGGGACTGACAATACTGGAGACAAAGATTTGGGCTTATCTGGCTCCATAGTAATGCACCTATTGGAACCTGTGCTTGATCAGGGTAGGACTGTGTACTTAGATAACTGGTACAGCTCTCCTAAATTATTCATGGCCTTACACAAAAGAAAGACTAATGCAATTGGAACAGTACGTTCAAATCGTATTGATTTGCCAAAAGATGTGAATACGAAGGCTCTAAGGAGAGGGGAAATGGAGGTGCGTCAGCTCCCACATTTGACCTACCTTGCCTGGCAGGACAGGAGGGTAGTTACGGCATTATCCAATTGCAGCTGTAAGATTTTGATGATTGACACTGGAAAAACAGATGCCCATACCAAAATGTGCATTTTCAAGCCTGACGTTATCCAGGAATACAATATGCACATGGGCGGTGTCGATCTAGTAGATCAGGTATTACAAGCATATCCCTCTTTACGAAAAACAGTGAAATGGTATAAAAGGGTATTTTTGCACCAGCTGGATATAACCATATACAATTGTTTGGTAATTTGGAGAGCTCTAAACCCACACAAGACAATGACCTACCTGGACTTTCGACTATCAATAGCTCGCAGCCTAATTGAACAATACCAGGTTGAGAGGCCTCTTCATACTGGGGGTAGAAAATCCAAAACCCCTGCACCCCTCAGACTTCAAGGAAAACATTATCCTAAAAGGATACCGTCAACAGCAAAGAAGTCCCGCCCATCTCGAAGGTGTTTCGTGTGCCGCAAGAAGGGAATCCGCAAGGAAACTGGGATGATCTGTGGCAAATGTGGAGATGTGCCCTTGTGTGTTTATCCCTGTTTTGAGGCATATCACTGCAGAAGGAACATATAAAGGTAAGCCAGTAAAGCATATAGAATTTAATTAAATGTTTCATAATGGGGGAAAATTAAAATAAGTTGAGTTAGATAGTGGATAAATAAGGGTTAAATGCACAAACGCACAGGACGTGTATACACGTCCATATCGCTCGTCCGTCATTTTAAATGGACGTGATTTCACGTCCATATCCCTGAAGAGGTTAAAGCTACCATTTAAATAGAACAAAAAACAATTTCCTATCACTCTATGTGATCTGCAAGAAGAAATGATAGAGTTGGGTGTTTTCCCTTGAGTAATACTTCCAGCACACAGTCAGCTGATGGCAGTTACTTGAGCGAGAATTCACAATGATACACCATAACTACAATTTATCAGTCAGGGTTTGAACATGTTTCAGTGATCCTTGATCAACAAGGGTCAGATCAAGAATGATGAACATGGCATTAAGAGTTCATTCTTATACAGGGTGTTTGTTGGGAATACAAGAGCAGATATTTAAATTGGTAAATGAGGACAGTGTAAATATTTGATCCAGTAGTATGTTTTCAATTTGTTTATTACCTCCAAGTATGTCTGACACACACAAGCCATACCTGTTTATTTTCTATCACTACTTTTCATAACAGTAGCACGAGGGGATGTCAAAAAATAACCAGAATTATTTTTTTTGCATTTTAAAGCATCTGTGCATGAGATGTGTGTTGGTAGTACTAGGGAGGTCTGACCTAGAGTGATGAAATGGCATACACGCCATGGGCCTGGAGGTGCTCAATTGGAGGGTAGCAGAAGTGGGAGGCCGTGTTTACTGTCCCCAACATAAATCTAAAGTTGCAGCAGCACGCATCAATTAGATTTTGTGTTCTTCTTGACAAAATGGCATCACAAACATTGGAAATGTTGCAGCAAGCCTACAAAGAGCAAGCAATGGGGAAAACTCATGTATTTGAATGGTATAAACAATTTTGGAAGGCTAAAACTGACCTTGAGGATGCTCCAAGTCCCCAAAGACCATCAACTTTGAAAACAGACATCCATGTTAATACAATTGATGTCATGTTGCGGGAAGATGTCGCTTATTATTGACAAAGATTGTCAAGATCATGAATATGTCCTACGAAACAGCTGAAGACATTGTACAAAAAGTTCTGGGGTGTAGAAAAGTTGCAGCAAACGGTGATGATCAGAAGGCTCACCGTGTGAAGACGTGTCAACAATGGAAGGGAAGGCTTCAGCGAGAACCAGATTTTTTAGACAAAGTCATCATGTGGGACAATTTCTTTTTTCATCATTTTGACCCAGAGACAAAGCAGGAAAGTGTCCAATGGAAACATCCTTCAAGTCCAAGACCCAAAAAGGCAAAAGATCAACCAAGTACAGGAAAAGTGATGCATCTTGTCTTTCTCGATAAGCAAGGCATTGTTTACGATCATGTGGTTGATAAGCAACATAATGTTACTGCGAATTACTGTTGTGAGGTACTGAAGGGGCCATTAAGAAGGAAAATTGCAACAAAATGACCAAATCTTGCTCAAACGGGGTGGATCCTTCATCAGGATAATGCTCCCGCTCATCATGCCATCAAGACTCAGCAAACAATCACTGAATTAGACATTGAGGCAATGCCACATCCACCTTATTCACCGGACCTAGCCATGTGTGACATCCACCTATTTCCTGCAGTAAAAAGGAGCTTTGGAGTCATCATTTTCAGAGTGATCGAGAGCTAGACAATAAAATTTCGGGTGTACTCAACAGACCACCAAAAAGGAGAATACTTTAAAGATATGTAATGGAATTTGAAAAAAGGTGAGCAGCATTGTCCAGTAAAAAAAACAATTCCAGTTATTTTTTGACATCCCCTCTTATATAAACATAATAAACACTGCATTAATCTAATTGCTTATACTCACTGAGAAACACATACCTTTTGCTATCATGAGTTGCTCGTGTCCATCATCATCAAACTTTGCTGTATTGATGCTGTCTGGGTAACTGTTGTACCTGACAGATGCACAGGTGCCAGGGTGCTCCTGGATCCCAGGCAGATTCTTTTCTTTGCCAGGCTTAGACCATGTAATCTGCTGGGAGGCTGGGTGGCAGATCTACTGCTGCAGTTGTGCTCAAACTTGGCTAGTCATCTGCACTTTCATTTCTGCATGCTCCATACTTCAAGTACGGAAAGTGGTGCTCCTGGGGTCATGATATCATTAACTGTAAAACAATATTAACAAAAGCTTTAAACAGATAAATGGTTTCTTGAAAATAAGATGGCTCTAAAAGAATAGAAGCATCAAACCCTAGGGGTTCACCATCAATTAAATAAGAGAATTAATTATCCCAAATTTGATCTAAGTGGTAATGTAATTAATTACATACAAAATGCTAAATTTCTAGGTATATGAGTGGATGAAAATCTAAATTAAAAAATGCATATTCAGTCCTTATTGAAAAATCCAAGCAAAGTACGTTCTGAATTTACTGTCTTAAAACACACTTAATAATAATATATTTTTCATATTTTCACTGGCTCTTAATGTATGGAATAACACATAAGAACAGTAATGGCATGATTAAAATATTCAGAATGCAAAAAAGGTTTATTAAAACAATGAGAATCTGAGAAAAACCATCAGCATTAAGGAATGGTTTTAAAATCTTAAAGTACTGCCACCGCCTTGCATATGCATTTATAAGATACTAGAAAATACAGAAAAATGTAATAAAAGCCATGAAATTCATAACGATGTCAGGAAAAGACCACACCTGCGCATTACCTTTCATAGGCAGAAAAGTTGTATGAGCTGGGCTTCAAATACGATGGTATCTGAGTTTGTTTCACACATCCTTCACAAATAAAACTCATCACATCATTTGAAAATTTTAAGAGAAGACTCAAAATGTATTTGCTATACAAATGTTATTACTCCATTAAAGAGTACTTAGATGATAAACATGCGTAAATTACTTGCTAGTAATGAAAAAATTGAATAGCTGATTTGAAAAGGGAAGTAAGTCCTACAACCACAGTGTTTGGAAAACCAAGAAAAGCTTAATAACATCCAAAGTTGGCATCTTGGAAATTTATGTTCTGTAGATAACTTGCAGATCTGTACAGTATTGATTGCTTGGGCTATTTAGTGACCTTAATTTTGCATTTCATTGATTTACAGAACACTTTTTATATTCAGGACTTGTTTCCTTTATAAAATAATTAGACAATGTTACGTGAAGTGTAAGAATGTTTTGGACTTGATTTATAGAAGACCTGTGAAACAAAATATTCAGGTAATAATCTTTCATGAGGTTAATTAACATGTTTTAACATTTTGACATTACAAAACACCCTTAGCAATAGTTTCTACATGTCATTTAGTTCAACATCAGTTTTTGGCCATGTTGTAATTTTTTGAGAAGTGCAGATGCTCATCTAGAATATACTGTAACATTTTCCCAACATTTTCTATTTTCTTATTGTCAATTGTGATAACAACTACCCCATATATTTTCTGGGATGACAGATCTGGACTAGTGCTCCTTTTTGCCAACTTGAGAGTGCTGGATAATGCCATCAATATATTCATGCACCTAGAGGTACAATACCCATTTCCAAAAGCATTTGGGTAGTGCAAAATATATCCAAATGAACAAAATGACTGATGTCATACACCTCTCGGGCAAATATTAAAAAGATGATACCTTTTCAAACTCAAATATAATGTGTGCACTAAACCATTGTGTATTGTGGCCAGAATGTTGATGTTGAATGGGTGTGTTGCAACACGTTCTGAAACAGTTGGGACAGAAGTAGTCTAATGCACTGTTAGTAGTGGGACTGTCACGATTGGTCAGGAATAATCTAGAATGATGACAGCATACCACATTCTACATAAATAGCATTTGTCATTTGAAGTTCTGGTCACTTATTCTTAATGATGATTCGAGACAAACCAGTTAGTGAAGATCTTTGTGTCCGAATCATACAGGAATTTAGAAACGTTTCTCAGCATGCCACAGCCAAGAGGTTTAAGCTGTTATCATCTACAGTACATAGTATTATCAAGCACTAACCATGAAAGTGGTGAAATCACAGTTTGTAAAGGCCAAGGTAGGAAACCTATTCTGAATGCCCCAGCTCTTCAGATCCTCCGACGTCACTGCATCACGCACAGGTATGCCACGATTAAGATATAGTCACATGGGCCCACACATTCTTTGGGAGGCCATTATCATGGAACATTGTATGCAAGTGCATCCACAAATGCAAATAAAAATGTATACTGTGCACAACAGATGCCACACATCAACAAACAACAAACACCATCATGTGATATGGGCTCTGGTGCATCACAATTGGTCCCAAGCATGCTGAATGAACATATTATGGTCTGATGAGTCAACCTTTATGATTCTTTATGGAAATAATGGATGCCTTATGCTGAGGACCAAACACGAAAAGGATATTCCCAACTGCTACATTCATTTGGTACAGAAACCAGTATCTATAACAGTATGGGGCTGCATGAGTGGCCAGGGACTGGGAGACTTGCACATCTGAAACGGCACCCTCAATGCTGAAGCCTATGTACAGATCCTGGAACAAGCCAGATTGCCTTCTAAGAGGCGCCTGTTTGGTCGACATCATTATATATTTCAACAAGACAATGCCAAACCCCATACAGCATGCATATGGCTCTGAATAGCTACATGGGCAATACATTCATAAGTTGGATTGGCCTGCTTGCAGCCTTGATCTGTCACCAATAGAAAATGTTTGGCATATTATGAAACGAAAATTACGACAGTGACGAGCCTGGATGGCTGAACAGCTGAAAACCTACATCCAGCAGGAACGGACAGTATTCCAGTTGCGTTGGAAGAAAGTTGGTGTCATCGATGCCCAGAAAAATGCAGTGTGTCATTAAGAGTAGAGGTTTACCATGGTAAACACAGTGCTGTAACAACATTTCTGGAGTGTGTTGCATGGGCCAAAAAGGACAACCATCTAGATCTTTACTTAAGCATATCATAAATGTGATCCTATGCCCTAATGTTTTGTTTAAGTAGTTTATGTATTGTATTGAGTTGATATAAACATACTCCAAATAAATATGTTGTGTTACTCATATATTTTGCACAACTGTTGTGGAAATGGATATTTTAAGTATGCTACATATGTTTAGTAATTATTTCCATTGGCAATAATTTTGTACTGACAGATATAAATGTTTATTTTATTATCATTAACAGTGGTTTCCTGTTGCAACACTAATGATAATATTCTTACTTTAGTACAAATTTTTAGGCAGCACCATAGCCAAGTAGTTAGATCACTTGCCTACCACCTAGGTGGCCCAGGTTCATTTTGAGGGACCCACACGTGGTATTTGTGATGGATGAAGCAGCATCTGGGTGGGTTTCCTCTGGGTTCCCCTACCATTCATTCCACCAATTGCTCTATCATCACCTTTCCACTCATCAGTTTTGGGTGCATTTCATGTCATCCCCTTCCTCACTCTCATACCTGGTGCTTGGCTGACCACCCACTTCCAGGTCTTCACTCAGTCCAGTCCATAGGTTCCTGTGCTCCCTGACAGGTGTCTGACCCTAGGCAGTGGCTTGTAAGTCCTACATAAGGGGATGGTAATCACTTCCTCACTATCATACTGACCACTTCACTCTGTTCAATCCATAGGTTCCTGTGTTCCTCGACAGGTGTCTGACCCTAGGCACTGGCTTATAAGTCCTACATAAGGTGAGAAATTATTAATTATTTTGTTGTTTAACAACGCTGTCAATTGCCAGGATCACATCAGCGTCACCGGTGTGTCGGAATTTTGTCCCGCAGTTCTTTTACATGCCAGTAAATCTACTGACATGGAGCTGTCGTTTTTAAGCACTTTGGGCCAGGTTTGAACCCGCGACCTTGGGATCCGTAGGCCAGTGTCTAACCAACTGAGCTGCCCAGACCGACCTACATAAGGTGAGGGGTAAACAGGTGAAGATGAAGAGGAAGAAGAAGAAGAGGAAGAAGAACAAAGTTTAACAGTTTAAGTCCATGAGAATTTTTACCAACAGAGATTGAAAAACATGAAACCTGCTAAATGCTATACTACTGCTTAAACTGCCAGCCCTAAACATGGGCAAATATAAGGTTTTACACAAAGCTTATATGTTGAGATTTCACCAGAAATGTATGTTTTGAGGTCCCCTGAATGAAGAAAAAAAGCATTTTAATAAAAGTTCTGTGTGCCTGTGTGTGTATGTCTGTCAGCAACAAAACAAAGTCCTCAAGATAAACAACTTCAGCAAATGACTTCCACACTGTAACAAGATTACTGAAATAATTTAAGCTTCCTTTTCACGTCTTCCATGATCCAAACTCCAAAAGACAAGTTATTTTAAGAAATTTTCCCTACGCTCTTACAGATGATGATATTACTACAGAACTAACCTCTCTGAACTTACCAGTATTACAAGTTACCAGACATTTTTTATAAAGACTGACAACCTATGCCACTGTGTGCCATAGTATTAGAAAACAATGAACAGGGTAAGAAGATCTTCGAAGTCAAACATATCTACCATGCCATAATCAAAGCCGAGTACCACAAGAAGCCCGCAAACATTCCACAATGCACATGATGCCAACGCTACGGGCATACTAAGAACTGCTGTCGACTCGCACCTCGATGTGTGAAATACCCCTTAAATCACCACTCTTCTGAGTGCACAAAAGACAAAGACACTCAGCCCTCCTGTATGAATTGTGGAGAAGCACATCCGACAAATTTCAACGGTTATCGTTAGTACCTACAATTGAAAAAGAAAGCCAATGCAAGGGTGATTCAACCTTTAATAACACAAACATCCTCAAAGCTAAACATGGAAAATTTTCCGAAGTTGTCATCAAACACACCCTCTCCAGCTCCTGAAATTCTACAATGGCCACGCTCTGCTGTTTCAGAAGAAAAATGTCCTAGGCAACTAACTCAGTTTTATAGCAATCTAAAGAACGTTCCTGTATCTATTCACTACCCTCTTGGCAGAAAATCCAGGTTTCCAACCAGCATCAAGAGTCATCTGGACCAGCTATCACAGGAAGACCTGATTTAATTTCAACTAATACTGTCAGTGAGGGGCCCAATAGGGTTCACCTCATTTCAATGTTATCTATTATATTTTATTTATTGTTATGTGTATTTCAACAATGTTCTGTAGAGTGCACATGTGCTGATTGATCAATAAATAATTATATATATATATATATATGTATATCGCTTGTTTAAATATATACTTTACTTTTAGTGGACATATGAAATGCAGAGGGTGGTTTGTGTGCAATGATCTCCATTCTGCTCAAGGAAAACCTACTGCACTTGCAATATTTCAGCAATATCAGCTTTTAGTAGTATCACAAATAGGAAGGTTGATAACATGACATCCCAAAATTTAAAGGGTGGTCCACAGTAATCAGGAATGGAAGCTGCATCAAGAATTACAAAGATGCAAGTGCTATGTCATATTTAATGGGGAGACTTGATAGTTTCAACCCTTCCATTCCCATCATACTATGTTCTCAATGTGTGAAGCTGTCTTCACACAACAATATATTTAACCTATTAATGCAAGTGGTGTGGTCTATTTTAGACTGCTACAGATATTACTTTTCTACTTAGTTTACATAAATTCTCAAGTCACTTTCACCATGCATGTCATCATTGATGTTATGTGTACACATTGTCTTTTAAAAATGAGAATATTGAATAGTTTAAGAAGTGGAATCAGGACTGAAAAATTCAATGCCACAGCTGGGATTTGAACCATGGATCTTCTGATTATCGAGCAGCTGCTTTAACCATGGTCAACTTGCCAGTATGACATTAAATTCCCCAGCTGATTCGTACTTTCCCGGTTAGACCACTAGGGAATCTCACATCAGAGATAAATACCCCAAGGGCAATTTAGGATAGTAAGTACTTGATGTCCTGGGTTTAAGTAACCTTTAGATGGAAATGTTACTTTACATTAAAAACTTGGCTAAAAACAGTGACCATATAAATCTAAATTTACTCTTTTTGCTTACAAAATGAGTAATTTTATTTCTGCTAAAGGTAAACAAGTACTTAAAGCTAACATTGATGTGGCACAGATTACATAGTTAGTTGTTTACTTACAATATACAAAAACTTAAGTATTGTGGGATTTCATCACAAAGTTAATAAGAATATAAGTTTTCCTGATGTTCTTTTAGAAGATGAATTAGCAACCTTATTAGTTAATTTTTGGGTAATGTGGAGGGGGGAATGCTTCTTATGCACTAACCCAGCCCAGCTGAGTGTGAGACTCACCTTCTGTTGGCCATACCCCTTAAGAAACCTCTCCACTTGTCAGCGAGCTATTGTTTCACATGCATTTGTTTGCTGGGTTCTGCATAGCCCCACAGTTAGTCTACAAAAGATGAGAACCTGGTATTCATTGCATGCGAGCTCGTCAAATGTTACTTACCCTGGATTACACATGACAAAATCCCTGAGCAATTCTGGGTGCTTAGTCACCTAAAGGTTCTTGCAACTGTTTGTGCAATTGTCTACTATGTGTTTTGTGACATGGGTCTACATTAGAAGCTCCTTTGGGTTTGCCTAAACCTATGATTACAAACATACCTTTTCAGCACATATCCCTGGATGATAGGCACCAGGTGAAGATTCCCTGGATGTTACCATTATTTTAATTGTTGCAAGAATTCCTTGCTCATTAGGCGTGAGCCCATCTCCATGTTGTTTGTTATTGTGCCCACACAGATAAGCAGACAACTACACAAGGGGAGGCCTCAATCTCCTATTGTCATCCTTTGCTGGATAGTGCTAGGTCTTCGAAGACTCTGAATGGACTGGTTTGCCTGTAACAGTAAGAGATTAGGTGGGTAGGTGAAAGTCATATTTCCTGTCTGTGTCATGTTAGTCTTGTACGAGGCTGTCCAGAAATTCTTGTACTTTGTCATCAATTGGTTTGTCACTTAGTTTTCTGACAAGATAGGGAGTGGTCTGCTGTGTTTTTTTCCATTTGTTAAGTCTTTGAATGAGTTGGTTGTTTTGCTTAAGTGTCACTAGCTACTTTCTTGAGGAATTGTTCGATAGTGTGCATTTTCATTTCATATTGCAGCACATCTTAGGATACAATTCTGGGTATCAGCACAATTACACTAAAACACTGTTTGGGAAGGTTTGTAATCTTGCAGCTCAACTAAGTATGGGTCTGATCAGTGTTTTCTGGTACCAGTCATTTGTTAATCTTTAGTTCATTATTAAGGCTTATTAGGGGGCATAGCTTACCCAATCGAGCATTAGCGTTGTTTCTCATAAGAAATATATGTTTCTTACATGTTAAACCTTGAGCCATTTTTCCCCTAGCCATAATTTCCTGACTTGAAGTTAGGTTGATCGGGACCCAAATTGATCACCATTGTTATTAAGGATAGTGGGATAGATAAAACATCATTTGCACGTGAAATGAACACATGTTAATTTTAACTTCCATTTAATGCCACCATTAACATCTAAGGCAATACAGCTTTTACCAATGGAACTATTGCTCAATAGCAAAGGTCTTCACTCGTTTAGTGAGTTAATCGATGGATTTGTGTTACTTTGGGTAATTACATTAAACTCACACACATTCATACTTCCACACTCTGGGGGGAGGGTGGACTGGGAATAAGGCTAAAAGAAATTCCGACATTCCAGTAGTCGGGAATCGAACTGGCGAATCTTGATTATTTAGCTACGGAGAGTCACGATACCTACATGAATGCGTTACTAATGTACCTTATGGCTCGCGACATTACGCGTTCTTGGAAGGTTAAAGTTAACTCTTCGAGCACTTGAGCATATTAAAGAATTTTGACTCACGTTTCGTCTGCTGCGCTGAAAGGCGATTAAGATTCATATGAAACGTATTATTTAACTAGCAAGTTTAGATATGATTTAAACACATACCATTAAGGATGCCTATAGACACCATGCAATATCATTAACTTTTGAAATATTCGGCAGATTAAAGAATTTTGACTCACGTTTCGTCTGCTGCGCTGAAAGGCGATTAAGATTCATATGAAACTTATTATTTAACTAGCAAGTTTAGATATGATTTAAACACATACCATTAAGGACGCCTATAGACACCATTCAGAGCGGTTGCATGCAATATCATTGACTTTTGAAATATTCGGCAGATTAAAGAATTTTGACTCACGTTTCGTCTGCTGCGCTGAAAGGCGATTAAGATTCATATGAAACTTATTATTTAACTAGCAAGTTTAGATATGATTTAAACACATACCATTAAGAATGCCTATAGACACCATGCAATATCATTGACTTTTGAAATATTCGGCAGATTAAAGAATTTTGACTCACGTTTCGTCTGCTGCGCTGAAAGGCGATTAAGATTCATATGAAACTTATTAACTAGCAAGTTTAGATATGATTTAAACAAATACCATTAAGGACGCCTATAGACACCATGCAATATCATTAACTTTTGAAATATTCGGCAGATTAAAGAATTTTGATCCACTTTTCGCCTGCTGTGGAGAAAGAGCGCCCATCAGCTTCATATGAGTCTGAATATCAACAATTAGTATTTAATTAACAAGGATTATATGCAATTTACAAGCACTCACCTTCAAGCACATAAACGACGCCATCAAGAACAAAAAGACAAGGGTTGCGTTTTCTTAGTACTTAACAATCTCTTCTATAATAACTTCGCTATAAACTTTCCCAACATAGAGAATTAAACTATGTACTCTATGGCTAACTAGGGCAATGGGCAATGTTGAGACATCTTGCGGGGAAATTAATGAAAAGTCGCAACTGGGAGTAAACACAAAATATCTGGTACCTAATATCTATAAAGAACTTTTGATCTATTGTAGTCTTAGAAACATCATTCTTTAACATCAGAATTTTTAAACATAACCAAAGCAAACCTATCCAGTGGTGTGCCTCTGTCATGTGTTATTTATAATCCATCAACAATTCTTTGCATGGATGTTCTGTGTTTGCATGGCCATATGAATGTATTCCTCTATGCTTATAGCGAGTTGAATTAGTGTAATCGGATATCCCAAATGGCTTTGAAAACAACAAACAATCGAAAGTATGGAACGGAAATTTTTTCATTGTTATAGTTGATGGTTTGTAGTTACGGACAAATTTTAGTTGCAGTATGTTAATAATGTAAGTAAATATTATAAATATGAAAATAACATTACTAATAACCGGACAAGAGTTGAACAAGTATAAGTTTCCACTTTTATTGGAGGAATATTGGAGGAACTTTGATGACCAAACTACAGGGACGAACGGCCATAGTGCAGACAGGGCTTGTTAACAGTTTGAAGTGAGAAGAATGATTTAACCCTGATAGGAGAGGCTGTATTACTTTTTTGCTCCACAGGGTGAATGTATGATTGACTCATGTTAAGCATGGGGTCTATTTTGGTCTTAAATGATGGCAGAAACAGGTAAAGGCGGGGAAGGAGCACACAGGAGCGTCAAGTAACAAGCACAAAGCAAGAACCACAGAGCAAAACAATGACAGGGATCATCAAAATGAGGCAAATGAACCAACATCTTCCACCCAGTTTGTTTTTGGTCACTACAGTTTATGTTTCCACCTGAGGAGCTTTGGTCAAGGGGTATTCGTATCAGCTCCCATAAACAGTAGTGAACCACACCACATGCTCCAAGACGATGTTACCATCCATTGTGTCCACATGCAAATACTTGCTGCAGTCCAACACCAAAAGCACCATGATATCAGACATGATGAGCCAGAACCTCAAAGTCCAGCGGCTCTTCAAACTAGCAAACTATTTCTCAACAGATATCCAAATTATAAGAAAATGTACCTACATCTTCTTCCTAGTTCTAATTGCAAGAGTAATCTTAAAATGAATAAAACTGTACCCATATCAAGCTTATATATGTCTAAATGGAGTACCAAGTAACAAGCACAAAGCAAGAATTACAGAAGAAAACGAGGGCAGAGATCATCAAAATGAGGCAAATGAACCAACATCTTCCACCCAGTTTGTTTTTGGTCACTACAGTTTATGTTTCCACCTGAGGAGCCTTGGTCAAGGGGTATTCGTATCAGCTCCCATAAACAGTAGTGAACCACACCACATGCTCTGAGACGATGTTACCGTCCATTGTGTCCGCATGCAAACACTTGCTGCAGTCCAACACCAAAAGCACCAGGATATCAGACATGATGTGCCAGAACCTTAAAGTCCAACAACTCTTCAAACTAGCAAGGTATAGCAACTAGAATTTTATTTAAAATTTGCTTTCACTGTTTATTTCTCAGCAGATATCCAAATTATAAGAAAAGGTACATCTTTTTCCTAGGTCTAATTGAAACAGTAAACTTAAAATGAATGAAATTTTACCTGTATCAAGGATACTCATGTCTAAGTGCACCATGTCAAGGCATACAGTTGTTGGTGAGTGTTCATAAATTTAAACATTGCTTAGTATCACTCTCAAGGAAACTTTACATGAAACAGGAAACAGAACTGAAGTTAAGTGTTTATAAGTTGAAACCCAGGAACTAACTTAGCTACCCATTGTAAAACCTGAATTCTGTTGTAATAAAAAATGTAATACATGTATGGTTTGATCCTCATAAGTTGTGTGAGCTACATTTTTTGTTTTGTAAGAGTTTGTCTATTTCTTGCAGTTTACTTGGAATGCAAAGGTCACCCTGAAGGAAGAGGCGACATGGGGACATCCTGGAAAACTCAAGATAAATGTTTCATTTGTCACCAAAACATCTTTTGCATATGGTATTTTAGTCAAAATCGTAGAATCGTAGGGTTATGATGTTCTCTCACACACACGCCCACACACCCACCTACACACCCACGCACGTATGCTGACCTTTTTCTGAAATGCTTTTTTTTTTTTTTTAATTTAGAGTCACAAAACATGTATTTCCAGTGAAACATTGGCATCAAATTTTTTAGAGGAATACAATACTTCCCCTACTTACTATGCTTAGTAGAAAAAGTAAAAATCTGATGTATGCATATCTGACTCACTATTCACGCTTCTATGGAATATTCTTAAGAATACTTATTTTTGTATCTACTTAATGTCAATCGAGATAGACATTTCTAGAAATGATGTTGTTACATATTTCCTTGTAGATGCAATGGAAATAGGAGAATACAGTAGGCTTAAGCGATAGTTCAGTGTGATAAGAGCTGATGCCTATGTGATGGCTTTGGCATTCCATTCCCTTTGCATGGCCAGAACATAAAAGGAGAACAACTTTGTGTTTGAGAAAAGTTTAAGTACTTGAAAATTCAAACATATAATATGGAATATCTCTGAAATACTTCACTCCACAAAAATAATGTGGCATAAATTGTGTATTTTAACAAAATCCACATTTTACATGTGCTAAGATTTTTTATTTCTTACAGTTTATCAGTTAAGCAAAACTCATACAGAAGTAAATTAGAGTTCCATCTTCTAATGCACAAATATTGTGATGCATCACATATTTAGGTGAATCAGCTGCATATAAGGAGAAGGAACCCTAAATTTCTTGAGACAACTCAGTAAGAATGTGGGGGTGGGCGTGTAAGACACAAACAAAGAGAAAATGCAAATTATGTAATATATTTATCCCACTTTTTATACTGGTGCATCTTAAGATGTTGGTGCCAATGGGAAAACAGTTTTTTAAATTGTTTGCCAGGCCAAATTATATTTGCGAGGAAAACTGCATAAAGTTTACAACAGTTATTGCTAGTGCTCGGAAGTTCATGCCCTGAAAAACACTGAAATATGCATACAAATACGCTCTTAAAAACTTGAAAATATGCCAAGAAATATGCACTATTTAATTAAACAATTAATGTCCCTTTACAGTAGACAAGACGAGTTACTATAAATAACAAATAAAGTTACCTTATTCCTTAGAGGTTGAAGTGGAAGTGGTCCCGCTGCTAATATTAACTGCTAATTTGCAGTTCACAACCAACACTTTGCACAAATTTTCAACTGTAAAACATCGTCTGTTGTCTCACAAAACACTTTTGTAACGTGAAAAACTTCTCTCCACGTCACAAGATGTTATCGGGGCATATTTAAATGATGTTAACTGCTTCAGAGAGAGTCAAGTCTCTTGGTGTGACAGATGGTTTTCTTTCGAGGATGTCTTGAATATCGCACATCTGTTCATAACCAGAATTTTTTGAAATCACATAATTAACTTTCTCTTTCACTTTTTGTCCTGTGCTACCAGGAACCGAACTTAGATCACATATTGTTTTTTCAAAGACAGTAAGTGATTCATGCAAAGGAGATCCTACAGCTTCCAATATCGTTATGGCTGTTTGTAAGAAAAAAAAATGGGCCGATATGAAACTAAGATCTTCTTTTAACAGAGTGCCTGACAGAATATTTTGCATAGCTTCTATTGATGAAGCACCTTTCCAGTCCAATGAATTAATAACTTCTTTGACTATTTCTATGTGCTCAGCATAATATAAAACTGTATCGACCCATGTTCGCCATCGAGTTAACAGTGGTGAAGGAGGAAGTCGGATATTAGGTGCTGTTTATCTAAACAACTTAACTCTTTTAGGAGATTTAACAAAAATTCTCTTTGTACTGGACACAAATCTATCTACCAATGGGAAATAATCATGTATTGTCTCAGAAATATAATGAAGAACGTGTTCCCAACAAGTTATATGAAATAAGTTAGGAAAAATACCTTTCCGAGTTTGTCCTGATTTTACCATATAATGACCTGCATCAGTAACAAATAAAAGTAACCGGTCATATTTGATTCCATATGGCCATAGTAATTTCAAAGAGTCCATCATAAACTGGGCCACAGTTACATTGTCACAATTCGCACACATTAAGAAGATAAGGTGTAGTCTTTTGTTCATTATTTAAAGCACCCACTTTTATATTAGCAATAGAACGGAGCTCAGAATCAGGGATTTCATCAACAGGACAACCACAGAAACTGATCCGCTAATTCATTTTGTATATTTGACAATACCCTATTGCACCAATGTCCTATGTAAGTCTTACGCAGTGTACTTTCTCTAGGCACATATTGTCGGGTGCACTTGACAAGAAAGTTTTTAAATGTCAGATTATTAATTTTGAACAAAGGAATATCAGCAGCTAAAAATGCTTGGCACAGGTCATAGGAAAATTCAGTAACCCTACTTCCTAAGCACTCTACTAACTGTTTTTGAACAAGTTCTTTGTTTGCGAGTTTTCTGATTAAATTCTCCTTACGACATCAAATTTTTGGCTGGAATACAATACTTCCTCTACTTTATGTAGTAGAGAAAGTAAAAATGAATAACGACTTCCCATTTCAGGAAAGTATAAGCATTGGGAAATTCAAACCAATAACAAATCATATTTCGGAAGTTGATAATGCAGAACAATGGTAAGTTGTGTGTTTTAAATGAGATGTGCACCTTTGTGTAGTAAGATTTTGTTTATATCAGTTATAGAAAAGTTAGCCAGAATGAAGAGGGCTTCGGAATGTACTAAAACATATAAAACTAATTTTATGTAGCTAGCACTACTGCTTACAAGCGAGAGACCCAGGCTCGATTCCTGGTAGTGTGGGGATTTTCCCTCACTGAGATACCTCTTTCAGGGTGTTCTCAGCCTTGTTAAGTCTCTGAGGAGCTACTTGGTTGAGAAAAAACATCTCCTGGTTGCGAGGAACTTGTGTAGCAGCCTAGAGAGATTTGAGTGCTGACCACGTCCCACTCTCTAGTACTGCATCCAGGTCATGACTGACATAATGGGCACAGGTACATGAGTAGCAACTATGCAAAAGTGCTGTTGCACCACAAGGTTAGTTATATTCTATTTAGCATGCAAGCATATTAAATATATGGTATCTAAGCAAAATGCTTGCAATAATTTTTTGAGAAAATAAATAAGGTCAAATGTTCCATGTAGCCCTGAGGCAGGCAGGTTTCCTTTAATTCTCCTGTTGTATCCAGTAATTTTCTGTTCTGGGACAGACTCATCAAGGAGGCCATCCACATCAAATTACACCCCAACAATTACAACAGAGATGGTGGACTCAAACTAAGCTCTGCGTGGACAACAGCCATCAGAAACACCTACCAAAACAGCAACACCATGGACCCCGAACAAAATACGTACCCGCAGGAAAACACTTCAGACGAGGATACACATACCTCATGACAGCAGGCCCAATCACAGACCATCACCCGCTCATTGGCTAGGACAACACAACCCACATCCTCCAAACTATAGTATATATTTGGAAAACTGAGGAGACCTTTTCATTTTTCCTGAAGATGGCCATGGAGTCTACAATGGCTGAAAGCTCGACATTTATAAACCTAACACTGCTGATCACCCGTGAAGCCTTGATCCATAACGTGAAAGCTTCAAATCTTACAAAAGAGACATACTTGGAATTGTTGATGCTTATTCTAATGGGAAAATGCCGCTGATATTAGAAACACTCTTATTCTTACTGATTCCTACAGCATGCAAGATCATATCAAGTACTTTAGCAACTGGAATAAGAGGGCCCCCATTCAATTTCTCCTCTTTGAAATATTCTCTTACATAGCATATTATTTGCTGCACTTGTCCTTTAATTGGGACACCTTTACCAAATACACTTCTATTCAGTTGACAAGTACGCTCAATTTTTCGTTTGGCAGTACTATCTTTGTCACTATTTTTTGACATTGTTAAATACTCATTAATAGCATTAGCACAATTACAAAAACTTGAAACACATACATAGATACACAGACTCAGGCTCACATAAACATAAAGCAAAGGAAGGCATTATTTGTTTATATGCAGCGATAGCAGAACATACAGGGGTTTCTGTAAAATAAGCTTCCCAAGGATCTGCAGTCATGAGGAATTGTGCTACAGGAGGCCCAGCAACACTGGGGTGTAGCTTGGTTCTCCTTCCTCCAGTCCCCTGGCCTGCGAGCTGTCTGTGATGCTCATTGTTGGCTTGGCAGCTGTTAGAAAAGGAGCTTCCACTCGCTTCTCCAGCCAGGTGTGAATTACGCATTGTGATGCATTTCTTGTGTGCAAAAGGATTGGACCGGTGGACATTCATTCCCAACTGTGTGAAGTGCATGGAGAGCAGTGTATGAGCATACAACATGTGCGCAAATGGTACAGAGAATTCAAAGACGGACGTACAATGTTCAAGGTGGCCATTGGTTTCAGACGAAATGATTGTGAATGTGGAAGAAGAAGTAATTCTCAAAGATTGAAGGGTGGCAAATCAGAAGACCTGCGAGATGACGATCATTTAGGGTATACCAAGGTGGGTGGAGGCATGCTCACGAAGGGAGTGCATTTCCATCAGGACAACACAGTATGGTTTCTGCAATGCCAGACAATGATAGAGGGAAACAAATATTTAAGTTTTGCCGCTACACCACTCTTTTTGCCAATCATTGTTGAGGCACCAACACATGTAAAACATATAAATATTCTTTTAAATATTCCTTGCTCATTCCAAAGAAGTTGGGTTTTTTAAGAAGGGCAGTAGTAATACTGCAAACTGTTCCACTCTCTAGTTCAATCAGATCTAAAAATATTGTTTGACAACTGTCAGTGTCCTCCATAGAAAATTTTAAGCACACAACTAGTGTCTGGTGTTTGCTTAGTGTGGTAGATTCATCTATTATCATCTTATCATCTTAATGTACTTATTTTGTTTGTTTTCCTGAATATGTTTTACAATTCTGTCATGCATACTTTTAGCAATATGAAATACCATATTAGTTCAAGAGAAATTTGTATGAAGGATTCTGCCCATATTGGGCCCGTTAAGAGATTGGAGATCTTCATCAATGGGCATATCGGTATAAAGTCTCTGATATTTTGCAATTTTGTAAGCTGTTCTAAAAATGGGCTGGCCCTATAGCACAGTTGGTAGAGCACCTGCCTGCTGTGTAAGGGGTCCCGGGTTCGATTCCCGGCAGGGGGTAGGAATTTTTCTCTAGCTGAGTCTGGAAGTGTAATGGCGGCGCCGTGGCGAAGTGGTTAGACCGCTCGCCTACCACCTAGGCGGGAACCGCATGTGGTATTCGTGGTGGACGAAGGGGCATCTGGGCAGGTTTTCTCCGGGGTTTCCGGTTTCCCCCGCCATTTATTCCGCCAATTGCTCCATTATCACCTTTCCAATCATCCATTTCGTCTACATTTCATATCATCCTCTTCCTCTTCCTCACTCTCATATATGGCGCTTGGCTGACCACCTGCTTCCAGGTCTTCACTGTGTCTGGTCCATAGGTCCCTCTGCTCCCCGACAGGAGATTCATTGTGCAGGTTCATTACATAGAGTCTCTAGTATGTATGTCTGTTGATTGTGTCACTTCATACTTTTCAATTCTGAGTGTGAAGTGAGCACTTAGGTATAACATAGGCATATCTAAAACAATAGTGTCTCCCACCTAATAATATCTAGAAAATTATCATCAGTGGTATTTTTGCTTGCAAATTTAAAATGAGTAACATCACAAAATGTTGTTCTAATGGCTTAGTTCTCATTTTTTCACACTGTTTTCAGATATGAATTATGGGGTAGTAATCCAAGGATAGCTGCTATTTAAAAATTGAAAAAAAAAAGATTATTAGAATATTGATAAATTCAAACAACATACAACATTGTAGACCATTATTTGTTGTATTGGGAATTCCAACAATACTAAATGTATATATCCATGACGTTTGATCAGTATTAAAAAAAATTGGCATAATTTTAACTTAAGGCATTCAGTACATGAACGTGGGACAAGAAATAGGAATAGAATTGATATGTCCTATCATAGATTACAGAAAACATCTAAATACTACAAAGTAATAGGAATAAAGCTTTTCAATGCTCTCCCACAAGAAACAAGAAATCTGAACGCTGAAACATTTAAGAACAGACTATATAAATGGCTTTTAGAAAATTACTTTTATTGTGTGCAAGAATTTTATGAACAAAATAAGACTGGATTGCAAACTTATATAAAGCTTAGTTTGTAAATATCAAATATAAATCATAAGTTACTAATGTTTGTATTTCTGTATTTAAAGATTGGGTATACTAAGTTGTTTTTGATGAAGTCAAAATTACTAAATAACTAATGGTGGTGTTGGTGTTGGTGTTGGTGGTGTTGGTGGTGGCGGCGGCGGCGGCGGTGGCGGTGGCGGTGGCAGTGGCGGTGGCGGTGGCGGTGGCGGTGGCTTGTGCACTGTCACTGAATTATAATGGACATGTGTATGTATGTAAATAATCACTTTTGTAAGTAACTGGTGTAGGTATTTGAATTGTAGATACGATTGACAGTGTCACATGCTCTTATAATAGTCTATTCACTACAATAAAGTTGTTGTTAGCATCATCATCATCATCATCATCATCATCACCACCATCACCACTACCATCATCATCACCATCATCATCATCATCATCACCACCATCATCATCACCATCGCCATCATTATCATCATCATCATCACCATCATTATCATTATTATTATATCAACACTGTTGTTATAATAATCACTATCACTATTATTATCATAGTAATAACCAGATTGTTATCCTGTAAGTATCCCAATTGCTTTGAAGTCAGCACCAATTTACCATTAGTGAATGTTATATTAAATTTTGGTCAAGAACAGATTTACACTGCTGTATGTTTCCTTCACTTTAGTGGCATAAGCTATGAGAACATGATGACATACGTTGCTATGTGAAGGAGTACCGCTTGAGGCTAGTTTCGGAGCCATCAACGAATAGTTTCCATGCCACTGGTAAATGTTTTATTCCCATAACGTGAAATAGACCATTCATGTCTTTTCAGTAACAGAATAAGTCTTCCATGACAAAGAATAACAATCATCTACATGATTGGTTGGTTCCCTCCATATCATTGGCATAATGAAAGCCTTTGCAACTTTACCTTTTCTCTTCACCCAACCATTAAGATGAACAGTTTACACAGGCAATTTGTGCTGATAACCTAACTTGCACCCAAAATAATCATACCATTTCTTCACTACGGGTGTCACATGATTTACTAGTGCTCCCCACAGATGTAGCAAAACTTTATTGGGTGGTTCCTAAGAAATCTATGTAATTGTTTTTTATAACCATTCTTATATAATGGAGTATTTTTAAAACTGAGAGTGCTACAAAAAAAAAATAACATATTCATGCTTGGGGGATCAAAATACATAAGAAAGACTGATTTGCATTCTTGAATATGTTAATTCATTTTGGCCAGTGTAATTGCATTCCCCAAGTTTCTGTCCTTCCATTTCACTTCATCTTTCATCTGGCTGGTTGTTTCAAGGTTGTGTGGGCAGGAGACTTAGCACTGCATGGCAGGGAAAAAGTATACTCTATGTAATGTTCATCCTCCAGATTGGTGGCAGTCTCCAAGTTCTGGTATCTCTAGTGGGATGTGTGAGCCTACAGAAAGGAAGGGGAGCTGACACAGGGGAGTACTGACCCTGCCCTCTATTGTCGCATCTCCTAGGACTACCGACCCTCTCCTCTTACTTCACCCCTCCCTCCTTCGGAGTGTCCCATTAGATACAATATAAAGATACAGCCTTGGCTGCTAAATGCCCTGTCCAAAACTTGTTGTACCCCAAACCTTGATGTCCTCATCATCCAGTACAGTGTAGTTGTTCTGTTCTACATTAATTGGGGAGTTGCTGTATCTGAGCATACAGGTGCAGAGGAATTAATAGCTGAATATTTAAATAACAACACAATCCATAGGGTTTTGCTCTGGAAAGATGTATTTTATGGAATTTCTCAGTTGTACAATCAATGAAATCCAAATCATGAAATATTGTGCTTTGAACAACCTACTTTACAATTTCACATAGCAAACAGCAGCAATGATACTGTGCATGAGTATTGACAGACATTTTTCCAGGGGGGCCACATGTTTGAAATTTGCAATCAGATAATATTAATTCATTATTTTATTGTCAAAATTTATAATATTTGTTGCATATAACCATATTAATTTGTGCTAAATAAAATTGATCTTTACATCAAAATTAAAATAGTAGTTTAATAGTCAGTAATTGATCGCACATTAAGTTGATCAACTTCCAGGGGGGCCGCGGCCCCCCTTGGCCCCCTTTGCGATGCCCATGGGAAAGTTCATGTTTCTTGCAATCATTTATGTACACAGTAAAGGTGCTGTGATGAGGCAAATATCTCCTTAGGTAAAGCTCAGCATAAAGATCTTGTGCCCTTTTCCCATTTCTACAAGCAACACTATAAACATAATGCATATCTGCTAGTTCTCTTAAGTAGAACATTTTTATAATAGTCTATACAGCTGAAACTCCTTCCAGTAAATGGAGCACTTTAGTTACACTAATAGCTGATATTGATAATCCAACCAAAAAGTCACAAATTGCTGCATAATATGCAACAGAATCCCTTACCATTGAAGTAATAAACTGCAGGTTTTAGATTAATGGTGATACACTAAGCAACGATAATAATAGAATGTAAGTAATATTCCAAAATGCAAAGAAAACAAAATATAAGTGATATTCAATGCCAAAGGAGGAACAAGGATCTGCATGACAGAATTTCATCTAACCCGAAGTGGTGATTGAAAAATATTAATGTCCTCTAGCTCGATTACAAGATGTTTACAAACATACATTCCTGATAAGAAAGTACTCAAATATAACACTTAAATCATTCCATAAAATTATTCTGTGTTGTTCTGACTTACTCTGTGTACATACAATTTGAAATAGTTGCTTACGTTATATATCCATGACATTTCAAATACTTATAATTTTGGACAGAGCTGTTTTTACTCTATATAAATGTAACATTTCTAATACACTGAATTATAAATAGAATAAACATATCATATAAACAACTACCTAATACAACAACAATTTTTATGTAAAAATCTATGAGAGTTAATCACATATATAAAATCAAATTAACAAATCAAGCAAGGTAAAATTATTGATTTTGGGACTGTTACATTCAATTGCTGCCAGAACAGGAACATTATCTAGAAGCCACAGGCAGTGAGTCTATGTTGATGATGGAGACAACACACTATGAAACTTGTTCCAGTAAATTTTGCATGCAAAGTGAAGCTTTACTTGTGTATGTAAACTTCACTGTTTTTCCAAAAGAGAGGAACTCAAACAACAAACGCATCTTGTAAATAAGAAGTAAAGTATTAAGTAAGTGATATTCAAGTTGATGGTTGCAGAGTCCACATAACAAATAAGTGACAAAACTGCAGAAGGTGTAGCAGAAAGAAAGGAAAAGACGGAGAAAGCTACAACAGAAGGTGACAGTGAAGTAGGAGACAGAACAAGAGAAGAGGGGAAGGAGGGGAATGTGGGAGCCACAAGAAGATACGACAATACAACCAACCCTAAGAGTCAATGGGATTGAGGTTATGTGGTCAATGAGCAGCAAACTTATTGAAGCAATTCCCAAGAGAAGTATACTATGGAAGTGAAGAAGATGTAGTTTGTAACCTGTATAAATGGGTAGGTAATGGGAGAGAATGTGAGAGAAATTCATTTATTTGATAAGGAGAAGGAAAGAACAGAATAGGGTATTGATGATATGGGAGGCTGGAAAAGGAGGATGGCTGGAGAACAGGGAGGTGATGTTAAGAAATAGAGGGATCCAAAATACAAAGAAATCAGAGATTACTTGCCATGTGACACAGAAATAGACATGAAAAATATATTTATGTTATGGAAGCACTTAGAATATTAGTAAAAATAAACAGCATTTTTGTAAAGCAATTTTTAAAAATTCAAGATTTTTACTGTTCCAGGTATATATACATATGTAAGTATAAAAAATATTGTATTAGATAAAGATGAACAAAAAATGGCAATGTTCATAAATATTAATTTAAGAAATAATAATGAGTATTTTAGATCAACCACTGGAGGTTTAAACAATTTAGATGTAAAAAGTATGGAGCAACAACTATTCAATAAGTTAACTAGAGATACAAACAAATAAAAATAACAAATGTACATTAAAATTGAGGAGTGTTTTCTCAAAACTCAATAGATGCACAAAATGCGTTTCTGAGGAAAATTGTTTTTTCTATTTATTGGCAATACTAATTGGTTAGCACAGCAACTGTATTAATTATTCAATTCTTCTTCCTGGTTCTGTCTCATTGAATGTGAAAAGAAACAAATAGCATAGTCTAACAGGTGCAAATTTGGGGTTTGAAAATGCAGAGTTTTTTCAAAAACCAATAGATGCTGATAACTTTTCTGCATGAGCGAGAGATGAAGACATGAAATTTCGTTCTTTTTGTCATTTATTGTTTTTGTTGCTTTTTATTAATGCATTTATTATTTGTTTATTTATTTTCACCTCTTTATAACACATAATGTACTACACAACCAACATATTAATGTTTATAAGGATTATTTTATTAGGTATAAACTTGGAAACTAAGTACTGCTACATTTACAATAACAATATATTTTGTTTTATTTATATAACAAACACTGAATACACACAAATAAATTTCAAACAATATGAATAAGTAAGCTTTCACCTTTATTAGTGCTTGTGCAATCCATACATGGTTCTTAGTTCGTTTCTCTTTTTCACATCTGACTCTGTCTTAATCTTCATCAGTCCCATTGAGCATGTGTCAGTGTGTGGTGTACAGAATGAAATATTGAAGAAGTTGTAAAATATGTTTTTATATTTTGACAATGAGCAGCTTGGTAGATTTCTAATCTTCTTTCGTTGCAGAAGTTGGTCCACATTTTTCTGATATTAAGTTCTGGAGGTAAATATCTTCTTGATTTTGCTCTTCCATAGTGGCTTTCTCTACATCTGTACTTCTTCATGTCTTGCTTTATAGCAGCAGTAGTGCCCTTCTGTAATATTCCTGTTCTGTCACCTCCTCTGGTTTCCTTTGGCACATTCCCAGATAAGTGAAATTTTCTAGCCAGTAGAGATAATCTAACTTTTGATACCCCTGTGATTCCTTGAAAGCTTTAGTTTTAATATTTTGTGGAGTGCACTCAAGACCATGTGAACATTTAATTTCTGGAGTATGAACTTTCCTTGACTTGCATTTTGATTTCCTTTCCTTGTTTTTGCAATTCCTACCTCCCGCGCATTCTACGACTGGTACAGTTTCACAATTAAAATTATTAAAAATTAAAAATTATTTTGTTGTTTAACGACGCTGTCAATTGCCAGGATCACGTCAGCGTCGCCGGTGTGCCGGAATTTTTTCCCGCAGGAGTTCTTTTACATGTCAGTAAATCTACTGGCATGGAGCTGTCGTTTTTAAGCACACTTAAAAACCATCGGTCTGGGCCGGATTTGAACCCGCGACCTTGGGAACAGTAGGCCAGCGTCTAACCAGCTGAGCCACCCAGACCGACAGGTACAGTTTCACAATCTGAGCCCCTGTCCATTGTGCATAGTACAGTGCAGTGTCTCAACTAAGAATAAAAATGCCATATAATTATAACAAAGCTTGTAGAAGCACCTACCTGCTGTGCAAGAGGTCTCAAGTTCGATTCCCGGTAGGGGGGTAGGAAGTTTTCTCCAACCAAGATTATTCTTCATCCTGCCCTGAGTCTGGAAGTATGAATGAAAGTGTGAATGTGTGTGAATTCAACGTATAAAAAGACCGAAAAACGCACTGTTAAATGAGTAACACCATTGTCAATAGGCAAGGCCGCCGTAATGACCTCTGCACTTAAAGGTGGGACATAAATGGAAGAAAAAACAAAATCTTGCAGAAATGAATGTGAAATCCAAGCGCACAACCTGGGTTTGCAGTTATTGCCAATGATGCAGCAGTGTAACCAGGCTTGCAGAAATGATTGAGAATTCCAAGAATTGCAACAGTGAGATGGCAGTCAATTCCAACATGCATTTCATAGAATTTAGGTTGCTACACTCTGTATAATAAAATCATAAAATTGCATCTATCAACCTTTGCTTTAACTGAGCAAGTGTATCTATCGAGTTTTGAAAAAAAACTGCTAATATTCCCCACCTTCTATACAGGACAAGAATCGAATTTTGCAAAATCTGATTTCACAGAACAATGCAGAAGGTGAAAATTAGGCTGATACTATACATAACTCAATTTCGTAAAATTTTGCATCTATCGAGTTTTGAAAAAACGCTCCTCAATTGATAAAAGAATATTTCTAATGTTTTTTATAGTTTAGAAGTGTTGTTGCTGTTGGCTAATGCTGTATTTCTGACAATGAAGTCACTAATCCTCTTGCTCTCTGATGGATTGGAAGGGTGCTAGAAGTGGCTGGGCATATTTGAAGGTGGTCTCGTCCATTTCCTCTTGCAGATCACATAGAGGACAGAGTGGTCAAGAATATATCCCAATTCTATTCAAATGTTTTGCCAGACAATCATGTCCTGTAATCAACCTGAAGGTTGCAACTGCTGTTTTTCGAGGATACTCAGGAATTACTGTTTGAATGTTTGGTAGTTCCCATCTTTTATTTTTTTGATTTTCATAACAATATTTTACTACATTTTTTAAATTCAAAGTTGACTAATCTTTTAGCTGTTACATAAAATGGTAGATTAGCTATAGATTTCTGTACACTGCTGGTACCCTTTTTTGAAAGAAAATCAGTTTTGTTCAGAGTGAGCTGGTATTCATTGGAAGACTAGGTGTTTTTGAAGTGCTGTTTGAATGAATGAATGAATGAATGAATGAATTTATTGAATACTAGAGCATATACCTGTTGGGCTGTCCATGAACTTGAGCTCCCTAGCTCTTCTGTCATTTGACAAACCTCTGAGGTTCTTTACCCTTGATGTAGAGCACAACCCATGCTATTTATTATTCAGCTACAATTTATTAGCCTTACTCAAACCTTTCATTTGTCTTTTAATTCACTTATTTTCACCAAATTCTCTTATACTTTCCTTTTCCTAAGCTCATTAGTATTTTAAATAACCCATTCCAACCTAATATTTAATTTCTCCTTTTTTTTTCTTATGTTTCATGATCGTTTACTAATACTTTCCTACACCTCACTGGTTTACTTTCCACTTATCTCTTTCACTTCCACATTCTTTTCCTCACTTTAGTTTCACTTGTAATACCTACTTTGCTTTATCCCTAAACTTTTGTTTCCCTCCCTCCTTTCAACCCCGGACCATTTCACTTAATCACTCTCCTTCATATCACACGACACTGATCACCATCTTCCCCTTTCTTTTTTGGCTTCCTGTATATTAACACATATTCATATCTGAAATCCACTTATTTAAGTTAATATGTTTCCAAAATCATACTGACTTTTCCAGTTCACCCTTCTCCCATTCTAATGTAGCCACATACTATGTAAAACCTGTTTCCCTGTCCTCCCATTGAAGTGCTGTTAGATGGGTAAGGATTTTCAACATTCTATAATTGTTTGATTTTTTGGTGACAACTTGGAAGTAATTGCTATAATTGCTGCCCTGGAATCTGAGAGAATAACTGCTTGATGAAAATGTGAGATTCTATACAAAAAGTTTAGAAGTGTATAAATTAATATACCTAATACAAATATGTATATGTAAATCTGATGTGTCCTTTAACTATGTATTGAAAGGATGTGTAACATGAGTTATGAGTTACAAGACAAAGCAAGCGGGATAAGGTGGTGAAAGGGGTAAGAGAGGGACATAATGAGTGATAAACTATAGCAATAAAGTGAATAATGGTAAACTTTAATCACTAATCAAGGTGGGAAAGAAAGTCAATAAAGTGGAGGTAAGGTTAAAATTTAAAGAGTTAGATATAGTTGTTAACCAAAAAAATACAAAAATTAAATAAACAATTAGAAATGTAAAAGAAAGTCATAAATAATACTGGGAAATTAAGGCAATAAGAATATTGGAAACAAATAGTATGTACATTTGTGTGGAAGATAAACACATAAAGGACAGTTGATCTGGAGACAAGTCAAGCTGATAGTAAAAGTAAAAGTTGTATATTTAACGACTGCTGCACTTGTATAAGGATAGCGATCCAGTTAGGAGCCATACAAAATGTATCTTTTTTTTTTTTTTTTTGATAGGTCCTCAATAAATTTCAATTCCAACTAAGTGATATTTATGTTCTGGTCATTAGTCATTTAAGAAGTACATTTTATTCAAATAAATTTAATTTTTAAAACTACACAAGAACTGTGATTATCTGGACCAGGTGACACCAATTTCTAGGTTAATGAAAATGCAGATAATGTGGAAACAAATCATTAAAGAAATACAAACTTTGATGTGTAAATGAAATTAGTATCACTGCAAATGCAGAAGTGTAAAGAATTGAAAACCATGCAGATGAGATATCTACGAATACTATCAGAACTGTCATTAAAACTAACAACCCATAAAGTTTCGTTTTGTTCTGTGATACACAGAATTGTAGGTAATGGTACTCATTGCAAGCTTGAAACGTATAATCGACCATGAGTGATCTCTACTAGGGATTGCCCCCTCCAAAAGGTTATGGAATTATCACTGTAATGTAATGTAAAGGCTGGTTCACACCCATCAGTAGCAATAACCACAACAAAAAAGCTGAAATACATTTATTCAAATGGGGATGTTCACAGCCGACAGGAAACATTCATGGTCCCGGGAACAAGAAAGAAGCCTTGGCCAAGTTTTAAGTCCATGTTCCTGTTACCAGCTACAGCATGTTAGATTCATATTGTGCAAGTTACACTTTTCACAGTAGAAAGTATTCAAGGCCACCATACCATGAAGCAGCTGCTAGAGCTCTCTCTGGTTGCAAGCTAGAAAAAAGATTATTAGAAATAGGAATAAGAGATAGAGGGTTCAGCATGGAAGCCAGGCTTATGTACCTATAGCCCTAAGGGAGGAAGGATGAGGTGAGGGGAGATAGAGGGTTTGGCATGGAAGCCAAACTTATTGTACTTATGGCCCTAAGGGAGGAAGGATGAGGTGAGGGGAGACAGATAGAGGGTTTGGCATGGAAGCCAAGCTTATTGTACTTATGGCTCTAAGGGAGGATGGATGAGGTGAGGGGAAATAGAGAGATTGGCATGGAAGCCAGGCTTATAGTACCTATGGCCCTAAGGGAGGAAGGATGAGGTGAGGGGAGATAGAGAGATTGGCATGGAAGCCAGGGTTATAGTACCTATGGCCCTAAGGGAGGAAGGATGAGGTGAGGGGAGACAGATAGAGGGTTTGGCACGGAAGCCAGGCTTATAGTACCTATGGCCCTACGGGAAAAAGGATGAGGTGTGGGGAGATAGAGAGTTTGGCATGGAATGAGGGTGTTCTACGAGCGCGAGGGAACCTGGTCGAGCAATGAGCCATTGTGAGGTTCCGTAACTAGTGGTTGTCTTCATCTCGGTACCAGGGTTCGTCGTCTCCAGCCCTCCCCCCCCCCCTTCCCCGCCCCTTAGGCCTGATTACTATAATGGCACCCTCCCGTTCAGAACTGCATAACAATTACGTTTCCATGGCGAATACGATATGTATTGAGTTCTTTTTCCGGATTGAATTTAACATGAAAACGCGGAAGTAGGAATGTACTCAATGCGTGTTAAATTCGCCATGGAAACGTAGTAAGTACTCAAATGCGGCACTCGGCAGCACTAACTGCACCATCGCTAACACTTGTGCCCCTGAAACACTGCATTGTAATCCGGGGAATGTAGTTATGCTTCCCAGTATTCGCCTGGTTTCCCTGGAAAACCCATGTGTTAGGATGGTCGGCCGCAGGAGTTGAACCTACGACCTCCCGAAAGCGAGCATCACACGTTAGCATCTCGCTCAATTAGTTATTTATTGTATGCACATAATAGAAAAGTAAACACTAATAACAGGAGAAAAGTGCCAAGTATTTGAACATTGAAACCAATCTGAGGTATATGTTTGTTTTGTCTATCTGTTGTGCGTTACGATCATACAGAAGACTTCTTAGACTACAGTTCTACCACACAGGCGCGGTAGGGGGAGGGGGCCCGGTTCCGGCCTACTACCACCTCAGATCGTTACTGTTACACGAGTTTGGCATGGAAGCCAAGCTTTTTGTAATTATGGCTTAGAAAGTTCAGAAATTTACGCTGGATTTTAATACGTTTTGAACTGATCACTTTTGTGAAAAGAATACGATTCACTCCGACATTCCAACTCCAACCAGCAAACAAGATAGGAAAAGATATAAGATGTGTCAGTAGAACTATAGAATACACACTAGGAGTAGGAAATTGAACCAAACTAAATTTCGAATGGGAGGGACTTCATAATGTTTTGAAATGAACTATATGAAACACTGATGAATTACTTGCACTGTTTCCTGTTGTTTGTTTCAGGGAAGCCTAATTGGTTTCGGCAGCACCTACCTTGGACAGTGTTATACTTATCGCTTGATTACTGACACTGCCTCATGTACTAATTTTAAATGTTTTGTTAAATTATGAATGCCGTATGAGACAATCTCAAATTTCATATATTTTAAAGTGTAATTACTTTTTCAGAATCTTATTAAACATAAGCATTAATATGACTTGTTTGTTTTCTGTTTGAAACAGATAGTACTGTTTTTTTGTACATAGTTGTTGGTATAATTATCTTCATTTAGAATTTACATGTATCTGTTTAGTTTTTCATTTCTTGGTCACTAAGGTTATCCTTCACAGTTTTTTTTAACTTGATTACAAATTCACTGTGTACAAGAAAATTGCATTACAGATAACCTTGTGGTATCCTTTCCTGCTTTCCTCTGCCATTAACTGAATGTGTAGTTATAATTGCTATAGCCATTATTTGAAATTCTTGAGGGAAAGGGAATAAAAATGTATTGAATAATCTCAACAATTTGTGATCTGACACTATCCATCTGGTTACTAAAGCTATTATGATTAATTGAAGACAACTATTACTTGTAGGGGGAAAAATGTCAAGTTTAGAAGTGGGTTCTTCTTGCCGAACTTCTTTCGAAGTCGCATCTCGCACACTCATGAACAGTTTACGGCACATTTCCAGTATTCACATATTAGCGTAATATGCGATACATCAGCTACGTGGATAAGAATCGTTTACCGCATTTGGCTTCCATGTAGTTCTTGTAACGCGTATTACGCTAATATGTGAAATGTGCGGTGAACTATTCGTGAGTGCGCGAGTTGATTTCGAAAGAAATTCGGCATTTAATTCTGGCGAGGAATACGGACGAAGGAGGGGTGGGCAGAAGCGGAAGTAGCGCTGCTCGGTCGATATAGAGGCGTACTGTATTATCGGCGGAATCATTAGTTCGTACCGGCCCCGTGGTGAAACATAGCGACATCAGCGCCATTTGTGACATCATCCTCTAACACAGAGTCGATCATCTGGTATAATCTGTGATTTATTCATTTTCGCTTGCCGTTATTCATTTGAAACTTATACTAAACAATAAGCCATCGTCATGGCAAATTTAAATATTATTTAATCAACAACCAGATCTGATTTTCAACTACGTGCAAAACGCTTCTCGTAAATACTATTTGGAATCAAAATTTTGAACATGGGCAAGCCTGAACTCAAAACAAATACACCAAAGGGAAGTGTTAAATCCAGAACTGTTCAGCAAAAACAAGTTTTGCTAAGAGCGTTAACAAATTTGAGAGAAACTCTTGTTAACAATCCAAACAGGGACAACCTATTGATAAATATGTCCGGAGTGGAAAGGGAAACGATGATAAAGGCATTAAAAGATCTTAAAGTTGTAAATTCTGCCTGTCGGAGAAGAAGATGTTCTCGAAGGAGAAGTTGTTCAAGAAGAAGGAGAAGGAGAAGTTGTTCAAGAAGAAGGAGGAGGAGAAGTTGTTCAAGAAGGAGAAGGAGAAGTTGTTCAAGAAGGAGAAGGAGAAGTTGTTCAAGAAGAAGGAGGAGGAGAAGTTGTTCAAGAAGAAGGAGGCGAAGTTGTTCGAGAAGAAGGAGGTGAAGCTGTTCGAGAAGGCGGCGTCGTAGGTCCAGGTGCCGCAGGCGAAGCGAAGATGGGGATCTATAAGTAATGTACAATTCCAAATCAAAACCAAGAACACTATGCATCAGTTCAATTTGATTAAACAAAATTAAATAATGTTTGCAAATGATCTAAATTATACAAGTTAAGCTCACTCAATTCGGTAAATAAATAGTATATATACATAATATATTCAAGTGTTGAACTAGTAGAAGTAGATGGCTGTCTGATATCACATCATCCTGCTCGTATAGTACACATTTCTAAGTTCCATATGCAAATACCATCATGTTTCTTTCATTTAATGCTCAGTATTTAGCGGAACATGAAATAAGTGCCCCCCCCCCCCTCACTTTGCAGCAAAATTATAAATATGCACAAATTCACTTGTTAAATCCATTTCATAGAAGAAATACAGACCGAAAGTAGAAATGTGTACTAGGTCCACATAAAACAGGTAGATAGGTACCTAAAGTTTCAAATCTGCACGACTTTATAACTGACAAACGATACTACTACAACTGTAGGTTCCTACATTAAGATTGCGGACAACCTACTCACTTGACCTTCTCCAGGTGTCGTTTGCTCCCTCTCGCTGCCAGTATGACTAATAAAACCCGTTGTAGAGTGATAAGGCCTTAAGCCGCAAAGTGTTGCCGAGAGATTGAGAGCCCTAAACAGCAAAACGTGGCCGTAGAATCGGTGAAACTAAACCCCAATGATCCAGGATCAGGGGGACAATTGGGTTAAATAACGGGTGATATATAAGAAATTTGATACAAATAAAGTGAACGGGTACAAGAACAAGAACTTATTTATTGGAAAAAACCAAAGGCAAAAACTTCTCAGTCTAACGGATTTCAATCCCTCCATTAGCTTTGCACTCGCCTCCGCGGATGCGCTATAGTGGCAAGATGGTGTCATATTATTATAAAAGAAAGCGTTGTAAAAAGGGTCATAGGCTCCAAAAGTTCTAATATCAACTCTAAACGCAACTCCTAAGGGCCAAAAGTAGTTTAGGCAAGATTATTTTGTCTGTAGTTAAGACCTGCAGCTCCGTATTAAAGTAAAGTGAAATATAAAGTTGTAATTACCTCAGGAGCGTTGTTTGGAGTCGATATTGTGTCTTGCACAGCCTGGAACCATGGACGTCGCAGACTGCGGCCCCCCTCCCCCATCCCAGCGAAGCCCATGCCTGGAACACGGCCCCCTCCATTTTTACACGTTTTCTATTTTTTTCCCCTTTACCTGATTGATTACCCTCCCCTTATGCTGGATTTACACACCTTAGCACTTACAATTCAGTGTCTAGGCTGTTGGAGAGCAGACAGTGAACACCTGGAAGCAACTGGTCAGCCAAGAACCAGGTATGATAATGAGGAAGAGGATGCTATGAAATGCATGCAAAATCGATGATTGGAAAAGTGATAATAGAAACAATTGGTGGATTTCTTTCAGAGGAAAACAATGGCGCAAGGACAACAAACATGGAACGAGTATGCGTGATGGGCACTGTCAACCTAGATGAGAAGCGAATACTGCTAAATTGGCGATGTTTTAAATTGTGTTTAGTCTTTTTGAGGGATTGAATTATAATCATACTAACAACTCACTCACTATATACCTAACCTAACCTAACCTCCTCTGTGAACCAGAAAGCTGACAAAGTTGAAAAAGTGGTACGCATTTGGCCCGACATGATTTCCAAGCTAACTTGTAGATGCCACTTGTGTATGTTGCAAATGCACAGCATAAGACTACACTGAAAAATGCTTATCCAAA
This sequence comes from Tenodera sinensis, assembly GCA_030765045.1. Classification (NCBI taxonomy): domain Eukaryota; kingdom Metazoa; phylum Arthropoda; class Insecta; order Mantodea; family Mantidae; genus Tenodera; species Tenodera sinensis. The sequence goes on along the minus strand of CM060964.1, from coordinate 367,310,329 downwards.
GCACGCAAGCTGCATTCTTAATATGTTTATGATTCACGTTCATATAAGCTTAGGTTTGTGCATCAGACACAGCGAGAAGACTTGGGCTGCACCACTGCAGTATTGGACCACATCTGTCTCCAGCCGACAAGAAATAACTTCCAGGTATGTATAATATCCTTACTTATTGGTAGGTACCCTTAAAGTTGGTTCCCCTACACATAACAGGCTGGGACAAGGACGTGGTAGGGACAGTAGAGAAAGTCATGTGAGTGCATACATCAGATTTTCTTTAATTTCATTTAGTTACTTTCTTGCAGCAGCCACAGAGCCTCTGGGAACAGCACCTAGTAGAACAATTTGATTTTCCACTTAGTGTCACAGAGAAGCAATAAACAACTGTGGTTGAATTTGAAGGCGTATTATGCAGGGGACAATAAATATTGAATGCCTCTCACGTGCAAAGCAGAAGAAGAGTTTGTAATTCAGAATGAAGGGTTTTAGTGCATGAAACCCTTTCTGATTTTGTTTGACCTGAAAACATTCTGTAATGCTTTGTCTCTTTAAATTAACTGTTTGTCTTAAAATATTTTAGTGAGAACTGTGCCAATAGCAGTTATGAATTTGTCAAATGCACTTGGAGTACAGTGCATTCGTAAATTGGCTGGGCCGCCTCACAGCGACATCGAACTGGGTAAGGACCGGTTCACCCTCTGCCAGAGTTACACGTAATCAACTGCATCACAACATATGTTGGAATTGATGATCTTCAATGTGAATATATTCCCTATATCTCTGAAAACAATTCTGGTTTACCGAAAATCCCCATATTATTCACAAAGCTCTTCACACCACCGCAAAAGTTGGAGTTTGATGAACAGTGAGTGTGTGTAGAATTATCGATCCCATATTTTACAACACAACAACACAATGTTCATTCACACGTTAATGTAAATTTTACTTTAAGTATCTTTTTTCCACACTAACAAGACATGAAATGTGACTGCTTTCAACAGGTTTCAGCTATAGCACACACTGTTGCAAATCCTATGCATGAATTGGGAAGTGTATATGGGGACAGAACAATTAGCCCAAGGATTGAGACCAACTCGTTCCCCTGACCTAGCTCTTTGTGATTTTTATTTATGGGGAATGTTAAAGAATAAAGTACAACCAGCAAATTCTCACATGTTAGGACAAAATCAGGAGAGAAATGCAGCAATCAGTAAATGTGAACTTTCACAAGTAGACCAGAATAGTTTTCAGAGATATAGGGAATATGTTCACATTGAAGGCCACCAATTTCAATATCTGTTATGACGCAGGTAAGCCTAATGTAAGTTAGTACAGTAGTTAGTGTTCCCAGCCCATGACTTGCCGGTTGTTTACATGTAACTCTGGCAGAAGGTTGTCCAGTCCTTGCCCTACCCGGTGCCACCACGGGGCAGTCCGACCAATCTACATACAAATGCACTGTATCTTAAGTCAATGAATGTGTTGGAATAAATGCTTCAGGAAGCAACAAACTGAAAACAGTTACACAACTTTTCATGATGTGCCAAACATCAGAACTTAACAACTTAACTTGGAAAACTATTCATATTTTTGAGGTGTGGGTTATAAAAGGTAAGGGAGAGCTTGTTAGCCTGATATTACAATTGTGCCAAGACCTTGCATTTACTTTTAATGCTTTCGTAGGTAATGTTGCCAAATACGGGCTTCTTGATGTGCAATGTTGCTAAATCGTGCCAAGTTGACATGAAGAAATACACTACTGAACAAAGAGGTTGGTAACTACAAATTAGAGAGGAACACGGGTAATGGAACAGAAGCATAATCTAAAACTGAAACAATGGAATAGAGGTGCAAACTAAATAGTGGACTTATGTGAATAAAGGAGATGTAACAATAGCAGAAAGTGTTATGAAGTGAAGATTTCCAATTTACTCATTAACCTTTAGCTGTTATTATTAATGGAAATCTGCATTTTAAATAACGTTGAAATCCCCAGCAGTTTGCGACAATTATTTTCAGTAAAATCCAATGTTTAAAGCATTCCATTTGTCAATCATCTACCATATCGAACTCTTATAAAACTTTGTATTTGTTTCCTAATCATACATTATGATATATATTCATATAGTACAGTTATCTACCGTATCTCTTGCACAATTGCATGAGATTATGACTTCACAGTTATTTCACATCATATGGTTTATACCTCCAAAATGCAGCTTTATATTTCTTTCACAAATGTATATTTAAGTTTAAGGTTAGCTACTTCTGTACAACTGCTTGGACTTCTGATTTCATATTTCCACTCATATGTTTTATGCAACTAACACAATTTTGTAAATTCTGATCACGGCTTGTGTGTTTAAAAACACCAACAGTAAGTTTGTTGGCATAAATAAATAATTATTATTTTAATTTTGATGTAAAGAACAATTTTTATTTAGGACAAATTAATACGGTTATCTGCAACAAAGATTATGAATTTTGACAATAAAATAAAGATTTAATATTATTTGAATGCAAACTTCCTACATGTGCCCCCCCCCCCCCTGGAAAAAAGTCTGCCGACGCTCATGGCAGCTATCAGAAATTCGACTGAAAAAGTTCAAGAACATAGTACTGAAAATTCAAATAAACGTCGGCGGATTAATGACAATCAGTCAAAAAGAGCAGCCGCTAAGGAAGTTTGCCAATATTTTTTTTCAAGTATAAACACTTCCAATTTATAAATCATTAGTATCTCCAGGTATAGACTCTTCTTGTGACAGTTTTGCAAATTTCTGTAAAACATTTCCTGAACAAGAACTGATTGAATATATTAAATAAGTTTCGGGTTTTCACAAAAGTTACAAAAAAAACCAATACTGACAGCACAGACTGACAGTCGCCTTTCAAATGAGGGATGCTTGTAGTGACTCCAAGCGGAGTTCTGTAAACAGCAATGGCGACATCGCTTCGCACATATGTTGGTAGTAGTTTCTTTGGAGGCTAAGCGTAACCCCTACTAGGAGTTCTGTGGTGCTGTAGTGGGCCATGATTTGGACATAAATATTCGTTATAGACATCCGCAGTTGCCTCAGTTATAAAATGTTTAGGCGTTAGTTTAAGAATGCATGAACTTGTTTCATTTATACAATTTCATGAAATGTCTCCCGCTAATATATCCGCTTTCTGGAAGGTGAGTACGAACTCCTAATTCATAAACAAAATGTCATGTTAACATCATCATCAGGGTTAACGTCTCACTACTGTTGATGCTTGAATAACTAATCAGCAAAGGGTAAAACTTTTGGTAACACTAATCACACTTATCTTTTGGTTAATTTGGTAAAAACACAGCTACAGACTCCTTATCTTTCGTTTCTGGTTAGTTTGCGCTTCCGTCAGTAGGGGTATTTTGTGCCTTGTTCATGCACTAACGATTCGAATAACTTCCACATTTGAGAGAACAGCACGCAGTCAAACCAGTTTCCTGTGTAAGAGGTAGAACTGGAACTTAAAAATTCAATGCCACAACTGGGATTTGAACCACAGACCTTCCGCTTGCCGGGCGGACGCTCTAACCACTGAGCTATTGTGACAAACTGCCAGAATGGCATTAAATTCTCAAGCCAGTTCGTATTTCTCCTGGTAAACCACAAAGGCAGTCTCACATCAGAAACAATTACCCCAATGGTGACTTACTATTGTAAGTACTTTATATCCCAGGATTAAATAACCTTCACATGGTAATTATTATTTATTTATGCCAACAAACTTACTGTTGGTGTTTTTAAACACACAAGCCGTGTGTGGGCAAAGTTTAAGGGGTAGAACTGAAACTTAAAAATTCAATGCCACAACTGGGATTTGAACCACAGAACTTCCGCTTGCCGGGCGGACGCTCTAACCACTGAGCTATTGTGACAAACTGCCAGAATGGCATTAAATTCTCAAGCCAGTTCGTATTTCTCCTGGTAAACCACAAAGGCAGTCTCACATCAGAGACAAATTACCCCAATGGTGACTTACTATTGCAAGTACTTTATACCCCAGGATTAAATAACCTTCACATGGTAATTATTACTTATTTATGCCAACAAGCTTACTGTTGGTGTTTTTAAACACACAAGCCGTGTGTTAAATTCTCAAGCCAGCTCGTATTTCTCCTGGTGAACCACAAAGGCAGTCTCACATCAGAAACAATTACCCCAATGGTGACTTACTATTGCAAGTACTTTATATCCCAGGATTAGATAACCTTCACATGGTAATTATTATTTATTTATGCCAACAAACTTACTGTTGGTGTTTTTAAACACACAAGCCGTGTGTGGGCAAACTTCCACGGCCTGTCTCCCGGGCACGTACTATACACTTGGCTGGCAGTCGCACGGCCCGTCTCCCGGTCACACATGCATACACGTCCCCCCCCCCCAAAAAAAGCCGCCTCGGTAGCGTGATGGTTAGCGTGTCTGCCTCATGTTCAAGAGGTCGCGAGTTCGAATTTCGCTTAGGGTAAGATATCCGGGTAAGGTTTTTTCCGAGGTTTTCCCTACCCTGAGAAGACGAATGTCGGGTAACTTAAAAGCTCCATGGACCTCGGGCTCATTTGAACATCAGTTCACCCATTTCATTTCATTCATTCAGTCGTCCGATATGGCACAATGTTGGAGGACTTTAATTTAAAAAAAAAAAGTCCATCCATCTACAGCACCTTGTGAGGAAATTTGGTCCAGCTTTCATTATAATGTTAATTTCTCTCAAGGTTAAGAAAATGGGTGGGTAATCCATAAATGAAAAAGCAAAGGGCTTGTATATGCAGTGAGAGTGAGAATATAGTCAATTAGTAAGGTGGTTTACTAATCCTAAGGCCACGGGTTCAAATCCGGCCCAGACCGATGGTTTTCAAGTGTCCTTAAAAACGACAGTTACATGTCAGTAGATGCCAATAAATCTATCTTCCTTCTTTCTCAACTTCTTTTTATGAGCTTCACTCTTGTAATTCTTAGTCAATTAGTGAATTTGGGATAGTGGGGATTAGTGACGTTATAATATAACCAACTAATAAGAATGAACACAAAACATGCTTTATCACAGTAGATGGAAATGCCAGTAACCTTGTTACTCTTGGCAAAATATCCTTTTCTGTTACTCAAATATGAGAGTCCAGTCCTTTCAGAATATTGGCGTCTGACTCTAGACACTGGCTTGTAAGTCCTCATTCTCATACTGACCACTCACTTCCAGGTGTTCACTCTGTCTGGTCCATAGGTGCCTGTGCTCCCCGACAGGCGTTTGACCCCAGGCACTGGCTTGTAAGTCCTCACTCTCATACTGACCACCCACCTCAAGCTGTTCACTCTGTCTTGTCCATAGGTTCCTGTGATCCCTGACAGGCGTCTGATCCTAGACACTGGCTTGTAAGTCCTCACTCTCATACCGACCACCCAATTCCAGGTGTTCACTCTGTCTGGTATATAGGTTCCTGTACTCCCCGACAGGCTCTTACTCTAGGCACCGGCTTGTAGATCGTCACTCTCATACTCACCACCCACTTCCAGGTGTTCACGCTGTCCAGTACATAGGTTCCTGTGCTCCCCGACACACGTCTGACCCTAGACACTGGTTTGTAAGTCCTCACTCTCATACTGACCACCCACTTCCAGGTGTTCACTCTGTCCGGTACATAGGTTCCTCTGCTCCCCGACAGGCGTCTGACTCTAGGCATAGGCTTGTAAGTCCCCACTCTCATACTGACCACCCACTTCCAGGTGTTCACTCTGTCTGGTCCATATGTTCCTGTGTTCCCCGACAGGCGTCTGAGCCTAGACACTGGCTTGTAAGTCCTCACTCTCATACTGACCACCCACTTCCAGGTGTTAACTCTTCAGGTACATAGGTTCCTGTGTTCCCCGACAGACGTCTGACTCTAGACATTGGCTTGTAAGTCCTCACTCTCATACTGACCACCCACTTCCACGTGTTCATCTGTCTGGTCCATATGTTCCTATACTCCCCGACAGGCGTCTGACTCTAGGCACTAGCTTGCAAGTCCTCACTCTCATACTGACCACCCACTTCCAGGTGTACACTCTTTCTCGTCCATATGTTCCTGTGTTCCCCGACAGGCGTCTGACCCTAGACACTGGCTTGTAAGTCCTCACTCTCATACTGACCACCCACCTCCAGGTGTTCACTCTGTCTGGTCCATAGGTTCCTGTGTTCCCCGACAGGCGTCTGACCCTAGACATTGGCTTGTACGTCCTCACTCTCATACTGACCACCCTCTTCCAGGTGTTCACTCTGTCCGGTACATAGGTTCCTGTGCTCCCCGACACGCGTCTGACTCTAGGCACAGGCTTGTAAGTCCCCACTCCCATACTGACACTCACTTCCAGGTGTTCACTCTGTCCACTCCATAGGTTCCCGTGCTCCCAGACAGGCGTCTGACTCTAGACACTGGCTTGTAAGTCCTCATTCTCATACTGACCACCCACTTCCAGGTATTCACTCTGTTTGGTCCATAGGTTCCTGTGCTCCCGACAGACGTCTGACTCTAGACACTGGCTTGTAAGTCCTCACTCTCATACTGACCACTCACTTCCAGGTGTTCACTCTGTCTGGTCCATTGGTGCCTGTGCTCTCCGACAGGCGTTTGACCCTAGGCACTGGCTTGTAAGTCCTCACTCTCATACTGACCACCCACCTCCAGGTGTTCACTCTGTCTGGTCCATAGGTTCCTGTGTTCCCTGACAGGCGTCTGATCCTAGACACTGGCTTGTAAGTCCTCACTCTCATACCGACCACCCAATTCCAGGTGTTCACTCTGTCTGGCATATAGGTTCCTGTACTCCCCGACAGGCTCTTACTCTAGGCACTGGCTTGTAGATCCTCACTCTCATACTCACCACCCACTTCCAGGTGTTCACTCTGTCCAGTACATAGGTTTCTGTGCTCCCCGACACACGTATGACCCTAGACACTGGTTTGTAAGTCCTCACTCTCATACTGACCACCCACTTCCAGGTGTTCACTCTGTCCGGTACATAGGTTCCTCTGCTCCCCGACAGGCGTCTGACTCTAGGCACAGGCTTGTAAGTCCCCACTCTCATACTGACCACCCACTTCCAGGTGTTCACTCTGTCTGGTCCATATGTTCCTGTGTTCCCCGACAGGCGTCTGACCCTAGACACTGACTTGTAAGTCCTCACTCTCATACTGACCACCCACCTCCAGGTGTTCACTCTGTCTGGTCCATAGGTTCCTGTGTTCCCCGACAGGCGTCTGACCCTAGACACTGGCTTGTAAGTCCTCACTCTCATACTGACCACCCACTTCCAAGTGTTCACTCTTCAGGTACATAGGTTGCTGTGTTCCCCGAAGGACGTCTGACTCTAGACACTGGCTTGTAAGTCCTCACTCTCATACTGACCACCCACTTCCAGGTGTTCACTCTGTCTGCTCCATAGGTTACTGTGCTCCCTGACAGGTGTCTGACCCTAGACACTGACTTGTAAGTCCTCACTCTCATACTTACCATCCATTTCCAGGTGTTCACTCTGTCCGGTGCATAGGTTGCTGTGTTCCCCGACAGACGTCTGACTCTAGACACTGGTTTGTAAGTCCTCACTCTCATACTGACCACCCACTTCCAGGTGTTTACTCTGTCTGGTCCATAAGTTCCTGTGCTCCCTGACAGGCTTCTGACCCTGGACACTGGGTTATATGTCCTCACTCTCATACTGACCACCCACTTCCAGGTGTTCACTCTGTCCACTACATAGGTTCCTGTGTTCCCCGACAGACGTCTGACTAGACACTGGCTTGTAAGTCCTCACTCTCATACTGACCACTCACTTCCAGGTGTTCACTCTGTCTGGTTCATAGGTTCCTGTGCTCCCGACAGGCGTCTGACCCTAGGCACTGGCTTGTAAGTCCTCACTCTCATACTGACCACTCACTTCCAGGTGTTCACTCTGTCTGGTCCATAGGTTCCTGTGCTCCCTGACAGGCGGCTGATTCTAGGCACTGGCTTGTAAGTCGTCACTCTCATACTGACCACCCAGTTCCAGGTGTTCACTCTGTCCGTTACATACTTTCCTGTGCTCCCCGACAGGCGTCTGACTAGTCACTGGCTTGTAAGTCCTCACTCTCATACTGACCACCCACTTCCAGGTGTTCACTCTGTCCGGTCCATAGGTTCATGTGCTCCCCGACAGACGTCTGACTCTAGACACTGGCTTGTAAGTCCTCACTCTCATACTGACCATCCACTTCTAGGTGTTCACTCTGTCTGGTCCATAGGTTCCTGTGCTCCCCGACAGAGGTCTGACCCTAGGCACTGGCTTGTAAGCCCTCACTCTCATACTGACCACCCACTTCCAGGTGTTCACTCTGTCCAGTACATAGGTTCCTGTGCTCCCTGACAGACGTCTGACCCTAGGCACTGGCTTGTAAGTCCTCACTCTCATATTGACCACCCACTTCCAGCTGTTCACTCTGTCCGGTACATAGGTTCCTGTGCTCCCCAACAGGCGTCTGGCTCTATAAGGGGAGGGTAATCAGGGAAAGAAGAAGAACAAGAGATGGTATATTAAGGAAAATAACGTATTGGGCTGTTTTCGGTAGTTGCAAGGTAACCTGTGATTTTAGAGAACCTATAATAATGATGATGGTAATGGTAACAGTAACGGTAACGGTAATAAATAATAATAATAATAATAATAATAATAATAATAATAATAATAATAATAATAATAATAATAATAATAATTTAACCGTCTTTGAGCTATGTTGTCCATAGACTGACACACACACACACTACACACACACTACACACACTCACACACACACACTGATACACACACACTACACACACACACACACGCTACACACACTACACACACACACACACACACACACACACACACGCACGCACGTGTGGACCTTGTCTTAAAAAATTTTTTTTAAATTCAGGGATCCTCAAAACATATATATCCGGTGAACGCTCGACATAGAATTTTTGGGTGGAATACAATACTTCCCCTAATATGTAGATCTTGCTAAAACACACAAGTTATGTCTGAATATTTTTTTTTATAGCGTGAACCATTTCGGAGATATTCCTTGTCATTTGTGTCAGTTTCGGAAAACAAAACTGTCATGAAATGGAACATTTTTGTTCATTTTTTTATAAGTTAAACGTGCAAAGAGAATGGAATCTCAAAGCTTTAAAAGATTTGACTATTGCACAAAGTGCATTGTATTCTAATATTCCCCTTGTACCTACAAGGAAATAAGCAATAAGGTAATTTGGACAAATGTTGATTTCAACTAACACGAATAAGATATAGTAATAAGAGTTTGTAAGAATGGTTAGTACTGGAGTAGAGAAAGTCATGTGAGTGCAACACATCAGATATCTGTATTAACATGAAGAAGATATAGGAATAGGAGTTTGTAAGAATGGTTAGTACTGGAGTAGAGAAAGTCATGTGAGTGCAACACATCAGATATCTGTATTAACATGAAGAAGATAGTAGAGAATGTCATGTGAGTGCAACACATCAGATATCTGTATTAACATGAAGAAGATATAGTAATAAGAGTTTGTAGGAATGCTTAGTACAAGAGTACAGAAAGTCATGTGAGTGCAACACATCAGATATCTGTATTATCATGAAGAAGATATAGTAATAAGTGTTTGTAAGAATGGTTAGTACAAGAGTAGAGAAAGTCATGTGAATGCAACACATCAGATATCTGTATTAACATGAGGAAGATATAGGAATAAGATTTAAGAGGTAGAACTGGAACTTAAAAATTCAATGCCACAACTGGGATTTGAACCACAGACCTTCCGCTTGACGGGCGGACGCTCTAACCACTGAGCTATTGTGACAAACTACCTCTTAAACTTTGCCCACACACGGCTTGTGTGTTTAAAAACACCAACAGTAAGTTTGTTGGCATAAATAAATAATAGGAATAAGAGTTTGTAAGAATGGTTAGTACAAGAGTAGAGAAAGTCATGTGAGTGCAACACATCAGATATCTGTATTAACATGAAGAAGATATAGTAATAAGAGTTTGTAAGAATGGTCAGTACAAGAGTAGAGAAAGTCATGTGAATGTAACACATCAGATATCTGTATTAACATGAAGAAGGTATAGTAAAAAGAGTTTGTAAGAATGGTCAGTACAAGAGTAGAGAAAGTCATGTGAGTGTAACACATCAGATATCTGTATTAACACGAAGAAGATATAGTAATAAGAGTTTGTAAGAATGGTTAGTATAAGAGTAGAGAAACTCATGTGACTGCAACACATCAGATATCTTATATATTTAAACGAGCAATTCTTGTATATAAATATATACATATATTTATTCTGCGAAACTTGGAAACAGTTTTCTAGAAATGCTTTTCTTGGGTGCAGAGAGACTATATATATTTCCATTGAAATGTTGGCATCAAATTATTGGAGAAAATACAACACTTCCCCTATTTGCTGTATATAGTACAAAAAGTAACAAATACTTACACTTTATCTCGATAACAGTTAAGTCCAACGCTAAAACAAAAGGACATGATTTTCTGTACATTATCTTACTAATTTTGAAGCTATGTAATAGGTGACTGAATCCTTGGTGTATATACTTAAAATCTATTTTTGTTTGCTAAAATTGCAGAACTCATGAATAAGCTTTGAACCAGGAACTCAAACACCTGCACCAGGCACTACAGGCCAACGGGTACGGGATGAAAGAAATAACTGCAAACTTCTCATCCAAGGACAACATAAACTTGCACCGAGATTACAGGACAACAGCATAAGGCATTGTTGCCTTATATCAAGGGCACCACTGATTGCATTGGCAAAGTTCTGGAAACAGCCAGTATAAAAACAAATTTTAAACCCAGTAGGAAACTAAAACAGCATCTGATATCAGCAAAGGACAGGTGGGACCCACTGCTTACACAGGGAATTTATCGGGATACCATGTTGTTGCAGCCAAGTTTATGTTGGCACTACCAAACGCAGTATACAAACCCACTTAAAGGTACACAAAAGCAACTGCCAGTTAGGACACATGGAGAAATCAGCAGTAGCCGAGCTTGCACTTCTAACAGGCCATGACATCAGGTTTGATGAGACTGTCCGTTCTGGACAAAACAGCATACACCATGCACGACTGTATCGAGAAGCCATTGAGATCCATAAACATAAAAATAACTACAATAGAAGAGAACAAACAACATGTATACACACAGCCTGGGTGCTGGTGCTAGACAATACAAAACCGAAGCCCCAAAATGCCAACAGAACCAATCATGTGGCAGTTCCCACAGCCACATAGCAGTGATTGACATACGAACCAATAGGAGATGAGAAGTGGTTCCTCTCAACTATATATAAGCTGGGCGCTCCATCAATCACCCTCTAGTTGTTAGCCAGCCATGAGTCACTCTCTGAAGATGCCCAACGCAGCCTTGGGCGAAATGTCAGAGAATTCGACTGGACCATGTCCTACAGCCTGCAAACTACTATCTATTGGAATGCATTATGAATTTTGAAAAGCTGACTGTATAGCTTGCTCAGCTAGTCCTTCCATGCCCTCTCCTTGCTTGTCTGCAGGTCCTTCCATGTCATCTCCTTGCTTGGCTGCAGGTCCTTCCATGCCATCTTCTTGCTCAGCTGCACCTTGGTGGATATACTTAGCTGCAGGTCCTTCCATGTCATCTCCTTGCTCAGCTGCACCTTGTCTTATATACTTAGCTGCAGGTCCTTCCATGCCATCTCCTTGCTCAGCTGCACCTTATGGGATATACTTAGCTGCAGGTTCTTCCATGCCATCTCCTTGCTCAGCTGCACCTTGGTGGATATACTTAGCTGCAGGTCCTTCCATGCCATCTCCTTGCTCAGCTGCACCTTGTGGGATATACTTAGCTGCAGGTCCTTCCATGTCATCTCCTTGCTTGGCTGCAGATCCTTCCATGCCATCTTCTTGCTTGGCTGCAGGTCCTTCCATGCCATCTCCTTGTTCAGCTGCAGCTTGTCAGATATACTTAGCTGCAGATCCTTCCATGTGCTCTCCTTGCTCAGCTGCACCTTGTGGGATATACTTAGCTGCAGGTCCTTCCATGCCATCTCCTTGCTCAGCTGCACCTTGTGGGATATACTTAGCTGCAGGTCCTTCCATAATATCTCCTTGCTTGGCTGCAGCTTGTCGGATATACTTAACTGCAGGTCCTTCCATGCCATCTCCTTGCTTGGCTGCAGGTCCTTCCATGCCATCTCCTTGCTCAGCTGCAGCTTGTCGGATATACTTAGCTGCAGGTCCTTCCATGCCATCTCCTGACTTGGCTGCAGCTTGTCGGATATACTTAGCTGCAGGTCCTTCCATACCATCTCCTTGCTTGGTTGCAGGTCCTTCCATGCCATCTCCTTGCTCAGCTGCACCTTGTTGGATATACTTAGCTGCAGGTCCTTCCATGCCATCTCCTTGCTTGGCTGCAGCTTGTCGGATATACTTAGCTGCAGGTCCTTCCATGCCATCTCCTTGCTTGGCTGCAGGTCCTTCCATGCCATCTCCTTGCTTAGCTGCAGGTCCTTCCATGCCATCTCCTTGCTCAGCTGCACCTTCTCGGATATACTTAGCTGCAGGTTCTTCCATGCCATCTCCTTGCTTGGCTGCAGGTCCTTCCATGCCATCTCCTTGCTTGGCTGCAGCTTGTCGGATATAATTAGCTGCAGGTCCTTCCATGTGATCTTGCTCAGCTGCACCTTGTAGGATATACTCAGCTGGATGTCCTTCCATGCCATCTCCTTGCTCAGCTGCACCTTGTTGGATATACTTAGCTGCAGGTCCTTCCATGCCATCTCCTTGCTCAGCTGCACCTTGCTGCTAGAACAAAAATATGGCATCATGCTCATGGCGCAATTCAAAACAACAGAACAGCAATGGAATGAAGGTTTTTTTTTTTCCACCTGGAAAATCTTATGAACACAGAACAGGTATAACTAGGAGTTATTTCCAGGCTGTTATGCTGTGGTCTGCTGGAGTTTGAGTACCCAGACGTTTTGCCCACAGCTGTGGTGGACAGCTTCAGTGCCACGGTCCTAGCATCCTCGGAGAAGTTAGTGTAGCGTCTGAAGTGTGGACTTTTTTTTTTTAATTAATTTTTTGGACTGGCCCCTCCTCCACCAGCCCAGGTGACGATCATTCGAAAGGGATCTACATCGCCTCCCCTACCATGCACTAGCTATGCTACAGTGAAGGGTAGGAAAAGTGGTAAGTGGTGTCCGTTACCGCCGAAGCAAAACAAATGTTAGTGGGTGATTTCTAAATAGGCACCTGCATCCAAGAGAGTGTGCAGGCAGAGTGTCAACGTCCACAAAATCCGCAAGTGCAAAGAACATCAGTGTTACATCACCATCAAGAGCACCAAGATCAGCGCAAAAAACTTGCAAGCCCGTAAGATGTGAAGCCTCACCGATCAAGTTTAAAAAGAGTTACACAAGGACCGACTTCCTCAAGGAAAATAGTATGTCTAATCCCAGTACATCGAAGGGATGTAAGAGTCCACGAACATCTCCTCGAAGATCTCGAATATCCTCTTCTGGAGAATCTTCAGGGGTGGACTCTGACCGGCGTCTTTCATCTTCGCCGGTCTCCGTGTCAAATCGGTTCGAAACTCTCGAACCAAAATTCAGTATCGGAACACGGACGTCCTCGGCAGAGGACATGGAGTTGGAATCTGCCCACACTGGAAGATCCCCAGTAGAAAAGAGGCGCGAAAAAGCGCCAGACAAGAATGCCAGCCCAAGTGAAAAAAAAAGGGCTAAGTTAGTTCGACAACCGCCTACTCCAAAGTAATGAAGAGTTACCTTGGAATTACCTATCCCATACACAATGCAATATGGCTATCCTACAATGGAACATACGTGGAATTCAGACTCAAAGGCCAGAACTTGAGCTTTTGCTCAAAGAAAATGAACCTCTGGTCGCATGTTTGCAAGAGACTAAGCTACGTCCTCATGACGCTTTCCATCTAAGGCGATACACCCCAATACGGTGTGATGTTACACCAGAAGAGGGTGTACCGGCACATGGCGGCGCTATGATGCTTGTTAGAGATGACGTGTATATGCAAACTCTACCAATGCACTCTGATATACAATCAGTTGCTGTATGGATTAAACTGCCAAACATACATTTCACCATCTGTAATGTTTATTTGCCTCCGTCCCATGACTTCTCGCACATTGATTTAGCAGATCTAGTTTCCCAGTTGCCAACACCGTTTCTGTTGGTGGGAGACTTCAATGCGCACCACCTACTTTGGGGTTCAAGTCGAGCTTGTGCGAGAGCTACGCTCATTGCCGATTTCCTGGATAGTCACAACCTAGCTCTCCTCAACACTGGAGAGCCTACATTCATTTCTGACTGTCACAGCACCTTCTCACACCTTGATCTTGCAGTTTGTTCACCTCAGTTGGCAGTCTCCTTACAATGGAATGTCATCTCTGATTTATACTCTAGTGACCACTTCCCATGTCTTATTAGTCTCTTGACACAACATACATTTTCCACACGTATGCCCAGATGGCGTTTGGACCATGCCAACTGGAACCTTTACACCCAGTTGGCTGTCTTTACCAACAACGAGCATGACTCAGTGAATAATTTGGCGCAGCATCTCACGGAGACGATTCTCTCTGCTGCTGAACAATCGATTCCGCGGTCGACTGCACACCCCCGTCGATTTCCCGTCCCCTGGTGGACGGAAGAATGTCGGAATGCCATTCGTGCTCCAAGGCGTGCACTTAGGGTTTTCCAACATCACCCTACTTTGGAAAATCTAATCGAATACAAGAAAATGCGCGCCAGGTCCAGACAAGTCATTAAGGATAGCAAAAAGTCATCATGGAGCAAATTTGTAGCTTCACTTAACCGACACACACCTTCCGAGGTTGTGTGGGATAGATTAAGGCGTGTTGCAGCTAAAACGACCCAAATACCAATAGCGGGACTAAAAACAGCCACAGGAGCTGTTGTTGATTCATTTGAAGTGGCCAATATCTTTGGCAGTGCTTTCGCACAAGTGTCTAGCTCGGAAAACAACTCCCCTGAGTTCCTTCCAATTAAAACTCAGGTGGAATCTCAAGGCTTCTCGTTTCGTTCTAGAAACGTAGAAGATTACAATCGCCTTTTCACCATGGCAGAGCTGGAGTATTCCCTAAAATCTTCGCGATGTTCAGCACCAGGACCGGACGGTATTCATGTACAAATGTTACAACGGCTCTCTCCTGAACGTAAGGCATTCCTGCTCAAGGTCTATAATCGTGTTTGGGTTGACAGTATACTCCCAGAAAATTGGCGGGAGGCCACCGTTATTCCCATCTTGAAGGCTGGAAAGGACCGTCATCTTCCCTCCAGCTACCGTCCTCTTTCCCTCACCAGTTGCGTCTGCAATCTGATGGAACGCATGATCAATGGACGATTGGTATGGTGGTTAGAAAGTCGTAACCTACTGACTAACATCCAGTGTGGTTTTCGACGACGCCGTTCAACTGTTGACCATCTTGTGTCAATATCGACACAGATAATGGACGGTTTTATGAAGAACTGTCAAACCGTTGGCATATTTTTCGATCTTGAAAAGGCTTATGATACGTGCTGGCGAGCAGGGATTCTACATTCCCTGTATGCCTGGAACATACGTGGACGCCCACCAATTTTCATTCAGGAGTTTATGAAGGACCGCGTTTTCCGAGTAAGGGTCGGCTCGGTTTTTTCTAATTCTTTTGTTCAGGAGGAGGGAGTACCTCAGGGTTCGGTGCTAAGTGTCACGCTCTTTGCTATAGCAATTAACTCCATCTGGACATGTGTTCCACCTGGAGTTTCGTCATGCCTATTCGTAGACGACTTCGCTCTCTCTTGCACTTCTCAGCGCACGGCGTTCTTACAACGGCGCCTGCAGCAATGTTTGGACAACCTTAGAGAATGGAGCGTGAAAAACGGCTTCCGTTTCTCAACTGAGAAGTCAATCTGCATTAATTTCTGGCGCCGTAGGAGACGATTACCACCTTCGCTCCGATTTGGTCCAGATTCACTTCCCTTCGCAGAAGAGACGCGCTTCCTGGGATTGATCTTGGACAGGAAGCTTAGTTGGTCGTCGCATATTGCACAGCTAAAAGCGAGATGTGACCGTTCCCTAAATATTATGCGAGTTCTGAATGGCAAATCGTGGGGAGCGGATTGGACAATTTTGTTGTGAATATATCGGGCATTGGTCCAATCCAAACTAGACTATGGGTGTATTGTTTATTCCTCAGCACGACCAACTCTGCTGAGAAGATTAGACGTCGTCCACAATAGGGGCATCCACATTGCAACAGGAGCTTTTCCAACAAGCCCAGTGGTGAGCCTTTACGCCGAGTCCGCAGAACCTCCTCTGCAATACCGGCGTGAGATTCTCTTGGCAAATTATGGTTGTGCGCTTAGGTGTATGCCTAAGCACCCAACGTTCGCTTCTTTTTTCAACACTACGCTAAGAGAACGATATAGAAATAGCACCCTTAGTCCTAAGCCTGCGGGGTTCCGTTTCCAACTGCCTATGATGTTCGCCAAGGGCGAGAGGTTTTACCCCCCTTGGTTCTCTGGTATGCCCCATGTAGATATTGGGATGACCGTACACCAGAAGTCCACGATGCCTATTTCAAGTATCTGCACGTGTTTCTTAGAATTTTTGTCAGGCTACACTGACCGTCGATATATTTACACCGATGGATCAAAGGGCACCAACGGTGTTGGATGTGCTTATGTTTATGGAACCGAACCATATACGTTCGGTTTTCCAAATAGCACTTCCATTTTTACTGCAGAGCTTTATGCAATTTATCGAGCCGTTTTGTATGTGCGCCGTCGTAAATTAGGTGACTGCTTGATTTTGAGCGATTCCCTTAGTGCACTGCAGAGCCTTTGTCAGTTGTACAACCCCCACCCTATTGCACAACGTATCCAGGATGCCCTCCATGTTTTACACGCTTCTGGTGTTGACGTGGTGTGTGCGTGTATTCCTGGTCATGAAGGTTTGCCGGGGAATGAAATGGCAGATTTAGCAGCAAAGACGACAACTACAGAACCTAGTATTACCATCTCACGTGTTACTTCGGAAGACTTCAGGCTTGAATTGCGGAGAGCGGTGCTGTTGTCCTGGCACGACGAGTGGTCAGCTCTCCGCGGTAATAAGCTTAGAGAAGTGAAAGAACATCCGATAAACTGGGTAACTTCCTGTCGCACATCTCGTCGCGAGGAGGTTAGTTTGGCTCGATTAAGAATAGGGCACTGCAATTTTTCGCATGGTTACCTATTTAAAAGGGACCCTGCGCCTCTATGTCCGCTGTGTGACAACCTTTTGTCGGTTCGCCACGTGCTGCTAGAGTGTTGCTCTCTAGCGCACCTTCGGGATTCTCTGCAGCTGCCTGCCAGACTTGCAGAGGTCCTAGCGGACGACAAAACAGCGATTGATAGAGTGTTTTATTTTTTAGCGGAGTGCAATATCAATTTGAGGATTTAAAATTTTTAATTATGTGTTTCTGATTTTGGACATATTTATCACCTTGTTTCATATCTGACTATTGCCACTGCTTTTTACCTTTGTATATTTTTCTTGTTGCTAGTATTTTTACTTTTGAGTGAAATTTATATCTGGCTATTACCATGAACCTTTTAAGGCGCTGATGACCTTGAAGTTGAGCGCCCTTAAACCAAATTAAAAAAAAAAAAGGACACAAGTAAAACGTTGTAGATGTACACTCTGCATGTACTTTTTTTTCCCTCCATAGTTTAAAGCTATGGAAACATGTTTTTCTTAACGTGGGACACTTTATGCAGAAAAGGGACATTTTGCATACTCGCATGGGACGTTTGAGCTTCAGACGTTGGCATCACTGCTGCCATCTTGGTAAACCGAAATCGCCATTAAGAGCCAGCCAGAAATAGGTGAGTGTATATAAATCGCATGTAATCCTTGTTAGTTAAATACTAATTATTCACATTAAAACTGATATGACATTGGCAGGAATCGTTTTTCCACAGCAGGCGAAAGGTGAATCAAACTTCTTTAATAGCATCTTACACCTAATTGCTACATATTTCACCAACATTAATAAAAAAAACACCAATATTAAACACACATATATTAAGTAGAAATAATGCAAATGTATAATTACCTACCTCTCTGTTGAAGATCATTTTGCGATGAAAAACTTATTTTACCAACACGCAACATGGCTCATGCTTCCAGAACATCGTTTGTTTTCATTATAAAACTTCAAAACTTGAATCAGCCAATCAGATTTTCATACTGGTCTAGCAGTGCCACCAGCACCACACCTTGGTGGGGCAATTAACTAGTGGACTCGTGTTTCCAATTCCCCAATCCAAGTGTGACTGGTGTGGCAGCCACTTAATGTAGGAAGATGCTTTTTGAACTACAAACTTAAAAATAAAATAATCTTCATGAACAGGTTGTTTTCTTTCGCGTAACAGAATTAAATTTTATGGACACATGATATTTGTACCACCAGCATGTTTATATAAAACACCACAGGGCATGGCAAGACTCAATGGGTGTTGTGTTGACCAGCTCCTGCCAGCTGCGTGTGAATTTTGCATCTGCCATAAATACTTGAATATGGTGTAATATGGTGGAACATGCCTATTTACAGCTCTGCTCCAAGTTAATAATTCTCCTTTGTAGGATTAATAACTAACTGCAAAGTAATTTAAATAGAAAATGTAACTAGGAGTTATTTCCAGGCTGCTATGCCGTGGTCTGCTGTAGTCAAATATCCAGACGTTTCATCCACAGCTGTGGTGGATATCTTCAGTGGCACGGTAGTAGTCTCCTTGGAGAAGTTAATGTGACGTCTGAGGTGTGGACGATGTGCTGCTGGCAGGCTGAGGTTCAGCCCGATGGATTTTTCTGCGTACCTACCCCCAATAGGGTTTAACTGCAGATAGGAGAAATATTAGGAAGGGTACATAAGGGCGGCGTTTCATAGTTTTTAGATTATTTTTATATAGAAGGAAGCTGTTGTGCCCCTTGACAAATGACTCACAGGATGCAGTAAGCTCTGCATTCTGATGGAAGAAAAAGTTTTAAAATGGAGTGTTTTAAAAGTCCTGAAGTTTTTAATTTAGAATTTTGATAGGGGTGTAATTTTGAGAGCCAAGCAACTCTGTTGGAACTGTAATGGAGCTCAGCTTTAGCTCCTGATGGATTTTCTCCTTCGTTATGGGGCGTGCCTGCAAACCATACGAGGAACCTTGTACGACCTAAAGTGACCCTAACCTGGGAGCATTGATGGGTTGGTAACTTGTTGAATTTTGCTGCCCGACACCTAAATTTCATCCTCTACCTATGGAAGAAATGAGGCTTCATGAAGTAGTCTCAGGGGGAAAGGTATTGGAACAGAAAAGATGGACCAGAGTTCTCTATTCTGCTACAGGAGCCAACTGCCTGCTGCCATGCCCCACACTTCACAGGCATAAAGCATGAGGGGGATTATAAGAGCCCGTAAGAAGTGTAACTTCAGGCGGACTGGCATCTCGGACCTCAGCATACGATAGTGAGGCAATAGCCCCCTGCATCCTTGCCAAGAAATCTCTGATGTGTGAGGTGTGGACTGAGTTGCTGTATTTATCCCTCTAGTGGCCTCCACTGGGATAAATTGAGGGATAAATACAGCAGCTCAGACACTCCACACCTCAGATGCCACACTAACTTCTCCAAGGAGACTACACCTGTGCCACTGGAGATGCCCGCCACGGCAGTGGACAAATGTCTGAGTACTTATGGAAATAACTCCTAGTTATATTGACCCCGGCTGTGAAAGCCTATGCTCTTATATAGGAAAATTTATTTCATTTGCTTTGTTCATAATAAATGGCAGTAATTGGTAAAATAAATAAATTGTGCAGACATCTTATACTTTATTAAATAAAAAGTACAGATACAAGTATCTCTGAAATATCTCTATATTTAATTACTCTAAAATACAAATAAATTAACACAGAAACCATGCCAGGATATGGCTATGAAATACCGTGGCAACTTACATATTTGCCAATACTTCCTTCCACAGGATATACTGTCAATGCTCAAGTCTTATAGAAATATATCTACATACATACCTAAAATTATACTTATTACAATCTACAGGTGCACTTTGTCTTATCAATTAACACAGAAACCATCGCAGTATACGGCTATGAAATACCGTGGCAACTTACATATTTGCCAATACTTCCTTCCACAGGATACCTTGTCAATGCTCAAGTCTTATGGAATATATATCTACATATGTACTTAAAATTATACTTATTACAAAGTACAGGTGCGCTTTGTTGCAAATAACTTCACTAATCATAACCATTATAGAAACCTAATATACTAAAATTTGACATTTGGATAAATGCATATTTTCTCCCTCCCCACTCAGTACTCCAGCGGTTTCCTCCTGGAGATTCAACAGAGTTGTACTTCATAGCACTTAATTTGTGCTGCCTGTAAAGCATGGCTTTAAGGGTTTGGTAGAAATGAGAGTAAAAATAAAAATGCATATAATTTGGCACCGGAACCACTGAATATATTTTATACCTAAATTGATCTAAACTAATAGGCCACAGGAAAAATTCTGAGTAACTGGGGTGGGTCTGGGAATCAAATATAAGTCTTTAGCTAGGATTTTTTAATAAAAATAATTTGGCACCAACAAATGCGCAGAGAATAATTTCCCAGACGTGCTACCTATCTACACATGAAGACTTGCAAAACTCTTGCAACCACAAACTGAAAGGCAGAAGCTCTATTCAAGGATAAACTTTCACCTAATCTCATTTTTGGTGATTTTCAGACACTTGATGATAGCACCTTTATCTTCATATACTATTTACTTTTTTGGGTTAAAATTCCAAACTGTATTGAAACAGCCTGGGACTAAGCATATCCCTGTTTGGTATTTGAAAGACAAATATCACAGACATAACAATTGCTGCAGCTGGGTTGGGCACTATTGTTCATGGCACAGCTAGCAGGTAACTGAATTATTCATCACTGCACAGGAATTACGGTTTCAGGGGTTTCATTATATGAGAAATCACAGGAACACTCCACGCACATCCCAGAAGATTCTGACGTTTTTGAGCTGACATGTTGCCAACATCTGTGTAGTGACTGGGTAAACCAAATACCCTTTCAAGTTCAGTGGTAGCAGACACGCTATCTATCTACACATGAACATAAAACTCTTCCAATCACAAACTGAACAACATAAGTTCTATTTTCAAGGATAAATTTTGACCTTGATTTATGGTAAAATCTCACCTAATCACATTTTTGGTGATTCTCAGACACTTGATAGCACCTTTATCTTCATTTACTATTGTTTGTACTTTTCTTGGGTTAAAAACCAAATACCCTTTAAAGTTCAGTGGTAGTTATCGTCAAATCTCTCCCTTGTTCCTTCACTGGGAACTCATTTTACCTGAAACAAGATAAAATCATTAATCAATGGATTACGCCTTTTGTTTGAAAAACAGTGCCAAAATAAATTATGAACATTTCCATTTGTCTCAAGTAGTAGCCTATGTCTCCCATTTATGCTGAACTGATTTAAAAGCTAAAAATGTATCAAGTACATGATGTGAATTCGGTATGTGTAAAATGGAAATTATTCCGCTATCGACTGCATATGATTATATAAACAGGAGATATTCTGTTCACAGAAACAGCTTCAATGTACTAGTGGTATCTAGAAATGCCAGCTTGGCTTGCCAGGCAAATGCTAGTAAGGATTTCTATATCCTCCGAATTTCCTGTCCCTCCTTTCATTAGATTAATCATTTCACCCATCATCCCATTAGGTTTCTTTCAGGGTTGGAAGCATCGGCAAACATCACAGCAGCAGTATGGCAGGGGGAACACTCTGGAAATCTCATCCCCCGGATTGGAAGGTTACTGGTTTCTGGGCCCCCCATGGGATGGTACAAGCCGAGGAGTAAATGGGAGCCAGTTTCTTAGTCCTGCATTCCCCTTGGGAGTACAAATCTGAAGGTGTGGGAGAGGAACCAGGCTGTACCAGCCTCTGCCAGGGTATTCTAACTGGGAAAATGTAGGGACCCTGCCCTCTGCTGTCATGGCAAGTTCTGCCTGCCCTTCAGAATTTCCTCATCCATCCTTCCGGGGGGTTATCCCATCAGGGCCATAGGCACTAAAGATCACCTTCTGGTCAAGAAGTTGTCTTTGAGTCATAAATAAAGATGGACTGCATGATTTGTGTGGAAGGAGGACACCAAAACAGCAGATATTCATAAACATTAACTGTGATATGTGGGCAAGAAGCTCCTGCACAAAAGAGCTCATAACTGGATCCCTGGACTCGCCAGTGGAAGATTCTACATGCATCTGTCAATATTATGGTTTTCGAGGCACATTGAGATGCCATGGTCTGAAATGATTATGGCTAATAGATGCATAAGTTTTGAACTGGAATGGCAGGCCACACAATCCTGCACACCATTATTCATGATGATGTGGATATGAAGAAGTGTGTGCACATTGGATTTCTTGGGACTTGACAGAGGCCCAGAAGGAGAGCAGAATTGCTGTGTGTTGTCGACTATTGGAAATGGAGGATGAAGATCCAGAATTTTGGAGAAACTAATAATGGTGTCACTAACATACACATAAACCATCTGAAGGTTATTTAATCCTGGGATATAAAGTGCTTACAATAGTAAGTCACCATTGGGGTAATTTGGTTCTGATGTGAGACTGCCTTTGTGGTTTACCAAGAGAAATACAAACTGGTTTGAGAATTTAATGCCATTCTGGCAGTTTGTCACAATAGCTCAGTGGTAGAGCAGCTGCCCGGTAAGCGGAAGGTCTGTGGTTCGAATCCCAGTTGTGGCATTGAATTGAAGTTCCAGTTCTACCTTTCAAACTATAGGGAAAGTTTTTGAATCTTTATTAAATAAAAGAATATTTGAATTTAGAACCAAGATTGGCATGAATGACAACCAATACAGATTCCGGAAGGGAAGGTCCACCGAGGATGCCATTAACGCAGTAATTGGAGCCACAAAAAATTCACCAAGCAAATATGTAGCCGCTATTTCTGTTGATATTTCTGGCACTTTTGACAACCTTTAGTGGCCTTTTCTTTTTAAGAGATTAAGAAGCTTAAATTATCCAGTTTCATTATATAGAATTGTTTTAAACTATTGTAAAGAGAGAAAAGTGAAACTTTTAGGAATAAATCAAACAATAACTAAGACTATTACTAAAGGATGCCCCCAGGGCTCTATATTAGGGCCCACATTTTTGGACGTTATAGAAACACTCCTAGAGGAAGTACAGTGGGATAATAACTGTCTGAAAGTAATATCTTACGCTGATGACGTAGTTTTTTTAATAGATGCAAATTCAAGATGAGAACTAGAAGAAAAAAGTAATAATTTGTTGCATATACTTTCAACCTGGTGCAATAGTTCGAAAATGAAGTTATCCCCAGCAAAATATGGATACATGATTTTAAAGGGAAATTTTAAAAGAGATTCAAGTTTAAAATCTGAAAATGAAAGAATAAGAAGAAATAAGAATGATATATTTAGGAATATATTTAGATGAAAAGTTAAATTTTAATCATCATACAGAACATGTAAGGGTCAAAGCCGAAAAAAATATGATAAAACTTTCTATACTCTGTTCATCAAGAGATTAGAGGAGATATAAACAAAGCACCGGTTTGTATCACTCCGCGGCCACGTGCTTTCACAATGACGCAACACAGTTACCTACTGCTACGCGTAGATATAATATGCATTTTACACTACTAAAAGGATATATTTACTTGATCCAAATAACATGTAGCTCATGGAAATTAACTGCTACTTATGTCATCTCTGTCCACAATAATACTTTTTCATTTCCTGCTCACAATCTCGAAACCAAGCTCCAGAAGCAGCTTGAGGAGGGAAGTTCCTTTTAAATCTGGAAGATCGGTTCAGAGTTAACTGCCAACAGCACTTTGTTTAAGGTGGAGGTTCATTGTTAACAAAAAATTGAACTTCTCGACGGATTGCAGATCTCACACTCACAAATTCGTCGAAAACTACATCCACCATTTATCTGGTACGTGGAAGCTTTTGGCTGGGATATTCACCAACTGATGATTTTTCTTTGCGTGTGTTGTAAATACTTGCAACTGACACACCGGTAAACTCGGATGTTAATTTCATCACGTCTTCTATAGCAAGTTCGGGATATTTCTCGCAGAATTTGTTAAACACGTTCAATATTATTGTCTTTTCAACACTTCGCAACGGGTTGCCGCGCTTACGTTTCACAACTCACTTGTTCCGCCATGTTACTTTCATACTGAATAATGCGCGTGCAGATTGAATTAGGCTGGTTACAGATTCACTTAACTGCGTATTCCTACACTTTAACTATGCTTAGCACACTTAGTTCATGCTTTAGCAAACATTAAGTGACAATTCAGACCTCAGTAACAGTATTTCTTATAGGGACTATTTAGACGGCGAAAGCGTCAAGAGGGCGCGCTGTGGTCAAAACGCACGTGGCTTTGTTTACGTCTCCTCTAATCTCTAGATGAAAAGAGTATAGAATAATTCAATTTGATTATAAAATTCTGCTCCATACTGTTAACATATATCATACATATTCAGCTCAATAATAACTTACGGTGCTACAATTTGGGCTACTGGAATGAAAAATGTGACGATTAGAAATCTCCTAAGAAGGGCACAAAGTAAAGTTTTATTAAGATTTACGGGAGCTTATAAAACAACCCCTGCTTTGGCACTTTTTGTAATAACTCGAATTTGTCAGTAGATTTAACTCTAAGACTTCAAGGAGCTTATTTTTGGCTTAAAAAAGGAAACTTTAATGCAGTTGCTGATATTTTGGAGCAGTATTGCGCTACTAAGCGGGAAATTAAAACTAGACTGATGCACATTTGGCAAGAAGAATGGGGGACTATAAATCAACGAAGGCATGCCATTTCTTTCTTCATGGATATCTCCGAAAGATTAGCTCTCAGACATCTGAATAACACGAAAGGAATTATACACTATATATCTGGTCATGGACCTTATGGCACTTATTGGAAAAAGATTTATAAATTGAACACCAATGAGTGTCATGTATGCTTTAAACAGGACACACCGGAGCACATTGTTTGAATGTCAAAAAAACACCAATTTTACGTTTGAGGAAAGATAAAATCTACAAGGATATCAACTCCTTGATGTAATATGTAACAAAGATCTGTTTCCACATTTAGAGGCTCTAGCAAACAAGATTAGTTTACGCGCCAGAAAGATAATTATAGAACAATCTCGACAAGTAGGAAACATAACGAGAAATGTACCAGAAAGACGATCACAAAGAATTGAGACCAGGAACATGACAAGAAACAGTGAAAACCTAAATATATATGATGAAAGGGAACAGGACGGTATTTAATTATCAAGACATTGAGGTAAAGGAACCGAGCACAATATTACACAGTCAGGATGGAGAGGCGGTATGCCAGAGGGAGTACTATCAGTGTGAGGCAGGCGACAGGGCCTTCAACCCACGACCAACTCGGAGGGAGACGATGACCAGGAAGGAGTGGCAAGTCGAGTCGTCACCATGTCGAGATTACTGCATCATGCATTGATAGGAAGATCGCCAACGGATTGAGTGACCGCAAGTGTTAATGATGAAGTGAGTGATAGGATTTTAAGCGAATTATGGCCTTCATTATTTAGTGAATCTAATTAGAAGTGCTTTAGTGATGTGAGAGTTGAATTAGTGAAATGAAATGTGATTTATTTTACAAAATTTTTGGATGTTTAGGAAGTAATAGTGAGAGGCAATTTTGTAAAATTATTTAAAAATAGTTAAATTTTAGTGATTTTAGCCCAATTATTTTATTAAAGTATATAAACTATCTTATTAATCAAAAGTATAAAATTTTTGTTGTATGTTTTTACAAATTTTGGTTATGTAGATTTTGAACTTTATGCTTCACACATTTTGTAGATTTTGTAGTTTTTGTACTGGAAACCAGTACATATAGTATGCTGCCAGTAGCCGGCAGCAGTTTAGAGTGTTTAGTTATAGTTGTCTTTTATAACTGGTTACCAGTTATGTTTTACTGGATACCAGTAAATTTTAGTTTATTTATAATAAATATGTAAATTTAAATTTAAAAAAATATGTTTATAAAAAGTATTAGTTATGGGTATAATTATTAGGGCTCGGAAGTTCATGCCCTAAAAACACTGAAATATTCATGCAAATATGCTCTTAAAAACTTGAAAATATGCCAAGAAATATGCACTATTTCATTAAAGCAATTAATGTCCCTTTGCAGTAGACAAGACGAGTTAGTATAAATAATCAATAAAGTTACCTTATTCCTCAGAGGTTGAAGCAGAAGTGGTCCCGCTGCTAGTATGAACTGCTAAATTGCAGTTCATAACCAACATTTTGCACAAATTTTCAACTGTAAAACATCGTCTGTTGTCTCGCAAAACACTTTTGTGAAGTGAGAAACTTCTTCCCACGTCACAAGATGTTATCGGGGCATATTTAAATGTTGTTAACTGCTTCACAAAGAGAGCGTCTCTTGGTGTGACAGATGGTTTTCTTTCGAGGATGTCTCAAATATCGCACATCTGTCTACAACCAGAATTTTTTGAAATTACATAATTCACTTTTTCTTTACTCTTTGACCTATGCTACCAGAAACTGAACTTAGATAACATATTTTTTTTTCCAAAGCAGACAGTAAGTGATTCATGCAAAGGAGATCCTACATCTTCCAATGACGTTATGGCTGTTTGTAAGAAAGAAAAATTCGCAGATATGAAACTAAGATCCTCTTTTAACCCAGTGCCTGACAGAATATTTTGCAGTTTCTATTGATGAAGCATCTTTCGAGTCCAATGAATTAACAACTTCTTCAAGTATTTCTATGTGCTCAGCATAATATAAAACTGCATCGACTCATGTTCCCCATCGAGTTAACACTGGTGCAGGAGGATGTCGGATATTAGGTGATGTTGATCTAAACAACTTAACCCTTTTAGGAGATTTAACAAAACTTCTCTTTGTACTGGACACAAATCTATCTACCAATGGGAAAGATTCACGTATTGTCTCAGAAATGCAACAAAGAGCGTGTACCAAGCAAGTTATATGAATTAAGTTAGGAAAAATACCTTTCAGAGTTTGTGCTGATTTTACCATATTATACAGATGGAAAAAAGAATAAAAAACAATAAAAATAATTAAAATATGCAATATAGGGGCTATAATATTGAAATATGCATTTATCAAAAATCAAGAAAATATGCAGTTATATGCACCATAAAATCATGTCCAAATAACTGAAAATTCCATAATTCGTGCACAGAATGTAAAAGCACAAATTTTTAACCTCTATGAGAAAACATGCAAATGCATGAACTTCTTAGCCCTAATAATTATAATATTGAATTGATTAATTTTTAAGTAATAATAATGATGATGGTGGTGGCGGTTGTGGTGGCGGCGGTGGTGGCGGCGGCAGTGGTGGTGGCCAGTCAAGACTGTGTGTTAGGGCAGGTGACACCAGCAATATCTTCAAGAAGGTCCAAGCAGCCAGTTTTGCAAGTACTAACTAAACCATGATGCATATTATGTATACATGTATGCATAATGTATATTATAACTCATGTTTTTGTTTACCTCATCACCTATCTGTAGATGAATGTTCTAACACCCACTATAATAAACAAGAAATGTTACAAATGCAGGGTATAGTAAATACACTACAGGGCAAAAGCAGCATAAGATTACGGAAGCTGTTAGAGTTTAATATACATAAATGCAAGAAGACTCTCCAAGGTATCCCATAATGTGTTTAGTTGATCCTTGCTCATATATTCTAAACCATGATAAAGTAAAGACAGTAATAAGGAAAGATAGAAAAACAAGTGAACAAAGTATGCCTATGAAAATCGTAAGTATTTTACTTTGTGAAAATAAACTGTAGTAAATTACTTCAAGCCATACAAGAATTAGATTCCAAAATAAAGCACAATGTTTCTTCATGTTTTTAACTGTTATGCTGGCTCCTGTCAGTATATTTGCTTTGTATTTTATTTCAAGCAAATCCTGCATCTTAGTGTTCCTTTACTTCCATCAGTATATAACTATTAATTTAACAAAGCCAACAAAACTCAGTACCTTTACTCAAAAGAAATAAGCTCCTATCTATTACCCTGCCTGAGTGGCCAATCACAGGTTGGCCAGTCCTGCACAACAGAAGTAAATAGACATGTGTTGGGTTCACCATTAGCTGCCTGACTCACTGCTGCTACCAACACACAGGCGTGATTTCACTCTAATTCTAGGATAGACTATACATTCAATTATGTGTATTTATTAAGTACAGAAAACTTATTATTGTAAATCATTTCTGAACACCCCATTTTTCATCCCATTAAACTAAAGCTTTCTCATGTTTGACTTCTGACATTCTTGTTCAGAAATTGTGATTTTTGCAGATTTATCTAAAGAACTTACAAAGTTATAAACAACTGAAAGTAATGATTATAATAATGTTCTGGCAAAAACACAAAGTTAATCTCAAACACAAGGATCATCAATAATCCTAAGGAGCTTCATAAAATGTATAGTTATGTTTTGGGAACTACCAAATATTCAAGCAGTAACTCCTGAGTACCCTCAGAAAATGGCTGTTGCAACCATCAGGTTGATTATGGGACATGATGTCTGGCAAAATATTTGAACAGAATTGGGTATATTCTTCACCACTCTGTCATCTACTGTATCTGAAAGAGGAAATGGACCAAGACCACCAAGACCACCTTCAAATATGCCTGCCACTTCTACCACCCCATCCATAACTTCAAAGTCAGAAATCCAGCATTAGCTAACAACAGCAGTTATTTAATTTAAAAGGTGAGTCAATAACACTAAAGAACACTTACAATATAATTTTCCAGAATCAATTTTGAAGGTTAACTTTCCTCCATTATCAACCGGACAATCACTGGGTTTCCATGGTGTTTAATGATGAGGATGGCGATGCTTCTTCTGATGAAGTCACCACCGCCGCCACAACCGCCACCACCTCCGCCGCCGCTAGCACAGCCACCACCACAACATTAGAAGTGCCACAAGCCATACAAACATAACAGCTGACTATATATTGCCTGTGCAGTCTGCCATATTGTTACGTTGCAGGCGCTGATTGGACATTTTCAAGTTGTTGGATGAAAAACTTAGATGCAACTCACTCGTATTGGGTACAAACAAGTTGGATACCAAAAAAAAGATAGAAATTGTATGGAACAAAATTGTGTCCAACTCTCGATGTCTCACGATGCACTTTTGTTGCACACAATGCTTTGGACCAAAAGGTTGGACTGTGGGGCATCGGCTTTAGATGGGGAAAGTATAAAGTAACAAGGGGAAACAATTTATAAGTGAAGGTTTCAAATGTTGACCAAAAAGATCAGCGCAGGATGCTATATTCTAAACATGCTAAAAATGGCTATGGCACACATGTCCTCAGAAGTGCATATATCGCCCAAGTTCAGTCATATTCAGTATGGGATAATATTTTGGAGTGTTGCAACTGGCTGGCAAGAGGTATTTAGAATGGAGAAACAACCAATAAGAATGACAGGTAAGAACAACAGAACATCATGTAGAGAGCTATCCAAAACCCTAGAGATCATGCTTGTGGCCTACATATATACGCTAGAAGTAATGTACGACATTCAATCACAAAAACAGACTTTTTGAAAATTCGTGGATACATGTCTATCGTACAAGACAGACATACATACATATTCAGCATTGTGGGACCAACCTAACTAAAAACTTGGGAATAATTCTGTGTAACAAACTGCCTGCTGTAGGCTTTGATGCTTTCACTGTGATGATTATTAAGTGCTTATTGCTTTAACAGCCATGTGATGTCGAGAAAGTTGCTTGAGCTGTTGTCTATCCTCACTCTGTGACCTTCAGGAAAGTGATGTGCTTCCCCCTCCCAGGCAGTGTATATATTCTCTTAGTGAAGGGGTGAGGGGCTACCTGATGCCAACCCTAGACCATTGTCTCTAATGTCGCCAAACAATTTCAATAAACAATGCTCTACAGCTGAGCACAGCTTGGACAAAATTCTCGATCAGAGAACTGGGGAAAGTAGCTTATATCTGGTCAGCACCTCTCCACTGGCCCAGAGAGCACCGGTTCCCCATCGGATAGCGTGAAGTAGCCCCACCCTTCCACCCATATATATATATGCACTACCTGGGAGGGGTAAACGCATCACTTTCCTTACGAAGCATACAGAGCGAAGATAAGCAAAAGCTGAAGCAACATTACATGGCTGGAAACCCAAGAAGCTTTTATCAATAAAACTAGCTACAATTAGAAATGGTAAATTCAAGAAATTCATTCATTTTACTCAGTTACCGAGTTCCTTGAAGTTTAGTTATGTATAATAGATAATGCAGTTAATTTATAGGTTCCAGTTATGTAAAAGTGAATTTTGCACACTGTTAGTGAGGAAGTTTACTTAATTGTGTACGTTCATATAATTTTTATAAATGTTTGTTTTTTCTTGACGAAGCCATGAACACAAAATTTCGTTCAAATGGTGAATAAAGGCTACTACTACAGAGGTGTGAAAATTGCTAGACTCAATTACACATCTACAGTGAAAATTATTTAAATTCAGAGGTTTTCAGTTTACAAATGTCCAAAATCATATCAATACACCATTGTATTAGCAGTTTGTCTTGCTGAAACAATTTTCTAAGCCTCCTCGTCAAAATGTAGCCAAAGCAATAGCTACACATTATAGATCAGATATCTGGTATTTAATTTTCACAGAGAATACTGAGGGAGTGAATGACCAAGAACAGTCATCTAAGATTCATTTTTGTCAAATTTGAAAGCGGTTTCCCTACATTTTATTTTAAAAACATACATCTCCATCTACCCAATAGTACAAGATAAGGGGCTGACTCTCTAATTTTGTTCTACTTTTTCACATAGTCATCTAATTTTGATTGGTGGAACATTCTGCATAACCATGTAACGCGCCAAAGCTTCAATATCTTGGAGCATAAATCTCTGACAGTAAATAACCGCAACTTTGCTTTGAGTCTAATAATTTTCACACCTCCGCACTATTGCCCAAGTCCAGCAAAAAGAGGATTGGCATGTTGTGGTCTACTAGCTGACCATTGGAATTAGCAATTTCCTGGTTAAAGTGCTTGAAGCGTATCCAGTAAATTTAACTATTTGATACCAATAAAGATTGTCTCTGTCACACACACCCACATGCACAGGCACAAGAGAAATCAAAGGAAGCTAAACTACGGCTTTCCTCCCAATTATAATGGTGTCATTTGTAGGTCAGATAATGTATTTATCAATGAGGTTCATTCATCCCATCTGTCTCACTTACCTTATGGAAGGCTTAAATACAAATAGTACTTTGAAGCTTTCTTCTGAACTTAAAATCATGTATATTTTATTGCCATGAGAGTATTGCTGTGAAAGAAGTTAGTGCTTACCAAATAGACTCTTCCATACTGGGTTCATCTCTTCCATACTGGGTTCATGAGACTCAGTTCTCCACAAGATCCTCCAATTAGCAAATCAGTTCTGCCCAAACCTTTCAGCTTCTCCTCTGTCAGCAATCTCACGTCATCTTTATGTTCTATTTTGTCCAAGTGGTTTACAGAACCCACTTTTATTGCGTCGTCATGCACTTCAGCAGTGTATTATCATTTATTATTTGCTAATCCTGAACCCCAGATTCTGCAGTTAACTAAGCCTGAAAACATTGACAACGTTTTACTATAATGAATTAGGAATCCATCTACTGATGATTTATATCTTTTGAAAGAGCCTAATAAAAAAAACTATGTGAATTTGAAAAGGATAACACAGGGAGCCTATTTCTCCTGTCATATTTAAAGGATGTTGTAACGATGACAATAGAATCCTTAAGGTATAAAATAAGTAACGCAGTAAGTTGGCACAAAACGCCACCAACCATTTCCCACCATTTACAGTGATTTTAGTGTCTAGCTCATATTATATTTTGTTATATATTCATGACGGAACATTTCATATAAGGGAATAACAGGTGAAAAAGTACATATATGTTAAGTTTCAAACACCTATAGCAGTTGTAAGTTGACCTAATTACATTATAATGAAGGATCTGTACTTGTTAAATGCCCCTTGGTGGATGTGGTTTGCCCTGCAGGTATGATATGTTCTACTGAATGCTGTAATTTTTACATTTTCTGTGCTAATGTTTGCTCCTGCATTCCAATATCTGTAGTTTGGCAATAGGAAAGCATGGTTAGCAGCTTCATTTTTCTAAACCCCAGACAAAATCTGCTTTTTTATTCAGCAATCCTTTACTGTTTGAAGTATGTTACAAGCTTATATGCTGTTTTAACATCATCTTTGCAGTAAAACCTTGCTAGTTACTTGTAAATATAGTGCAATATAGCTTTGTATCCTGGTTGCATGGGGTACTGACCATGTACCACCCTCCAGTTCTGCTCCCCACTCATGATGCCCATGGTGGGCAGAGGTGGGGGATGCAGCAGCTGAGCGGTAGACCTTGGCCCGGAAAGGGCTGTTGCACCTTGGGTTATTATAGCTTAATATGCACAGTGTTTTATTCACAATATTGAGTAGTTCTCATAATCTCACGACTATTTAAGTCACAGTTTAGAATTTGTTTACTGTGAAAATGCCTAAAGTGCAAAGGCTCTAGGAAACATTGTGTAAATATGGCAAAGAGAAGGTGGCACAAGGAACAACTGTGCAAAATGAGCCAAATGCCACTCTACTTCACCTGAACTAGAAAGGTGTACACCAAAGAGAAACCGAAGGCTAAAGCAATTGGAAGTAATGATACATATATGGGTGTTCATTTTTATTTGTTCCTTTGATGGTCCTGCATGATGTTACCACTATCTGGTGAGTCATGGCAGAGGTGCTTAGATCAGCTATAGAGGCCTATGCTTGGCATTCACAAAACTTCCAATGGAGCGTGCAGCAATAAGTTCTTCCAGCAGTTTATTGGAACACTTTCTGACAGCAAAGTTGAGAAGCAAACAGCATGTGCATATCAGGGCAGTGGCTTGGTCATTGGGAAAGTTTTAAAAACATTTAGTGTGGCAAAGTCTGGAGAGAGATTTGAATGAATATGCCTAATGAATTAAAGCAGAACCTTCTTCTTTACCCATTTACCCTCCCCTTATGTAGGACTTACACCCCCTAGGATTCACAAGCCAGTGCCTAGGGTCAGACACCTGTCAGGGAGCATGGGAACCTATGGACCAGACAGAGTGAAGACCTGAAAGCGGGTGGTCAGCCAAGCACCAGATATGATAGTGAGGAAGAGGGTGATATGAAATGCAGGCAAAAGGGATAAAGGGTAAGGTGATGATGGAGCAATTGGTGGAATGAATGGCAGAGGAAAGAACCTGGAGATGCTGCTTTGTCCACCATGAATACCACATGTGGGTCCCTGGGATTAAACCTGGGCCACCTAGGTGATAGGCAATCAAACTGCTTGGCCATGGCACCACTTAAAACAAAACCATATATTAAAAAGTTCAGTATTGTTTAGAAGGGGGTGTTTTAAATTAAATATTTAATCTTCTTCCACAAGGAGACATGTTTTGAAAGTAAGGAATGAACTTACGTTTGGTTAGGCATCTCAAAGGTACAAAACACCTGTGTCATTTGTGTATGCCATGCCGTATATAAGCAGCGCAATATCTGAAGAGTTCTGTGAGGTGTCTTTTGGAATTCCTCATACCTGTCCAGAAAATCGTCAATGCCTTTCTTTCCCGGCACAACAAATATCATGCAAAAGAGCATCATCTCAAACGCAAGGTGGTAATTATTTGAAAAATCTGCAATTAATAATTTAAGTTAGCAGTGTTTTCTATTGAATATTTTACTAAAAATTTGCATTCATTTCACACAAATTTTCGGGTAAAATTAATACACATAGACATTACTGGAATTAAAATTAACAGGTGAGTATTGTTGCTGTAACATTATTGTTCAAAATTTCTCCAAATTGAAACATTTATTTTATTATTATCATGACATGAATCACCACATGTATCATGCATCAGGCATCAGGGCCATTGCCCAACAATCAGCATCACTAAATTGCAACATACAAGTTCTGACACTTTCATCTTTCATTGCCACATTCAGTCTGTTACAACCAAGTCATATATAGGAAAACATCCCTTGTTAGCATTTGATGCTGATAACCAAAGGCATTGAAGGGACCTTTCATAGAAAAGGTGGTAACATTCACCTTTTGCTTTGAGTGGTAAGAGTGGTGTATCAAATTTGATAAGTCCTAATTGCTCAACAATGGCACAAAAATCTCTGTGCTTTAAGTTTATTGTGGCATCTTTGATAACATGGAATGTGACCTTATGACATAACCTTTTATTGTAGCCTCACCAATTGCATTGTTGAGAAGTTTTCTTTGTCTCTGCCAAAAATATTTATTTTGTCCTGTTAGAAGTTGATCCCAAAAGAAGCCAGGTTACTGAATTCGTAAGAACTGAATGTGAATTCTTTCATTGTTATTAAAATCAAAACATAAACACTAGCAACAATGGGTCAATGAACAAAAAAACATTTATCTGCAAAATTCATATTAGCATATAAAACAAAGCAATTATGATCATATTTTCAGTAATATCACTGATGAATTAAGATTATTACACACTCTAGAAACCATATGATAAATATTTTAGCAATGCTGGCACTACTTACAGTTCAACTGTCTTGTAGATAGTAATTTTGAACTGCTGGTGTTACTCTGTTTACATCATTAGCATGCCTTACAGCAAGCATCTTGCTTTCCTTTACACAACTACACCTCTGAAACCCTGCCTAATAGACATGTTTATTAACTCTTCTCACCGAGTGCACTCATAACGTGCCTGACTAGTACTTATATCCCCCCATTCAACAATCCGGTTCAAAAATATACCAACATATAGACACAGTGCTGTATTGTCAGGTTCATACTGCCCTCTACTAGTGACAACATGCTCAGTTTCTTAAAATGGTATTGCATAGATGTCAACAATCAATGCACAACAAATTTCAAATGCATCGTGGTATAGAGTATGAGTCCTTGTTTATCATCTCTTGTATGTGTCCCAAAATTTCACATGGCACTAATACCATACATTGTCCTGTCTTTGCATAGCATCTCTATGAATTATGCAGACCTAACCCAGAACCATACAAGAGACAGATAACGAATGGAAGGTCTCCAAAAAGCATCAGTGTAGAGCAAATAGGCCACTGCAGCTGAGACAGCTCCATGTATCGTGGAATCTGACAGGTCTATAGCAGTAAATGGGTTAAAGATTCAAAACAATGAAAATAAACTTATAGCCTTTTTCCAGAATAAGTGAGTCATTTCCTTTCTGAAGAAGTAGATCTCTCATTTAACTTAGGATATACTCAAGTACGGAGGATTTGTGCTCTGAAAATCATCTTAACACAGTTTATACAATGGCTTCTGGTAGCACTCCTGCTTTGTCATCTACATACAATCAGTGTTAGTTTTATATAAATACAGAATTACCCCGCTTTTCCCCTCCTAGAAGCCGCATGACCTAGTGGTAGGTGGAGGGGCTTAGTGCAATTGAGATCCTGCAGGCTGCACTAGCGGTGCTTGTCACCGGTAGGATCACACATGCTAGAGTGGCTGCAGGCGAGTTGTCAACTAAGAAGCAGTTAAACATCTAAAATCCAACCTCAGAAGGGGATCTCAGGAAGAATGCCCTTCATAGGGACTCCCAATTGGAAAGCCCTAAGGTGGCCCCCAGGGGGGCCCTCACAGAAAAGGGGCAATGATTCACCCAAAGCCAAGGTGCAAAGCATTGTGCCAAGGGCTGCATGGCACCAGGGTGAATAATTTTGGTGCCATTAACGATCTCTGTAGGGAACCGGGTGAAACCCTACAGTAAGTAGCCTTGCACTCATGATGGGGCTCCATGAGTGTCGACCGAATTTCCCAATTACTCATGGGAACAATATGGAACCTGGTAAAGTAACAATACCCAGAAATGGGCAATACATTCAAACAATGGAAATTGAGGAAGATTCAGTAAATCAGCCTCGACAAATGTTGTAAATCCTCAACAGGGTAGTATTAACCCAGCTGAGACAACTGATATAAGACATACTGCTTCAAGGATTAGTAGATTACACCTGGAAAAGAAACTTTCTGGTGCTCAATGCAGATAGAAAAAGCCAAGGCAGCTGGGGTTCCCATAAGATGCAGGAAACCTAGGAAAAATGTATCAGTCGAATCAGGAACTGGGGAAGTGAAACTGAAGGATCCTAAGAAGCCTTCAGGATTGCAAGACCCAACAGGAACGCCAGGAAAGCAAGGCATTAAAAGAAACAGATTTGATACCAGCACTCCCCCTTCAGTTGGTGGTCAAGAAAGATCTGTTAAGACAAGGCCCAAAAGCCCAGAGAGGCTGAACCAAGACCCAGTACATCTAAGGTAACTTACAGTCAAGCTCTGACAGCTTTCAAAATGTTCATCATCTTAGGAAAGTACCCAGACAAAAAACTTACTGAAGAACAAGCCGTTTTAACATATAAATGAATTCTTGAGGAAGTCTGGCAGTGTGAACCAGGCATTGGCCCTCAATTTAAAAACAGCTATGCTTACAAGGGTGTGGTGTTCATAACATGTGCCAACGAAAAGGCAAAAACCTGCCTGATGGAGAGACTGCCACGCATAAAGCCCCTACGAATTGGAACCGCCAGGGAAATCACCCGTAATACCAGGGTCATTGTGTGGTTCACAACAAAACTCCTCAAAGGCAAGGATAAGGAGCCTAAGAACATATTGAAGCTTTTGGAAACCCAGAATCAAGGGCTAAACACAAAAGACTGTGTCAATCATCAATAAGAAAGCCAAGGCAACTGGAACTACCCTCGTGCTTGCCATTGATGAAAACTCTCTAGAGGCTCTGAACCATATGGGATTAAAGCCCTATCTTGGTTTTAACCACATAACCTTTAGAATACTAGGTCCGAAGGAGAAACCCACTGAAGACGAAGGCAATACAAATAAACCTTCAACACAGTAGGGGCGGCTCGGCCTTACTTCAGAAACTCCTACTAAATGGGAATATTGACAGTCCTTATACAAGAACCCTGGTTAGTTAAGGAAAAAGTATCAGGTCTACGCAATCACAGAGGTAAGTTAATTTATGCTATGAACTCTGGAAACGTAAGGACATGTGTGTTTGTTAAACATGACCATGAATTTCTTACCAAAAATGAGTTCTGTTACAGAGATTTAACAACAGTAAGCATTATATATCATAAGGCAGGAGCAAAACACGAGGCTGTACCTACCTCAGCTTACCTTCCTTAGGATTTCACCTATCCACCACCTTCCAAGGAATTGGAAAGATTGGTGAAACACTGTGGGCAAAACAACCTACAGTTGATTATTGGTGCTGATGCAAATGCAAATCATATTGTATGGCGTAGTACTGACATCAAAGAGGTGAGTACTTATTAGATTTCTTAACAATAAGTAATCTACTCGTAATAATAGTGAATAAAGGGAA
This sequence comes from Tenodera sinensis, assembly GCA_030765045.1. Lineage (NCBI taxonomy): Eukaryota > Metazoa > Arthropoda > Insecta > Mantodea > Mantidae > Tenodera > Tenodera sinensis. The sequence continues at coordinate 367,272,561 of CM060964.1, read as the reverse complement.
AGAACCTACCTTTGTTACACAAAGGCAAAGTGAGGTTATTGAATTAACCCTGGGATACCCTAGAATATGCACCATGGTTGAGAAGTGGTATGCGTCTGAGGAATCATCTGTCAGACCACCGTTACATAATGATGGAAATCAATACAGATGATAAGACATCAACGGTGTATCATAATTCATGCAATACAGATTGGAAGAAATATTCCAGGACACTAAAGGGCATTTTGAAATCAATAAAACCTACCATCAGAAATACATATGATACTGAGGCGGTCTCCGAGCAATTGCAGGAGGCCACAATAACCTCATATCATGAAAATTGCCTCCAAGTCACTGCACCAGCGAAGAAGGGTGTAAGCTGGTGGAATAATGACTTGGAAAAAATGAGGATCAAATTAAGAGACCTGATGGATCATATACAAAAACTGGTAAGGATACAGCTATGCTGTTAATAGAAACACACTTCCCAGAATCCATGATCTCTTACTCTGACGCAAATCCCCTTCAAAACTCAACTTCAAAAGAAGGGCAGCAGAGGAAGACTGGAGAATGGCAGCTAAAATCACAATAACATCGACTGGGCAATAAGCTCTTTTGATTCCTTTAAAACTTCTGGTCCTGATGGAATTTTCCCAGCCCTTCTTGAAAAAGGGAAGGAATCCATCATACCAATTTTATGCATGCTGTTTAGAACCAGTGTGGCATTTTCTTACATACCAACAGTATGGTCTGTAAAAATGGTTTTTATACCAAAACCTGGTTGATCTAGCAACCAGGCTGTCATATAGACCAATTAGTCTATCATCATTTACCTTGAAAATGATGGAAAAACTTATTGATAAGCATATCAGGGAAACTTCTCTTAACGAGAAGCCACTAAACCCACTTCAACATGCGTATCAACAAGGAAAATCATGTGAGACAGCTCTTCATCAACTGGTCAAGAGAATAAAAAACTCTGGTGGCATTTTTGGACATAGAGGGTGCCTTTGACAATATATCTAGAGAATCAATCATCCTAGCAGCAAAGAAGCACAGGGTAAATGGCACTTGTTGTAGATAGATAAAAACCATGCTAAAATATAGAAAAATTACTAATGTGTTGGTTGTGGATGATCTCCTTTCACACATAAAAAAGGTTTTAAAATGCCAGTTCTGTTTGGTGAAGAATTGCAGGTGGGCTCCAATGTTAAGTATCTGGGCTTAACTTTGGACAGTAAGCTTACATGGAACCTCCATTTGCAATATATAACTAACAATGGGAAAATGGCCTTGATTGTAGCTAGAAGAACCTTTGGAAAATCATGGGGGCTCAAACCAAAGATGCTTTGGCTATTTAAAGCAATTGTGAGACCCTTAATCATCTATGGGTCACTGATATGGTGGGCCAAATTAAGTCAAAATCAGGCAGCTAAAAAACTTGGCAGCGTCCAATGATTAGCCTGTCTGTGTATAACGGGGCTATGAGAAGTACCCCATCAGCCACTATGGAAGTTCTCCTTAACCTTCCACCATTGATATTTATATCAAAGAGCAAGCAAAGCTTGGAGCATATTGGCTGAACCTAAATGCTAACTGGAAGAACCCAAACAATCAGGGACATACCAGAATAGATGATATAATCAAAAACCCTCAACTGGAGATGGGAGCTGATTATATGATTCCAACAGTAAGTTTAGAAAAACCATTCAATACTATACTAGAATGGGATCAAAACACTAACCAATGTCCAGCAGGTAGTCTGATCTGATATAAAGATGGCTCCAAAATGGACAATGGATCAGGAGCTGGAATACATGGGGGGGGGGGGGGCACCGAAGTGTGACACGAATGTACCTCTAGGAGCCAACACCACGGTATTCCAAACACAAGTATTTGCAATTGAAACATGCGTCAGGGAGAAACTCAGAAGGGGATACAAAGGAAACCACATCTGGATATTCTCTGACAGTCAGGCAGCTTTACAAGCAGTTGAAAGCTATCAGATAATGTCGGAAGTTACTCTGGAACTGCTTAGAAAACCTTATAAAACTGGCAAAACTCAACAAGGTAACTCTTAGATGGAGGTATTTTAGGCAACGAAAAAATAGATGCCTTAGCAAGAAAAGGCTCTGCACTACTATTTACTGGTCCCGAGCCAGTCTTTGGCATCCCCTTAAATACTGTTCGAAAAACCATTGATGAATGGATAAGTTATTACCATCAGAATGATATGGGAACGGACATACGGATGCAAACACAGCAAGAGAATGATGAGAATATCCTTCTCACTTACTGAAGACATACTTAGACTCAATAGATCCCAAATAAACCTGATAACAGGGTTAATAACAGGGCAATGTAGGTTGAGAAAACATCTACACACAATGGGAATCTTTAAAAAAATACCAATGTGTAGATTGTATAATATAGAGGAAGAAACTGCCTCTCATATTATATTCAGTTTTGAAGTCTTAGGTAGGAAAAGCAACATGACCTTAGTCTCAACCGGTCATAGTTACTTGATATCTGTGAGTGTGGTAATGCTGGAGACGCTGATATTTGTGCAATCTTGTGTTACCAGTTGCAATTCAATTCCAAGTTCCATTCTATCAGTCACAGAAATGGAGTGTCTCGATGTTGGACACTATAATAAGAAACGGACATCCTACATCAGGAAGTGCTTTGGAGTGTGGAGCTCATGCAAAGAACAAAAGTACGTTAGTTACTCAAAATACAACAAACTTGAGGAAATAGTGAGAAGCTGGTTGAAAATGATGAGAGCAGCGAATATTCAAATCAGGAGTGTTGTTATGGGAGAAGGCACTTCGTTTGGCAACTATGCTGAGAATAGACGATTTTACTGTGCCGAATGGGTGGTTGAACCGCTTCAGGAAACGTTACAATGTAACATACAAAACTGTGTGTGGCAAGTCTGCTTCCGTCTGTGATGATAGTTTTGAGCAGTGGATCGATGGAAAGCTTCCATAGCTGTTAAAGAATTTTGATCCTAAGGATGTATTCAACATAGATGAAACTGGAGCTTTTTTGACATTCTGCCCAACAAGACACTGGCGTTTAAAGGAGACAAATATCTTGGCAGTAAACACAGCAAAATACATATATTACAGCAAGTTGAGGCTTAGTGTTATGTTGGGAGCAAATGCAGATGGTTCTGAAAGGCTTCAAGCATTATTGTAATTGGTAAATCAAGAAAACCTCAATGTTTCCAAAATGTCTGTTCCCTGCCCACGTGTATGGTGCCAATAAGAAGGCGTAGATGACCTCCCATATATTCCGGAAGCAGCTTTCTGCACTTGATGTCAGAATGGGTGCACAGAACAGGAAGATTCTACTGTTCATTGACTGTTGTCCTAAATTAATTATTGTTTTGTTATTTAATGACGCTGTCAATTGCTAGGATCACATCAGCATCACTGGTGTGCTGGAATTTTGCCCCGCAGGAGTTCTTTTACGTGCTAGTAAATCTACTGACATGGAGCTGTCGTTTTTAAGCACGACCATTGTCCTGCTCATCCTGTTGACTTGCATTTGAGAAATGTGCAGTTGGAGTTCCTGCCAGCAGGCTGCACCAATAAACTGCAGCCCCTACATATAGGAATTATTCATTCCTTCAAATCAGCTTACAGAAAGAGTGGTGCAGCACATACTGAATGAAACAAATGCTGGTAAAGACCTTTCTGTCTCCACAATTTCTGTGTTTGATGCCCTCCACTACATTGCGAAAGCATGGAAAGAAGTCGTGCAATCCACAACTGCCAACTGCTTTCGCAAAGGAGGGTTCTTCAAAACAGAAAAGGTGCAGCTTGAAGAAGAGGAAGAAGATATCAACTCCCTTTTGACCACATGGGATGCTTTGCAGCCAGACTGTAGAGGACTTCATGGCAGTTGACAAAGCACGGGTAACCACCGAGGAGAAGTCCTTGGAAGATTTTGTTAATCAGCATACTGCAGTGGACTCAGACAGCAATGATGAAGATGAAAATTATAGTGTAGTGCCAACAAGTGCTGAGACGAGTGCAGCTTTAGAAGTGCTGCGAAGATGTCTTTCAACAGTAGAAGGGGGTGAAAAAAACTTTGAAAAACTTGCAAACCAAAGAGTGAAATTAGATCAAAAAGATCAAAACAAAAATCAATTTTTGACTACTTCAAAAAGAGTATTGAACTGTATAATAGTTAAATAAAGTAATCCATGTTCAACAGTTAAGTTTCCTATCATTACTGCAAAAAATAAACTTTTTGGTTCCCCTACTGACAAAATGCAAAACTTTTAATGTGTGGTATGTGTAACTACAATAAATCCATGCCCTTTCATCAGTAGCAAAATAATAAAACTGGTTACTCGTTAATGGTACCTATGTACCATGTTACTATCTGAATAAGCAGTGAAAAGGTGTTTTGCAAGGTGCAACACATTTCCGTCAAAATTTTTTTAACCGTTACATATTACAAAATTGTTGAGTTCTTGCCAATTTCCCCCCAATTTACACTTTTCCCCATTTTACACCACTTTTCCTCTAGTCCCCTGAAAATTGTAAGAGGGGTATATAATTATGTAAAATACATGATGCTGTCAATTGACAGATCACATCAGCATCGCCAGTGTGTTAGAATTTTGTCCCACAAGAGTTCTTTTACATGCCAATAAATCTGCTGATATGGGGCTATCATTTTTAAACACACTTAAAAACAATTGGTCTGAGCCAGATTTGAACCTGTGACCTTGGGATCAGCAGACCAGCATCTAACCAACTGAGCCACCCAGACCCACATCAGTACTAGGGAATAGATATCACCTACCTGTGCCAATTCCATCAAACAAGGACAGGACATTGATCTCCCTCTTTTTTCTTTGGAACGACGGGAAATGGTCCATAGGACACAAAAAATTTTGTGCACTGGAAAAAAAAAAAAAAAAGGAATAAGGGCACTATGTGATTAAGACAAGTTTAAAGAATTTCAGAAGAAGGGAGAATTTCTTGGCAGGAAGTACTGCCAAAACTTCAGCACTGATATTATATATGTGCATGTGCGTGTGTGTGCGTGTGCACGTGCGTGCGTGCATGTGCAAAACTGGTAATTTCTTCAAAATATTCACTTTTTCTGTTTGAGCAACACCTTTTGAAAGCCTTTCTTATAGGAGAACATTATGCATTTACCTCAATTTTGATTTTTACTGACATTCCCATTTCATGAAGAACTTAGTCACTATTAGAGACGAGAATTCCATGCATGTATGTATATGAAAGAAGTTATCCATTTCATTGCTTACCAGCTTCAAAGAAGTATTTTTTACATAAATGTTCACATATTTTGGTCTATTGCACATTCAAAGCACATAATATATGTTACATAATCATTTTACAACCCTGCCCTTGCTCTTCAGTCCTTCAGAGTTGCAACATCATAACATCAACTAAAAACTGAAATTCAGAATTTTGGCAACTGAGGATCCACATGGAGTCAACAAGTGACTGTCACTCTCTTAAAATCAGGGTTGCTATTAAGTCTTCAAGGACAGGGATAGAGATTTCCCTTCTATGAAGCATGGCGATGGATTTATGACAGTCGTTTGTTGTGAGCACGTAATCCACTGCACATGCCTTGACCCAACACTCTTACCTACACTACCACATGAACAAAGCCATTTCTTCCCCACTTATACTGATACAAATAAAGTGGTGTTTCACATTTCAGAAGTGTCACATGAAGCTTGTGCCAAATATAAAATTCAAATTATTATATGGAATCTCGTTATAATACATTCCATAGTTATGTTTCAACTCATTGCCCATCATACATTTAATCTCGGTGCCAAATAAGGTGATTGACAGTTGCTACCCACGTGGTGGATGGCAATGAAAAGAGGAACCAATTTAGAGCTAAGGCATTTCCATAGCAACACTAAACATTAAACCAGTGTTGTCAGCATTTAACACCTGATTAGCATGTGCCTGTCCTGCAATCCAGCAGTAACAAACTGTGAGTCTTATCTTCTGTTTTCCCTGAAATATATACAATGCCTCCCTCAAGCTCTAACTTGCAGTGTTTGTATCAGAGATTTCCTGTGTGCTGACAAGTTTATTTGCATCATTCTATTCGTGTGGTTATTTGCCTTCTATTTACGTGTGTCTGAATCTGTGTATCTGTGCATATATTGTGACCATTTACGACTATCTCACTCTTTTAATGAATGATTATGCCCAAAAATAGACAAAGACAGCGCAGCCCAACAAAAAGCTTTACATACTCGGGAAGCAAGTAAAATTGTGTTTGGTAAGATACATATCCCAATTAAAGCATTATGCAGTCGATGGTGTTGCTGAAGAACATGGTCACAAAATTGTTTGGTTTCTCCCTTTCCTAGTGTAATCCAATTTAATTAATTTGGGCTAAAGTAAAGGTTTACATTGTGCGAAACAAAGATTTCACTGTGTCGTCTGTAATAAAGCTACATCACTAAAAAGCTGAAAACTGAAAAAGCGGTTACTGATACAAAGGGTGTAAGAAGTGCAACATGGGAAAATGGAGTCTTAGAAGCAAGAATAGGGCAGTTTGTCAGTTCCAGGGGTAATTCCAGCAACAACAGCAATGATGCAAGTCAGATATCACTGGCATTTCTCATTAGAATATTTCACAGGTATATTTCTTTTGTTAGCAAATCTTTACAGCAATATATACTTCCACTTTCTATCCTTTGCATCTAGATTCACTAACTTACTATTATCTTTGAATACGAATATAAACTATACCGGCTCTACATTCCAAGCACAATCCAACTGTTTTGTTATACATAATGCCTAATGTGCTCTCCACATGGTCGTGATAAACGGCAATGTTGCCTCTCTTTTACCATCAACTGTCAATACCTTTCTTGTTTGGCACCGACAATTTTCTAATCCAGTTCTACGATTTCATTGTTCAGTTTTGATAGCTTTCTGTTGTATTACCCAATAACTGTTCACAATTGCTCTTAAATAATACCAATAATGTTTTGAACATGGTTTTTTGAGTGACTTCATTTACACTCACCTTCTCTTATAAAATGATTCACCGTATGTACATTGTCCCATTGAGTCAAGATGAATTTTTGAAAGAGAGACAGTGCATACAAGAAATAGAATTGGATTAAACGCAACCTTCCTAAGGAGCATGTTAAAAGAAACTAAAAACTCTTAGGTAAGAGGTAGAACTGGAACTTAAAAATTCAATGCCACAACTGGGATTTGAACCACAGACCTTCCACTTGCCGGGCGGACGCTCTAACCACTGAGCTATTGTGACAAACTGCCAGAATGGCACTAAATTCTCAAGCCAGTTTGTATTTCTCCTGGTAAACCACAAAGGCAGTCTCACATCAGAAACAATTACCCCAATGGTGACTTACTATATTGTAAGTACTTTATATCCCAGGATTAGATATCCTTCACATGGTAAATTTATTTATGCCAACAAATTTACTGTTGGTGTTTTTAAACACACAAGCCGTGTGTTAAATTCTGAAGCCAGTTCGTATTTCTCCTGGTAAACCACAAAGGCAGTCTCACATCAGAAACAATTACCCCAATGGTGACTTACTATTGTAAGTACTTTATATCCCAGGATTAGATAACCTTCACATGGTAATTATTATTTATTTATGCCAACAAACTTACTGTTGGTGTTTTTAAACACATAAGCTGTGTGTGTGTGTGTGTGTGTGTGGCATTGAATTTTTAAGTTCCAGTTCTACCTCTTAAACTTTGCCCACACACGGCTTGTGTGTTTAAAAACACCAACAGTAAGTTTGTTGGCATAAATAAATAATAACTCTAGGTAATTTTACAAACTACTACATTGACACCACTTACAAACACAAACTGGAAATATAGGAAATTTACTTATCATCCCTGGGCTTCAAAAAAGTTTGAATGTATCTGCAAAAATCTAAACATAAAGACTAGTACCTGAAAACAAATTCAGTGTGATGAACCTGCTAAACAAGCCACTTAAAAATACAATCCCCCTTAACTTTAAAGTCTGGAATTTATCAAATTAACTCAGAGCTCTGAAAAGAGCTACACAGGAAACACAAAGAAATTTGGAAACCAGGCTAAAGGAACACAAGAGAAACATAAAACTGAAATAAACAGAAAGGTCTGCTGTGTCACACCATTTTTGGGTAGAAAACCACAACATTGGCCATAACATCAAATTGCTAAAATCACTCACTTCACTGATAGAAATGAACATTTGGGAAGAAATATACCTCGTCAAAAACAATAATAGAGTAGTCAATATTGAAATACTGGCATTGAACGAAGTGTTAAAAAGCTTTGCATTCCTAACACCAGATGGCAACAGAGAACTGGTGGATGAAGAAGTTGACCTCAGCCACCCAGCGGCTTAGGATAAGATTGAAAGTTTTTCTAACATTCTATAAGTGAAGGTACCAACAATGTTGTTTGAATATACAAACCATGGTGTACCATAAGGTTAAAAAATTATATCTGTATATAGGCTGTCCACAGCTTTACTATTCAAAGTAAATGTTGGAACGCATGCCCATTGCGATTAACACAAAGAGTGTATTGATGTGCCCTTTTCTGCCGCACTCTTGCAAAGACACCAGCCATTTCTCCGGTTTAAAAGTTTGATCTAATTTTTAATTCTAAAGCTCTGATTAACGCAAACAATGCAATGTTTGTTTTGTTTATGTGTTCTGTGTTTGTTTCTTGGATTAAGATGTAAGCCTTACTAAGATAAATGCAATAATAATTTTCATGATTGATTTTGCCGTAAATACTTAACTGGTCGCTGGGTGCGCGATGCCAAGTGAGGTGCTGTCATAAGTGTTTGTTGAGCTTAGTTTTCTCACAAGATGACTGAACAAATTGAGCAAAATACTGCATCAAATTTTGCAAAAAACTAGGTCACTCTCAAAAGAAACAATTTTTTAAATTCAGCGGGTGTTTGGAGATGAGGTTAACACAAATTAAAGAGGCCCGCCTTGGTAGTGTGATGGGCTCACGTTCAAGAGGTCTCAAGTTTGAATCTCGCTTAGGCTAAGTTATACGTGTAAGGTTTTTTCCAAGGTTTTCCCTTATCCTGAGAAGACAAATGTTAGCTCCATGGACGTGGGGTTCATTTGAGCATAATTTCACCCATTTCATTCACTCACCATCTGTTATAATGTTAAATTGAAGGATGTTAACAAAAAAAAATTAAAGAGGGTTCAACTGATGCAAAAGTGGCTGCACTTTGGTGGAGAGTGATGAGTGTTCTGGGAGGCCACAAACCACTCGAAATTATGCTGTTGTTGGGAAAGTGAGGGATCTGACTCTGGGAGATTAACGTTTGACTCTATGAGAGATTGCTGAAGACATTGGGATCACTAAAGATTCCTCACATGCCATTTTGCATGAAGATTTGAACATGCGCTGAGTGGCTGCAAAATTTGTGCCCAAGCTTCTATCGGTGGAACAGAAACAACAATGTCTTGAGGTTGCAAAAGACCTGCAGAGCATTCACAACACTGAACCTGAGCTTTTGAGTACTGTGATAACTGTAGATGAGGCTTGGGTTTACAGGTACGGCCTGGAAACAAAATGCAGTAGTACAATGGCAGCGTCCAGACTCTTCAAGGCCGAAAAAAGCACAACAGGTGAGAAGCAAAATCAAGGTGATGCTAACAGTGTTCTTTGATATCCGTGAAGTTGTGCATTGTGAATATGCACCAGAAGGACAAAAAGTGACAAAAAGTACTGTTGAAATGTTCTCTACCATCTGCAGTTCAGCGGAAAAGACCAGACCTCTGGAGGGCAGTTGCATCATGACAATGCTCCAGCACATTCATCGCAACTGATCCAGGCTTTTTTGGCACAACATTTGTCAACCTCCTTACTCTCCAGACAAGACTCTTTGTGACTTCCAGTTGTTTCCATTCAAAGGATCCTGTATTGAAGGTAGAGAAGAGACAATGAGGAGTGCGATGGTGGAATTAAAATGGTAATCAAAACTGATACTGACACAATATAAACACCTATTCCAGCAAATAAATTGTGATAGTGACAGTGACGACAATATTTTCAATCGTGCAAACTTTTTAACTGGAGTCCATACTATCAGACAACTGAAAGAGCCCGGAATTGAGCCTGGAAGAAAAGCTGGAATATGTAAGTAAGTGAAGCACATAAGCACTTGTTAGAATAGCTATAGAAACAGATGCACACATAAGACTGACTTGGCACATGCTAACCAAATGGTTCATATCCCTTGGTGCTTATTGCTTAGTCACGCCTTGCTAATTCCTGCCCTTTAAGTACTGCCGCCATCTTATCAGTCTGCAAAACTGATGACATCCACAGTGAGGAATATATTACAATACACTGCATAGCCTAAGCTTCCATTGGTGGTACTATTTTTCAGTATTTCTCAATAGTAAACACTTAGAACATTTGCAAAAATTATGCTGTGGAATACTTAAGTCTTGACTGCCTGGCGTACAGATACCTAGCCATGGGTTCAAACCCTGCCCTTAAAGTAACAACCCCATGTCAGTAGATTTGCTGGCCAGTGGTACAGAATTCCAGCACACGAGCAACACTCAGATGACCCTAGCATTTGACAGTATCATTGACAAAATAATTTTAAACTCTATGGTTTGAGTTTTCGAATAACTAAAAGAAATTTAATTTATTTTGCTTTATGGGTAGAGATGTTACACCTTAATCCTTTTGGTGAAAACTTCAAAGCCTATTCCCAAAAAAGTTTAAAATAGGCGACTGAACACACCCATGTAATTGCCTAACCAGGGTATCTAATATTACACCTTAGTCGACAGTTTGCTGGAGAGACAATCTTATACGTTTATTTCTTTAGCTCCAAGAATGACTAATCAGCAGTTTCATCTCTCAGAGATCAAGCCAGCTCTACATGTCTACTTGCATTACATATTGCTGACATGTTTCCTCATTAGTTGTGCAATATTGCTTTGCCATTGCAAGTAGTATGTTACTACTTCTCACAAACAGGAGTATGACTTAAAAATCCCAAGGATTTGGTAGAAGTGCATCATCATTATTTTAGTGACAGTACATTTCAAACTACAAGTTTTGTACCTGAACATCACAATGTGTTATAACACAGATAATTATCGTGCAGTCATTCAAATGTGAAACGCACTGCTTTTGTCTACACCATGTGTAGTTGGCAAGCATGGCTAAGAGGGTACAAATATGAGGGATGAGACACTGGACCTGGTCATGTGCCATGTGGGATAGGGTATTGGGTAATGGGGAGGGTGACACCCCCTGCACCATGAAAAGCTCAAATCTATTGTGGCTTCCAACCCCTTAAGAGGCAGGGATGAAGTGAGGGAGCCACAGGGGTGCCAGCTTTACAGGCCACAGAGACATGCAGGAGTTCCTGGCAAGTACTGACATCTCTTCTTCCTGCGAAGCAGCCACCACACATTGCACGTCCAGTGTTGCACAGGCACGCTAGTGCTCTGTGGGTCTGATGGAAGTTAAATGCTACCTAGGCCAAGAACACCTGTTATCATGCACAAGCATCTGCACCATCTGTCCGGCACTGTCAACATAATTTGCCTGAAAGTACACCTGGAAGATAAGGAAATGGAATGAAGGGAAATTATGGAAATTAAACTGTGGTATGAAAGAATGCACCCCAGCGTTTGCCAAAGTAACACTGGTAAGCCACGGAAAAACCCATGTCAGAGTGCACTCGAACCTGCAACCTCCTGAATGCAGGCCACAGACGTTAGCACCTGAACCATCCCGCTTGGTTGCTATGGGGGGTAAATATCATCATTTACATGAGGATGAGTTGCGCACTTGGTGGATAACTCTGCCATGGAGAGACCTTTAGAAGGCATCCAACCCAATGTTATCATTAAGTCTGAGATGCGGAGCCTCGTGGCATTTGGGACACTTGCAGGGGCATAAAGTATCTCAAATCTCATAAAATTGCACTTACCTCATTAGATTTTCTCGTGTCATTCACCCGCTTTTTGATAAACCCATTCCTGGAAGCGTCATTATAGTGGCATATAAAGCACCTCCAATGATTGAATTTTATCCTTTGCAATGTGCCCACCCCGCAGTTCTATGCAAGTCATCCAGTATACCCTAAAGGAAACAAAATTACATTCTGCAGAAGTCAAAATATTTTTAGGTTCTTAAGGGTAAAACAAGAAAACCAGAACTGGAAAATAATTGCATTTGTAGTATTTTACAAATAGTGAGATGAAACTAGTCATGTCAATAATATGTACTTACTATTGGAATTAACAAATTGAATTAACAAGAATGTATTAATTATGAATAGATGAAGGTTGTCATCTGCTGGAATATTAACAAGAAGCTGGTATTGTTCCTGAATCTTTTAACTTACCTTTTGCAGTCTGTGATCATCATCTTCACACCAAGGATTAGGTAATGCTGCCTTTTCCAGCCTCAAAACATGCCCGGCCATCATTTTCTTGGTCTTTCTGGATGTCTCTTCCCAATTGGCCTATAGTTGAACATTTTCCTTGGGACCCTTTCTCGAGGCATTCTATTAACATGCTCTCTCCATTTATTCCTGTAAGTGGTAATTTTGTCTGCCAAAGGATTTGTTTCTAGTTCTTCCCTTATTTTTTCATTTGAAATTTTATCTAACAGAGTGGATCCTTTTACTGTTCTTAAAAATCTCATTTCAGTAGCCCGTATCTCATTTTTATCAGCTCTTGTCAAAGTCCATGCTTCGGATCCATAAAGTAAAGTAGGCACAGCCATTACTTTATAAAGCTTCATGCGTGTTTCTTTTCTGGTTTTTGTTTCACGGCTTCTGTTTATTGCACCACATATTTTTTGGAACATAGCTAATCAAGTTTTAAAATCATTTTCAGATTTATAGCCACTTGTTCCTAAACATTTAAAACCAGTGACTTGCTCTAATGTCATTAATTACAATTTTGGTTCTAACGATATATTTACCTTGGAATGCTATTAGTCAAAATTTTAAAATTATAGTTGTCACATTATTTCTGTAAAATATACAGTTTTACTTAAAATTATCAGGTAATCTGCAAATAGCATCGTCTTAAGCATAAAATATGGTGCAATATAAATGCCTCCGTTAATTTTAAAAATCCATTCCCTAATCAGGTCCTCTATATAAATGTTAAATAGTATAGGAGATAAACTGCAGCACTGCCTTACACCTTGATTTGCATATATCCATTTGTATTTCCAACATGTATGCTGATTGTTGTATTTTTATATATACCTATTAGTACTTTGATTAAATGATTTGGATATCCTCTTTGAGACATAATTTCCCATAGCTTTTCCCTATTTACACGGTCAAAAGGTTTCTCATAATTGATAAAAGCTATAGGGTTTCAAGGTTAAATTTCCTTCTTTTTTCTGTTATCTGCTTAACTGTTAAAGTAGCACCTGTACAGGATTGTCCTTTTCTAAAACCATTTTGTTCCTCTAATAATAGAACGTCTGATATGGCTTGTAAACTTTTACTTAATATTCTTGCATGTATTTTATACCCTATATTTAAAATACTTATTCCCTATAATTTTCACATTTGCTTCTAGCCCCTTTTTTAAATGTAGACATAACTTGAGCATGTGACCAGGATCTTGGAATCTGACACACATTCCAACAACTATTAATTAAGTACAAAAGTCTCTGATTCAGTATCAGTCCACCATATTTCCATAGTTCTGCATTTATTCTGTCTTCTCCCGTAGCCTTTCAATTCTTCATTTCTTTTAATACTGTTTCCAATTCCGGGTAATGGGATATATATTTCCACAGACAAGTTCGATTTCTTCTTCCGCTTCTTCTTCCACAGAAGAACCACAAATCTCTATGATGTATCCATTGTTGTTCTCCAGTTACATTTATATTTGCTGCATCTCTTTCTTTACTGTCTAAATGTATTAGCACTTTATAGGCCATCATTTGTCTCCCATGTATTCATCTTCCACAGCGCTAATAAATTTGTCCCAAGAGTCCTGGTGAGCTTTCCTTAAAATGTTTTTTGTTTTGTTTTGCTTTTTCCTATATATCTCTCTTGCTTCGTCGTCATTTGTTGTAATGCATGTAGGTAAGCTAATTTGTTATCTGTTACTGCCTTTGCAATTTCTTCACTGCTATTCTTAAACCCTTTTTTCTTACTGTATTTACTTTTCTTTCCTAACACTTCATTGCCTGTAGTTCTTACAGCTTGTAGAATATTATCCCATTCCTCATTAATATCTTGGCTTATTTCTTGTTCTAATCAGATAACCTTCTTTGATATAAATCTTTTACACTCTCTTTTTGTAATAGGTATCATTCGCTCTTTCATTACTTTACATTTTCCTCCATCTTGTTAAAAGATGTATCTTTGATATTAACAAATAGTGATCAGTAGATATATCACTTCCCCGATAGACTCTTACATCTTTTAGGTGATATGACAGTTTCTTGTTCATGATGACATAGTCGATTAGTGATCTATATCCCCTTGTGCACCAGGTAAACTTACTTTTTTGTTTCTGTTAGAACCACTACATTTGATTTTCTTTCTTCTAGCTCTTTAATCAGTTCAACTTCCTAATTAGCTAAATCATGAACATTACATGTTCCTAAAAGAAATTTGTCACATATTCCAAAGTCTTTGTCCTTTTTCTTGCCAAGTCATCTTAATTGTTTTTCATCCCATTCATTTACTTGGAAGCTTTTTAGTGAGGAAATCTTGCTTGATAGGGTTACCAGCCCCACGCAAGCACAGTCTGATAGTGGGGTTGCCACCTTACTGCCTCCAGACTTGCAGGATTTTTAATTGAGGTTTACTCCCCTAGAGAAGTTGCCTTTACTGAGCTATCGAACCTTCTCAGTCCGTCTTCGCCCTCATCCCTGGGCAGGGCCCTCCATATTTGTATCCCCTGGAGAGAGGGTGTCCCAGCATTTTGAAGCCCCCAGGAAATGGGCTCCTTGTTGGTCCACGGGTCCTTATTACATATTCGGACCACCCCACCATATCTGATGGGATCCCTCATCCGCCACCCGAGGGACGCGCCCGATAGGGGTTGCAAGGTCCCCCACGGGGTAGTAAATCCATTGCTACAGATAGTGCAAGCATCCTGAAACACAAGATGCAAACACAAAACATGATACAAAATTTACAATGAAAATGAATGAAGTGTTTAAAACAGGAGTGTGTTCTTAATTAAAACACTTGTCAACACATAAAAACACTTGTTGCTCCACCTACCTTAAGGGCTAGAGAGGCTGAGGTTGGAGAGGAGACTGAAACTAGTCCTCTGGAATTCTAAAGTGGAGCAACAAGTATTTTAACTAAAATTGTTGGAAGATACACCCTCAAACTTACTGAACAAGGGATAGGCTTCCAAATCACTGGCAAAAGTGTATAGAGTGTGAAGGAGGCTATGTTGAGAAATATTGAAGATTTCACTTGTGTATATACAGATTTTTCATTTAAAACCTAACGGACACACAGCATTTTGCCTGTGTGCAATTGGGTATGCCACAGTCGGCTTTGCTCCTAGATAAACTCCAGACGTGAAACATGTACACTCTTACCTTATAGAAGGTGTTGCAAATGTCATCCACCTTCAGCTAAACAAGCATTATATGGGGAGAACACATTCTGATTCACACGACTAAGTCAGGCCACTGTAATATTTCCACTTTCATTACTAATATTTTGTTTTAGTTCTTCCAATGTATGAGGATTTGTCTCGTAAACTTTGTCTTTCAGCTTACCCCACCAGTAAAAATCACACACTGTTAGATCCGGGGAGCGAAAGGTCCATACACCAGCACGAATCGCTCTATCTTCAAACAATTCCATAATTTTCTCTGCTTTATGGGCAGTAGCAGTTGTTGAAACCACCCATATGGTTTCTCTTCTGTCAGTTCATGATAAAATGGGGTCAAAACGTCATTTCGGTATCTCTCTGCATTTAGTCTCCTCGTAGAATATTGGACTGATTATGCATCTGGCGCTAACAGCTCACCAAGCTCCAACTCTCCAGTCATAATTAGGGATTTCTTGGACATATGTGGATTTTCAGAGGCCCAGTACAGACTGCCACATGCACAACGACAGCTGTTAGTGGGAGAACCCAGCAAAGTCACAGGAGCCGTGTGTTGTTAGGTTTTAAATGAAGAACCCTGTATTAATAAATATACTGGATGTCCCAAAAACACACTGACAATCCTTAGTATGTGAATGGTTGTGAAAATTTGTTAACATTCATTTTGCTACCTTAATACGGAAGGTATGTAACCCTTTAGCCATCTGTGCACTGGGATGAACAACCTGAGCATAACATTCCTGAACTTGCACTAAATTCCTCCATAGGGTGGGACAAAATTCTGGCACACTGGTGGTGCTGATATGATCCTGGCAATTGAAAAGTGTTATTGATAAATACTATTTGAATTTCATTTAGAAAAGGTGGCTCAAGGTCACATCTGGTAGCCCTCCAGGCATCCCCTCCACACCACCTTCTGTGCAAATGTCTGCCCTCCCTCCTTCACTACATGGCATAACAAACCAAGAACGTATAATTCTTGTGCAACCTACCTTAACCACACACAATATATAACAATAAAGAAATATAACACATTTATATTCTTGCTACTAATTTATCAGTACTAATCCTAATGAATGTACATGCAATGTAAATGAAGCTTAATTTAATAACTCTGTAGCTCTGTTTATTTCTCAGGGAATATTTTCTTAGGATAACTGAAGGATGGTCTGGAGTCTCAATGTCAGCGACTGCGCTTCTATTGGTTTTATTACATATGCACTGCACAGATCTTACAGATACTCGACAAGCATCTGCTGCAATGCTTTATGCTTCTCTAAAAACATACATTTACTGGTTCTTCCCAATTCTGAAGAGACTTGAACAAATTATATACATTACGAATTATTCCTTTAGAGTGCCAGCTGATATGGTTCCTTAAACTAAAGGAACTCAGTTCAGCCATTTTGACATAGTTGTTTACTGTCGCAGGCACAATATCATTGTAATTACTTAATGCAATCACACATAGTTCAAAGAAAGTACTGGCAGAGTGGGGGTTAATGTATGTGTGCCTTTTAAGCGGGGAATATGACCTTGAGCTGCCTATTCTAAATGAACATACTATAAATGGTTCACAGATCTTGTGGCCATTCACTTATCACTTAGTCATGCCTGCTAAATCCTGTGCTTTGGGTACAGGAACCCATCATTCATTGATGGGCTAGCCACCATTTCAGCAAGCAGATGCCATCGAAACACTGTACCTAAGTTCTTGGGACAAAGAGTTGCAGTGGTAGCACATTTTTCAATATTTCTTGATACTGAACACCTGGAATGCACTGAAATTCTCAAGTCCTGATTGCTTGTCTATAATTAAGGGTCTGATCACTATGTGATGAAACCACACAGTGCCTCAAAGTGTTTGATGACTGTGATTGGGCAATAGTTTTCACCAAGTAAGCTTTCACTTCTAAGATACCCACTTTATAGTTCTCTGTGCATTAACCCTTCAAATGGAATCCCTTGGTTAAAATATGTAAAGGAACAAAATATGTAAGCCCAGTTTCCACATTTCCTGGTGTTTATGTATGTTAATAGAACAGAATACAAAGTATAGTTTTTAGGAATCATGAATAGCTTTTATTTGGTAGAACGAGGGCTGTAGCATCAACTGATGTGGGTTACGTGTTGCATACTCTGCCACTTTTCCTTAGTTAACTTTACCTATTGTCTATAAATTAATCCAACTGTCATTCTTGCTGAGGATGTTTTGAACAATCTGCTATGAATTAGTATTGTTAGTTTACCACGCCAAGCATTGAAACTGAACGGCTGGTGGTTCTACTTGCTTTACGTCAGTCACATCAAACGCACGCACGCACACACTGGATGTGACTCAGAAATGTATCTCGCTTGTTAATGTCATTGAGGTTTAAAGCTAAGTTTTTCTGTACTTTGTTTGGCAGTGAAGGTTAATTTCATATTTTTAACTTCTTCTGCACCTATCAGTGTGTAAGGAGCATTTTGAACAGTAATTGGTGTGAATGTGTAAGATAGGAAACCGAAGGCATGGTATGCACATTGTTCATATGCTTCCGTGTGGTTCACTATGAGGAAAACACGCATTGTAGAGAGAACGTTGCATCCTGGAAACCTACTGCTCCAAACATGGAATACGAGTTCTTGTAATCAACAAACTAAGAGTGCAAACATAAATAATGGGAGTGATTGTATGTGTTATGTCAGCTTACCTGGTGCAAGTGCAATTTTAATAAAGATTTTCAGGTGTAAAAGTTCCAGGCCATACAGCAATCCATAAACTTCACCATAGATTTCAGGCCACAGGAAGTGTTCAGGCTCAAAAATCTTAAAAAGACGGCATATGGTTCTTACCAAAGAAACATTAGATGACACCAAATGGAGAATTTCTCCCAAAATTGCTTAGGTATCTTTCACAACAGGCAGGCATTTCTTATGGCTCTTTGCAAAGAGCTACTAAATTGCTGAAGATAAAACCATTTGTGGTACATGCTCTTCAGCCAGGTGATCCTGTAATTAGGTGTACATTTTGGGAGTGGACTCTGTATACAATAGCAAAACTTACCCACATTTAATATATTCCACGGAGGCTTGAGGCTTGATTCCACCTTCATGACACCCCTACATACGTGAATACAATTTTCCCCTATTTTTAGAGAATTAACCAATAGGGAGTGTGATTTTGCCTTTTTTCAACAAGACTCTTGCAACAGCTCATCAGCCAACCTTTCGTGAGAACAACTGAAAGTGTTTCAGGACAGAATTATAAGTAGAAATTTGTGGCCCCCTCAGTCCCCTAACCTAACATCCTACGGTTTCTATCTCTGAGGTAACTTAAAGCATAAAGTGTACAAGAGAAACCCACACACACTGGAAGAATTAACACAAAATATCCGTCAGGAAATTGCTAGCATTTCTCAACGTGAACTACAGCGAGTGATGGATAATTTCCTAAAGAGGTGCCAAGAATGTACAGACAATAACGGTGGCCAGTTTCAGCATCTGCTTTAACTATATTGGTAAGTAAAGCCTTTAAAAGTTGTTTTAAAAAACATATGGTTTTATCCACACTGTTCTATGACAGCAGCAGTCAGCAACAAGCGCAGAGGACCTGTATGTATAAAACCCAACACCACTCTTTTGCATCACTCGTTATTAATTGCAAGGGTCATTCCATGTGTCCTGACAACTATGGGATAATGTTTGATAGTGTGACAACAGGGAAAATTCACACTGCGGATTACACGGTGGATCTCAATGCTAAAGGAAAATAGGGATAAAGGACAGGAGCTAACGGCACAGGTTGAACTTTATTTATTTGCCATTTTGGTAATTTCAATAATTACATAGGCTTCATTAGCTACAACTTATAAATCAGGTACATTATCTGTGGAAATCATGCTATGGATCATGTAAACTTATTGTGCATGAGAAGAACGTGCATCAATTAACATCCATGGCACCATTTAAATATATTGGCCTTCAAAATAGCTTCCCAGGACATCCACAGAGTTGCCAATGGTGGGAAAGGCATTGAATGCCACAAGCTTTGCAATCTGCATGTGTCACTTGTTGCCAATATGCCATTAGGATGCCCTATTCCCCAGAGCCTCTCATAGGTCAGAACCGAGTAGCATTCTGGCCACCTAGCATGGCAATTTTCACAGAAGTCGCTGCTCCAATCTGTTGTAGCATGGCCATGAATGCTTTCGGCACTGGTACCAAGCCATCCTCACTGACAGTCGCCATCTGTCAGTTGAATTTGGCACAGTTTGCCACAAGGTTTTATGTATATACAGGGAGTACAGTGCTATGTGTTTGAAAGATATCACATTGTTGCCAAGACTTATGGAATGAAGTCTAATTAAAAACAAAAGCATGAACAGTGAAGAATTCTTCATCTTTGAGTTTGACTTTTTAGGCACTTTTTTACACTCATCTGACGTGGGGTCATTCAACCTCAACTCTGTTGATTAATGCAATTGAATGTTCTTCCACACAATAGCTGTGTGTAGGACAGGATTGGAAAGGGTAGAGCAAGACCGAAAAATTCAATGCCATGAACAGGATTTGAACCACGGATCCACCACTTGCCATCTGGCTACTCTTAACCATTAAGCTATCGTGGCCAACATGCCGACACAACATTAAATTCTCCAACTCGTATTTTTCCAGTAAACTACACAAGAAGATCTAATATATGACATAGCACACCTTATTGGCAACTTACAATGCTGCAAATACCTAAGTCCCGGGCTTCTAGCTTAACCTCTGCAGCGATATGAATGTGAAATCACATCCATTTAAAATGATGGATGAGCGATATGGCCGTGTATACATATCCTGTGCATTTGTGCATTTAACCCTTATTTTTCCCTTATCTAACTCAACCTATTTTAATTTTCCCTTTATGAAACATTTAAGTAAAGTCTATGTATTATTTATTTATGCCAACAAACTTACTGTTGGTGTTTTTAAACACACAAGCCGTGTGTGGGCAAAGTTGTGGCACTGAATTTTTAAGTTCCAGGTCTACCTCTCAAAGTCTATATACTTTTCTAGCTTACCTTAATATGTTCGTTCTGCAGTGATTTACCTCAAAACAGGGATAAAGACACAAGGGTACATCTCCACATTCACAAACTCCCTTCTTGCGGCACACGAAACACTTTTGAGATGGGTGGGACTTCTTTGCTGTTGGTGGTATCCTTTTAGGATAATGTTTTCCTTGAAGTCTGAGGAGTGCAGGGGTTCTAGATTTTCTACCCCCAACATGGTATTGTTCAATTAGGCTGCAAGCTATTGATAGTCGGAAGTTAAGGTAGGTCATTGTGCTGTGTGGGTTTAGTTCTCCAAATCACCAAAAATTATATATGGTTAAATCCAGTTGGTGCAAAAATACCTTTTTATACCACTTCTCACTTCAGTTACAAGCAGGAAAGTATATGTATATATTTCAACAAAGAAAGAAACGGAGTCTACTAAGTTACGAAACACGCACAAGCAAAAGTTGCAATGTTGCTATATTCTGATGACTCAGGAGACCACGCATACAGTAGTGCTTTATTTCACATTATGCTGTGATTTGCTGACGCATAGGTCACACATACAATGGGTCGACTACTGTTTCTTTCAGAGAACTTATGTTAGATGCGTTCGACAGAGCAAAGTTAACTTTTCACCACAGTGAAACAAAATAGTGCCATTTCAATGTTTTGTAAATGCAACTGAACTTTGCTGATGACACACATGTATACTGCATATAACGAGTTTTAAACCAGTTTTTGTTTCATTAAAATAACTTCAATATTTACACAAAATACAGCTGTGTATATATGAAGCACTTTAAATGCCCTGCGCTGGATATTGGGTAGCAGTTCTCGGCTCGCAGACGTTTTAAATGGCCATCGCTCAAGAGGTTAACCAACTATGAGATCAAATAATGTTATTCTACACAATAGCCATGTGTAGGACAGGGTTGAAAAGGGTAGAGCAAGACAGAAATTTGGTAACCGGTAGATTCATGGTTGAAATCCCAGTCATGGCATAGAATTTTTCCATCTCACTCTACCCTTTCTGTAGATTAAGTCAGTGATCTGCTGTGTCACACCGTTTTTGGGTAGAAAACCACAATATTGGGTAAAATATAAAACATTTTTATAATCATTTACTTTATCAATAGAATTGAACATTTGGGGAAAATTATACATCATCAAAAAGTAACAATGTAATACATCTAGAAATCTCAATATTGAACAAGTGTTAAAATTTTGTGCCCCTAACACCAGATGTCAGCAAGACCATAACAGCACAAAGAGAGAGGAAGCAAGAGGGAGAGAACTTCAATCATTCAATGGCTGAGGATGAGGTCAATGTTTTAAAGTGAAGGTGAGTGTAAAAATGTAACCCAAGTTAAAAAAAAGAAATTGAATGCAACATTCTCCAATACTTAGAGATTTCAAAGAATCTGCAACTTTTTTCCATTATAATAGTTGTAAGCTTTTTCCAGAACAATGAATAAGAGAAAGATCAATGTATTTTAACCCTTCCCGAGCAGACGTGGTTTATGGCTCGGATCAGAAGGCAATTTTTCTAAAGTATGAAACTCTATTAAATGCAGTTAAAGCTTTATAAAAATGCTCAAATACCTTGCTTTTTGTTGAACTGAATCATTATTGTCCTCCAGGAGTAAAGTTTTGTTGATCCGCATAAAAATGTTACAAAAATGGCATAAGCAGCACTTCTCCATTTTGTAGAGCGTAGTTTGTACATATAGGTATTCACAAATAAACCAGCAGTGCTTCAGGAGCTAAATAGTGTCACATTCTGATATTTAATACTTCCATTTGTAATAATGGTAATGATAGCAAATTATAAACGTTTTGATAGAAACGTGCAGTTATACCTATAAGAATTTTCACATTATGAAGGCACAATGGCTCTTATGGAGAATCAATGCAGCACTGCCACATATATTACACCACTGTGATTACCGCATTTTTGCTCACAACCAGGTTTATTAATTATTATTGTGAGTATTAGTATTATCAGTGTTATTAATATTATTGCTATTGTTATTGTTATTATTACTATTATTAATAGTATTGTTCTTAGTTTTAGTATTATTATATTAGTACTATTGTTAGTATTAGTATAATTATTAGTATTAGTGTTATTAGTTATATTATTACTATTATTATTGTTATCAAACACCTAAGAATTGTCTTTTGCTCGCCACTTTTAATAATTTTGGCTTTTGTTCTGCAATCCATTGCACACTGATCACTTAACTGCAATGCACACGATTACCAGAGAACTTGTAAACTCGCTCACACCTCAATTCCCAAAACCTATTGAAAAACTCCACTGAAGTACAATCCCTTATCGGCCCTTCAACTGCCATACATCTGGTTTCCATCATCTGCAAGACAGGTGAACCGGGTGTTGTTAGCAATGTGCCTTGCCTTTAAATGGTGATTTATGGATCGCTTGTTACTGGAGATGTTCTAAATTTATATACAAAATAATTTTGTTATTTTCTTGACAACTTTGTTGCTGAAAGTTTTTACGTGGATTTACAGAATGAGAATTAGCCAGCAACAACATTTTCCATTGTATAAATGAAGAATCCTAACACTTTGGTTTATACTTAATATGTTTAAACATATTGATATAATCTAAATACCAACATGGCCTATAAAAGCAAGCGAATAATCCAAATTTTTTTCATTGCAATTATTTCGGTTTAAAACCATGTTTAAACGTTCGGAGCGAGAAAGATGTTAAAACCCTGCTTTCAACAAAATTTTAGATTTTATTATTTTAAAAAATGTACAATTGCATAGAAGGTTTATCATGCATACCATAGTATTCTTCAACACATTTTACACTGAAATGCATGTTCATATTTAATGTTAGTCGCATTTGAAAGCAAGCAAATTTGGCAACGGCGCACTTGACTCTTCCACAAGAGCCTGTTGTGCCTTCATGACGTGAAAATTCCTATAGCTAGAGCAGGGTATCTAAAATGTGTATGAGTTTCGTAGTGACTCGTTTATCTCAATAATGTTTATTCCTACACTACTGAGAACTACGACAAAAATTGTTAAATATGGAAAATCGGGGATTAGCTGACCACAAACATCTGAAGGAACATTTCCTGCCATCTACTGGCAGTATATATGAATTATTTGAGCAAGAAGAGCCGATCACAATAGCTCTATGACTCCAAACCCATATATGGGCTTTCGCTCGCAAAAGGTTAAAAGCTGCTGGTTTATTTCCTATTGAAAGAAGTACATGTTTCCTCAGGCAACCAGTTCTTTGTACCAGGTGAATTTAAAACATTAAGTTTCCCATGCATATTTTTGGCGCCAAACAAGAAAGGAATTGACATTGATGGTGAAAGATAGGCAACATTGCCGCTTATCGAGACCATGTGGAGAGTGTGTTTGCATTATGTGCATGAAGACAGTTGGATTGTGTTTAGAATGTAGAGCAGATATAATTTATATTCATATTCAAAGACAATAGTAAAATAGTGAATCTAAATGCAAAAGATATTACATGCAAGTATATATCACTGTAAAGATTGACGTTAACAAAGGAAACATAGCTGTGAAATATTCTAATGGGAAAATGCCGCTGATGTCTGAATCACTTGCATCACGCTCTTGTTGCTAGAATTAACTGTGAAAATGACACTTTCTTCTAAAACTCATTTTCCTATATTGCACTTATCAGCAACCACTTGTTCAGAGCTTTCAGCTATTTATTGATGTAGCTTTATTACAGATGACACAGTGAAATCTTTGTTGTTTTGCACAACTTAACATTTACTTTGGCCCAAATTAATTACATCATATTACACTGGGAAAGGGGGAAACACAATTTTGCAATCTTGTTGTTCAGCAATACCATAGCATAATCCTTTAATTGGGATATGTACCAAACACAATTTTATTCGCTTCCTGGTACATAAAGTTTTTCATTTGGCTAAGCTGTCTTTATCAATATTTTGGACATAATTTAATATTCCTTAAAAGAGTAAGACAATTGTTAAGTGCTCACAACATACACACATATACACAGATTTAGACACACGTAAATAAAATGCAAATAACCACATAAATAGAATGATCCAAGCGAACTTGTCAGCACACAGGTAATCTCTAAGTGATGAAAGCTGGAGCTGGAGGGAGGCATTGCATATATTGCAGGGACAACAGAAGATAAGACTCACAGTTTATGTTACTGCTGGATTGTAGGTCAGGCACATGCTAATCACATGTTAAATATTGCAAACTGCCGACAACACTGATTTAGCATTTAGCATTGCTATGGTAAGGTCTTAGCTCTAATGGGCCCCTCTTTTTGTTGCTATGATGATTGCCATGACACATCCAACCCTTCCTATTCATTTTGACCTTTCACCATGTGGCAAGCAACTGTCAATCACCTTGTTTGTCACTGAGTATAATTATGGTAGATGCAAAATTTAACGGTCGCTGATAGCTGACTATTACTATTCTTTTTCCTGTTGTGCAAATAAATTTTGCAGGTGCAAATGATATTTATATCACTGCCTTTACAGCATGGTTTCACAGCATGTTTAACTATGCAACACGGAAGGCATGGCAAGCCTATGATTGATGTTGTATCAAGCCCATTCAATTTTGCATCAGCCATAGTTTCCCTAGTAGTCTGTAGTATCAAGTCAGTTTCTATAGATTCTGTGTAGCTTTATGCAGCCTGTTTTTTGGAGAGCCTGTTTCTGCTGTAAATCTAACATTATTTTGAAATTTATTTGGAACTGTGTGTAACCCTTTTACAACACTCTACATACCAGCAGTAGTATTTGCAAGTAGTTACTCCCTTCTTTAGTTAATGGATGAACAAACTACTCAAAACTCAGTTTAGGATACAAAAAAGAGCAGCAAGTATCATAAAATAAATTATAGTTAAAAAAAAAAGACACGCTTTTATAACAATCCACGCATGTGATGTCGGATATCCAATGTTATAAATAGTTACATTGCTAGCTATTTATAAAGGTAAAGTTATGATAAAAGTAACATGAAAAGCACCCCAGTGTTTTTTACAATAAAATTTATTATTTTGTTAATATGAATTAGTTTTTATTTTAGACTTATTACAACATTTTCAAATCTAATAACTACTTGGCTTTATAGAACAAATTCTTCATACTTAAAATTATTTTCCACTTTATAGTTTGGTTTGATATAAAAGCCTGTCTTTTAGTTTTTTTAAACTATAATTTATTTTCCACTTTTTGGTTAGGTTTGTTATAAAAGCATGTCTTTTTAGTTTTTTTTAAACTATAATTTATTTTCTACTTTTTAGTTTGGTTTGTTATAAAACCGTATTTATAGTTTTTTTTTTAAACTTTAATTTATTTTCTGTTTTTTTTCATCCTGATCCTGTTCAGGATCTTAGGACAAAGTTATGACATTGTATTGTCATCGGTCCTTGATATGTACCAATTTTCAAGTGAATCAGTTATCTCTAAGTTGGTGAAAATTATGCCAAATTTTCCGTTCCATACAGACAGATATACAGGCCTACAGACACATTCAAACAGACAGACATACAGATAGACACACAGGCAGACACATACAGACAAACAGACCTACAGACAGACCAACAGACATACAGACAGACAGAACTACAGGCAGACAGAACTACAGGCAGACAGAACTACAAGTCGACAGACAGGCAGACAGACTGGCACACAGACCTACAGACAGAAAGACCTATAGACAAACCTACAGAGAGACAGACCTGCATACACACCTACAAATGGATCTATAGGCCCACAGACAGGCAGACAGACCTACAGACTAACATAGAGACAGACCTACAGACAGATAGACCTACATACAGACAGAACTACAGACAGACCTGCAGGCCAACAGACAGGCAGACTGACCGACAGACAGACCTGCAGGCAGACAGAACAAGCTGACAGACAGGCAGACTGACAGAGATCTACAGACAGACAGACCTGCAGGCAGACAGAACTACAAGCCGACAGACAGGCAGACTGGCCGACAGACAGGCAGACTGGCTGACAGACAGATCTACAGATAATCCTATAGACTGACAGATAGACATACAGACAGACCTAAAGACAGACCTGCAGGCCGACAGACAGGCAGACTGACTGACAGACAGATCTACAGGCAGACAGACAGACCTGCAGGCAGACAGAACTACAAGCCGACAGACAGGCAGACTGACTGACAGACAGATCTACAGATAGTCCTATAGACTGACAGACAGACCTAAAGACAGACCTGCAGGCTGACAGACAGGCAGACTGACTGACAGACAGATCTACAGACAGACAGACAGACCTGCAGGCAGACAGACAGGCAGACTGACTGACAGACAGATCTACAGATAGTCTGACAGACCTGCAGGCAGACAGAACTACAAGCCGACAGACAGGCAGACTGACTGACAGACAGATCTACAGATAATCCTATAGACTGACAGACAGACATACAGACAGACCTAAAGACAGACCTGCAGGCAGACAGACAGACAGACTGACTGACAGACAGATCTACAGACAGACAGACAGACAGACCTGCAGGCAGACAGAACTACAAGTCGACAGACAGGCATACTGACTGACAGACAGATCTACAGATAGTCCTATAGACTGACAGACAGACCTAAAGACAGACCTGCAGGCCGACAGACAGGCAGACTGACTGACAGACAGATCTACAGACAGACAGACAGACCTGCAGGCAGACAGAACTACAAGCCGACAGACAGGCAGACTGACCTACAGGCAGATCTACAGTTAGTCCTACAGACTGACAGACATACAGACAGACCTGCAGACAGCAATTTTCAGGGTGCATGTAGATGTTCACTTGCAACATCTAAGATGTCATAACTGTACCATTTTCTGCAAATTTGCTTAGTCGTTCTTTATTCTCACGATCCTGGTTAGGATATTGTGAAAAAGCCCCAATGATTTTGTATTCTTATCGGTTCTCATCATGTGTGCAAATTTTCAAGGCAATCAGACAATTCTAAGTTGGTGACAATTACATTGAAAAATAATGTTACATTGGTAAATGTATCTAAGTAATTCTTTTATCCTGATGATCCTGGTCAGGACATTAAGGCAGAGCCATGCAATTATTATTGTATTGCCATTAGTCCTCGACACGTGTGTAGTTTTTCAAGTCAATCAGATGACTCTTAAGATGGTGAAAATTACATCGAAAAATTCCTTTGCACTTATAAACTTAGCTTAGTCAATCTTTATCCTCCAGATCCTGGTCAGGACATTAGGTCAGAGTCATAATATTGTCACACTGCCTTCGTTCCTTGAGATGTTTGCAGTTGGTGAAAATTACATTACATTGTTCTATTTAGCCAAGTCACTTTTTGATACTGCTACATACACTTTTTCACGTGCACGTGCACGCCCACGCCCACGCCCACGCCCACGCACACAGAGGTGAAGCTAATATAAAAGCGTGTAAAAATACCAGCAATGGTCTCAAATATGCAGCTAGGACCCATAAAAATGCAAATGTACACATTGATAACACTAGAACAAAACAAAATTATTATAAAGTTAAGTTAGGAGGTTCCCTTGGAAATAAGTGTATGGAGAGCAATGCAAAGGACCTGTACAACCACTTGCCTCTCACAATTAAGGAAATACATGAAGATACAACACAGTTGACGGAAATGAGACCTACCTCATTAAAAATCCTTTCTATTCTAGACAAGATAAAATAGTGGCAACAAACTAAACAGATTTAGAACAAAATATTAACATTGTATACAGAGAGTAAAAGATTTCAAATAGATGCAATGTGAAATAGTATATACGTATATATTCTTTTGTATTTTCTTTTACAGTAGAGCCTCGATTATCCGACCTAAACTGGACCTGGGCAACATCGGATAACCAAAAATGTCAGATAATACAAAATAAGTTGGAAACTGGAGTAAAACATGGTAGGTATACTGTATTACTAAAACAATTGTTGGTTTTTCGGTACTTACTGAATAATCAAACCAATTGTACATATAATATTGAACAAAAGAACAAAAAGAAGCTCCAAATGTCTTAAGAAAAACTTTTCAATGAAGTCTGCTTGCTTCCTTAATGACGTTTCCTTGCTGCAAGATTTTGCCACAGGCGAAACATCCAATACCTCAGTTGCACTTGCCTCCGGCTGTTGCTCCATGTATCTTAATGCCATCTCTAAAGCACTTCAACCTTCAGTGTGACTCATATTCTGCTCGTCTTGTTCTTCAATTCCCCGTTCTGCTTCATCCTCATTTTCATTGCCATTCACGAAATCAACAATATCAGGGTCTGTTAGTTCAAACTATTGATCTTCTGCACACCAGCTACTCACATCCTGAGTCATAGCATCCTCACAGCCAGGAATGCAGTTCAGTAAGGGAACAATGTCACCCATGTCTTCTTGTACCATCTCTTCTTGGTTTTCATCATCACCCAACAATATATTCCAAGACTTTGCTAATGTCACTGTTTCGATTTCTTACCAAGCCTGAGCCACCCAGTATGCAACGTCTTTCATGTTGATGGATTTTAAGTTTTCCACCATGTCCTTGCCATTGTCCATTTCGTCTATCAGGAACAAAAGAAGTTGCCACCGATATTTTCTTTTCAGTATTTCCAGCACACTTTGGTCCATTGGCTGGCACAACGTCGCCTTAGGTGGGAGAAAGAAGACCTTGACATCACCACTACCAAGTTCTACGTTTGGGTGTGATGGGGCATGTCCAGTAGAAGGAGAGCTTTCCTTGGGATGTTGTTGGAAGCTAAAAACTTCTCTATAGATGGCACAAACTGTGTAAAGAACCAGTCTTTAAATATGGCAGCAGACATCCAGACAGAATTCTGGTTAGTGTAATGCACTGCCAGAGCATTGAGAGAAATGTTTTAAGCTTTTTGGGTTTACCAATCATTAGCAATTATGCTTTGAAGTTCCCTGTAACATTACTGCAGGCAAGAATAGTAACCCTTTCCTTACTGCGCTTGTAGCCAGGTGAAGACGCCTATGCTCAGGCTGCAACAGCTTTAGATGGCAGCATCTTGAAATTTACTCCAGCTTTGTCACAATCAAAAATCTGATCACCAGTTAATCCTTCAGCAAGAATTAATTCTTGGAATTCCTTTTTAAATTTCAAAATGTCATCAGAATTAGCGGACAGTTTTTCAACTCATATTAAGCTGCCTAATACTGTACCGTTTTTTCCAACGATCAAACCACCTAACGCCGGCAGTAAAATTAGGATCCCTTTCATTGAACTCTTTCCGGAAATACAGCACCTTCTCTTGCAGGATGGGGCCTGTTATTGGTAGATCCTTTTCTCGTTTTTGAGTGGACCAAAGAAACAGCACCTCGCTAACTTTTTCATATTCACAATGTTTCATTGTTTTTCTGTGTTTTACTGCATCACTTGTTAGTCTGGTAGCGCACCACTTTTCAATTGCATCCCTCTTTTTCTTCCAGTCCCTCACTGTAACATGCCCAACAGCATAAACTGAAGTCACTTTTTGAAGAGTTCCCCCTTGTCCAGTCTCTTTAATGCCGTCAACTTGTCTTCCATGGAAACAACCACTTTCTTCCTTATTTGCCATATTGTACTCACAGGAAATGAAAACAATACCGTCCGCACCCAAGCTATATCTGCACACTCACAGATGGTTCAATGATGCACATTAATAGCACTGATAAACAATTTCTCCTCAGTGTTGTTAGCCTAGTATGTTAACACTTTTATATAAGACACAGTGAATTCCAATTACTTAATCCATATTGAGAATAAACTACCTTTGTTTTGATAGTAGGCTAATATAGATTATAGGTTGCGCATTCGTTCTTGACGAATGACCTTGAGCAGAAATCCAATGAGTGAGCCTACCCTTAATAAACAGGTCAGCAAATGTTTATGCTACGATAACAGACACCTCTGTTTTCCTCTGTCGCGTGTGTGTATACAGTCGACTGCAGAAGTTTTGCGCGGTACGGATGTATGTATGCATGCAACGAAAATAGCAATTCAGACGAGGGAGAGATGTCGGGAATAGAATAAATGCAAGAAAGTTAAGTGGAAACAGTTATAGAGGTATAGTGTATAATACGTGTGGCTGATATTACTGCAAGTGTGATAAATTGATTTGTAGTGTAGTACTACTTCAGCTCAGAAGCATGCGCGTCATCTCACTGCAGACTGTACCTCCTCTCTCTCGTTCCCGCAAAAGCTGAGTAGAGACTCGCATTCAACCTTTCATATAAAATTTTCATTCGTCAAGAAGTAACGCGCGACCTATACATCTGCATGTTTTCACTACCATGAGATAAACCCAAGCGTTTATGTCTCGACTTTTGAGTGTTATCGCTAGGGCTAGGAAGTTCATGCATTTGCATGTTTTTTCATGGGGGTTAAAAATGTATGCTTTTACATTATGTGCACGAATTATGAAATTTTAAGTTATATGGACGTGATTTTATGGTGCATATAAGTGCATATTTTCTTGATAGCATATTTTAATGATTTTTATGGTTTTTTTCCACCTGGATAATATTTTTCATTTTGTTAGTGTTGCATATGATGATGTAACTCGTGAAGTGGCGAGAAGCAATGCTGAGTCATGTTGTTATGTAGTGAATCTCCTGTTTCCATCCTTTCATTATATGTATATGTGTAGAGAATAATCAGTGCATTATCTGATAGATAAAGTGCAGGTCAACGTTTTGAGCAGCACGATTATAGCAATACTTGCCTCTACGTGGTCTTCAAACATAACAGTGTTGTGAACTAGTTCCCTCCAAATTAAATTAGGCGTATAAAATGTTAAAAAGCTCTTCAGATGCCGAAAATAAAATGAACTTAGTGCTAGATTAACTGATTTACAGAAAGAGTTTTCGGGTGATTTAATATCTACAGATAATAGGCCACTGTTTTGTGGAGCGTCTGACAAAAATATAGGGAGTGAGAAAAGATTTCAAATAGTTCAGCACATAAACACAGCAAAACAATAATCAGAAAACTTGCAAACAAATAACCTGTTCTAAAATAATTAGTAGAGTGTTTAGGAAAAAGGGTTACTGAATGTTCCTATGACTTGTGCCAAGTATTTTTAGCTGCTGATATTCCCTTGTTCAAAATTAATAATCTGATATTTATAAACTTTCTTGCCAAGTACACTCAACAACATGTGCCTGAGGAAAGTACATTGCATAAGACTTATGTAGGGCATTGTTACAATAACGTATTGTCAATTATGCAAAATTTAGCAGATCAGTTTGTGTGGTTGTCTTGTTGATGAAACCCTTGATTCTGAGCACCGTTCTATTGCTAACATAATCGTGGGTTCCTTAAATAATGAACAAAAGACTACAGCTTATCTCCTTAATATGTGCAAATTGTCGGCCGCTGTCAATGTAACCGTGACACAGTTTGTGATGAACTCTTTCAAATTACAATGCCCATGTGGAATCGAATACAACTGGTTGCTTTTATTAGTTACCTTATATGGTAAAATCAGGAAAAACTCTGAAAGGTACTTTTCCTAACTTAATTCATATAACTTGTTAGGCACACGCTCTTCATCGAGTTTCTGAGACAATACATGATTCTTTCCCACTGGTAGATAGATATGTGTCCAGTAAAAAGAGAATTTTTGTTAAATCTCCTAAAAGAGTAAAGTTGTTTAGATCAACAGCACCTAATATCCGGCTTCCTCCTGCTGCGGTGTTAACTCGATGGGGAACATGGGTCGATGCAGTTTTATATTATGCTGAGCAAATAGAAATAATGGAAGAGGTTGTTAATTCATTGGACTCAAACAATGCTTCAATACAAACTGTGCAAAATATTCTGTCAGGCACTGGGTTAAAGAAGGATCTTAGTTTCATATCTGCCCATTTTTCTTTCTTACCAACAGCCATAATGGCATTGGAAGCTATAGGATTTCCTTTGCATGATTCACTTACTGTGCTTGAAAAAACAATATGTGATCTAAGTTCGCTTCCTGGTAGCATAGAACAAAAAGTGAAAGAGAAAGTGAATTAAGTAATTTCAAAAAATTCTGGTTATATACAGATGTGCGATATTCGAGACATCCTCGAAAGAAAACCCTCTGTCACACCAAGAGAGTTGACTCTCTCTGTGAAACAGTTATCATTTAAATATGCTCCTGTAACATCTTGTGACGCGTAAAGAAGTTTTTCACGTTCAGAAGTGTTTTGCCAGACAATAGATGACGTTTTACATTCATTTGTGCAAAGTGTTGGTTGTGAACTGCAATTTAGCAGTTAATAGTAGCAGCATCACCACTTCTGCTTCAACCTCTAAGGCATAAGGTAACTTTATTATTTACACTAACTCGTCTACTGCAAAGGCACATGAACTGTTCTAATGAAATAGTGCATATTTCTTGGCATATTTTGAAGTTTTTAAGAGCATGTTTGCATGCATATTTCAGTGTTTTTTAGGACATGAACTTCCGAGCCCTAGTTATCGCTAACTAGTTGTTGACAAAATTGCACCTCTCCATGAGGAGAAGTTGACATAATAATGTTATTTTTCTTAATATGTATAGGTATGTCGAATAATATGGAATGTCAGATAACCAAAGGTCGGATAACTTGAGACTCTACTGTATTTTCACTTTTGAGGAACCTTATAAATTTTTATTACATGTGGCGCATAAACCTGAACCTGAATAATGTATACATTTTGTAGGAAATATTTTGATATATTCAACATGTATATGATGTTATTATGGACAAAATGAATTGAACTGAACCATGACTCTTGCACACAAATCTTATCAGGAGGGTGGTGCAAATTCTGGCAACTCAGTTTTTTTATGCTCATAAGCTTATTGTTATATCATGTTGAAGTAGTCTTTGGCAAAAGCGCTTCCAAAAGCTGATAATTAGATGTACATGCTGGCATGAAGTAAGTTAGTCTCATTTTAAAGCGGATACATAAAAAATGAAATAGAATCGCACACTGCCCCTGTGACCAAACCTATAAACAGGTGCACACAAATTTTGTTTAAGCATATTGCAGTGGAGTTTAATTCACAAATTATGCTCACCCTAACATTTAGCAATTATTAGTGCCAAAATTCAACACAGAATAACAGTATTAATATCATAAGAGGTTATTAATGTTTTTTCACACATTAGCCGTGTGCAGGACATGATTGGAAAGGGTAGAGTGAGACTGAAAAATTGAATGCCATGAATGGGAATTGAACCACGGATCTACTGGTTATCCTGCTGCTGTAATCACTAAGCTATCTTGACCAACATGCCGATATGACATTGAATTAAATTCAGTCTCACTCCACCCTTTCTAATCATGTCTTACACGCGGCTATTGTGTGAAAAAACATTTATTACATTAATTGACCTTATACTTGGTTAAACTAGAAGCCCGGGACTTAAGTACTTACACGTTGTAAGTCGCCATTAAGGTATGTTACTTCAGAGTAAATTGAGATCTCCTTGTGTGGTTTACCGGGAATAATGCGAGTGAGTTGGAGAATTTAATGTCATATCAGCACGTTGGCCATGATAGCCTAGTGGTTAGAGCAGCCGGACGGTAACCGGAAAATCTGTGGTTCAAATCCTGGTCATGGCATTCAATTTTTCAGTCTCACTCTAACCTTTCCAACATAAGAAATATTTCATATACAAGTGCCATAATCTTTGGAATACTTGTTTTCATTTCAAGTAAAGCATTCTATTGTCACATATTATTGCAGTATATCTTAAAACTGTTTAACTGTTTTAATAT
Source organism: Tenodera sinensis (assembly GCA_030765045.1). Taxonomy (NCBI): domain Eukaryota; kingdom Metazoa; phylum Arthropoda; class Insecta; order Mantodea; family Mantidae; genus Tenodera; species Tenodera sinensis. The sequence continues at coordinate 367,238,129 of CM060964.1, read as the reverse complement.
CCCAACAATTTTATTGGGTGCCCCAATAAGAATGCCAGATTTAAGTTGGCCATCATTTTGTTGCTGTGAGATTGACAGCACTACCTTTTGTTTTCTATGCTTGTTGCGGTTGCTTGGTATGGTCTTACTTTTTGGAAGATGATGGCAGCAATCCCATAACAGTTAATGGAGAATGTTACCGTAATATGATCTTCAATTTCCTGTTGCCTTATTTGGATGACATTGATATTGAACAGTTATGGTTACAACAAGATGCCGCTATCTGCCGCATCTCTGAGACTATTGCTCTGTTGCATGAGACATTTCCAAACCGAGTCCTTTCACACAGAGATGAGCAAAAATGGCCAACAAGATCATGTGACCTTACACAGTGCTACTTCTTTCTTTGGGGGTTCCTCAAATCACAGGTTTATGCACACATTCCCGAACCGTACAAGACCTGAAGCATGAAATTGTATGTGTCACCACACAACTCCAGGCACACAACTGTACCAGAATCATCACCAATTTCATAGACATTGTCACTAGCTGTAGAACAGGTTGTGGTGCACGTATGCCAGATATCACTGTCCATACTTAAATTGGAACATGTGCCCTTTGTATGCATATTAATATATGTAAATGCCTTGAACTAATGTATTTTGTGCATGATCAAATCCAACATTCTTATTGGGACACCCTACATTTCTGGGAAGTTAAACGACAAATGACGGTACGGTGAGGGTGAGCTTTGAAAGCATTTGCGAAAGAGCCTTGATATTGCCTGTGAATTCATATATCCTCTAAGTAAACCACAACTTAATGCAATTTTTCTGTTTTGCTATACAATTGCACACCATATAGAAGACCTTAGTGCAAATGTTCAATGATAACTAACACTGGGAGGGCAACAATTCATTGCATGTTCTCTGTACCCTGACAATGGTATAACACAACTGGGTGTGTGGGCAATGTTTGAGAGGTAGAACTGGAACTTAATAATTCAATGCCACAGCCGCCTGGTAATCGGAAGGTCTGTGGTTCAAGTCCCAGCTGTGGCATTGAATTTTTAAGTTCCAGTTCTACCTCTCAAGAGCTTCTGGGTTTAATTCCCATGAAAGGTACATGTAGTGGCAAAGATGTATTTTCTGCTGTTGATCATGCTATTGACAATATGAAGCTGTCCTGGGATAAGCTGGTTTCTGTCGCCACTAATGGTGCCGCCCACCTTGGTAGCATGATGGTTAGCGTATCTGCCTCACATTCAAGAGGTCATGAGTTCAAATCTTACGTAGGGTAAGTTATCCGTCTAAGGTCTTTATCTGAGGTTTTCCCTTATCCTGAAAAGACGAATGCGCACATAGCGCAACAGTTGGTCTATGGACAAGATAGGACTAGGCTCACTTGCAGGTAAGTGAATCTGCTAGCTGTTAAGTGCCAGGTTATTTCTCGCCGACTGTAGCTCATGTGAAGTATCTCCAAGGTTCAGCATGGTCCAGAAGCCACAGTAACAGCTGTACATTCCTCATCATATTGCATTTTCATTTTCATGCAACACTGGGTGGTATAAATAAAAACTAGCTAGTGCTTGTGAGCTGAAACTGGTAAGCAAGTTGAGAAAAAGCAAAAGGTTGTGATTTGGTATAAATAAAAGCTTCCCCTCTTCTGCCAGCTCTTGCTTTCAACACAAAGCTTTAGCTCCGTGACCTTCACCACGCGACAAAAACAAACACACCTTTTTCATGACTGGAGGGGATTTAAATATTTGCTGCATTTAAATATCTATATACTTAATTCATATTAAACGTATCCTTTTTTAATAAACCTGATAGAGATACTGATTTTAAATAACGAAAATGTAAGTAAAGATTTGGCAAATTAAATAGAGATTAAGATTTGCCTGGCATTCCACCGCTAACGTTCATACTTTCTAAATTCCATCTGATTTTCTTAATTTTATAATATTGAGAACTTGTATCAACTGATATGTGGAAGTAGATAATTTGTACTCGTGTGTTTGCACCGTTATACTGATATCCTTTACATCTATACATATAAAATATCAATAACCAATTCCAAGAGTGAGTGTATGGGGACTAATTCCAAGATTATGTAAGACTTTGTCATAAATTAAAGCTATACCGGATGAAGAAGTTTCATTTCATGGAAATTTAAATTTAGGTTCCGTTTTATATGAAACTCTTCAGTTATAATCCGGTTTTGATATGCATAATATTCTAGTCTATGTATCGCTTTGATTACATTATCGTCGGTAATGAGGGCGGATCACTATTACCTCATTCACATTATGTTTAGCGCAATCGTACGCAGGCAAAGATGAAAACACCTTAGGATGTATACAGATTGTTAAAAGATACCCATCGTGTTTCATTTCCCTCTGGAAGCAAATGCTGCAGAACCAAGTCTACATTTTCTCTTTAAATGCGATTATAATTGTTTATATCTGCATCCAAGTCCCTGCTATTGTGTAATTTGTTAGTTCCTCAACCACTAAATGTATAGTAGAGGAATTAATCCATTCCGCCCAATAATTCGATATCAAGATTAATGCAGAAATACACCTTCTGAGCCTTTCTGAATGGAGAGAGAGAGAGAGAGAGAGAGAGAGAGAGAGAGAGAGAGAGAGAGAGAGAGAGAGACACCTAGGTGTGCATGCCTGTATGTGTGTAAGTGTGAACATCAACTTCAACTTCGTGTTGAAGTTCAGTAACCTCCAAGAGTGCGACTTTATGGAAACCCTCTATCCAAAACTAACTTTTACAAGGATAAACATTCCTAATTTTTAATTTTGTCAAAAATGGCCACTATATTCATATTTTGATTAAAATGGCATATGTTAAGGTATTTACATGACAACTGAAATGTAGGTATACCTTTAATTTCGGTGGAATAACCTGTGAAGTCCTGTTCATTCTGAATCACATTTGTATAACTGATAAACTGTAGGAGATAGACGAAGTCTTACTACACAAAAAATGTGTATCTAATTAAAGCGCACAGTTTATGCCAATTTCTTTGGGGGGGGGGATAAATGAAACAGTAATTGGGATTTATCCGAACTTCCAACACATGGCGATTATCCTTTTCTAAATTTAAACCCTGGTTCCCATAATTTGATGATTTGCGTCTGTTACAAGTATACTGAAAGATTACTTTTACTAGTATTCTGTTGATCTGCTCTAGAACTGGGCAATTACAAATTATGGAACATCAAAATAGGCAATTCTAAGATTTTTAAAGAGTTATATGAAAGCAGATAATTATACCATTTCGTGAGCAATAGCTCCGCGGTCAAGGTCGGGAAGCTTTAGCTTGCAAGGAGATGGAGAAGGTTTTTATTTATACGGAACCAACTTCTTGCTCCGAATTAGTGAGAAAAAGCCAGTGCTTGCTTTTATTTATACCACCCATTAAAGAGTTAACAGACACTCCCTGCTGTGTGCCTCTAGCTAATACATGGATCCATAGAGCACTTAGTGGAACAAGATTCCCTTGAAGGCTGTAGACCATATGGGAAGCTTTGGAAACAACATTACACAATGAATGTTCTAATATGTACTATTGTACTAAAACAAGAATCTACACAAACATTTAATGATTTTGTATTGACACAGGCACTTACCTTGCAAGACTTGCAGAGGGTCCCCTTCAACACAGGATGTGGACTAACGAGTTCCACTTGCAGTGATTTACACCCCAGGCATATCACATTGATACCAAGAGAGCCCTTTTCTATAGCTTCTGAAATTCCAAATGAAACACTGAATTAGCCACTTCTAAAGCCTTTTTCTTATTTCTATAATGTTTAAGTACCACTTTGTGAATTGCAGAACTTAAACCAAGAAAGTCTTTGGGTGAACACTAAGTCAATCTAAAGTCATATTGTGCTTTTGGGGATCAATCTCGACCGCACTTTAAATACCAGGAACACATACTATTACATTCATTACTAAGAGGTTAAAGGTTCAAACACTTCATATAATTATAATGTGAATCTATGTCCACTCACTCAATGTTTTCTTAATTAGGATGCAGTATTTTTCCTTAATGATCAATGTTTTGCAATTTGTTTTATTGAAAAATGCCATTCCTCTGAAATAACAAAATTTACCAATATTTAAATAAGAGTTCTTGTATTTGAGCTCAGGAAATCAAGTGAAATAGGATTCTGTCCCTTAAGTCCTGAAATGGTAACTGATGCCATCAAAATATGTAATGAAATATTTTATCCAATATTTTGTAAACTTGCAATAAGTACTGGCAAATATGCTGTGTCAACAGTCACTCCAGAGAGATTCTTATTCCTGAGCAAATCAAAAAGCTAACTCAGAAAGACAAACTTGCCAACCTTTCCAGGGTATTAACATACAAGGCTGATACTGCAACTTATTACAATGAATCTTAAACTTCATAGTTCTAACAAACTAAGTACATCTTAATTTATAGATCTCTCTGTCACTTTTCAATATAGTCTCCATTTCTTTGCACATATTTTCACCCCATTCTATAAGTTGAAAATTTCCTTGCAATATATGTCTGTTCCAGCAGATCTACCCTTGCTTTCTTTTTTCACAACAAACCCTGAATGGTGTCCATTCCATACTCTGGTGTTCTGTTTCAGGCACATAGGATTTCAATCCCTGTTACAATCAGTACTCATCCAAATATCACCTGCTTCATTTCAGCATCTCTAAAGGAGGCTTTGGGTCTTAGTGCTTGTCTCAACCTTGTGGTCTTTGGTCAATAAATCTGGACCCAGTTGACACAAACTTTGAATAATTTCCTGCAATGCACCATGTCCTGCTGCAAGATTTGCTGTGATTTGATTCACAGTGTAATTCTGTGTTCTCCAATGAACTCATTGACTCTTTCCTTGAGTACTATGGAGGCAGTTTGAGTGCTATTATCTTTGATAATTTGTTCCCATTTTTGAAGTGTTTCACACATCTCCTAGCAGCTGTGGCGTGCAGGCATCTACCTCCATATGCATGCAGAAGTGAAGTGAATTTCCACACCAGGTTTCTTCCTCTTTAATAAGTAATTCAACAATAGCATGCTGTTGAAACGAAACCTCAGTATTTACCACTTTACAAATAGTGCTTGTGATAAATTAATTGAAGCTAGTGATGTTATAATGTGTCAACATGTGTGAAGTCTTTAGATTATGGTAATGTAGCTATTTTTGTTACATTGGTGGAATTGCAATAATAACAAAAGCTTGCTCACTACTTTTAGCACGGCCCATCTTTAAGGATTAATTTATGCCTGCAGTTACACATCTTAACACTATTTTTTTTAAAAATTATAAACCTTCAAATGCCTATATTTTGAAAGGTACATTCAACAACTATTTTTCTACACCTCCTTGAATCTCAGTACATATTTGGTGAAGTGATTTTTTTTATTCCAATGTCAAACCACTCTCTTGCCAAACTGCCCAGTCATCTTTCCACTTCTTGTGTTAACTCATCATCATTTAGAAAGTGCCTTCCCCCGAGATGTTGCTGCAGCTGCGGAAACATGGTAATCACTCTGTGCAGGGTCAGGTGAGTAAGGTGGATGACTGAAAACATCTTATTGAAACTGCTCAAATAGGACTTGAGTTTCACGAGCACCATGCAGGCGAGCGATATCACGGAACAGAAACACTTTTGTTCAGCTTTCCTCTCCATTTGTTTTGAATCGCCCTTCTGAACTTTTTCTGCACCTCGCAATATAGAGCAGCTGTCATCGTGGTCCCACGGGGCAGGTAATCGATCAACAGTGCTCCCTTTGAATCCCAGAATGCCACTGATATGACCTTGCCACCCATGCAACAAGTTTTGCCTGTTTTGGTGTTGGCTCATCCTTTCGTTTCCACACCTTCAAAGAACGATTGACATCAACAAGAAGCTATTGGTCTCGACATAATATCCTTACCATACACACTGCACAACTTGCCATGAATTTCAGTCGCACATTTATTTTTTGTTGTCAAAAAAGAAATTACAGTATGGAAGGTAGAACTGGAGCTTAAAAATTCAATGCCACAAACTTTGCCCACACACGGCTTGTGTGTTTAAAAACACCAACAGTAAGTAAGTTTGTCGGCATAAATAAATAATAATTACAGTATGGACTTTGCAATCGGGGGTATGAGTGCAGTGGAGTCTCCATTTTTACCCCCATTTTAATGTCCAAGCAGTAAAGGTAAGCGTCTGGGAATTTTAGTGCTGCCACTACATCCAGACCAAGGTTTCCAGCAACTCCTGAACTTTTTCTGCTTACAGTGTAGGTTTTAACCATTTGTGGTATTATGTCCATATATGATCGACACAACAGTAATGCCTGTACGGTCGTATGTCGACATATAATTGACAGCAAAGTGCTTCACGTTTTCTCGTCTTAGTTACAAGAAGTAACGCTTCTAGCAGGATGTTACAGGCATTATAGTGTTCGTGGAAGCTTTACATACTGCCATCTGTTCGGAAATTATTTTAACTATTTCAACATACAGAGGAAATGTTTCAGTCTGGGTTGCACAGTATTTTGCAATGGCTTCGAGCGCGTATAAGAGTGTAGGTCCAAAACTTAATCTTACCTTTGATGCTGAGCCAATTGATTACCTTAGTTTATTTTTTGCCGATGAGCTAATATCTCAATAGTAGAAATGACAGAGTTTTTGGGGATAATAAACTCGCACATTTTGTACAAGCTTCAAAATTCCCAGACAAGCACCGATCCCTTGTGACATGTAAAAAACAGAAGGTCACTTGTCGAGAATCTGGTGAAAGACATAGGCAACCCAAGGCCAAGGTCACAGCCCGGTACAGCTGAGCGAGGGGAAAGCCTAAACAATGCACCTCATTTTATATAGCATTTTGAGGGAAAACGCACAAAGACTGTATTTTCTGTAGCAATCGAAAATTCAGGGTGCGAGAAAAGAAACGTATTTCTACTGCAACACCTTTGAAAATAAACCGGCCATGTGTATCGGCAAATGTTTCGAGCGCTATCACACGCTTGTTAGTTATAAAAAGTAATTGTTCTGTCACAATGAGAAGTGTGTGATGTGTAAATTTGTACATAATGTTCGAGTGCCCGTTTACATTTTGTATACATTACTATTTATGGCCGAACGCTATTTCATTGGTACGTGTTTTTATGACGTGGATACTTTATCCCGGTCTTAAGTGTTTACAAATTTAAAACAATTAAAAAATCTTCATATTAGTGGACAGTATAAGCAGCACAAACTGTTCCTGTACATCAACAATTCTCCGTTTAGCTCAGATTCGTTTGATAATCATCTGCAGTGTAGGTAAGTACAGGAACATAGGATACTTTTGCATGAAGTTTTGCTCCCATTTGCGTAGCAAATTGACAGCTCTGTCCTGGCTACGGAAATTTCTTCCCAGGACTTCGTCCGCAAAGGGTTAAAAAAAAAAGTAACTTTTGAGGCACCCCTCGTACAATAAGTGTTTAAAATAAAATTAATAAGAATGTATTAAAAAAGCAGTAAAAGGAACCTCCTCCTTCCTTCATTCATCCAGGTGTTACGCTCTCAGGATCTCACTCTATCTCTTCATGGGACAGCTAAGTTACCTCTTTTCCCTAGGAATATACTGCATTCCAGCTTTGGCCCATCCTAAGCTACTGTTATCTACAGTTGTTCTGCTAATGTTGTACATATTTTCTTTAGCTCCTGGAAAACAAACTAATTGGTCTTAGATCCCATTTAGTATAACCAGCATGAACTTCATTTCAGCAGCAGTAACTCTGCTTATCTCTCTTGTCTTTAGGGTGCAAGCCTTGCTGCCATAACTTAGGACAGTTCTTCTATAAAGTGTATTAGTTGAATTTGCTTTTGTACTAAATCTGCTTTGAAGACAGCTATTTTGCTACCTGTTAAGCTAATATCTTGTCATTCTTTCACTTTCCTTTATAACAAAGGTTTTACCTGAGACGGATAAACTGAGCCTCTCAGTTCTGTTAAAGTCTGTCATTGTTTCCTAAGCACTCTTTCCAGATACGGACTTTTCCAGTTTAAAACCTACATTGCTCACCTGTAGGTGTAAGATGGTGCTGTTTTTGTTTCACTTATGTACAGTTCCAGAATTTTATCCTGTGGTGAGCAATTTTAGATAATGCCTGCTGGATTGTGCTCCTATCTTCTAATGACAGACAATGTCACTTTGAAGGCCTTGATTTCCTTATAGATTACAGCTTTTTAAAAGTTCCCTTGAATTGTATTGCTTAGGGATTTATTTCTGCCTCAATCTGGATCTAAGGTAACTATGTCACCCTTGGTTACTTTCCAAAATACAAATTAGTCTAAAAAATTCAGTTCATTAACAAATCCAATATAATTTTGATTTACCCTTTGAAAATATTTGAAGGATTCCAAAAGACCAAATTCTCAACTTCCTGCACAAATTCCTACACCCAACCACCTCTGTAGCGCAGTGGTAGTGCACTTCCTCTAGTGCAGAGGACCTGGGTTCAATCCCCGGTACTGGCATGGGGATTTTTCCCCTGCTGGGACATCTGGCATAGGGTGCATTCAGCCTCGTTAGGTCCCGAAGGGGCCAATTGAGGAGCTACTTGATGGAGTAGTGACCTCAGGCTGTGAAGGCTGCATAACCAGTCGTTGGGGTTCGGGACACTGGCAACGTCCCACCCTCCAATACTACACCACATGCCATCTGTAGGGGGCCTAGGTGGAGGACGCAGCAGCCAAGTGGCAAGCCTTCTTACACCCTTCCCATAAGGATTCCAAAACACTTTCTTCTCAACCTCTTGTTCATATTAAATTTTCCTAATCATGCACACTTTGTGTTATGTACCAATATTAAAAAGTGGAGCAGATTTGTTCCTTCACTTCATTTGCAATAAAAACAAACCACATATTAAAATGTTTATTAGGCAGCCTGGAAATAGTATGGAATAAATCTAAATGCTCCAAAGTTTTTCTACAGAGGCAGTCCCCATTGTCATGGCACATTACCCAAGGATTGTAACAATTCAATCTTGAAAGTTAATTATGCAACAATCAAATCTTCCTAGACTTCAAGACCAGGATATTTCAAGGATTCATATTACACTTTAAAATGCCTTTTATGTGCAGACTAACAGTGAAATATGCTGCCTTTCCCACACATTACTTTCAGGATCTGATCACATTTGACCACCTCTGAAGCTTCCTGCACAGAAGGCTTATTTTTGTTCATAGTTTGCACAAAGTGTTACAGTAACATATTTCACAGTTGGTCTTCACTACTACACATTCAGGTACGCTTAATCTGGTTAGTTGTATAAGAAAATGCATATTTTAAATACAGAATACAAATAAACATTTTTGTTAGTCTACCTAGGGTCTCCTCCGTTGGTTCATTAAGTGCTAAGTCATCAACGGTGATCTTCCTTTTCTGTCCTGACATTTTGCTTTCCTCCTATTGTTCCAACTCTTCTTCTAATTTATAATTCTGTATCTTCTTTAAATCTGACTATAAAATCTGGAATTAGTGCTGGTGGTGCTGAAATGTAAAATTTCACATTATACAAGGTTTGTCTAAAAAATATCTGACCTTAATTTTTGCCACGCAAAGTAGTGATGCTATTATCAATCCCACTAAACACAGTGGCAAGGTGAATTTCCAGCAATACAGAAAATAACTTCCACTCTTAGAGGTAAAATATCGGACACTGGGTCAAATTCATCGACTTAGAGAATTTTGAGAGGATTAGGGTTCAGGTACAGAAAGACAAATGATGGGCTTCAATTTTTAACAGAGGTGCCACATTGTTGTGGTAAGGCTAAAATTACTACGCAAAATGCATGAAATTAGAAATTCTGGTGATACAATACCTATATTTTACTTAGACAAGACATGGGTAAATAAAAATCACAGTCAAGACTTAATCTGGCAAGACTCCTCAAAAAAGGGTGGCCTAAAGGTACTTGTTGGAAAAGGCAGTTGGCTTATCATTTGTCATTTAGGATCTGCTCAGACAGGTTTCCTACCTGAAAGCAAATGGATTTTTCTCTCGAAAGCCGCCTCGGACTATCATGAAGAGATGACAGCTGATACATCTAAATAATGGTTTCAAAACCGATTCTTAAATTATTTAGAAGAGGGAAGCATTATTATAATGGATAATGCTCCATATCATTTGGTTATTGAAAACAAACTGCCGAATATGGCCAGCAGAAAAAACTAAATTGTTGAATGGTTGCAATAAAGGGGGTTGAATTTTCGGCAGCAGAAGCTAAAAGTGAGTTATTGCAACGAGTACTTCTGTTTAAAAACCAGGAAAAGATGTATCAGCTGGATCAACTTGCAATTGAAATGGGACACGAGGTAATTTGCCTCCCCCATTACCACTGCCAGTATAACCCAATTGAGTTAGTGTGGGCTCAAATAAATGGGAGGTTGCAATCAGAAATAACATTTTTAGACTGTCTGATGTTGAACGACTTATTCATGAAGAAATTGACATGGTAACTTTACAAGACTGGGAAAATTGTGTGAGACATGCAGAAAAACTACAGGAAGACGACTTTTGGAAAGAAATATGCCGAGATGAGATTTTGAAACCGATCATAAAGTTGCAAGACTCAGACAATGAAGACAGTGAGAATGACGAATTGCCTCTTGACGTAAGTGATGACTGCGATACAGATGAGCCACTTGTAGTTTCATTGGATTAAAAAACAGGTAATTCATAAAATATCGCTATATAGCATCTAACATTCATAATATGCATGTTCCAATTTGAATGTAAACAACTGTATTATTATAGAAGTTCGGAAAATTCATTTTGGGTTCCCTTACGTCTAGCACCAGGTACACTTGCATGAACTAGGACAGTGTGCGAGAGAGAGGGAAATACGAAAAGATTAGGGTAACGAGCTTGCAACGCTGTGCGCGTAAACATATCTCTTTGGCTGCAAATCAGAACTCTTCCCGTTTGAAAAGTACAGTAAGTAATGTTATTGTTAATAGTAAACAACTTGCAAGCACCAAGCACCCAAAGGATGGAAGGTAAATGACCATTGGCTATTGAAGTCACTGTAGTGAACAGTGTAGCCAGTATCTGAAGTGGTAGATAACTATTATTCTGAATAGTAAGAAATGCTGGTAAAACACGGTGCCAACTTAATTACTGCACATCTTTTCATGGCACAAGCTGGTACATACCTTGAAACTTATGCAGTTCTTCCTCTTCTTCTACATGGTTTAGGCTATGCAGCCCACTCCGGCAAAGTTTATCAGTGGAGTCCATCTTCTGGGAGGTCAGTCAACATCTCATTCTCCTCTTAGGTTATATAGAAAGGGCCTCTTAGGTATCCTTTCTTCACTCACCCTCATTAAATGTTCTGTCTATTTCTTGTTATTTGTTTTAATTTTGTCTTCTAATTTATATATATTTAGTTCTATTATTAAGTCATTTTGTATTCTATCTGCTCTTGTGCACACTTTCACATTCTGCAGAAATAACATTTCTACTACTATCCTTTGATTTTATTGCCCAACTTTCGCTGCCATATAGCAAGGAAGGAACAGCCAATGTTTTATATAATTTCAGTTTACCTTACAGCTTCCCAACCTGCATCAGCATTCCCTTAGGTGCACTGCCTTCTCTTCGGCTATGTGTTCTACCTGCCCATTTGCAGCCACCCTTATCTGAGTAGATGCTGCTGCTGATTTTGGTTCGCCCCGAGTATTTCATTTCCTCGGTACCACCTATATCTAGGAGGCGTTCCCTTATCCACCACCCAGGGAGGCGCCCGATGGGGGATCAGCAACCCCTCACGGGTTTAATTAATTTTAGAATAGAGGTGCATGGTTTAAAGTGTAATACACTCTGGAATTACCTTATAACAAGTTACCCAATGATATTAAACTTACCACCTCAGAAACTGCATTTAAGCACAAGGTGAAACATCATCTGCTATTGCAACATTGTTTTTACTCAGTTGAAGAGCTTGTAAATACTTTTCTGTGAACCCCTTCTGGGTGTGTAATTTATTATACTTGTTAAAATACTTGAGAAATGATGTTAATATTTTGTATATTTTGATATCCAATATCATGTATTTGATCTAAGGATGAATAAATAATAAGCTACTGGGTTAACAAATAGGTCAACCAATGTGCACACCAATGTGTACCTCCAGAAGAAAAGCACTGGTAATAAATATGAAAACTGTTGGCTTTTACTTTACTTACCCAACCACCATGGAAACTTTCCAAGCTTTCCCCACAACAGTGTGTCTTCTGAAGTGTTGCTGATTTGCTGCCCATCCTGTGAGTTTCCTGAAGGTAAAGAGAAGCGCAAATTGGCCATTGAGACACACTGAGTACGAATTGTGTCCTTTATGTCAATGAACCAGAGGTAAGGAAAACAAGAGGGGAAAATGGGAAATAATAACCATACAATCTGCTACCAAATGTGAAAGTTTTCAAACACACTATTAAAATATCCAAAAAGACAAGAGCCCCAAGGAATTAGCACAAAACCCTCTGTTGATTGCTAAGAGCCTGGGAGACCCTGCGTTTATTTAAATGTAGTTTTCAACTGAACACTCCCATGCAATTGCCTAACTAGGGCATCTAATATTACACCTTAGTCCAGTGTTTACTGGAGTGACAAACTTAGCTGTTTCTTTCTTTAGTTCCAAGAATGACTTATCAGCAGTTACGTGTTGCAGAGGTCAAACAAACTCGAGCTGTCTACCCACATTACATATTGCTGACATGTTTCCTCGTAAGTTGTGCAATATTGCTTTGTCATTGCGATTAATGTGTTACTACTTCTCACAAACAGGAGTATGATTTAAAAAATGTAGGGTGCATGCCTAGCGGAGGGTTAAAACAAGTGACAAATGAATCAGTCGGAGCTGAAAGGCATTAAGTCAAAATTACACTTTTTTTTATTGCACATTCTGAACTAGTCAAGTCGCATCAAACGGCACTGAAAAGCATTAAGTTCGTCCTCCCCTTGTATGGTAAAATGCTGTTGTGAGTAATGTGAGCGGAGGAGAAAAGCATTAAGTCATTGACTTACTACCTTTCAGTCCTGTGCACTGATTCTCGGCTGTGTGTAAGAAAAATGTATGACTTGTACTATGGTGCCTATGCAGATACAGCCATGACTTCTGCGGCAGCATTTTCAGGAAAACTATGACTATAAGTTTGACAGACCACAAATAGATGTCTGTTCTCTTTGTGAGGAACTTCATGCCAAATTAAGAGGTCCACATCTCTGTGAAGCTTCGAAACTTGCAGCAAAATCACATTTGGACATTCATCTTCGAAGAAGCCAAAAATTTTATAATTACCTGAAGGCAAGTCTGGCTGTCTCCAGAATGAAGAAATGGGCGCCATTGCCTTTAACTATATGCAAAATTTGCCCTTGCTGGAAATACTGTACAAGAAATCTTGAAATCTTTTACATGCAGCAACTGTGGATAAATGTATTCAGCATTCACAATTTAAAGGATGACTTCTCTGTTATTTATCTTCATCATGAGGGTAATGGAAGAAAAGGTGCAAAGTGTGCACCTTTTTATACCATTACATTAAAAGTTATATTCCAGCCACCATTAAAGAGTTCAGCTCGTTCTCAGACGGATGTACTGGACAAAACAAAAACCACACAATGGTAAGAATGTGCATGGAATTGACTGAAACTGGCAGATATGAGTCAAATACCCACATGTTTCCTGAACAGGGTCATCCATACTTACCATGTGACAGAGATTTTGGGTTATTGAAAAAGAAAATTAAAATTTGTGATAGAGTTTATACTCCAAGAGAATATGTTGCAATAATAGCAAACAGCAGAAAGAATGTGGAAATTCATGTTGTAGAATTTGATGAAATTATTAGTTTTGACAAATGGTGGCCATCATACTTTAAAAAGAGTAATATCCAGAGAAAGTGAAGGACTCCCAAGAGATAAGAAGCAAGTGTTTTCCCCCTTAAAGTTCAAGCAATTCAAATACAGCAGCCACAAGATATGAGAGGCTGAAGCATCATTTTACATTGACTCACCTGTCAAACTTACATTCTTTCTGGGAAATTCTCACTCACTTAAAGTATTGGAATTGTTGTGATGAAATTTGCCTAAAGATGTCCCCACCCGGAGATCCGACTGGGGGACAGTTTTAACTCCGGAATGTGTATGGCTTTCATGTAACTGTTTTCTTAACGGGCACCAGTTTTACAATGTGGCAGCTACATCACCCGACTTAAACCCCCATTTCGCAAGGAGGACCACACCTATCGTTGGTCAATGGGTCCATCGGACCTGGCCGGGAGGGCTAAATAGATGGAATTTAGATCCACCGACCTTCCCCTCATGTGCCTCTGAAGGATGCTGTTGTGCTGTGATAGGCCAGCACATATGTAAATGGCATTTCCTCCATTTTAGATGAAACAGTTATACCACTGTGATTCTAAATGGACAGAAGAGAACCTCCCACCTTCAATCCTTAAAACTCATAGTAGTTTCCTAGAAAAGGTAACACAGATTAAATCCAAATTGAACATTCCTAACACAAGAGAAAATCTACTTATAAGAAGATCCATTGGAATTATTGCAACCTACCTTCAGTTTGGAATTAATAGAGGAAATAAGTAAATCAGACACACCAAAAGAAATACAAAAACTTCTAGCTCTGGAAACAATACTAGATATCCCACAGAAGAATGGCTGCAAATATATACTGATGGATCCTCCACGGAAAACCTTACTGGAGCTGGAGTTACGTGTTCACATTTTTCCTTTTATCATTCTGTTGGCAGAGACACAACAAATTATGATGGAGAAATAGAGGCTATATACATTGCTCTCTGAGAATTATTAAATCTTCCTTTAAATAAATTTAACAAGGCAGTAATTCTTTCAGATTCTAAGACTGCAATTCAGGGAATATGTTCAAATACTACAAAGAAGTCAACAAAAATTAGAGAATGCTACAAAATGTTAGCACAACTCCAAAAGGTTAATAAGACTGTTCATCTCCAATGGATCCCAGCACACTGTGGAGTCATGGGGAATGAAGCTGCAGACTCACTTGCAAAGAAAGGCACAACAATAAAACAAAAATCTAAATTCAATTTCTCATATTCCTCAATAAAACGCTTGATCATTAAAAAATTTTCTCATTCATACCTACAAGAAATAGAAACAAATGCCAAAGATAAAAAATGGATTACACTACTTTCCAACCCAGATATAATCCCCCAGAGACCAAGGAAAACAGCGGTTGCAGCCTTCCGACTACTGACAAATCACGACTGCTTAGCAAGTCATCTCTACAGAATAGGTATCTCAGCTTCACCAATGTGTCCTGTGTAACGATCCAGCAGAAATGAATGAAGACCACTTGAAGACCTGTGAAGCATTAAGATCAGAAGAAACTACAGTTCAAAAGTATTGGAAAGCACGAATGCCAATGGCTTCATTGCCAGATGCAAGGCACTAGAAAACAACAACAACAGTCTCACTCACTACAGCATCTTACTAAGCCCTCTGAAAAGGCATATAAGGACAAAGTTCCCATAAAATTTAAA
Source organism: Tenodera sinensis (assembly GCA_030765045.1). Classification (NCBI taxonomy): domain Eukaryota; kingdom Metazoa; phylum Arthropoda; class Insecta; order Mantodea; family Mantidae; genus Tenodera; species Tenodera sinensis. The sequence continues at coordinate 367,222,566 of CM060964.1, read as the reverse complement.
AAGATTCAGGACATTGGCAAGTTAGTAAAATATGTTCGTGAAGATGCTATACAGTTTTACAAGAGTATTCTGAAATGGCCAACAAATATGGTTCAAAGTGATTCTGTGCGAAGCAGCTCTCAAAGCCACATGTTTATATGTTCATTTTTCCAAATTAAATGGTATTTAGGGAAAGTGATAGTCATTTTATAATTTATTTTCCACTGTTCATTTGTTTTCATTTATAAACATGTACATGACCAACAAAAACATCCTAAATTTAAATATCAATGCAAATCTGCAGTTCAGTAGTGACCACCGAGCTGAAAAGCATTAAGTTCGTTTTTGAAAAATGACAACAAAATGCAGATGGAATATTCAAATTGTTTTTCCCCCTCAGATAAATGCATCACTAGACATTACTTAATGTAAAAGTACATTGATAATCTACATTTATTTGAATTTGTTATACTATACAGTTTTTTCCTTCTCCTGAAAACTTGTAAAAATTGACTTAATGCCTTTCACCTCCTATCAATTCAAAAGCTGTGGTCTACTAGATGTCGAATGACCGATGTTGGTTTGAAGTAACAACTATATATTTTTCCCTCATAAAGCAGTGTTTTTCGCCTTTATTATTATAATTTCAAAAAGGATTTTAGACAGTACAGAGGATGAAGGGGATGTCTACCTTATTAACTGGTGAAATCTTCAGGCAGTACAAAATGAACCATTGTTGAGTCTTCTGTAACATAGGAAGAGAAAATGCTCAGTCCTCTTAGTGTTCTACTTTAACTTTATTATCATACCGTTTGAGCACATTATTTCCATAATAGAATCACAGTATAACCTCATTAACATGGATCTGAAATTACCAAATATCGAGATGTTCAAAAATTTTGTGTTAAGTGAAAAACACAGATTTTAATACATATTTATGTACATAAACGTGTAATACTCTTGATTTTTAACCAGGTCCTGGATGTTTATTACATGTCAGTTTTGGTTTTTGGTTTTTTTCCATGGAAAACAAAATACAAGCGAAGCACGATTTTATCAATGGTGATTAAAATTATGCAACTCTCATGGGTCATATAGACATATTTTGGCTTTTTTAACATTTTTTGTAATTTTCTTATATTTTTCATATTAGTCAGTTCAGCCAGTCAGATCTTAAAAATTTTGTTTTAGCACATATTGTTTACTTTTTGGCACATATTCTTGATATTTTTAGCATATAACAAAGGAATATTTTCCAAGCTTTTGGCACCCAAAAATCCGAGCCCTAATGATAGCACACTACTGCTGTAAATAAGGTCATGCTTGTGATGCAGTTTTACTCTGCGTGCAGTATTGAGTTGACAGCGATATGATGTGGTTCAGTTAATATGAATGATTTCCTATTTATTCCTGTATTTAGTCACAAAAAGTATTATGGCTCAGTATTTGTTTTTTACTGCAGAGTATTTATTTATGATTTGTATGTGTTAAGTCAGCTCACCAAGTGAAAGTGCAATTTACAGAAAGATTTCCAGGTGTAAAATCTCCAGGTTGTACTACAATCTATGAACTTTACAATAAATTTCAAGCCACAGGAAGTGTTAAGGTTAAGAAATCTAAAAGATGGCATACGAAACATTGGACGGCATCAGTTATCGATTGAAGAATTCCCCCAACAAATCGCTTGGGTGTCTTTCATAACAGGCAGGTATTTCTTATGGCTCTTTGTGAACAGCTACTAAATTGCTGAAGTTAAAACCATATAAAGTAACTGTGGCACACACTCTTCAACCAGGCAATCCTGTAAGTAGGTGCACATTTAATAGTGTACACAATGGCAAAATTGACCCAAATTTAATATTTTTCACGGACAAGGTATGCTTCCACCACCATATGTTGTTAGCTAATGCTGGATTTCTGACAATGAAGTCATTAATCCTCTTGCTCTCCAATATTTTTCACTGATGATATTGAAGAGAGCAATAGCAATAATGGTAACCGTTTTTTAGAGAGCACCATATTTTTATGTTTTGGCAGTCACATCACACTCTCACAACAACCAGAATGTCTAAAGGATGACACCTGTCGGTTTGCGGGTCTCACCGACCTGACTGGGAGAGTTATCAAAATAAATTCACCGACCATATCCTCTGATTACCAATCAGAGGACATATTACATGCTATGAGAGGTCAGCATGTTGAGGTTAAGATTTTATAGACAAATTAGAGAAATGGAGAGATATGTGTGTACACAAAATGAACATCATTGGAGCTCTGAGAACCCTAATATTGTTCATGAAATACCCCTTGATGACGAAAAAATTGATGTATGGTGTGCCATTATCAGAGCAGTTATAGGCCCAATTTTGAGTCAATAGTTGATACCCGTACATATGTGAATACAATTTTGGCCCTTTTCTTAGAGAATTTACAGACAGGGAGTGTGATTTTGTCTTTTTTCAACAAGACACTACAACAGCTCATATGGCCATTCTTTCGATAACAAGTGAAAGTATGTTTCAGGACAGAATTATTAGTTAAGATTTGTGGCACCCAGCCCCAACTTAAACCCCCTGCGATTTCTATCTCTGGGGTAACTTAAAGCATAAAGTGAGCAAGATAAACCCACACACTCTGGAGAATTAAAACAAAATATCCACCAGAAAATTACTAGTATACTCACATGAACTACAGTGAGTGGTGGATAGTTTCCTAAAGAGGTGCCAAAAATGTATGGACAATGATAGTGGCCAATTTCAGCATCTCCTTCATAAAGATGGTTTCATCCACGCATTTATATGATGGTGGCAGATGGCAACAAGCACCAAGGATGTGGACAGGCAAAACATCACACAGCTGGTTTTAAAAGAGTAATTTTGCTTGGTAATTTGAGGATCTTTTTTAAAACTTGGTAGATGCAAATTTTACAAAATTCAGTTATATTTAATCTTGGCATACTTTAAACCTTTTGCATTGTTCTGATGAATCAGATTTTGCAACCCAATACACACCCTGTGTGGAATAAGGGATATTAACAGTTTTTTCAACTTAACAGATGCACTTGCTCAGTTAAAGCTAAAGTCAATAGATGCAATTATATTCTGACAGCATATGGAAATCTAATTCTATGAAATGTAATGTTAACATTGACTTGCTATCTCACAGTTGTAGTCCTTGGAATTCCTGCTCATTTCTGCAAACTTTATTGTGTGCTGCATATTTATTCACTGTTTATTGCTTTCTAGGACCAGTGTGGAAAATTTTTCTGCATTTGGCATATCTACCCAATATTTTAGATTTAAGGGCATGAAACTACTAGATCAACACCCTTCTACCCAATGTGTGGATGGTTATATGCCTCCAAATAGTTTTCGAAGAATTGCAAAAAAAAGTTAAGGAAAAAAGGGAATATGTTGAGCTATGACGAGTACCATTAAATATTTCATAATCACAGCTCTTTGAAGATATTGTTTAGAGCAAGGCCTCTCAAAGCTTAAAATTGCACCACGTGCAGAGCTTCCTTGTACCCTGCTTTGTGGCAACTTGGTTAAGCTCGGTTCAACTCGCAAGCCGCAGACCAAGGAAGCATGAGTTGATAGCCTTGCACATCAGCCAAATAGATATGTGTAATACAACTACCTAATAATGGAGTGACCTGCTCCAAAGAAAGCAAAGGATGCTCAAAGTCCATCTAAATCATAATGAAAACTTATTTATTTTTTTGAAAGTCATAACAATAGAACCAAATGTCTTATCTACAGTCCAATAAGTGACTGTTGATAAGACATTAACAGTTTTCCTTATTTATAAATATTAACGTCCTCCAACGTAATGTCATATTGGATGATGCATGAATGAAATGGGTGAAATGATCCTCAAATGAGCCAGAGGTCCATCGAGCTTAAGTTATCCCGCATTCACCTTCTCAGGATAAGGGAAAACCTTGGAAAAAATCTTATCCGGATAACTCAACCTAAACAAGATTCGAGCTTGAGACCGCTTGGACGTGATGCACACAAGCTACCACCATGCTACAGAGGCGGCCTATATAATAAAGTGCACATATGATGAGCACACTAGAGAGGAAGAATTAAAGAGGCTGCTACATCTTGCAGAAAAGCATTCTTATTCCGAAAAATCTTACGTGTTGCACTCACATGACTTTCTCTACTCTTGCACTAACCATTCTTACAAACTCTTATTTCTCTATCTTCGTCGTACTAGCTGAGATAAACATTTGCATAAATTATCTTATTGCGTATTTCCTTGTAGGTGCAAAGGGAATATGGGAATACAGTAAGCTTTGAGCGATAGTCAAATCTTTTAAAGCTTTCGAATTCCATCTCTTTGCACAACTAACATAAAAAAATGAATAATGACCTTCCATTTCACAAAAGTTTACATAGGTATTCCTAAACTCACATAAGTAATAAGGAATATCTCCAAAATGGTTCACTCTACAAAAAAAATTATTTGGACATAAATTGTGGGTTTTAGCACGATCTACATTTCTGTATAGTAAGATCTGGTCAATCTCTCATGGTTTATCACCCAGAGTAAACAGGGCCACATTAGCTATGGCCAGAAAATTCAAAATATACATTTCATTTATCACAAAAATAAGTTAACTCTTTGTTGCTAGCATGTGAAAAAAGGGTAATATCCATCTCAGAGACTAAGTTCCTGCAATTTACGTCCACTTAGTGAATGTAACAATTTAAAAGCTTGCTGAATCATTAATACCAATATTTTTATTGTTTACATCATATCTTGCAATAAATTTCCCAAAAATTACAAAATTAAATAGCAGTCTTTGAGAAAAAAGGTGCTAACAGTAACATCGTCTGAGAGACTAACATGATAAAAATTTGAATTGTCCATTTAGTGAATAGAAAGTGATGGAAAGGGGAAGAAGAATAAAGAAAAGGAAGAAAGGAGTGAAATAATAAGTGAGGTTACTAGGACAGTGAGCAGCGAGTGCAAGGAGGCAATTCCAAACAAAATTAGAAAAAATACAAGTGAAAAAGATGATATAGTAATGGATGTGTGTAAGTGAGAAGACAAAGAAATGAGTGTTACATATGTATAGTTGTGAAAAGAAAGGAGATGAGATAGGTTATCTATCATGTGTGGAAAGATAAGAAAGCAGCAACAGAAACACCTCGCCGTGTGACGAGACGGAGCAAATGGTTTTGAAAGTAAAATGGTCACGTAGACTTACTTCCATGGCCTTTGTCCATTACGGCCCATACCAGAAACAAGAATGGTTTTGCAACTTCCTTGCAGTTAGGAGTAACAGGAAGGAAAGATACAAGTCAAATGAAACCAAGGAAGGTACCTACATGAAGTAGGATACATGGGGAGAAAGAAAGTAAAGAAGTGTTAATAGTGTGTGATTATAGAAAATATTAGGAAACAAAAAAGATAGAGGGGTAAAAAATTATAAAGAAAGGGTGGCATAGCCAGATAAATAATAAAGGGATGACCAGCGCCATGAGCTCATTCAATACCTAAATATGTTGGTATTCGCACATTCGTAACCTTGAATACTTCATAGATTTCCAGAAGCGATCGCAGCTCATCAATAGTTGGGAAGCGCTGAAAAATTTGTCACATGGAATCTCTAATTTACGAAGAAAAGTTTGTTTTATTTTATGTGGCTATTTTAAATACAACTGCAAATATATTTCAATAGAATCAGCAAAAATATGTTGCGTAGATTAGTATTTAGTAGTAACAAAAGTGATTTCTTGCAAAATATTGGGTTACTAGCCAAAAAGTGGGAACTGCATGCTTTCTCCATTTTAGGATAACAGTTCAAGTTGTGTTGGGCCAGCTCAAGGTAATATTGGGATGTGTGAGTGGTGAGGGGGATATGTCTGCTGGAAGTGTGAGCTGTCTAGCAATGCAACAAGGGTCTATGTGCGACTATGCAATAGAGCACTGAAGAGCAGCTTTAGTTGTTTCAGTTATGAGGAAAAACAATATAATTAAAAGTGACAAGCCGAAAAAACTTATTAACAATGATATTGGCATGCAAAGGAATGGCGTTAAAACATTTATGCGCCACTTTAATGAAAATATGTAACATACCATTCCTTTGTTGTTTACCAGGAGAAATACGAAATACTTTGCCCACACACGGCTTGTGTGTTTAAAAACACCAACAGTAAGTTTGTTGGCATAAATAAATAATAATTACCATGTGAAGGTTATTTAATCCTGGGATATAAAGTACTTACAATAGTAAGTCACCATTGGGGTAATGTCTCTGATGTGAGACTGCCTTTGTGGTTTACCAGGAGAAATACAAACTGGTTTGAGAATTTAATGCCATTCTGGCAGTTTGTCACAATAGCTCAGTGGTAGAGCAGCCGCCCTGTAAGCGGAAGGTCTGTGGTTCAAATCCCAGTTGTGGCATTGAATTTTTAAGTTCCACTTCTACCTCTCATACCATTCCATGGTTATGTGGGTGTCAGATTGCGAAAATTGTTTTGTTGGCTGTGCTTGTTATTTTCTCAAGAAAATAAGTACATGTTTAAGTGAACAATTCCGGCTCACAATACAGAAGCACACTGAAGAATTAAAAGGAACAGGAAAATTCTTTCGCAAATGATAAAGGTGGTGTGCTTTTTGGGAAAACAGGAACTTGCATTTCGAGCACATGACGAGCGAGAAACCTCTTTGAGCAGAGGAAATTATATTGAAATGTTGAAGGAATTGGGAGATTCTGATATAGACTTATCACATGTCAAATTCAACGGTTTTTTCAGGGTTGTCCAGTAATATACACATTTATATTATTTATTCTGTTTTGGGACTGATGACAAACGAAATAAAGAAGGAAATTTCTCAAGCTGCTTTTTACTTTCTCTACTGGTAAATAGGGGAACTATTGTATTCCACCCAAAAATTCGATGTCGAGATTTCACCGAAAATATATGTTTTGAGACACCCTGAATCCAAAAAAAAGCATTTTTAGAAAAAGGTCAGTCTGTGTGTCAGTCTGTCGACAGCATAGCTCAACAACGAAAAGTCAGTTAAAAACCAAAGTTGGTATTTAAGTTTAATCTCTTTCAAGGTTGCGACACCAAGATTTTGAAGAAAATAGCCCCACCCTAAACTACCCTTTACATGGAAAATTTTTCAAAAATTTTCATTTTCTTGACAATGGCTAACGATTTTGATTAAAATGTCATATGTTTGAGATATTTTGATGACACATGAAATGTATATCTTGAATTTTCTGGCTATAGCCCCTGTAGTCGTATTTACTCTGGACGACTTTTGCATAACTGGACGACTTTTGCATAACTGGTAAACTGTTAGAGATCAACCAAATTAAACTATACAAAAAATGTAGACCTTGCTAAAATACATAATTTATGTCTGAGTAAATTTTCTTGTAGGGTGAACCATTTCGGAGATATTCCCTTGTTATGTGTGTGAGTTTCGGAAAACTTAGAACTTTCGTGAACTGGATCATCATTCATTTTTTTATATGTTAAGTGTGCAAAGAGAACGGAATCTCAAAGCTTTAAAAGATTTGACTATCGCACAAAGCCTACTGTATTCCAATATTATCCTTGTACCTACAAGGAAATAAGCAATAAGATAATTTGTAAGAATGTTTATCTTAACTAGCATAGAGATATAGGAATAAGAGTTTGTAAGAATGGTTAGTACAAAAGTACAGAAAGTCATGTGAGTGCAACACATCAGATTTTTTACTTCACTTTCTGGCTTTGGCATTTTCTTTTCTAAATCTAAGAAGTGAATGGCAGCATTCGACTGTGGGATAAACAAGAGATATTCAATATTAGCTCCAACAAGGTGGAATTATAGTAACAGGCTATTAAAACAGTACGAATACAAAGAGGATCTACAGAACATATTAAATTCAATGGTTGAAAATGCAGATATTTGGGATACGGAAACAGTATATGGTGCTCAAGGCCTTCTTTCAACATGTGGGTTTGATTTCAACTTTTTTCTTTATGTCTTCTATTGTATATTTCCATAGTACTCCAAAAGAAGGCGTTTGATATTGGGTTTTGCCGTAAACAAGTTGACAAATTTTCAATGCATCTTACGAAACTCAGAGTTAATTTTGAATATATCTGGCATAAAGTATCTGATGTGTATGGTATGCCTGGCCCTAATAAAAGACTTAGAGTGGTTACTATACCAGGAGAAAATGTATCAAGTTGTTGTAAGAGATGTTTGGAAATTATTGATGTAATGAAATCATTATTGATTCCAGATTTAGTGACTTGGAAAAGCTCAAATTTCCTAGCATTTTAGACTCAGCAAACTTTAAAGAATTCGCAAAACAATTTCCAGAAGAAATGTTTTTGACTTTAAAGCAGAGCTTTGGCAAATTCTTTGATTTACCAATTTTGAGAAGTGAATTGTGTGTGTTATTCAGACATTGAAATGCATAAGGACACTTGTGAAATTACTTGACAGAACCAGGATTAGTGTCTGTGTTTCCAGAGCTACATAAACTTGCAAGTTTAGTAATTACCATCTCAGCATGTAGTTCGTGTGCTGAGATGTCATTCTCAGTAATGAACAGGATAAAACCCTATCTCCGAAACACTCAAGGTCAGGAGAGACTTTCTTCGCTAGCTCAACTCATTTTATTCATCCTTTAAGTACATGAATTAAAGGATACGTCAGAAAGTATACATACATCTTTATATTTACATATATTTACAACTTGATTTTCTTTGCCTTAATTGATTTATATTCTTCTAGACTAAAAAGCATTTTCTATTAAATATTTTTTTATGATTTTTAATGTACATTTGTTATTTTCAATGGTTTGTATTTCTTTAGGTAGCTTATTAAATAATTGTTTCCCCATACTTCTTACATCTCGATTATTTAAAGTACCCCTTAATGTAGATCTAAAATATTCATTATTATTTCTTAGTCCATACTTATGAACATTGTTATTTTTTTGCTCCTCTTTGTCCAATATGTTTTTTATGCTTTTATATATATGCATATGTATATGCAGGGAACAGTTAATATCTTATTGTTTTTGAAAATTTGTCTACACAAATGCCACTTATCCACTCTTTCTATTATTCTGAGAGCCTTTTTTTGCAACGTGAATACCTTTTTCATGTCTGTTACCGTGATATTTCCCCAAAGAGTAATTCCATATTTTATGTGGGAATAAATGAAAGCGAAGTAAATCTGCTTGACAGTTTCTTTATCCATTATGTTTCTAGTCTGTTTCATTATATATATTTTAGAGATATGTTTAATGTATGATTTCCAGTTTAGTTGTTTATCAACAATCACTCCTAGAAAATTACTATGGTCTGTTTCCGATATAATTTCTCAGTTTATTTCTATTTTATTGCTACTGGTTGTGTTCTTTTTTAATTCAAAATTGATTATAGAGGTTTTTTTTAATATTCAATACCATATCTAAACTGGAGTAGTACTCTTGCACTATTTTAGGCAGTGAATTTGCTTTTTCTTCCACCTCCGTACTTGTTTTGGCTTTAATTATTATAGTCATGTCGTCTGCGTACCCAATGGCTAATGCACCATTTCTTTGAATCAATTCAAATATGTCATTCACATACATCAAAATAAATAAGGACCCAATTTCGAACCTTGCGGAACCCCATGTTGAATAGTTTCATAGCCTGATTTTACTTTACCAATGGTTCAGTCCTTGTTTTTGTAGTTTATTTCAACACACTGGTTTCTATTTTTTAGATATGAGCTGATCCAATCCTTTGCTAATCCCCTAACTCCATAATTTTCTAATTTATTTAACAACATATCTATCTATATTTATGCAAGCAAACGCTTTTGACAGATCTAAAAATATGGCAATTATCTTTTCATGATTATTCAGTGCTGTTATTATAATATCATTTACCTTATTAATTGCGTTTATCATTGACTTTTTTTCTTGAAAGCCAAATTGCCACAATATTTAATTTTTTGAGAAAGGCTTGAAGTTGCTTTAAATACACACCTATAGTTTTGGAAAAGGTAGAACATAATGATGTTTGATATCTTTGGTAGGAAAACTAGAAGGGTCAATCTGATGTACAATAAATGAGGTATGATATTTAATTTACTCTTATTTATGAAAATATGTTACTCATATTAGCTAACTGTAAGGATTTCAATAATTTATATCTTCTTTTACTGAGGTTAAGAAAAAATAAGTGTTTATACGCACATATACCATTCATTATTCTCTTTTGTTTTAATGAAAATTACTACTTGGAGCTTCCATCACTTTGAAAGTCTCGCCTTGCCACTGTATAACATATATTGCAGAGAACTGTCCAAGACGAAAGGACTATAGCTCTAGATTACAACTAAATAAATTCAAACTCAAAAAGACTTTACCAGGATTTAAAACACAGATGTTCTGCTTTACATGTGGTTGAGCTAAACAACTGAGCATCATGCAGGCACATTAAATTCTCCAACACATATTTCCCTAATACTATTATTTCAATCCTGTTCTAATTTTAGAGATTAAGTTTCATTTTAGGCTAATGACCAGAACTAGGCTTCTATCTACATAAACATTAATTTATTTTCAAATTAACAAAGCAGACGCCGTGGTTGAGTGGTTAGACCGCTCGGCTACATCCTAGGCGGCCCGGGTTCGATCCCAGGGACCCGCATGTGGTGGGCGAAGCGGCATCTGGGCAGGTTTTCTCCGGGTTATCCGGTTTCCCCCACCAGTCATTCCACCAATTGCTCCATTATCACCTTATGTAACGGAATCTTTAGACGTAATTTTCACCAACCGATTGACTTAAAAATTTTCACATTGTAATATAATAATAATAATAAATAATAATAATAATAATAATAATAATAATAATAATAATAATAATAATAATAATAATAATAATAATAATAATAATAATAATAATAACAACAATAATAACAACAATAATAATAACAACAATAATAACAACAATAATAACAACAACAATAATAACAACAACAATAATAATAATAGCAACAATAACTAATAATAACAACAATAACTAATAATAACAACAATAACTAATAATAACAATAATAACAATAATAACAATAGCAACAACAACAATAATAATATTAATAATAATGTTCCCCTAGGGCGTCTTCCCCTTATGCAGAGGTTACCCTCATCGCCCGGCCGCTGCGTCCTCCAGGCGCAGCCAAGGCCACGGAAGAGTGCAGGTTGGGGGTGGCGGGAGTCAGCACGCCGACTCCCCCGACCGTATGGCGACTACTTGACCTTTCAGGGACTCTAGCTTTCTATCAGGATAGCTCCTCAATTGGCACCCCAGGGACCTAACGAGGCTGAGTGCACCTCCGTACCAGACCTCCCAGCGGAGAAAAATCCCATGCCGGTGCCGGGGATCGAACCCGGGTCCTCCGCACCATAGGCAGGCGCGCTACCAACTGAGCTACGCAGGTGGTCATAATATAATAAATATAATAATAATAATAATAATAATAATAATAATAATAATAATAATAATAATAATAATAATAATAATAATAATAATAATAATAATAATAATAATAATAATAATAATAATAATAATAATAGTAATAATAATAATAACAATAGTAATAATAATAGTAATAATAGTAATAATAATAATAATAATAATAATAGTAATAATAGTAATAATAATAGTAATAGTAATAATAATAATAGTAGTAATAATAATAATAATAATAATAATAATAATAATAATAATAATAATAATAATAATAATAATAATAATAATAATAATAATAAGAAGAAGAAGAAGAAGAAGAAGAAGAAAACTTTAGGATAGGTCCTTATTAGGGTCATTAGGATAAAACAAAATTACTTAGCTAAAAAGCGTGGGGTGCTTTTCACGTTACTTTTATCATAACTTCATAAATGTAACTATTTATGACATTGGATATCCGACACCTTACGCTTTTTTACAATAAAATTTATTATTTTGTTAATATAAATTAGTTTTTATTTTAAACTTATTACAAATTTTTCAAACACAATGAACAAATTTTTCATACCTCGAAATTATTTCCTACTTTTTAGTTCGGTTTGCTGTTTATTATAAAAGCGTGGTTTTGTTAGTTTTTCAGCTATAACTTCTTTACAATAAAATTTAGTATTTTGTTAATATAAATTAGCTATTTTAAACTGGGTGGTTACAACGTTTTGAAATATAAAAAACTTGTTGACTTTATGACCGCCTCCGTAGCACATTTCGTAGCGCACTTGCCCTTGGCGTGGAGGACCCGGATTCGATTCCTGGTACCAGCATGGGGATTTTATCCTCTGTGGGTGGTCTGGCACGGGGTGCACTCAGCCTCGTTAGCTCCCGGGGGAACCAATTGAGGAGCTACTTGTTGGAGAAGTAGCGGCGCCAGGTCGAGAAGACCGCATAACTGGACGGGAGGGATCGGGGCACTGACCACGTCGCACCCTCCAGAACTGCACCTCACCAATGACGCCTGTAGTGGGCAGAGGTGGGGGACGCAGCGCCTGGGAGGTAAGCCTTAGACCTTAATGGGATGTCGCGACGGGGCTTAATTTTAGTTGACTTTATATCGATGTAGAGCAAAGTCTTCATACTTAAAATTATTTTCCACTTTTTAGTTCGGTTTGTTATAAAAGCGTGACTTTTTAGTTTTTTACTTTCTCTACTGGTAAGTAGGGGAAGTATTGTATTCCACCCAAAAATTCGAAGTCGAGATTTCACCGGAAATACATGTCTTGAGGCCCCCTGAATCCAAAAAAAGCATTTTTAGAAAAAGGTCCGTGTGTGTGTCTGTGTGTCTGTCAGTCTGTCAGTCTGTGGACAGCATAGCTCAAAAACGAAAAGTCGGTTAAAAACCAAAGTTGGTATTTAAGTTTAATGTCGTTCAAGGATGTGACACGAAGATTTTGAAGAAAATAGCCCCACCCTAAACTACCCTTTACATGGAAAATTTTTGGCAAATTTTGATTTTCTTGAAAATGGCTCTAACGATTTTGATTAAAATGTCATATGTTTGAGATATTTTTATGACAAATGAAATGTATATCTTGAATTTTCTGGCTATAGCCCCTGTAGTCGTATTTACTCTGGACGACTTTTGCATAACTGGTAAACCGTTAGAGATAGACCAAATTATACTATACAAAAAATGTAGATCTTGCTAAAATACACAATTTATGTCTCAATAAATTTTCTTGTAGGGTGAACCATTTCGGAGATATACCTTGTTATGTGTGAGTTTCGGAAAACTTAGAACTTTCGTGAAATGGGTCATCGTTGTTCATTTTTTTATGTTACGTGTACAAAGAGAACGGAATCTCAAAGCTTTAAAAGATTTGACTATCGCACAAAGCCTACTGTATTCCAATATTCCCCTTGCATCTACAAGGAAATAAGCAATAAGATAATTTGTACAAATGTTTATTTTAACTAACACGAAGAAGATATAGGAATAAGAGTTTGTAAGAATGGTTAGTACAAGAGTAGAGAAAGTCATGTGAGTGCAACACATCAGATTTTTTATCTACAATTTATTTGTATAGTAAGATTTGCTCTCTCTTACGCTTTATCAGTAATGCAAATGTCACCAAGAGTAAAGAGGACTATATAGGCAATAGCCAGAAAATTCAAAATACACATTTCATTTGTCATAAAAGTATCTTAAAGAGTTTAATCAAAATCGTTGGAACCATTCCCGAGCAAATATCATTTTTGACAACTTTTCTACGTTGCATCCTTGAAAGATATTACACTTAAATACCAACAGATTTTTACTTTCTCTACTGGTAAGTAGGGGAATTATTGTACTGCACCCAAAAATTTGATGTCCAGATTTCACCGGTAATATATGTTTTGAGACCCTCTGAATCCAAGTGCGCGTGCGCATGTGCGTGTGCGTGTGTGTCTGTGAGTCTGAGTCTGTGCACAGCATAACTCCAAAACGAAAAGTCGGTTAAAAACCAAAGTTGGTATTTCAGTTTAATGTCTTTCAAGGATGTGACACGAAGATTTTGAAGATAGTCCCACCCTAAACTACCCTTATGGAAACTTTTTCTAAAATGTTGATTTACTTGAAATTTGCTCTAACGATTTTGATTAAAATGTCATGTTTAAGATATTTGTATTACAAATAAAATGTATATTTTGAATTTTCTGGCTATAGCCCATGTAGTCCCGTTTACTCTGGATGACTTGAATAACTAGTAAACCGTAAAAGGTACACAACCTTGCTGTACAAAAAATGTATGTCTCACTAAAATACACAATTTATGTTCTAATAATTTTTTTGGTAGAGTGAACCATTTCGGAGATATTCTTGTTAGTTGCGTGAGTTTCGGAAAACTTAAAACTTTCGTTAAATGGAACATCGTTGTTCATTTTTTATATGTTAAGATCACGAAGAGAACGGGATCTCAAAGCTTCCAAATATTTGACTGTCACTCAAAGCCTACTGTATTCTAATATTCCTCTTGCACCTACAAGGAAATAAGCGGTGAAATCTGGGCATCGAAGAGAAAGTAAAAAAGCATTTTCAGAAAAAGGTCCGCGCGCGCGCGCGCGTGTGTGTGTGTGTCAGTCTGTGGACAGCATGACTCAAAAACGAAAAGTCGGTTAAAAGCCAAAGTTGCTATTTAAGTTTAATGCCTTTCAAGGATGACACGAAGATTTTGAAGAAAATGGCCCCTCTGTTGTTGTTGTTGCTGTAGTGTTTAACGCCCGCTTTTACTACTACGGCACCGCAGGCGGTGACACTGATGATACATGGAATGAAGATGGAGCACCGGTGGAATGAGATGGCGGAGGAAACCGGAGCACCCGGAGAAAACCCGCCCTGACGCCGCTTCGTCCACCACGAATACCACATGCGGGTCCCTGGGATCGAACCCGGGCCGTCTAGGTGGTAGGCGAGCGAAATAGCCCCTCCCTAAACTACCCCTTACATGGAAACTTTTTCGAAAATTTTGATTTACTTCAAAATGGCTCTAACGATTTTGATTAAAATGTGATATGTTGGAGATATTTTGATGACA
This sequence comes from Tenodera sinensis, assembly GCA_030765045.1. Lineage (NCBI taxonomy): Eukaryota > Metazoa > Arthropoda > Insecta > Mantodea > Mantidae > Tenodera > Tenodera sinensis. Next base: position 367,207,526 of record CM060964.1, on the reverse strand, counting down.
AATGAAAGTATATCTTGAATTTTCTGACTATAGCCCCTGTAGTCGTATTTACTCTAAACGACTTTTGCATAACTGGTAAACCGTTAGAGATAGACCAAATTATAGTGTACAAAAAATGTAGATCTTGCTAAAATACACAATTTATGTCTCAATAAATTTTCTTGTAGGGTGAACCATTTCGGAGATATTCCTTGTTATGGGTGTGAGTTTCGGAAAACTTAGAAGTTTCGTGAAATGGATCATCGTTCCTTTTTTTTTTTATATGTTAAGTGTGCAAAGACAACAGAATCTCAAACATTTGACTATCGCACAAAGCCTACTGTATTCTAACATTCCCCTTGTACCTACAAGGAAATAAGCAATAAGATAATTTGTACAAATGTTTATCT